>VIBL01000197.1:0-741610 GCA_008271625.1 Lutraria rhynchaena
ATTGAGGGGCCTCTGTGGTTGATAGTTTATGGTTTCCGACCAGTGATCACTAACCCCTTACCACTGAGTTTGAACCCCAACTGGGACAAAATTTCACATGTAGGAAGCTGTCCAGCTAGCTTACAGAAGGTTGGTGGTTCTACCCAGGTATAAGCATGGGGTTTTCCTTGACTGTTAAAAGTTGAAAAAGTTGCTTTATGACTCAGGCTGTTGGTGCGACATTAAACCCCAGTGAGAAAAATTTGGAGGAAAATTTTTGTATTCTTTGCTAATTAAAACTTATCAAAGGTTTGAATATTTCTTAGTTGAAACATATCTGTCATAATCCCCCGTGGCTTTCAATGATTCAAAACATTGAAGGTATGTAAGGCCAGGAAAAATAGTTGTATTTCTTGATACCCTACTGACCATTTTTGGGGGTTTCATACCTTAAGTTTCTGCCACTCCTTAAGTTTCTAACAGCAAAGTCCATGAAGTGCCACCAAATGTGGTATTACAAAACAAATTGGGAAAGAATCGTGCCACAAAAGTATGAAAAATATACTCAGAAAAAAATCAAAAGTTGTAAAACCTACGTAACCTGTTTTTTGGTCAGGAAACCAGAAACACAAATATTTTTTTCTAGCCTTATTTAAAGTTGTAGAAGTGTTGTTTGTATAATACTTAAAGCAAATATGCAGTAAAATATTGGAAAATAAAAAGCTTGTCTTTCGTCAGGTTAGTCTGTTTGTCCTTGTGTACTTGGAATCTTCAATATTATTTTGATGGCAATCTCCACTGCTGTGATATTCTTCTCGTTCAGTTTGGGTTGGAATTTTTGAATAGTGGTAAATTACAATTGTACTCTCATGTGTGTGAATTATATCCAATTCATTATTGTTTTATGGTTTTCTAATCATTGTCAATGATTTGAGAGTACACTGAACACAGACTGACTTATGTTTATTTAACTAACAACACATTTACAATACATTGTTAAATGATCAAACCATTTCAGATGCTCATCATTAGACATATTAACATTGATATGATGAACACATCAATACTTAGAGCAGGTCTCTGACTTTATGGAGGTTTAATAAACAGACTAAACAAGTACTAACATATCATTGATTCATTACAACAAAAAAAGCATTACCTTAACTATATGCACATGTGTTGTGCAAGGTGGTGCAGAAATAGTTATATATTTTATTTGCTTGATCAATAATTCAACGAATATCATTATTCAAAAGTGAACAAGTGCAAATATATACGTAATGACACACAAAGAAGTTGAACCAATCTAACAACAAGATTTCATAAACTATGCATGCCATAAATAGCCTTGAACGAGAGAGATTATCGGAACTGATAACCATAACTATTGAACTATATACCAGTCAATTATAGCCTTGTTAGAATACAAGTCTCCAACATGTGTTTATACATAATACAATCATGTTTGTACTTCAGCAAAATGTCCATGTATATCATTACCCATAAAGATTGACTTGGCATGATTTGTGATCAGTGAAACTGGTTCTAAACAAAAACTGTGAGACAAAAGAAATGACAAGATTCCAGGAGGTATTTTTTACAGTATGAAATTCCACCCCAATTTATATTACTGTAAAAAAACACTCCTCATGTAGACACACAGTAATAGATACTGTATACACGTATGCATTAACGTCTTCTGATTCTTTGACAAATCCTGGAGTATTAAACTGACTGCTACAACCACAGCATTGCTACGACTTTACAAAATTCAATGACTGAGGTATGTTATTGTGGAAATCATCTAAAATTCCACTTATATTGCTAGGAACAATCTCCTGATTTAACAGTTTTACATGAATTTTTGTAAAAACAAAGCTAAAGGAAATAAATACTTCACTCACAGATGCATCAACAATAAAACTGTGACCATTTTTAGCACTTAATCAAGTATATACAGAAGTACTACAGGATGAGGTAACATCTGTCGTGTTGTATGTTACTGTACAATGCTGGCTTCTTACTTAATTAGTATTGAAATGATTTGAGTATGGTGACCAACCTGTTGACACAAGACCTATTAACGTCTTTGTGACTTGGTGTTTCCATCTCCATAAGCAGTGAGCTGACAATCAATGGTGTTTGTTCACGTTGTTATGAATATGGTCTAGTCTTTAATGGGATATGATAACTTCTGACACCATCTGTGTGTGGCTGAAATGTTGTATTTTGTTAATGGTGTTTTTTTTTTTTAATTTCTGTTGCAACATATTTCTGTCAAAGCTTTAAACATCTATGTTGAAAACTTTACCACATTAAGAAAACAAAGTCCATAAATTATCAAAATCAGACGATTAAAAAGAAAGTAAATAGTGTTTGAGATACATTATGAAGTTGCCTAGAAATGGTCTATTTCAATACGGTACTTAAAATTGACTACTTTGTAAAATGAGTCAATTCCTGTAATCTTTGTAAGTGTAAGTGAGAAAAACAACTTGTTGTTGCTCTAAGTACCTAAGATGCACTGAGATTGCTTAGATTATACACTTGTAATAATAGTCTTAAAGCCAGGAACCAACCATTTACAATGCAGTGTACGGTTCCCATGAATGAAATGCAATATTATCTTACTAAGATCACGGAAACAATCAAACTTATACAATTACCAGGCTCTTTAATTGGTTGCAAGTTCTCTTCTGATGATGTTTATCCATAGGAAAATATCGTTTATATTTCAAGTGGGCACACTTACACTATTTGTTTCTTATCTAACATTTGATTTATCCCGGGGAAAAATATAAAAACAAGAAACTTTTGAATCTGAATCTATTTTATGTACACTGTGAAGTAAAGGACAAGTGTCTGGAATTAACACAGACTTAAGGTATGTGTTTGATTTATTCTGAAATAATTTACAGAAATTCTTTTATTAATTTATTGGACAGGTTTCATGCAGTTAACTAGATATAAAAAAAATATTCATTATTCCTTAAAAACAGTAATATTCACAATAATTCACAAAACAGTATTTTTGCAAATGATGTTGCCTTAGTAACAAATGGGTGTACATTTGTTATTTTACGCAGTAAACAATTGTAAGATATCTGATTTGTGGTTATCCTAAATATGGAGGCCATGTAACTTGTGTGCACTTGAATAATCATGTAACTATAGTGATCAACTGTATCATTCTGTTCAGTACTTGACTATTCCAAGTCTGGGATGTTTTGAGAAATTAAATACAGCCATTCAGTAATAGAGTTTAGGTATCGAAAATGAATACTCGTTAATGTTAATTTAGTTTATCTATCTATTTTAAACATTTTGGTTGTTAATTTAACTAGTCAAAGTGTTAGATTGGTTTATAACCTCTTGAATTTCATGCACTAACATGTTTTTAAGCAACTGATGTAATTAATCTACTGTAAACGAATTATTACCAAACATTAAGTACCTGTTAATGCTGAGGATTCCAATCATTACATCAGAAAACCTACAGACCAGGTAGTTTTAAGTCTATCTTCCTATTTTATCTATGTATTATTTAATATTATTTAGGTCTAAGTGAGCAGTTTTATTATGCAGTGAAGGGACTAATAGTTATCTATGAAAATAAGACGAACAAAAAATACACAGTAATGTAGCATCAAAGAATGTGTGGGTATGGTAAACAGTCAAGTAACTAATTTGAGAAGCTTATTTATTATGGACACATATATACCATCAGTCAGAGGTCTTGGTTTTTCCATAACTGTACAAACCTTTTCATTACAATACTGGAAATCAAGTTATTCATTCACAGGCTGAGTTCTTTTTTTGCATAAGTTCTCATTTCAATCAAATTTTCATCATTATAAAAAACATTATCCAGGAAATAATTTAAACACAACATATTTCCATAATAAATACATTAAAAAATTACATGTACTTTGTTTAAATTCAGAACAGATATTTTGTTTCCATGACATTTTATCATAAATCAAAGTTTCATTTCAGAAATAAAAAAATTGGAAAGTTTCCATGATGAATTTCAGTGATGTAGCTTTGATTAATAAATGCATGAAATAGCACAAGGGATGTCTCTACAGAACATAATGTATCACTGTATTTAGACTTAAGGCAAGATTAAAGAACATCCAGTAGATCTCTGTGAAGTGTTGTCATCTATTGATAAATAGATAATCATTATAAAATTACAAACTTTTCCCACACCTGATAAAATAATGATATGTTTTACATTGAGCCTTGTATCGGTTATTAAATCTACTTAACTGACAAATGAATGTAGTGAATATGCCCCCCTGTGTCGCAAATAAAATCTTCAACAATGATAAAACGCTGTATGTTTTAATCAATAACGACCAATGACATTTTCTCAATAGTTTTTTACTTCATAGTTTATTAACTTGACACACAATGTTTGTTCTGTCATAAATTAATCCCTACATAAAGTCCAACTAAGTTGATTTTTGTACTTTTATCAGAGTATACTATCAGACACAGTATTTTATAGATAAAAGCTGGCTTAATTCAAGGGAGGTAATTCAATCAGCAAATAAAGAATAGACAATAAATCATAAGAGTTGTCTCTCTTAGTCTATAACCTAAGCACAACAATTATGTTTAAATGTAACTGTTGGTCATTTGAAATGTCGCATCTTAATGATTTTATAGTAATCATTAAATTCTTTGTATCCAGTATATTTTAAACAATTTCAAATTCTATTCTATTTATACACAATACAAACAGTTCATTAAAAGATGCACTGTTAAATGACTCGTGACATCTACTTTGCACACATTGTGAAGAGTTCATGTGATGTGATAGTGACTGTATAATAATATTCCAGAGGAACTCCATTTAGTAAGCTTATTCTTAGGCAACAGAACTAAAAGTCTGGGTGAACACTTTATAAAAACATGATAAGCATACTTTTTTCATATCACATGAAAAATATCAGAATAAAGACCACAACACATACTAAAATTTTACAATGTTTTATTTTTATCAACATGTTTGAACTTCTAGTACTTGCAGGATGATCATGTACATAGAAGTGGATGGTTGAGAAATAATTATTTTCACTTTGAATACCCTGAAGTGTATTAAAATCACACAAACCTACCTTGATTTTACAGACAATTCAAAATCTTTATAGTTGATTACAGGTACTTTTTTCTTTTAATTAACTCAAATGAAATTGTTACTAAAACTGTTTTATAAGAATTACTGTATACATTATGATTTTCAGCTCATATGAAATAAACAATGTTTGATAAATGTTCTAGGTAAGAAGACATGCACATGAATTTTTGAACATGAGAACCAGGCTAATTCTAACATATAAATGCATATCAAAATTCAGTCTTTTTAAAACAAAGGATTTTAAGAACAGTTTAGCTTCTCACTAATTGAACCAACACAGCATAATTATCACTATGTACTTTCAAGGTAATTGGCCATACATAGCTCCCCACAGTTATCTACTAATGTCATACTTTAATTAACAACCAAGACTTTATATTAGGACAAACAAACCTTTGAATGAAGGCCAACTGTGTATAAAGAAGATATTTATTCACTTTCTTTTGACAGCCTTTAGTTGCAGGTTTGAGTTTATTGTGTAAAACTTTTCATTGAATTTACATTCAATCTACCAAGTGAAACATGATTTCCAGGCTTTGTTTCAAGGATTTAGAATTGATCAGATGTTGAAATCATCTGTTTTATATAAGGTCAATTAAATAGTTTTATAACACAAATAAAACTTATTCACTTAACCAGATTCCAGTTTTTATACATCACAATAAAACAAAATGTAATGTTTGTTACATAGTTTGTACCTTCAACTTGGATTTAATGGCAAAATTCTTATCTTTGGTGCCAACAAACAACAATAAACCCATTTTTTGCAGAGTCAGCACTTTTTCAATAAAATTCCAGCATTGAAAGTGAGAGCACAGATGTTAGAAATAAACAAAGTAACGTTCTTTTACTTTGAAGTTTCCTGTAACAAAACTCGTAAGGCTTCAATGTAGTATTTTAAAGAATGAATTTCAAACCTTTCAAATTATGAAAGTTTTTAAGACAAAGTGATTGTAGAAAAATTCATTTAAACTTTACAGCATGTATACATTTGACTCTAAATGAAAAGATATCCATTTGAAAACGGATGGGAGAGCTTCATAAGAGCTTTTAAAAGCCCATTTGTGGATATTTACATACTTGAAGTTTTTGAAAATACCATAACTGTATTCAGTGTTATACAGACAACATAGTCTCTCGTCAAAGTGATGGGTAACTTTCAACTTGAGTATAATTGGAAAATAATGAGTTTATTTTGACCATTCATTTTTATCATCAAGGACACATAAGCACCTAAGCTGTATGTTTGATCTAACATTATCAAATACTTCCATTATATACAAGCAAGTCAAAACATGGGATTAGATTAGAAATTAAGCATTATGACCAACAGTAAAGCCCACATTGGTAGTCACCACTTTATACCACTTGCACCAACAAACCTGTATAAAACAACCATTTCTTTTTTTGTCTCATTGAAAAATATAGATCCAATCTGTAATAGACATCTACCAGTCCATTAAGAGTACTCTTCATATAGAAGATTGAAAAGTTCTTTTAGTCACATATATATCAGAAGCAAAGGTCTAATACACAAATTAGGCGTGATAATAACTCTAAACCTGTAGGATAATGTTATAATGATAAGTCATTGATACTATTGGGAAAAGCATCACTTTTCCATAAATGGTTAAAACAGTAATGCTGGAGCATGAAGCCAAAAAAATATCCTAGGAGAATGAAATATGTTCCAGGGTGATTACACCAATATTCATCACCAAGTTTTATTATATCATCTATGAAGTGATGTCTCTATTCTGAGCCATTTGTATGTTATGCGATCCTACTGGTCACAAAAAATCAAGGCCAACATAGGTAAACCCCGCAGTCACAATTAACAAAGGACTTACTTGGAATTAAGTCAAGCCATAAATTGCAATAAAATAGCACTGTGCAGTCTTACCAATATTAAATATACAGTCTCACAAGCTTTGTACAAAAATCCCTGATATTACCAATTAATGAAATTTAGCTACAGGGAACAAAGACTGGAATAATATTTCCTGCATGGAGATTATAAATATAGCCATAGACCCTGTAAAGCTGAAGTCCCTAATATTATAGAAGACAAAGTTAGTTACTTCATACGTCTAGAATTCCCAGCAGATTTATGACTGGCTTATGAATTGATATGTAGACAGGCAAGCTCGGCACAAACTCAACAAGCCATCAAGTCTCCAGTAACCCAGGGAAACAAACAAGTAACAAGCAATTAAACACATATTAATTAGCCTCAAGATTTATAGTTTTGATTTTTCTCATAAACGCCATGCCATATCTTACATCTTGTATAATGTATGTTTATTATAAAGTTTGACATAATAATAGCCATACTAATCAGTAAAATCAGATCTTTTTTTTCAATTTTTACTCAAGGATGTAATATTTAATTAAGCTTATCTGATACATGTATGAGTTTTAATCTGTATTATGCAAAATAGGCACTTAAAATAATAAGCGCTAGCCAATGACTGTAATATTATGCAACTTGTAATTATTTGGCTGTCGTAGCTGGTGTCTAGCCAGTAAGGTTTGCCTTTCAACTTGTCCTTGACGACTAGATCTGGGGCAGTTGAGACAAAAGCACCAAATAAAATACAACAGCAGATCAGAGACATTCAGTTATACATTCAGAAATACATTCAGTTAAAATTTTTCCACCTTGCATCACAGTAATCATACGTGTTATCAATATAGAAAATCTTTTTTACAGTCATGTTTTATATAAATAATCTTTAAAATAATAATTGTCTTTTATTCTAATACTGATACTGGTTTACCAATCATTCTGATTTATTGCTACCAATACACCTAATGATATTGACATATAATTCAGAACATGTACATGTCAATGAAACTTGAACCAAGAACAGTGAATCAAAAGTCCACTAAACTGTCTTCAAACCACAACAGGACAACAACACAACAATGCCTTTTCATCTAAATATCACAAGTTTTCAAAAACATAACAAAATCACAAGGCCTTATTCGTGTATAACCAAGTATTTTTCAATGGATTTAAGTCAAACTTATATTTTCTTAAATACATACAACTCTTCATGTACTTTAACGGTAGATCTTTGACTGCCATATAAATTAACCTACCAAACTAACAGACTATACCATATTATGTCACAGAGATGAAACTTCATAAGTATGAATAACAACCCAACATTTTTATTGCCACTATAACTTCAAAGTTCAAACTTTGCAGCATTCCTGTCTTTGAAAAAGTCAGAGTTATTTCCATCAGAAAGCAACCAACTTCCCTATTCTTAATTACAAGAATTGCTGCAACATATTACCACACACTTTATATACTTCACACATTTCTGTAATGATTACATTCTTCCTACATGTAATTCATACGCAGATACTTAGTAAAACTTGATTTTTATATACATAAAAACTAATGATGTATATGATTTACATATGATAAGGTTATTATAAAATAAATCATGAATCTCTCAACATTATTGAAGTTTCTAATGCATGCTAGCAGACATTTCGAGGTAAACTTTTCATATCTTGTTAATAGCTTGAGCATGTTGGGATATTAATAACTAATAAATTCTTAAGTACCTGTGGCCTAAGGAAGCAATACTTGATAAAACAAGGAAATCGTCTTGAAGGCATCAACAGTTTTTACTTGTATATAATTACATAATCTCCTTATTTCACGAAATGGATTTGAAACAAATTGCTTAAATATGGTACGCCCAGCACATGTATTTAAAAGAAAACAAAGTAGAATCTTTAAAAACTAACTAAATTGAAAAGCATTTAATAGCTAATTATTCACATAATTGTCTAATTGCATTTGAAATAATATGCTCAAATAAATCAAATGCAGTATAAACTATACTATAACACCAATGAATTTTATCATTAGAAATTACGAAAACTTAAATTGTAAATGATATAGTAGCTATTACATTACAATCAAGTTATTAAACAATTTGAAAGCAAAAATGTTTCAATTAAGGAAAATTCACAAGATTTATGATTGATTCAAGGATGATGTATGCATGTCCAAATTTCTACATTAAATCACAGTAATCATGCATGAGAAATTTGATAAATCCCACTATTGATTACCACGCCTCACAGCCTTCAAAAACAGACTCAGATTTTAATTGCATAATCTTGAATGCAAACACCAAAAATTATATCACATATTTTTAACTTAATGACTTGCAATAAAATATTCCGTTCTCACGTAAAAGACATGTCATAATCAGTGATACATTAATTAGAAATAAAATCATGCATCCAAATTGATGATAAAAATTTAATGTGTAATTTCATGTTTTTGACAAATCGAGCATTGATCTTTAATAGCGTCAGATCAATCACAATCCAAAAGGTATAATCTGACACTACAATACATATAATTGTCATAATACATATAATGTTTTACATTCAGAATTAAACTACAGTTTGGAAATCTAGTTTTTCTCAAGGAATATGTTACAATTTGACATTTTGTCCTGGTATTTCTACTTATCTTGACATCCTTTAGTATCAACTACCTTTGTTGATTGTGTTAAGCCTTAGTGCTTAATGTAGCTTGCATGAATGGAATGCAAATCTAGAAAATGCATGTGGATTGTGATAGACCAGTGTGTGCATGGCATGCACATATAATACAGATAATTCATTCTTCACAATTTATTATGGGTTAGTGGAGGACTATTTAATGTTATTATTTTAGTACTATGGAACAGCAGATATCCCTCAAATGACCGTCATGTATAACAGTCATCTCAAAATGCAGAGAATTACAGTCATCTTTCAACTTACAACTAGCATAATTAAACACATTAAGTCAACTTGGTTTATGCAATATTTCACCAGTCAAAGATGAGGAAATTCTAGACAATGTCCTTCACTAACTTGTTTAAAATACGAGGGAAATTCTCACCCAAAATCTGCCCAATTATACGTTTTACATAAACATTCTCATATAGCCTGTACATGTGTATAGTGTTGGATAACTGTAAAATTAATAAACAGTACTTAGTATGCATTAAAACTTAACATTCAGTCATCAGACAAAACAATCAAACACCAACACAGAAACTACAGAGCTACCTTTAGCATAATATTTGAACTGTGGCGCCACAAAGAACTAATGGACATATCTGGCTTCAAGTGCTAAAAAGATGTATTGCAACAATTTAACCCTTTGCCTCATAATACAGCATTCCCCCCACATCTTATGCAGACGACTTTTGAAAACACTGTGGCCAAAGAAGCCATTGCTTGTAATGTGTAATGGCTTCTTTTACCACAATGCTTTCCACTCTGTCAGAGATTAATAACACAATTTTCTTAAATAAATTGATGTTATGTATATTAGCTTAGAATATGGAAGAATCCAAAATATGCTTAAAAGGCAAAGGGCTAAAACATGCAGAACCTTGCTCAATTAGTAGAAATCTCAAAGCAAAATTAGGACAACCAAATTACAGAACCTTCAGCATTCAAAAAGTGCATAAAAATATTCAGAAACTATGAAACAGATGACATATAATGAAACCTTAATGATGTTATTTCATTAATGTCCCATAATGCACTGTACAGGAAAGGAAGAGTTTAAAACAAGGTGTACAGGAAAAGGAAAGAAACAGGTACAATCTGGGGGATAAAATAAAAAGATCCAGTAACATTATGTCTGTGTATGTGCATGAATATTTGAGATTATAAAGAATTATGACAACCTCAAATGGCATTCCTGAAACTATGAGGACTACAGGAATGTACCACACAACAGCTGCTTGTCAAGAAGAAAGACATGAACACATAAACATGTTTATTCGTATGAAAAACATGCAGACTTTTTAAGATGTAAATAATAAAAGATAATGTAAATAAATGCAGTGTGGTATTCAACACTTGGAAACACATAAATTTTACACATAAGCAATGCATCTTTTATATCTTATTATGTTTATTAACAACATGGGGCTATGTAATAATATCCCTAACAAGAAAACAAACCAATTTCTCTGAGTATACTGAAGTGAAAGCCAACAAAGAGAGCGCACTATTGGGACATAAAACAAATTTTATGCATAATTCAATTGCTTTAACACTTGAAGGTGACAAATCATCTTTGATTTTATTCATAAGAGCACATGTTAAACTTAAGTGGCATCACATGTTTTATTCATTTTCACAAAACTGCTAGAAATGCAAGTTTTCTGCAACATATAGTGGTATGGTAGGCCAATTAGCTAAACGACCAGCCTATTCATAATGATATTTTTTGTAAACCTAAAAAGTTCTTAGAACCTAAAAAGCTTGATTTTTATTGGCCACAGACATTAACCACAGTTCTATTATGTTAGAAGCTGCCTTGCAATTCTAATTCATATTTGTTTGATGCATATTGTTTTCATTCTATTTATTAAGTACATGTAGAACAACTGCAAGACCCAAGCAAAGGTTTAAATCACCAGAGATGATAGTTTGATCTTAAAATGTTCCTATGCTAGCTCACAAGTATTTCCCAATTTTCAAACTCAAACAAGTTTTCCCAGAATGAATTTTTTTTTAAGTTTAATCGAAAGTACACATTCAATGCATTCTTTATCAATTTATAAAGCCAATTTATGCAAATTAATGTAAGACAAACAATTTAATCTAATCATTAACTGACAAAGTCAATCTTATTATCTTCACAAAGCAACAAACAGCTAACTGATCATAGTAGCAGTGTACTGCAAACAAGGATGTAAAAAATCTGTTCCCATTTTTATCAATGTGTAAAAATTCTTTTCATTCATTTCATAAGCATTTGCGTTCTCTTAAGCTAACAGACAACTAATCGAAGAAATGCATGTAATTTTCATTAGCCATGTAGCATTTATAGTGTATAAACATGGGTTTTAGCAACTAGCTGTGTTCTTATTCCTAGATTCCAACATATCAGAACTGATGTCTAACAAAAGATGATTTTTACTCTGCAATCCTCAGTGTATATCTTCAGTCAAAGTTATCTTTCCTCCCAATTAACAGAAAATGTGCAAAAATGACACAACAATGATGGAAAAATGTAGCTGTTAATTATATAACATGGTAAATCACAATCGTGGATAGATTTTCCCACGGTATAGCAAGGCTGATGAGCCGATATTGTATAAGATGTGCATAAACAATGACAATATGTTTAAAACACAAACTTACGCCAGCTGTGTTGTTACCTTGGTTTCCATGGTAACCCCAGGGTTGTGTTAGCATCATGGTGCCATCATATCATTAACACAGTAAAACATTTAGTAAACACAGTAATTGGCGAATTTATTTTTGAAATATGGTAATAATCAGCAATTTAATAATGATTAACAATAACATACTCAATGTAAATCATGCAAATTATTGGATTTTAAAATAAATTGGAGAAAGCGTTGCAGATTCCATGCATGCGATATGAATAGCAAAACATGCGATGAATCGCAGCTATGCTAAAACAAGCTGTAACAGTAAATGATTTTATAATAACGTAATAAATCTTTATTGCAAAATTTACAGTTTCGGGGAAAGATCAATTCATGTGAATTTACGTCTGAACTTCTCTGTATGCAGCTACTAATGACACTTGCAT
This sequence comes from Lutraria rhynchaena, assembly GCA_008271625.1. NCBI lineage: Eukaryota > Metazoa > Mollusca > Bivalvia > Venerida > Mactridae > Lutraria > Lutraria rhynchaena. The sequence goes on from VIBL01000197.1 coordinate 12,735, forward strand.
TCACAAATTGAAACAATTGGTTTAGTTAGCAAAATAAATCTGCCAACATTTAATAAACTACGTAAAAAATTCACTTCTCCAGCGGAATATACACAAAACTAAAGCTACTGTATGATTACACAGATTTTTCCTTAATTGAAAGCACTAAGCATACATTCTTGAAACATTCTCAGAATTTTGGTCCGGCTGCAATCTTATACATAATTGTGTTTGTACATCTTAGCTGTAAATTCTTGTAAATAAAGGTGAAAAAATCAAACAAAGAATTAGTTATAAATGATGAAATGAATTTTAAATACACACATGACTTTCATAGTTTTAAAGCTGATAACTGCATTTTATGCACATTTCATGTGCTTTACATAGAATGTACAAATCAATCAGGAATTATAGCAGGACACAAATTTGTCATAATTGGATTCTGAAAATCTGCAAATGATATATCCAGCCTATTCATAATGAAGAACTTGTTAACAATCAAATTTACAGATGAAACATTTTAGAAAAGTATGCTAATGTAACGTCATCATTTTTTGTAGTTCAGGTTCTCCCAGTTAATATTTCTGTACCAAGCAACTATGGAAAGAAAAACAAATGATGGGATTGACACAAATACCGGTCACACAAATACTGGTGACACAAATACTGTTTACACAAATACTGTTTACACAAATACTGGTCACACAAATACTGTTCACACAAATACTGGTCACACAAATACTGGTCACACAAATACTGGTGACACAAATACTGGTCGCACAAATACTGGTGACACAAATACTGTTTACACAAATACTGGTCACACAAATACTGGTGACATAAACACTGTTCACACAAATACTGGTCACACAAATACTGGTGACACAAATACTGGTCACAAACATTTTATATTATTTATATCATGGATACCACCACATGTTGATACTTGATGATACTCGATGGTAAATGATAAGGCTGAAAAAAAAATTTTCTCATTTCTGGTCCCCTGACCGACCGTTAATTTTTAACCCAACCGCATTTTTTTACCGAGAAATATTCCGGAATTTCAGTTCCGTATACCGGGAAAGAGTCCGCGCTATCGTTACCATTGGAAACTGAATATTAAGATGGCTGCACAACTACGATGCTTGCTCGCTGTAACAGTAGATAAATGCGTCCATTTTTGTATTTCATTATGTGTCCAGTTTGTTTGAATAAGCATGAAGCTCATCAAAATTTACCAAAGCAATGGCTTTGCATACATTAGCAGTTACTAAAAATGACGGGTGTAAAAAAAAAATCCCGACCTACCGACCCAGTTTATTTTGGTGACCGTGACCAGAAACAAGAGTATTTTTTTTCGGCCTAACGCATGGTGGTAAATGATAACACATGATGGTAAAGGATAACACATAGTGGTCAAGGATAACACATTATGGTAAATGATAACACATGGTGATAAAGGATAACACATGATGGTCAAGGATAACACATGGTGATAAATGATAACACATGATGGCCAAGGATAACACATGGTGATAAAGGATAACACATGATGGTCAATGATAACACATGATGGTCAATGATATCACATGATGGTAAATAATAACACATGATGGTCAAGGATAACACATGGTGGTAAAGGATAACACTAGTTGGTAATGGACAACACTTGAGAGTAAAGGATACCTCAATAGTTAATGGAAATGATCATGACAACAATTGCAGCTAGAGAGAAAGAGAGAGAGAGAGAGGGGGGTAGTGAATTTGGTATAAGTCAAGTGTAAATAGGTAGCTAATTTCAGGACTCATGACTGATGAAGCAAGAATAGAACCAAGAATGCATTATTTCTGTAAGTTGTAAGGCATGTAGTGCTTGTTAGATAGGATTGAATTCATAGCTCCATTATGAAAAATGTATACATTTAACACAAACAAATGATCTGATAAAAGGCATGTTCAAGTATACTTCAATGAAGAATAAAAACAATCAATCAGTGTGGGACCTGAACCCCATATTTTCTAATTGTAAGGTGATGATATCACGCAGGAAGTCTGCATTGTAAGTGAAATAATCAACCATGATAACCAGGAACAGTCTATATGCATCTTACAAACAGATGTGCAGTATATATGGGAGGGTTTTTACTATTAAATTTGCAGACAGTGATATTGAAGAATTAAATTTTAATATACAACAGCAGAACATGAGGATCCAGGATAATTAAAATCGAGTTTTCTGAAGGTTTATAAATAAATGCTGATAGTTTAGTAATCAGTAATACATGAAGTATGTGAGCCTAATGAAGGAAAGGTGCAGCGGAGGAGGGGGTGAGATATTAAAATAATTGAATATTTGAGTATGTAAAGAATGAGAGAGAAAATCCCGAAATCAGTTTAATTAGACACCTGATTATCTCTTCTGATGATAATACAGGGGTCATATATTCAAATGAAAGTATCACTATATCCTAACTCTTACTAAAGTTTTATTACAGTTGCTGCAGCTGTTTTTTATCTGCACACAACTCGGACAATTATTGGTGCAATGCTTAATCTTTTGCTGCAATTTGCACCAATTTTTGTATATGTGCTTACTTTATTCTAAGTAGAAAAATGTTGAACTGTACTATCTTCAAAGTAAACAAATAATTGATAGTATTTAATTATAGGATGTAGCAATAAGACTAACATGTTCCAGGATGTTCTAAGATAAGGTGCGTATAAGATTACAGGTCATCATGTCTGTACCATGTTCAAGTTTACATAGCTATTAAGATGCATTATTTGAACAAACAATCAAATTCAAAAGTGAAAACAATCCACTTTTTGTATCAATGTTTAAGATTTGTATCTGCGTGAGAAAGTTTCATTCATATTTATCTATATTTCATCAGTGCTATTTTTTCCTTTAACCTGTTTACAAAATGTTTGCCAGAAAATCAGAAATACCAGTATATTTTTACATGCCATTCAGGTTCACTTTTCTAAATCTAGCCGGCCTTCTTTTGTAGTGGAATTATAATGACTGACCACAAAAACCTGGCTGTCTAAACTTAACAAAACTTGCCGAGTCAGCAATATAGAAAAAATCTATAGGAAATTCTGAAATTCATTTTCGATAAATATTTCTTCAAAATGCCATGCTTGATAGGTTCCAAGTACCCCCGCGAAGTCAAGTTTCTAAATTTGTATGGAAAAATTGAAAAATATCACAGCATAATTATGCATCATGATTTTGCAAATTGAATGACTAGTAATTCAACTGAATATTTCTTCTAACAAGCTGATTAATATGTTCAAACCTAGCAGAGAAGACTCTGTAAATTATTACCAAAGTGTCTTTTGGCATTGTAAAGGATAATGAAGAATGCAGTAAGTAGTTCAGAAGAAAATGTCTGCAGAATAAGAAATACTGAAATCTGGTGTTAAATCATAGCATAATACTGATACACTGCTTCTACAGAACATTAAACACAGGACAAACATCTTGAAACAATTAAAGTGTCAACAAATGAGCAAATTTCCTCATGTCTAAAAATAGAAATGATGCAATGACAGAAATGTAATCTACCCCCATTCCCCTTCAATTCTCCACATGTCTAAGAAATTATCAGGGATAAAATAAACTCTGAATTTTGTGTTATATCTACCGGTTCCCCAATACTCTACAATGCTATCTGGCAATCAACTTTTTAAAATGACAGACAATTCTTGAAAATATGAACATAAAAAGTATTTGTATTGCAATTACACCATACATATCACTAAAACATGGTTTATTAATTTTTTTTAGAATAAACTGAATAAAAAGAAAAATATCAATCTGTGAAAATTCTAACACCAGTCAAATAGAAGCAAATATTCCAAGGGGCGGAGGTATGGTGGGAATAGGTACAGTGATAGCTCTATAATGACTAACTGAAGTGGTGATTATTGGGTACTGTTACCATTGCAATGCAGGTTCAATTCTACAACTAGGAAAGATCATTACACAGCATGACCAGGATGTTTGATTAAGTAATCGTATACTTCAATATAAATCTTAAGTTAAATATTAAAGAGTCATTAATCATAAATTGGAGATGCTAATTAATCATCTTAAAGGTATCCAGTAAACCAGTATGTTACATTCCATCTGAGAGAGCAACTTGGTGATGTTTTCTCAAGGAATTACGCCTTAATACCATTTGTGTTGTATACAAAATGATAATGAATCTTGAAGAACAATTTTGAGAAAAACCGAAAGCATCAAAAGAAAGCCATATTACGGAAAATGTTACAGGAAATAAGGTGATACCTGTTTTCTGAACATATGAAATAATAAGAATGAGAGAACAATCAAATTTAATTACTGTAGTAGCATTTAATTTTGTTGGCATCAAAATTTATAAATTTGTCCAAATTGGTCATGTGTGTGTACTTAAATTTGTGTATTTTCAAACTGTGTCTTTTCAGATACATCTGAAATTTTATGAACATCTTAATTTGTTGGTACTTGACTTCAAGGACAAACTCACCCACAAAATTAAATGTTCCACAAAAATTTGTAATACCACAGTAATTAATTCCTCTAATCATCCTGTCAAAAAACTATAAAAGAAGAACATACATGAGCTAAAAATTGACAATTTGTTGAACCAAAAATATCATACACCTGTAACTTCAACGCATTTGTAACTGATGAAAGCTATAAACCTACTGGAGTGAATTCTCAAAAAAAACATCATATAACAAATCTTTCACTTAAAGAAAGATTAATTTCTTTTTATGAATATGAAAAATACAATAAACAGTCACAGATTGTAACAAAATGTACCTTTTTCTAACATCATTATTATACACAGGTATTTGAGCCTAAAATAAAATAACGACAAATTACACAGACATGAAAATTCTCTCACTAAATTATGGATACTTTCACTTACATTGGCAAAATATAAATAAACAAGGACATGAGATATGTTACAGCAACAATATAATTGTATTATATCAGACAGAACGTCACACATAATTTATGCTGTATATAATGAGCCACCCAGATACTTCATTGTGTCACAATGAGGTCCAACATACAATACATTACAAAGCTATCATTGAAACATGAATGACAATGTATTAGATCTATTACTCCTTTGATTAAACACTAAGTCACACTTGCAGCTGTGAAATACGGTATAACAAGATCTTATTACTTACTTTATGACCATCTTAGTGACTGATATCTACAATGCTCACTTTCAATGCAAGAGGTGATCATCAGTACAACATTCCACTCTAGTCTAGGTAGTTTTCTAGATTACAGTGTTCCACACTAGTATAGGTAGTTGTCTAGGTTACAGTGTTCCACTCTAGTATAGTTGATTGTCTAAGGTACAGTGTTCCACCTTAGTATAGTTGGTTGTCTAAGGTACAGTGTTCCACACTAGTATAGGTAGTTGTCTACACTAGTATAGTTGGTTGTCTAAGGTACAGTGTTCCACACTAGTATAGGTAGTTGTCTAGATTATAGTGTTCCACTCTAGTATAGGTAGTTTTCTAGATTACAGTGTTCCACACTAGTATAGGTAGTTGTCTAAGGTTACAGTGTTCCACTCTAGTATAGTTGGTTGTCTAAGGTTACAGTGTTCCACTCTAGTATAGGTAGTTTTCTAGATTACAGTGTTCCACACTAGTATAGTTGGTTGTCTAAGGTTACAGTGTTCCACACTAGTATAGGTAGTTGTCTAGATTATAGTGTTCCACACTAGTATAGTTGGTTGTCTAAAGTTACAGTGTTCCACTCTAGTATAGTTGGTTGTCTAAGGTACAGCGTTCCACACTAGTATAGTTGAATGTCTAGGTTACCAGTAATGTACTAGGTGGCTGTTTCGAATACAGTATTCCACTTCGGTATGGAAACTATTCTTGGTTAGAAGATTTCACTCCAGTATGGGAGTATTAAAGTCTTGAGTACAGTGGTACACCAGTAGTTAGGTGATCTTTGTACAGAGCTACACTCCAGTATAGGATATGTTCTTAGGTAAATGATTTGCCCCAAATATATGAAATGGAAGTCCTTCTAGAAAGAAGTAGTATCTCTATCTATGTCTGAATCCAGTATTATAAGAATACAGCTGATTGCTTCATGTGCAAGTAATGTGTATGAAATGTGATGTTGATATTTCCCGACAAACACAGTTACTTGTCACAAGAATATACAGTAGAACCCCTAAAAACCGGCCAAAATCAAATCCTGCACTGGAACTGTCTCAGCACAAACAGTGGAACCACATAATTACAAACATAATGTATTATTCAAGAACTAGCAAGGAATTAAACAGATGTTTATAGAACATCCATAGCACACAAATACTTTTATTATTGGTACTAGTAAACAAGGAACATCTTTGTATAGGAACAAAGTCCAGTGCTGGGATGAACTATATATCATTGCACGGAATTATTTTCAAACAGAAAAAAGATTAACCAAGAGGCTAAGGGCTAGAAAAAGGAATTTGGATGTTAAGTTGTAAATATATTGGGGCTCCACAGCTCAGATAGGCATCCCTTTGATACAGCATTTAATCTAACCTTTGATATCAATTATTACATGAACCACATGAAAAGTTTCAGAGGAAAAAGATTGAAATACTTTAACCTACAGAACTTCTTATCTTATCAGAAACATGAAAATATCATTATAAACTCAAAGTTCAATGTTAACACACTAAAGACGATGACATAATTCACAAAAAGATCTAGAACCATTAATTTCTTCACAAAAACTTGTATGCTGACATTGAATAATGATATATATACTACTAACTAACTACTTACTGTGCTCTTCACTGATGTTACACCAATTAGGAGACTTCATATTTCATTCTGGCATGACATAGATTGGTACAAAAAATATCAATGCAAGGTTGGTGCTTAACCTATAACTAAGAATATATTTTGAATCTCTAAATGTACTATTTAATCAATAATCATATACCATATATACTTGACATGTATTTGTTATCCAAATCCTTAAACATTCTTGCAAAAAGCAAACTGTAGTTAACATTCAACCATGGCATACAAAAATCCTTAAAATAAATGACCTTCACCTTAATGTCTGACATGACACGGTCCAGTATGATTCCAAGTTCAGTTTATATTAATTGGCAAAACCAGTGTTCTATTTTCTGGTTGTTTATGATATATTCCTAAACAATTAACCAAATGGAATCAATTTCTACAAGATGTATGAAAGACAGTCAAACATATGTGACACTATATGCATTTTTAATGAGCTAAAAGATCATGATCAAATAAACACTTTTACAACAAATTTCTATTCTTTTTTACCTACTTAGCAAAGCAGATGTTAACTCATTTATGTTCCACTTAAAATGCAATTTCTGACAAGCTCCGCTATCAAAGAATCAAGTTAACTCCTCCAAAATATCATTATCTTCATTAAATTATGAGACATTTTCATATTCAGATGTGACATTGACCCTGGACCTTACAGCAATGAAAAGTGACGTATCAGACAATAAAGAGTTTATAGACTTATCTTACACATAAAATATTCTTGATAAAATCACAGCAATTCAAACATAATCAAGCCAAAAGTTAAATTTTTGCAATTCCTATCCTTGACTGCATTTAATCAGACAATTATACAGATTTAAACCATGTAGCTGGTACATATTTTAAATAAGGATCTGATATTTGGATGCTTTACTGAATTCTTAGAGTGGAGTTAAACTTGACCTTCAAATAAAGGTCACCATGACAACATTAAGGTTCTTCTTGCATACCTACATTATATATAATGTAATTGTTCTAATAGAGCATAGTAATCTTAACAAATAAATTTATTTGGTCTTTACCATAGGATGACCTTCAGTCATGGGTTTTACTGTACAGTACTTGCAAAAATGTAAATTCCTTGTCAAGTCAAGATTAGATTTTCATGAAATTGTGCCAAAATCCAAAAATACAAACTTCATAAGCCAATTTGAGTATTAGAGCACCACAATCGCATACAAAGGGCATTTCTATAGAATCAGTGGCCCCTGCTTGCCACATTAGGGAGCTACAGATGTGTATTTCAGATGCATCACTGTAAATAATGCCTATGTTAAATCATTTATCATGTATGTACTGGTATAATGGAACAAGCACTACAAAGTGTGGACAAAGTTCTGTACGATTACCAGAACACAGGTAAACTACACTCTTTGTTTTAATCCATTCCACACCCTTTATTAAACTTTAAGGGGACATAATGACTTTGTTTCAAATAAGTCCTGTGTATTTAATACTTTTATCTTTTTTAGATTTAGACAAACCCTCCAACAATTCAGAGGGAATGACATCTTGGCGAGACTAATAAAAAAAACGTATACGAGGTTCTTAAACATTTTTTTCTTAATTTCCAAATTTCATGTTTACATGGAATCAATTCATCAAAATGAATAAAACCAAAGAAAAAAAACACACAAATCTGAAATTAACAAATTAAATAAAGATTAAGTTTGTAAACTTCCTAAAAGCATTTGATCACAAAATTTGAAGAGACACAAGAAATAAATTGTTATCTGTGACTCAAGGTTGAAGTATAAAAATGCAGTCAATTGATAAATTAAATGTCCACAAGTGAAGCAAAACTGTTCATGGCCCCAACTGTCCATATAATGTAGCTGTAATTATTTTTTTAATTCCCAATCAAAAACGAGCCAAACTTCCATAACCAAGGACTGGAAACTGGAAATGAATTATAATTTAAAATTTGTCACCAGAGTTGTGGTAATATATGCAGGAAATTAATATGGCAATGTTTAATTTTTAAGATGAGAAAGAATTTCAAAGTTGACACAATGACTTTTGTAAAAAAAAGTTACATTAAAAGTGAATACTTCAATTTTTTAGTATCCTTAAAGATAGCCATCAAAAGAATTGTGTCCCTAAAAAAAGCATCAATATTTATTCAGTGATATGACTTGAGTAAATATTGCTTCTTGCGCAAATATTGGGTCACATTATGATCAATTGTATTCTTAAGCATTTTAACCAGTCTATAAGTGATTTAAGTTTACTAATGCTAAATACAATAAAATAAACTACTGCATTATCAATACAAATGAAATTTAAGTATTCTTTGATTGTGATTAGATTTTATCCACACTTGAGATAAATCTGATGAGAAAACAGTCTTCAACCCTATGGGGACATCTGTGGTCGAGTTGTTACAGTCTCTCTGACTAAAGTAATCACCAGCCCCTTACCACTGTGAGTCTGAATTCTGCATTTAGGACCAGACAAATTTCACAAGTGAAATGGAAAATCAGTGGTTCTACCCAGGTGCACACCTAGGGTCTTCCTCTTGCATTTAAGCTGGAAAAATTCTTAAATTCCCCTGGCTGTTGGTGCAATGTTAAACCCTAAAGAAAAACATAAACCCCTAATCATCACACTGACCTGGTACCCTGCCTTTAATGTGAAGAAATGGCTTGAACCTACCGCCCTTATAATAGCCTACCTCACAACCATGTTAGCCTTTCAACTATTGACAGGAATCACCTCAACTAGTGTCTTCTAAAAATGTTCATCAGGCGTGTCACACAATTACCTCCCCTGTTAAACCCCTTAAAGAATAGATATTATTTGTATATTTACTTTGAACTTTAGTGTGTCTTAAAGCACATGATCATAAGATAAATTCTTAATGAACATACAATTAAAAAAAAACGATCAAAACATGATTGCAAACTCCACTCATGCCCCCATCACAACAAATAAACACATTTAAAATTAGACGTCCACATTGTCACCATTTTTATTTTACATTTATAAACCGGTAATTATAAAAATCTGAAAGTTAATTTAATTGCAAAAAATAAAGACTGAACAATTGATTTACTGCGCCAAAATTAAACTTGCTCCTATCCTAAAGTCTAAACCTTTCTATGCACAATACATAATAAGTGATAACTCCCTTTTTACATTTTAGCAGGTTATCACTGCTCTTATATAGTATCAATATTTAGACAGAAAACTTTCCCACGCTTACAAACTTGCACTTCTATTTTAGATTCTGAGTTATGACTTAAGCTTATCTTCTGATGTTACCATTACGTTACGTGAGGACACAAATATGTTATACTTGATATAAAACTTACCTGAACATTCTGACAGCCTCAAACATAATAACAACAGTGATACTTATAAACTTAACTTATTGAATATTAAATAAACATTACCGACCAGCATTGATTAGACTAAGAAACACTCGATTGTTTATATTTTGAAAATCCTAATATGCTTGTTGTATCATAATTTAATATATTCTGGATTTATGACTTTATTTCTGGATTGTCAATTTTCCCACACTACAGTGTGACAGGTGTAATGTTCGGGTGAGTAATCAAGATAATATATCTACAAGCTCATTAAACGTCAATTTTTCTTACACAGTACATCCATAATCGTGATGTGACAAAACTATTATATTTTGTGCCTATTTTGGTCATTTAATACGAATTGTAACAAGATCTAAAGTAACAGTAGTAAAGGTATTCTTTATGCAGTAGTTTTAAGACAAGGCCCACATCAAAAAGCCGTGTCGATCTTTTTACGTAATAGAGCTACCACAAATGTTTTTTACATCAATTGAAAGAAATAGATATCACAATTTAAAGATAAATGCTGAATGAGAGGAATTAGAAATTATAATATGTTTTTATTTGATACATTTCGCTATTTCTTAAGAAGTAAAACATCTCTTCTTTAGGTTCTGGGTTAATTAAATGATTAAATTGATTCATATTGATGATAAATATGTCTCAAAAAATTCAATAATGAATAAAAGACATGTTAAACATCTTGCCATTTTTTGCAATTTGTGTTATGAATTCAAAAAAAAGAAAACTAATGGCAGTAATAAATCATTTACTAAAATATGATACAATAGATTTAAATTTATCACCAAAAAAAACATCTGAATATTTTTCTCACAATAAAAATAGTTAAAATGTTGATATATATTTTGATCAAGGCGTGAAAAGTATGCACAGTTTTCACAGGGTCAAGTACTTCAATGTCTGTCATGCATTCTGTAATCACTTGAATACTGATATTTATGAAACATTAAGACTACAGGATTCTTATGAGCACTGAAGCTCTTACTGAGATCCTACCAAACTTATCCAACATTGTCACCTTATGTACGGCCTCATTTATTTGTTTGTTTAATTCTATATTTTATGTTACAAGTGAACGATGTAGTTTGTGCTTTAATCTTTGATAAATTTAAACAGTGACAAATGATGAATATCAGTGTAGACAGTAAAATCAAATGTATCGTGTGAAAATTCTGTGTCGTAAATAATTAATGATGTATCTCTAAAGTTAGGCTTTTTTTTAACAAGAGTGCTTGACAAAATGGGTCTAAAGTAAAGAGATTATGGACAAATTCATTCTGAAATATCTTACACTTTTATTAATTGAAGTTAACGGTAATTTTTTATTGACATTGTGTCAACTCTTATCACTGTAATACCAGCCAAGTAATTAAATAACAGCTAGATTAAAAACATGTACCAATAATGCAACATTACATAAAAAGATACAGTAGAACCTGTGATAAATTATAATATGCTAAATCACACTAGAATCAAAGCAATTATTAGTCCCTCACTGCCATGAGTCCAAATCTCACCAGGGACTAAATTTCAAAAGTGAGGAAACTGTCTAGCTAGCTAATAGAAGGTTAGTGGTTCTAGCCAGGCGTACCCCTGGTGTCTTCCTTCACCATTGAAGCTGAAAGTCACCAAATGACCCTGGATGTTGGTGCGATGTTAAATCCCAGAGAAAAAAAATCATACCAGACCAGTGATTCTGAAAAAAATAATTTGACAACAAAATTAAACAAGTAATAAAAATAAAATTTCAATTAAATTATTCACAAAACAACCATTCAATCATTTTATTTTGCAGCACTTTTTGTGCTAGTCATGAAATATACCAGACTAAAAGATATGTTTATTAACATTGAGAGTATCAGAAAGACAGGAACACACCGTAAAATTGGAAGAGAAAATTAAGATATTATTGAAGTCTGTATCTGTAAAGTGGTGTGGGCAAACATAAAACACACAATACAGAAACTGTGCAAATCTTTTAAATTCATTTCAATTAAATAATGAACTATGTGGTTGTTATTAAATATCAGCCTGCACTAATCTCAATGTAAAAGAATCTTGGAATGGATTTTGACTTGTTAGGGGGTCTACACAGAATGCAAACTTTAATCAAGGACAGAAATAGAAAGTTTATCTGCACCAATATGCCTTTTCTGACATCACCCCCACAAAGTATACATGATTAATTTACAATGTCCCCTGTCCAGAACATGATTGTTCATATAACTGCAATGTGACAATGACATAATCTTTCAAATGTTTTCATCAAGATCAACATATCGTAATTCTAACTAGTGAGATACAAAAAATAATACTAGTATTAGAAATATAAAGTATATTCAGGTGAAAATAAATACAGAACATTGATATAGTGAATTCCTGGGGATCCAAATGACTACTAAGTAACATCCATATAACACTATTGTAACTAAGAGATAAGGACAGATGTGTTTTGGGAAAAACAAATAATTCACTGCATCTGATTCTTCACTACATCCAAATACATCATAACTGTGCCTTACTGTAATAACTGTGCCTTACTGTAATAACTGTGCTTTACTGTAATAACTGAGCTTTACTGTAATAACTGTGCCTTACTGTAATAACTGAGCTTTACTGTAATAACTGTGCTTTACTGTAATAACTGAGCTTTACTGTAATAACTGTGCCTTACTGTAATAACTGAGCTTTACAGTAATAACTGAGCTTTACTGTAATAACTGTGCCTTACTGTAATAACTGTGCTTTACTGTAATAACTGTGCCTTACTGTAATAACTGAGCTTTACTGTAATAACTGAGCTTTACTGTAATAAAACTTGAAATGAAAAACTGTCAAACCCTCACTTTGGTGTTACAGTAATTAACAAACAGTTCTACCACATGCTGATTTGTGACGTTGCTCTGTATATTAAGCTAGGAATTGTCATCAAGAAGTCACAGACTCAAAACAGAGGAACAGCAATGTTTCCTAATGACAATACAACTAATGATGTCACATTTAGATCATTGGTCTCCTACCTCTTATCAGGAGTAGAGCATGTAAGTGTGGTGTACTAAGATCAATGTTATATCAAATATATAGTTGTGTTGTCAGATGGCATAAATAAAGTGCTCCAGCAATACCAATCAGTAGCTTCCTTTGCATTTATAAACAACAGACATTCTCCACAAGAAGTGTGAGACAGAAGTTTATAAAAATGCACTCTGGAACAACATCCTGATGTGGAGAAATTTGTGCCTTGCCCACTTACTGAACATGCAACAGCTTTCCAACTTTCATGTTCTAATCAGCATGAACATAAGCAAGACATGCATCAATTGTACTTTCAAGGACCCTAGCCAATGGAAAGGGGGCATCCGTGCCTGAGTGGTTATGATCTCTGCCTAGTAACTAGTAGCTCCTCACTACTTTTAGTTCAAATCCCATTCAAGACCAAATTTCACAAGTGAAGAAAGCTGTCCTGCTAGCTCATGGAAGGTTGGTGGTTCTGGCTAGGTATATGCCTGGAGTCTTCCTTCATCCTAAAGCTGCAAAGTCTACAACTGACACATGCTGTTGGTGCAACATTAAACTCCAGTGAAAAAATTCTAATGGGAAGTATAGAAATAAGCATAATGTCTTATGCAGACGGCATTTCCTGCACTGTTAACCTATTGTAATAAGCTAAATGGCTAGTAGGACCTATAAATATTAAACTGTAATTTCAAACATGAATGCAAATGTACATGATAATATCATGGTTGAAGTTAAGCGACTCTATGATGTGTGTTCAACTAAAGACAGGCCAAAGAGCTGCCTCCATGAACATTTGCATTCATGTTTGAAATTACAGTTTAATATTTATACGTCCTTCTAGCCATTTAACTTATTACAAAAAGTTATTATCAGTTAAAATTATCAATAAGGTCAAAAAGTTTAAAGGTCAGTATCTGACTAAAATGTAGAGGCAAACTTAAAAAATATTTTGTACTATAAGTTGTGGATTCACTGTTGTAAAGCAGATAAAGGCGGTGCTAATTGATAAGGTTAATTAAACAAGTGGTTGCCAAAAAATGTGAGATGAGAGACAAGACAAATCTTGTGGTTGGTTATGTAGAGCATGTCACAGAATGTGAGTTTGGAACCAATATAGATCTCGCAGTTGGTCAGGTTGTGGAGCATGTCACAGAATGTAAAGATATGCCATTTAAAAAGAATGACATACAGTCATGTAGAAGTTAGACTGTTATATGGGTCAGCTGGTACAAAAACTTTAATAAGATCAATTCATCTGTAATGTGCACGACATATCACATCTCAAGATGGTGTAAACATCTGGTGATGTACATGACATATCACATCTCAAGATGGTGTAAACATCTGGTGATGTACATGACATATCACATCTTAAGATGGTGTAAACATCTGGTGATGTACATGACATATCACATCTCAAGATGGTGTAAACATCTGGTGATGTACATGACATATCACATCTCAAGATGGTGTAAACATCTGGTGATGTACATGACATATCACATCTTAAGATGGTGTAAACATCTGGTGATGTACATGACATATCACATCTTAAGATGGTGTAAACATCTGGTGATGTACATGACATATCACATCTCAAGATGGTGTAAACATCTGGTGATGTACATGACATATCACATCTTAAGATGGTGTAAACATCTGGTGATGTACATGACATATCACATCTCAAGATGGTGTAAACATCTGGTGATGTACATGACATATCACATCTTAAGATGGTGTAAACATCTGGTGATGTACATGACATATCACATCTTAAGATCGTGTAAACATCTGGTGATGTACATGACATATCACATCTTAAGATCGTGTAAATGTCTGGTGATGAAAAAACCTACTAAGACTATAATGTAGTCACAAGAGAATATCTGAACAACTCCCACACTAGAGCATCATAATGAATCACATTAACTTCACATCACAAACACAAATAGAACTAGACCAACAAAGGATTCTATTAAAACCTATCTATGACAGAAGATAATAAATCTGAATTTTATGTAAAAATTGCAAAACTTTCAAGGAAAAATTGACAGATCATACAGTTCAACATTAGCATAAAATTGTCAACTAGTTGTTCACATCAAGAACATATGTTTAACTTCATTGATATAGTTTTACTTTTATGTTTTTCACTAGCTATATGACTTTCTCACCATTAATATTCACATTTATTGAAATAAACCTCCCAATCTAGACAAATTTGTGTCTATCAAAGTTACAATACTGTATTATAAGTTATTTTTGCGAGGCTACAAATGATGTTTCAAGTTAATTTCACAGAGCAAATGTTTGACAATTTCAACAATTTGACAAATACTTTCAGTTTGAATATAAGATTTAATTATATAATATTGATATTAAAGTAAAAACAACAATGACAGCGCACAAGAATTTTCATATGCATATAAAATTATGATAACCACAAAAAAATGAGCCATCAAGATAATTAATGATTTTATGGTACACATATTTAAAATAATTTATTGCCATTTAACAATTATGTAGCAATTTATTTTATACATCTAAACAATGAATTACAAAAAAAGACTGTAAAATTAAATTTTACAAGAAATTACAATAATACAAAGGATGATAAAACTTTTAATAGTTTTTACATTAACCATCAAATTTACTCTACAGTGATAACATTGGTGCAAAAAGTGGGATAAAAAGGTAATAATATCCAACCCGTTTGATTTTCTATGAACTTTTCACAATCAAAGCCTATTTTATTATGATTGATAGATTTTCAGTGTCGTCACAAAACAAGTATTAGACACACAAAGTAATTTGACGATTTCAACAAAAAACACTCCTCACATAGACATGTTTTGAAAACCCTGGGAAAGTTGTGTTTTCTTTTGTTAAAGAAATGCTTTCCTCATAACCTATTGGTCTTCGTGCCAAAATATATGCATGGGTTTTATATACTTGTCAAAAAATGAATTCCTCTTTTTAAAACTATTTTCATTTTGATTCTATGGACCTGATAATTGAGCTACTTGGATCAATCAATGACTGATGACATACTGTCCTATAACAGGAAGATCTGTGGTGATAATTCAATATATAACGTAATTATAACTGTGAACAGTGTACTTTAACTCGATCATTTTCAGTGCAAATTGTTTGACCAATTTCTAATATATCATCAAGAATCATCCGGCTTTCTCCTTTTTATCTTAAACAAAAGGGTCATGGTCACCATGATTTTGCCTGCCACCGCATCTGAGTAAATCAGTGAAGTGACCTAAAAATTTTTAGGACTACAACCATACACAATAGAACAAAGAATTCAAATGCTACCTCTGTTTGAAGTATGTAATTTCAATACAAAATACTTCTATTCAAAAAATGAAATATATGACCTTAGCTGGAAGTATGGTATCAGCAATAAATAAGAATTTTATGTGGAAAATAAAAACATAAGGTATATAATTATATATAAATACAATATACACAAATGTATAGAACAAAGCAAGTATGAATTACATTGGATGTATATTTAATGATGATAAACGCATAATAAAAATGTGACAATAAACAAACTGACAACAGATCACCTTACACACAGACACATTGTACGATACTATGATACTTCAGTACAGCAAAAGCTTCATAGTCACAACTGGCGGAATGAAACTACATTTATCGTCACAGTTGGACAGCATACATAACTTTACTAATGCTTTTTTTCCATAACTTTCCCACAGACTGCAATGACCTGAATCAATCATATCTATCTGACTGTTAAATATCATTTTTATGTTTATGTCATAAAATATACCCTACCAAGATAGTGTTCAAATTGAATAGTAACAGTTGCCTAACATACTAAGATATATTATACAGCAATTTTACCCATTCAAGTATGACTTAGACTGGTCCTATACTGAAGTATGGCTAAAATAATTTTGTCTGTTTAGTACAGTGAGACAGACTGTCAACTGCTTTCAGATAAGATTGAACAGTACCATATTTCAACTTGAGAAAAGTTTGACAAATTACTTTTCTTCACGAGACACGCTCTTGATATAACCATGATTTAAACAAGCTAAGACAATATTTCAACAAGACAAGCCTTTTAAGATACAAAACTAATATAGCCATAACCTTTTTACATTTTCATGATAATAGGATTTATAGCTTGATGGTGTCCCAACATAAATTTTGTTCAGCAATTAGCAAGCAAAGCATTTAACAAAAGTGATTAAATTAGTCAAGCTGTGAGATACGACACAGAATAAATATAATGTCGCCAACAAATAAGTATTTTTGATGAAAAATTCATTTAAGTAAAGCTAAATATTAAACACTTAAAAACTAAGGGCAGATAACTCCTTCACTATAAGATCAAGAAAAATGAAACATTGAAAATATTTTCCATTCATGCAGTTACATAAACTTTGCAATAACTTTAAATCAATGACTTTGTCTAACATTGCAATATTAACAATTTAAGCACATTGAGATAGAGCGCAATTTAAACACATTCAACAGGAAACAAACATTATTTCTTCTTATGAATTCATACTTGTCTCGGGGACTTTTTTATATTAGTTCATAAATCCCACAGACGCACTCTGTTTGATACAGAAAGGATATATCATGATGTTATTCACTCTTTAAGTCTGCTATCAATTATTGAATGCCCAGGGACTCCATGTCATTGTACTGAAACTGTGAAAGATGTATTTTATGTCAATAAATCACAGAAATCAGACGGAAGTGGCACAAACCCGTCTTTGTGTTCCCAATTAAAAGCAGTAACATGTCATAAGAAGATCGCAAAAAACGCTTACGTTTGACATGGGTTCAACTTAATACATAATAAAAACATCCATTTAAGCCTGTAATGTTTATTCAGTTTTACCCATAAATCCATTTTATTTCCTATTTATGTAAAGATTCCTGTTGCGAAAATAAACTGTTTTATAAATGAAAATAGTTAATTTCTGTAAATAATTTAATCTTATTACCATATTTCAATAGAGTAGGCATTTATTCTAGAACCAATATTGTTTCTGGATGGGGGTCATAACCTCCAAGGATCAATTTTTATCACAATCATAAGGTTGCAGTCTACAATGACGCTTAATTTATGCAATTCATGGAGCAATATGTAAATTCTTGCTGTTATTGCGTATAATTGACACATGCTTTATGACTCTTTGTTTTGGAGGTTCAATATAAAATACTGAATCTGTTTATAATGGAACAAAATCAGAACTTCAAGTTAAACGAGTGAACTACAGATATTAATTTACATTCACAGCGGAATGTGACCGAATTGTATCCAAGGGGAATAATTAATATTTTATTCAGTGTCGAGATAATGTAAGTAAATATTTTATATCATAGCACTGTATGTTTTGTTTATTATTATATAATATGTATACCAATTATTAAAAAAATATACAAAAACAGAACTATTTTGATCATTAAGTTTGAAAATCTAATAATTCTAGTTCAAAGCAGGAGTGAAATGCCTGAGACTGTGTATACAGTATTGTACATCAAAAAGCTATTATGTTGATGCTCATAGTTGTTGATATAAATAACGATAATGAAAGTGTTGATGTATGGAGGAATCTTTCATGGAGATTTATACTCACTGCAGTGAGTGCGAATCACAGGCGGGACCAAATTTATCATGTGAGGTAACTGTCAGCTAGCTTACTGAAGGTCAGTGGTTCTACCCTGGTGTAGACCTCAGGTTTTCCTCCACCGTTAAAGCTGGATAAGTTGCCAAATGACTATGAATGGTGTTGCGTGTCAAACCCAGTGAAAAATGCAGATAACACAACCATACATGTTATGTTACTGTATGCTTCAAATTAGGCAAACAACCTAAATCAATTACCTCAGAAATGGTAAATTTCTCTCTAATTTTTTACCTTATTCTCACACATTTTTAGCTTGTCAGTTTCAAAGAAAAAGTACAGTTAATATCATAGCTGCAGTATCATTTTTGTCAACTTTGTTATCATGCAAAAACTTAAATGTAGCTCCTTACTCAAACACTTTTTTAGATATCAACATTACACTTTGAATACTTGATTATCATGACAAGGCACAGTTGCAAGACAAGGGAATTATTCTGAAAGCTATATTTTTGCAGTTATGCCCCATTTTAATTTAGAAATTTGATCAAAATTACTTATTAAATAGAGTGATGTAAAGCAGACAAGTGTTGGCGCTTCTAAGCGGAGCTCATGTTAAAAACAAAAATCTAATGCAATGTTTATAACAAGAAATATTTTTAAAAAAAGATGTAAAAAATACTTAATTCATATACTGGAAGGTAAAAATCATGGAAGTTTGGACTGGGAACTGGAATATCATTTCAAAATGTTCAAACAAAATATTGTCTGATTCACTGGGAACCACAGAAACATATTAAACATATACATTTGGTGTTAATCCAACAAGAATTATGTCATTTATTTGGCAATATCAACACATCCAATCTTCACCATCTTTGTCTAAAATCCAGGCCAGGATGTTTTATTTCATAAAACCAACCAATGGTACCTACTTAAATCAAAACTCATAAAATTGACCAAAGTCTAGTTACACGGAGTTATATAATCCATTTCTTACATTGTATACATTCACAATTATTTCTATTCATTACTCATCATGTAGCAGGCTTGTTACCACACACGCACACTTTCCACAGAAATACCAGACAATCCTCTTAAATTGGTGGAGAAAAAATAACAATTTCACAAGATTGATGTTTAATGATTCCATGGGAGACATAACTGCCCAAATCTCTCTTACAGTTGATATATGAAGATTGTGTATCTAATACTAGTCTGGTTCACTGTCTAGATCATATAGTTCATGATTCACTACAGTTCTACTAATAAATGTTGATAACTAGTCTAAATATAAATATCAGGAACCAGCTAAATTCATTTCAATATTTTGTTAGAACTTTCTGCATAACACTGAAGTTTCCTGAGAAAATGCTTATGAATACACTCATGGGTTCATCATATTGATACCTCAGCTTAAAAACCTGGTGCAAGAAGTGTAAACATTTGGAAGAGAGGTTCAACAATAACTGTGGACAATAAAATATCTCTTTTATCTTATAATTGCTTACGAATAAATTTTAATTTAATTACCAAAAATCAATTCATTCATTGCCCAAAGGTGTAAAAAGAAAGAAAACATTTAAAAAAATGGTACAGGCATTCCTAACTACTATGGTTAATGACCTTCCAGCAAAGGAAAGTAATTACTTCAGAACGGTACCTAAACAATATCACATTTTCTCAGCGATTGCATCTAAACTTTCTTCGATATCTGCTAGATATTGTTACATAAATAATCACTTGTAGAAAGGAAAAACAATCATTTTAATGATAGTATCTATGACTTATCTATGGACTGAAAATAAACAAGAATTCTTACTTAGTTGACGAGTCTAGACTAAAAGCTGATGAAAAATCATGCTGAAGTAGTCAAAGTCATGTTTTACTAACGTCTGATAAAAATGGATTTATGCCACTATGAGAAGGAGAGAATATCTTAGGAGAGGGAATCCAAATTTCATAAGAAACGGTTCATATTTCAACATGACCCATTGGTGTTTGTCATATGTGGTGTGGACGCACTTATTAAGAGCATAATGCAACAGTAGATGAATATTTTTACTGACTGCAATCATTACTTCAGTACATTGACACAAAGATTAGAGATTTTTACGTCCTATATCTATCACTTACCATAATGCTGGGCCCAATTATTGAGCCTTGAGTGAAATGTATTATGTTGGTTCAATGGCCCCCTTGACTTTACTTTATCTGGCACAATCCTAGAATAAAAAAAAGTACTCTATGATATGTACTTTTCAGCATGAATTATTCTTTAAGATCCAAATAGTAGTTTGAAATTAAGATCTATATCCACTAAATTGTGCATATGTTTTACTAAAAGCTATTGTGCGCACAGCTTTTGACTCAGACCTACATAAAATAGAAGAGTATACAAATTGTCCTATAACGGACAAAGCATGATTCTTTCCTCAGCAAATTTATTTCTTCCAGCAAGCAGATTCTGGGCTAGTAGATTTTTAATTTGTCGAACATTAAATATAGGAGATATATACAAAACATGCACTATACTAAGACAAACATAATGTCTCCAGTCTTGGAAAACTTCTTTCTCATATCATCTATTTAACTTAGTGAAAGCAAGAACATATTCTATTTAACTTAGTGAAAACGAGCACATTATATTTAACTTTGTGAAAAACAACAACATTCAATGTCACAGAAGTCAAGACAACACAGTTATGTTATGGATTAGGATAATACTGAAACTAGGTTTTAGAATATAAACACACACGCAAATACAGGTCACATTGTCAGACAAACATCTCCACATCTATCTTACATGTTATAAAATTAAATACAAACTTCCAAACAGACTGATGGTCAAATCACTGATCGGGTCATAGGATTAATCTGAAAGAATTCATTGTTTGGTCAGTATAATGCCAAGAATATAAAAGATCTGACACTTTAAAGGTACAACCAGACTGGTTCAGTCAACACCCTGTTCATTATCAATATCCTGTCAACGATAGTGCTAGGTGCGACTGGATGTGGTTTGGTAAAAACATCCGATACTTGATGCAGTAAGATGACATGAAATGTCCAATCAACACGAGATAACTTCCTGTCTTTATCTCGTCATCCACACGACCTTTAGTACACGACCCTCATAATTGGATGACAACAATGTCTGTAACCTCTCTACAGTTAGCTGATAAGAATTCAGAACTTTTGTATACAATGAACACTTATCTCAGAATTAATATAAAAACAAGTAATTTTAACAGACAAATTCAGTTCATATCTACTATAGGGAATGTAAGATGCTTCATATCATTAATTAATTGTTTTTTATCATAGATGTTCAAGTGAACTATAATGATTGTATAAACAACCTTCATAAAACATTTCTTGGACTACTGTTTAAAATGAAGGCTTCATTTTCAAACTGACTTTAAGTACCCAATGCTCTTATGAACCAAGGATATTAAATGGTTGTGTTTCCCATATAAATAATTCAAAACCTCTATGGAGTATTCTACACTCCAACAATTAAAATCTTATTTATAGCATAGAATTTCAGAAAGGGTACCTGTTTTGTAACAGTAGCCCTTAGTGTTCCCTCTCTTGAGCACCATTTTACTAAGATGAACAGATTGGTTGTTGTAGGGAGGTAGTTGTTGTGGAGAGGGAATGTATCATTGCTGCAGTTTTTTTGAAAGCATATAGATATACATGTATATGTTTAAATAATGCATAATGTTTATTCATATCATAAATGACCCATAATTTTGTTTGTGACATATCTTGACATACCTTTGGAGATGGAGGTGTATTAAAACTGAGTGAATGTACAATGTAATGGATATGATTCTAGTTTCCTCCACACCAACTCAGTTTTGAACTATTTTCATAAATAAAAATGGAAACAAGAATTCTTCTCAATGCTGGTAGTTATTGTCCCGAAAGTACATGTATACAGATAACACAACTTCAGGCATCTTATCATCAGGATCAATTTAGTATTTAATTAATTACTTACAAGCTTGCACCATGAAAAGCTCTCATTATTAGTTCAGACAAAGGTGAAACATTCATAATAACAAGTTAGTTAGAACACACAAAAAGAAGGACAATTTCTTATACCTATTTCGAAATCTAAGGCATAAAAGTATGTAAAAATATCTTTTTTGTACTATTTGTACTTTTCTGTAAGCTCTGGCTCAGAAATGAACTCAACTTGATACAGAGATGTTAAGTAGGTACATAATTATGCACTCAATCTATATTCAATTCAAGTTAACTTTGAACTTTCATTCAATAAATCTAATCTTTCATAGTAATATTCAAATAAAAGTGAACCGGCACGAAAATACTATCACAAACATATCTGAGAAGAAAATTATTTAATTAATAGCTTTTAATGTTATTTTTTATCTTTTTATTGAAGTTTTGAAATTCAGCTTTCATGTTTCCATGGTGATGATTTAATGAGATACTTCAAAAAAATATAGTCATTTACTGGTTGGTTCACCCCATCTTGTAACTCACAAATACCTGAAATAACAAAGTGAAATAATGGACAAAGTAATTACACTTAATCAATGGCTTAAAAATATATAGTACTGATTACTTTGAAAGGTAGCTTATTAGAGTGGTTAAGCTTAATTACATATTTTATACTTTAAGTCAACTTTATATGGTAAAGATTGACCCAGTTATGTGTAGTATACCGTAAAGTCAATTTGTTATTCAAGGGCCACTACTCCAGATGGAATTTTTTGCATTTTGATTACAACAGTTTTTGCAGAAGTACCACCAGCTTTGATTTTCATTTAAATACCAAATCATCTAAACAAAAAAAAACAGATAATTATACAGAACTGTTACATTACCTGGGCCAAAAGTAGGTCAGGAGGATTAAAAACCCAGACAAGCCATAATTGTTGTACACATGATGGTTCAATTAAAACTAATGCATTAAAGTAATATTTCCTCCTAGCAGAAACAACAAAGTATAGATTAGAAACTGTAACAGTTGACTTCAGGTTAAGTCTTGCAGGCCAAGGTATAACACACACACACTACTACTACAGTAAGCATGTGGTAAATTTAAAAGTACAGTTCAAAAATATATAAAATACATCAAAATAAATCATTAGAAAACGTTCAAGGCTTTCATTCATGATACAAACATTTAATGACCAAACATTTAATGACCATCTATTTGATAGTAATTAAAGAACATAATATTTTGGTAAAAACAAAAATTCTAACTTGTAGTTTCCTTTGATCCCGTATAGGGTTGCTTGTTTAATATCTTGTCCAAAAGGTCCATAATTCTAAGGTTTAGCAGATATTCAGAGCATATTTATAGCTCCTGAAACATCAAAGATCATTAATGGTGTAGTTTCTAGCAATCTCTGATATCTAAATGATTCCTAGATCATTTTCCACATACTATTTCCTACAATCAAATACTTACGCCATTAATCCAACAACTATAAACTGCAATAAAGAACAACAAATTTCTTTGGAATCTCGATAATTGGATAGAATCCAGTTGATTCAAAAAGAAGTCTTTGAATCTGGATTCGAGTTTCAAAAAGCAATTACACGTAGGAGAATATTGACCTGAGCATTGGTTGATAGTTGTGCTAATGTCTAAGGAAATATGTTATTTTAAGGGCTGAAAATTTAGATCAAAGTTTGTCATAACTTATTGGTCAACCCTCTTCATAGTAAATTATTGTGTTGGTGTCCATAAGCCATGCCCTATCAAACCCTTGTGTCCTTAAATAAGGGACTGGTATAAAGCATAATTCTAAGTTATATTTGTAAAAAATAAGTTTATACAAAGATGAAAGAGAAACATCAAACATGTTAGATACAAATAACATCATTAAGAGAAAAAACGTGTTTAACAAAACATTAAATACTCATTTGTCATAATAGGAAGTCTTTGAAATGTTTCAACTAAACTTTAAACCATGTCGAAAAAAAAATACCGATGGTACATCATTTTATTGAGAATATAATACATCATATATGGATATGGTGATCATAGTCCAACTATCAAAGAAAGACTCAGTCATTATTGGCACAATTAAGCTTTCAATTGATTGAAGTGATGATATTGCAACAATAAAACTACATGTAATTAAGGCAGTCAATGGGTTGTTTAGTAATGAAACCATATTCATCTGAGATCTTCTAAAGTTTGATATTTAAAGATGGTCCACAATTCCATTAAGATAAATTATTCAAACGATGTTCCTTTCAATAAAACAAATCTGGAACTCAGGAAATTTTGATTAAAAATTGACTTGGTTTCCATAGAGACCCTAAAGGTATGAGAAATGTTCATAAATTTCATAAATATGGACAAGTAATGGTTGCCTGGAATGTTTATTTCGCGATTATATGACCCAAGATGATCCAGTAACAAACTTGACCTAGTTTCTGTAAAAAATACAACCCGACCTCTTTCATCATGAAGAATCATGAAGAAATATGGCCCCTTATAAGCCAAGGCTGACCTCTGGAGTGTTAACAGTCCAATTATTGATGACTCAAACAAATGAAGAACATAGAACAAAAAATGATGAAACTCTCTTATTTGAAACTAAAAGTTATGAAGACAGATTAAATGTTTTTATTTTGTATATAGCTTGGTTCCAGTCATTGAATGCAACATAAATTTAAGACCAAACTCAGAAATGACTTACCAGGTACCATCAGGTCAATTATTTTTTATACAATTTAATAATACAAGTCAGTCAAGAGGTGAGACTGACATTCCATATAATATCAATGCATGTATATACATAAGAAGAATAAAACGGCCACTGAGGCTGGAAGTAACATTTTACGTAGAAACATGAATTAAACAAGTACAAACTGAAAACTTTGGATCAAATATTCTGACTGTGCAATAACTCAATTCAAAGTCTGTCTAAGTTCAGAACATTTACCATACCCTAAAACAAGACAATTGTAAAAATAATCCCGTTCGATTATTTGTCAAATAATTATCAAAGAAAATTGACTTTAAGATATATTTTCCATTTATAGAATAACTTTGTAACAAAATTGAGTCATGGCTAATTTTCAGACGACAGGCACTCCCAAACATGAGTGTTAGGCCTCGTAATCAGTACCTGAAATGTAAATTTGCCCATTTAAATCAATTATAAACAACCAGTACCCCACACCATAAATATCGAAGAAATCCAAATATTTTGAATTCCAAAGGTACTTTAAATTGACAGCTCACTGAAACAATTTAAGACAAGAAATCAATAGTTTTATTTTGTAATATAAAACAAGGTAAAACAGTTACATGGGGTATGAATAAATCTATATAAAATATATTCGGCTGTCAATTATCACACTGTCAGTAGTTCTAAAGCCTAGAATCACTTGTGTCAATGAGGAGATGTGAGATTAATGTCTCGAATGATTAATACATGGAAAACATGAAGTTATTGTGACTTTCACATATAGGAGGTACATTATCACTACTGTGAAAATATGTTTTCTATTTCAAATTAAAGTCAAGTCAATAAAAGATCTGTTTTATTACTTCATTTTAATGTACAATCTTAAACTATCGAAGACAAATTGTTAACACTTAAACATCCTTGTTAAACATGCAATATTAAACATGATACACTCTATTGTACTTTTATACTTAAGAGAGTAACAAAAAATGTTCTTATTGCTAGCAAATAAATAATTTTACACTTGGAAAATACCAAATATCTCTTAATAAATGAGGCAGGGAATGTTAAATTATATCGATCCTATTCTATTTGTTAAGCTATTAATTGAATGAGTATTGGATGCATTTTATATTATTTGTTGGATTACCAAAGCATTTGGGACAAATCATGTCACATTTTCATCTCAAAAAAAGAATGGAGCATTAATTAGGGAGGGGTGATTATTAAGTAATTATCAGTAAATAGATAAATTTACAGTTAGATAAATTTACAATTGCCGACTTAAATAATTATATATAAAATGTGCACTATAACACGCATGATTAAACTTGGACAGGCGTAAATAGTGGGAAAAGCAAGCTGCGGATAACTTCACATCAAAATAATAAATAGCGATGTTAAGGCTCTTCAATAATAAATAATACTAAATTGTTATATAGTGGATAGATGCACAAGTTTCCCAGACATATTGTAAGGAAAACTGACATGTTGACACATTAAACAAGATTTTCTGATATTATTTCAAAAATTTTAAAATCTTCACAAAAAATGTTTAGGATCAAAATTAAGAGTTACATTGAATACAAAGAATCTAAATTAAATCTAATCAACTGCAAAAAGAGAACTGCGTTATCACCTGATATTTGAAGTTAGTTAAGAATAAAGTCATATTTCAAATAGACAAATTGTTACATAATTTCATCACCCAGATTTTGTACTCACAGTGATATTGACTGCTCAAAATGGTATGCAGCTCATCACAAACCATAGTTGCAGAATTTGTAGTATCTTATTTAGTATAAGATAATGTTAAAAGTCAGACATGAACAGATATCTATTAAGTAATACATCACGTCTAAATATTTTATCCATTTAAGCAGTAAGGACAATTTGAAGTATGTTTAGCATAGAAAAAGAATAAATATTATCTAAATGGTTGCTATGGAAACTGGTTAAACTAGAAGTCACCAAATGGCAACATGTCGAGCCTGTTAAGGTTCCTTTTAACAGTCTGGCCAAGGTAAAACATGCCAATTTATGCCCTTTAAACCCTAAGTGTGACCTTGACCTTTGAGATATGGACCAGGGTCTTGCACATGACACACCGTCTCATCATGGTGAACAATAGTGCCAAGTCATTATAAAATCCATTGAGGCATAGGGAAGTTATGGTCCGGACAAAAAAATCAGACGGACGCATGCACACACATACATGGAACCACCATTTTGACAACTATGTCGAGCTCACTGCAAGCTGGCTTGACAACAAGCCGGCTTGACAAAAACAATACCATTGTTTGTGCATTAACTAAATTCCTTTACTAGTACCTTAAAACCTTTCAATTTTGTAGAAATAAATTAGTATTAACAGAGAAAATGACACAAAAAAGTATAAGTGATTAGTTTTGTTATGAATTCAAACAAATTTCAAAACAAAAAAATTCACTGTACTTAGTGACTAAACAATTTACCCTACAATTCTTTCAATAAATATAAGTTATAACTAATATGGACAAAGAAGTGACCATTTTATCTATGAATCTGACAATTAATTTCATTATGAAACAATTGATTTCAAAGCATGACAGCAATTAAGACAGCATGCTTAGCATTCCGTGCATGTTGCCACAAAGTGGATTTATTTTTATCATTACATAATCCCAGTGCATAACTTTTGTCCATACATATTGTTTAGCAACCTCAGGTATTAACACTGTGAAACGCCAGCTGACACATTGTTGGGTCAGATAACAGGTTAACTCATTCAATCATATGTGTTTTATTGTCACTAATCTAAACTCATTTGTTTCAATGAGGATTACCAGAACATGAAAGGAAAAAACTAAGACAGAAAGACAATATCCAGTTGAGAACAATTTGTTTGTACTTAATGAAAATCAAATTCTTTGCAGGGAGTTTGTCATTTTTTTAAAATTTCCAATAATAAAAGAATCAGATATTTTAGTTACCAGGAAAAGCCATTTCCTAAAAGCGACCCACTGGGTAAATTATGTAACCAACAAATGAGTCATGCATGGAGGGTAAGATACAAACATGTAGTCAAGGGGTTAGTGCAGAACTCTTCATGCACAAAATACAAACATTTCATTTAGGCCTTTTTTATTTTTCATTCACAGACCTGCCTCCGAAAGAATGCCATTTCAGAAAAAAATAAAATTAAACATCCCAAATTTCTATTTTCCATCCACTCTTGATGATTTACCTTTTTGGAAATATAAAGTTGGGATTGATGTGATCGGCGAAAAATGAGAACTGGGTTGAAATGAAACTTGGCCGAAAAGTACCAATCATTGATCAAACAAAATCGTGAATTGTGGTTAAAATAATGGTGGCATCCATGTGGGTTCAATTCATTACAAACATAGATGGCTAGGACACCAAAAGAAATTAATAAGTATTTGGCTTGAAATTCTATTATTCATCTTTTCCAACCCCCAAAAAATCTGCTTTATTTTCATTTTTTCCCTCCTCCTATGACCATGTTGTTTCATGGTAGTTCATAAAAAAGAACAAAAGGCCATACGGATATTAAAGATACTGGTAAGTTTGTGTTTGTTGTCTAAACAGGAACAATTGACACCACATAATCACATATACATTTCACTTGAAGAACAATCATTCGCAGGTTTTCATAAAAAAGGACTATAAAAACTAAAGAATATGGTGCATTGATAAATGGTGCAACAATTCACTGGACAGCAAATATAGACCACTAAGTCCGGTGCACTAATTAGTCTGAATGCAAGTATAGTACACAAATTAATTGGAATGTAAGTAGAGTGCACTAATTGATAACGACATAAGTAAAGTAAATTGATAGGGCTGTCAATATAGTGCACTAATTGATGGCAACATAAGTAAAGTAAATTGATAGGGCTGTCAATATAGTGCACTAATTGATGGCAACATAAGTAAAGTAAATTGATAGGGCTGTCAATATAGTGCACTAATTGGTGGCAACATAAGTAGAGTGCACTTATTGATTGAGATGTATATATAATATATAGTACACTTATTGATGCCGATGTAAATATTGTGCATTAATTGATGGGGATATAAGCAGAACGCACTAATTGATTGAGACATAAGTAGAGTGCATTTAGTGATGGGGATGTAAGTATATTCTCAGTATGGAGGTTGTGTCATGTAATTGCAACATAAATTATTTCACACAAGAAATATACTTTAAAAAAGTCAGATAAATCAACAGTGAAACATCACCATACACTTGTATGGAACTCATATATCAACTGAGATATCAGTCAAACAGATTCCCTAGTGATCATTAAACAAGATACCCTGCCTTAATAAAAGCTCTATGAGGACAGTGAAACGTTATCTTATCACATAAACAATCACTAATCACTGTAATTACAGGAGCAGATTAAATAATTTCTACTTATCATATACTTTAATTACAAAATACGATATGCAATTAAATCAATTTAAAATAAATGGAGTACAATGAGAAATGGCCACAGTTCCTACTCACATCATATCATGACACGAGAATAATAAAGTAACAGAATTTTATGTACAAAGAAAGTTACATTTCATCGCATTTATTGCAGGTTTACAGAGTAGTAATTATCGAGCACCTGTTCAAGAAAGATGATAATTCATTGTCAATGATAATGTTTCTGTACAAAATGATATCAAACAAAACAAATTAGATCTCTTTGTCAAAGCATCACCCAGCAAAACACAGGTTCAATTTTTAACTTTACAAAAAAAATCAATTTTTAACATTTTCTTTAAATCACCATCTAATTGATGCTACGGCCAAACAAGATAACCATGGTAATAAATAAACAAGGGTACATGTCACTTTCTGTATGTTGTATGTGCCATATCTTGGTGGACATTCATGAATTTAGGACAAGTTAATTCCTCAAAAGCAAGTATTGAAATATATCGGGTGAAGACAACTGTGTGACGAACATTTAATTAAACTAAAGAATGAATGTTCTATACGAAAGAATGAACGGAATAAAAACAATTAATGTACACACAAACACACATGTGAATGAAGGTACAAAGAATGCTCAAATAATTCACTAACTATCAGTATTAAAATTTCTATATCTAAAAACCTAGCATTGACAGTAAGGTGATAGATCAATATTATTATCCAATAAATTTACAGAGTTAATGAAAGGAAACCTTACATAAAATCTACTGACATCAAGTTCATACCATGCTGTGGTATTGTATCGATTTTCATGAATCAGCCGTTTTTCTGCAAATAACATAGAATGTTTGCTATTCAAAATACAATATTGTGTGACATTTTACTTGACAAATTAAACTAATATTTAACCATATGAGGCAGGTAAGATTTATGTCAACCCAGGACACACAAAGAAAACTCTTGAGATATATAGTTAAGAGACTCACAGTCCTACAGTGAATGAAATGTTGTTTTGTAACAATATTATTTCTACTGAATGCTAAATTGCAGCAGTTCTGTTAATAGTATCTATGTAAATAATTGTCTGAGACCAGCATATATATATCTCAGCATATATATATATATATCAGTTGGTAGGTTGGTAGAGTAACTGACTTGCAAGAAGATGGTTGCAGGTTCAAGCCCCACGTCAGGAACTTTATTTTCTGCCTTCTATAATAGCTAATTGAAAGGTATACCAATGATCTATCTCCCTCTTTGTCTGAATAGAGATAGGCCCTTCTTGCATTTAGCCTTTCAGTTTCAGTAACATCCAAATAGCAAGAAATATAGTACAAAAATAGTTCTATCATCTTGATGATTTTATGGTAATCTAAAACAAGAAACAGTTCTCCAAACATTAGATAACAGACCTACATGTACAAGAGAAAGAGTAAACTTAACTTTTAGTTAGTCATAATTACTATTGAAAACTTCTCAATTATGCTTCTTATATCATCAGAAAAAATTGAGGGAACACCCCCTGTGTATTTACATGTATTAGTATTTATGACAGCTGGGTATTTGAAGGGAATGGAATAACTAACAATTAACTATCTGTTGCTGTTTGTTTAGTTTCAACTCAATTTTAAGCCAGAATGAAAAAAGTGGCAAACATCTTTTTGTCAAAATTTTCTCATGAAATCATTTCAATATACTCGAGTTAACACGAACAAATAAAAAATAGAATGTAACCTTTTCATGAAGGTAAAATTTGTTGGCTTAGTCCTCACTTATCATAATTTATATTCAATAAACTCAATTTTCTACTTAATGTCTGTTTAAATCTATTCACAACCATATAACGAGCCATCCACTTGTAAGTGAAAATTGAAGAAGCTTATACCAGTAAACTGATTAAAGTCAACTCGTTTGCATAATGAAATCAGCCGAAAATCACCCAGTGTAAAAATATTATGTAATACAGAAAATCATTGGATTAAATTGACTGTTGGTTGCTCAAGGTTCTATAAAGCATGTCACAGGTCATGAGAATTGCAATCCAAAGATTTGCGTGTATGTTTTTTTCTCATCAGTGAAACGCTACAAAGTATAAAAAGAAACTTTTTATTTGAAAATTATGCAGATTTATAATATTTGTCATTCTAAGAGGATCACAATCATCTCATCAATGATAGAGTAGTTTTCTAATGTTTTTTTAAACCTTTTCAAGCAATTTCTCATATTTTTCTCACGAGTTGTTAACATATGCACCATACAAGGTAACTGCTTCTTTTCCATTTAGAAAAGCATTTGTACGAACAAACAATATTATTGATGCTGGTGTTAAAAAAATATCTCAACTATTTATTACATTTCGATTTTTTTTCACATGCTTACCAATCTCTAATCTTGATCTAAACTTGTAACATTAACTTAGATATTATTATATAAGTTGTGGGAAACCAGATATAAATATCATATAAAAATGTTTAAATTGGTCCAACTGTCAAAAAAAGAACACCAAGGTATTCATGTAAGACAATTTAAAGAACCACAACTTGACATATTAAATATAAGCCAACATCTATTTGTCAATAATTTTCAACTTTAATCAGTAGTGGAGGGAAAATTATTTTAAAGTAGTATTTTCATTCAACCTATCTTGTATGAGTTGTAAAACATAGGCATAAATGATGGGCAACAATCACGAGCATCGTACAATCTTAGAGGCTTGATCAAAAACACAAAAACCCATCAGATAATCCAGTAACAACAGCATTTAAATAGACGTAATTTGTTGATGAGATGATAATGTGCTCAAGCTAAACATAAGGGCTAAGAACATTCATAATAATTATAAGTGTAAAATCATGGATTTCATAAGTGTGAATAGAGGGATTATTTCAGAGATGGGAAAAAAGTGGGAATTAAATAACAAATGTGAAAATTAAGACAATAAATCCCATGAAGCCAGTATAATTATAGAGTTAATACTTGATTATTATACAATTTGAACATAAAAAAATGGTAATCAAACATAAACTTAAAAACTAGTTATTCTTTTTTCAGAACACCCAGAGCAATAAGACTGACTCTCACCTATTAGGATCTAAGATAGCATTTCAGGACACAGACTGTGTGAATGTTAAGTGGAAGGTTGTGGACGACTTGTGATAGCTAACAGGTAGGTAACAGTGACAGTATACAAGAAGGACATTAATACCTATTATATATACCATCAAAAATTTTTTTCAAAAGAATTTAGCAGGCAAGTTTTTTTTATTCCCTAAAACGTATTGTATAGAATAAATCACTAATATTGGTTTTAAAAAACTGCAGTTTTGTGGTTTCAGGAATATATCATCAATTATAAATTAAATAAATCACTGACAAGAAAAACTAGCTTAAAATTGATAAAACAATCGTAATGGTATTTAAAACATAAAAATCCTACATGTTTGAACAAACAATTAAACTATTTAAACTAAAAGTTTTATACATGACTCAGAAATTGAGCAAATATCTGGGGTGTGGAAATCTTGTGAATGAAAGAGGTGGGCACAAATCAACCCGCAAGTCAATAGATTAATACCTAAACATCATAACATTGCTTTAAACAAAGAAATCCTTGTATTCAATAATGAACCATTACTTTCGAGATAACGACGGCAGATTTTTGTCAGATTAAAAGTTTGTTATTCATCCTAAGTTTACAAATTGTTTTAAAAATCAATTTGGCTTACACTTTTGTACATGAAACCTGTAATTATTGTAACCATTGAAATCAATTAACAGACAAGGATTGCATTCCATTTTCATTATCAATAAGGTGTTATTTTTCAGAAATTGACGATCACTGCGTCCAAAGATTGTCTGATGGCCACGTTAATTGCCATTCTATTGGCATGTGTTACTTGGTTCCCTTTTGTCTGCTTTAATCACCGCTTTGTAGTTTTTTCTATTATAAAGAATTATGCGGCCACACGTTTAAAATCTGATACTGTTCATATTTAAAAGGACTTCATATCATCCTTGTTTTCTTTTTTTCAATTCATAAAACAAAGTCAAACAGGGGCATAGAAAGAAAGAATTGAGACATTATGTTCAAATAGGTAAAGCTTACAATCCTAGTTTCAATTACAGACAATGTTGAACACAAACAGCGATATTTGAGCAACCTCAGCCAGTATTTGGAGTGATCGTTCTGTGATAGCCTTGGCTCTTGCATACTTAAGTAGCCTCTTGCATACCTGAGGTTTATCCATGTTGATGGATATGTCTGGGTCTACCACTTGGCCCCTTATAGCTGTTGTAGTAATTCTGTTCAGTTCAATCTAAACATATGAAGAGATTCAATGTAAATAACACACAATAAGATATACAGTCAAAATGTTGCAATCAATGTCTGATTAAAATGAAGATATTTTTAATCAGCAGTAATTTCATTACTGAAAAAAAAACAGATGAAATACAAATGAGAAAATTTGATGTAAACAAAAGCCATTTTTATTGAGTACAGAAAAAACAAAGCTCTTTATAATAACAGTCTTAACAGAAACTTCACTATTAAGCTGGCAAACTAAGCCTTATACAGTTACATACTGTAGTACTATATCAGTACAACAAGGTTGTAACAAGCTTATTAAGCTTATTATTTACAGTTTTACAATAGTATTCTGTTAATGGATCGACACGTGGCAGCACTTCAATTCACTCAGTTAACAAGTTGATGACTTACTTAATGAGAACGTAGTGATAACTTATCACTTTTTGAGGAGTTAAAAGACAAGTCATAATGATAAAAATTACAGTGAAAGTGTTAGACGATCTATTAAACAGTGTCAGCTACAAGTACTGGGAAGCTATAATGTACAAAAAATCCACCAACCTATAAATGAAGCACCCCGGGATAAATCAGGAAGCTAACAGAGTCTTACATTAGGGAATACTTGACCTAATTAGTACTTTCAATTTAACTGTCAAAATTGAGTAATTGCTGTTACCCGGCCTCATTCTGGAATTCCTCACAATGACAGGAAACAGTTCTTGCATTGCTTCACACACGGAACAACTAACCTCTGCAATCATTCCAAGCATTCATTATGCCATCAATGGAAGCAGAGTATAAAGTGTATCTAGACCTGTTACTGAAATCTTCCACTTATTAGAAATTTGATTGATTTCAAACCTCTCTTCCAGTTTACTGAAGTGGTTTATTCAATTATTTCCATGCATAGCATGCTTTCTATTTGATTTTTTTTAAATTAACAAGAATACCTGTAAAAATAGAATGCAAAATAAAATATTGCAAAAAATATCAGAATTATTATGGGGAAAACAAGAGATCGTAAGTACATGCCGGTACATTCTGAAAAAATGTTTAATTTGACAAGGTCAGAAGCTAGTTTCAAACTTTTTATATTTAGAAATCAAGTACCCAATAAATGAAAACGGTTGAAAATCAGTGAATGAAATTTCATACAATTTTGTTTTAGTAAATTTCAACAGATTTGAAAAATCCTAAATACATATTAAATCATTTTCATGGATCTGAAAAAAATTCATGCATGCAATTTCTCACTCTGGAATTCAAACTCAAAGCAGTGCACTTGATAACAACCAGTGCAGCATATTTTTTTAACACTGAGAACATCATTTCAGAGATTCTCCAACACTTTTAAAGATTCATAAAAAAATAACTCTTTACATACAAAGTGACATCTTATCAAGCTATTATAAAAAATACTAAGATTTAACATGTGAAAGTTAAACATATATCATTTCACAGTTGGTGATTAATGATCTTGTTCAACATACTGCAGTATCTATCATGCATAATCTAGTACTGTACACTGCATATCATTCGCTAAAAATAAATTGTTAACTTCAAATTTTAATTCCTAAATGATTTAGCCTACAAAAGCTTCTGTACTCTGAATCTTCATGAGATCTAACACTGATGCACCAACGCAACATAATACAATAACAAGATTTTAGAGGTAAACACGAAAATTAATAAAGCACTATAATTTACAGTTACACATTTTTGGTTAAACTGACGTACAGGGAAAGTCTATCTCCTATTTTCCCACACTCTTAAACGTATATAATGACAGGTATAACATTGGGTCATCATCTGCCGGTCGCCAGTTGAGTTCATTATCTCAAACTATATAAGGTAGCTTTTACACGCACACAACCTTCAAATTAAGACATAACTCGAGGACCATTCATTTCAAAGCACTGGGGTAAAACTGCAATTTACATGATGAAGAAGATTTGCGGACAACAAATTAAATAAACAAGTAATTTCAGGACTCTAAGTAACATGTCTGAAAATGTAAACACGTAAAATTGAAATTAATGCTTTCAATTATCAATCTGACTTAAGGGGCATTATAGAATTTTTCCTTCTTGACACGAGATATTAAACTGCTAGTCAACATGTTTTTACTGTGTAAGAAATGAAATTATTTCCTCTTCTTTACTACAAGACACACAAAGTAATTATTAATTAGCCTTTAGTATATATCGAGCAAATTTGCTATATTGAAACAATAGTCCATGACTGTGTTATCTTGGAAATAAACACAATGCTGTAATAAAAAGTACAAAAACAGATTGCTTAAAAAACTTTATGCAATCAGCCAATCTAATGTCTTAACATATTGTTAATATATAGCAGACTGAACTTATCATGAGAACTTCAATTAATTATTTCTACACTATCGGTACCTACAGTGCTTTGATTTTGGTAATATTTGATCCTGGAAACATCAGAAAATGTGGAAATAGGTTACTCTAACCAAATAGTACATATTTTCGGACTGATATGGGTCTATTTTTTTCGCTACAAATATTCTAGTAATGTTTTGGTTGGACTGGTACACACTGACCTTTCCAAAGAAAGATTTCTAAAGATAAAATCTAGTAGACCAGTCTGCAAATATAATAAACACTTCCAAGATCACCTTTATCTTCATGTTTTATTCCCTGTCTTACTAAAGTGGTCTTCTGCAGTGTCCTAAACACAAAGTGCTATCAGGGGAGTCTAAGTTTATCAAATAAACTAATAAAATGTTTACATAATTACCATTAAAACATGGGAGGGGTATACCAATTA
Organism: Lutraria rhynchaena; assembly: GCA_008271625.1. Classification (NCBI taxonomy): domain Eukaryota; kingdom Metazoa; phylum Mollusca; class Bivalvia; order Venerida; family Mactridae; genus Lutraria; species Lutraria rhynchaena. The sequence goes on from VIBL01000197.1 coordinate 49,766, forward strand.
AACTGTTAAGCCTTAATTCAAATTATCTACTGTCTTTTTAAATTATGATAAATAATGTTTCAAATTTCATTTATTGTCTTGCAGAGGCTTCTTTAAAAAACACTATTAATTACATGGTAAAATATAATCATTATTAATAAATCCCCAATGTCACCATAGGACAAACATTGTTCATTAAATTAACAAGCACTATCATAAAAAATTACCAAAATTCAAAATTGTGCAAAACAGGCACTTCCCACTTAATGTAATTAACATATGAAATGAGATATTATTTTATTTATGTGACAGACATTAGCTGGCAGATACAGTAACATCAAGAAGTATAAATTAAAACATCTCCATATTATTGTATCACAGAAGTGTCAACGATACCAGGATTACCATAAAACATATCAGCGAGAACCGTGTGAATTATGACAATTTTTTAAAGACACTAACTGGTTTTTCACTACTGACATTAACGAAAACATGTAAAAAATAGCGTAAGTAAAAAGATCAAAATCTCAAGGCATTGTTCAGCTTACAGAATCAAATGTCAAAATCTTGTCAACCCATTTTGAAAATTAGTTTTTAATTACAATAATCTACTGCATGTGTGAACCGGGTAAATTGACATTTAAAGTTGAACTAATTATTTACAGCCACATTCATTGTAAAAATAATAGTCATTTTAAAGAAATGTCCCATAATACCTTGGTGACCTTGAACATTCAACTTTGACCTTAAAATTTATCAATTAAGTTTTAGTTTGCTTTCATGTGGAAATAAATTGCAATAAATCACATCACATTAATTTAAATAGTGACTACATAACCTGAGCTTTTTTTAATTTATAGATTTAAATGTTGATACATAATTTAGGAGTGCTGTAAGTTGTGAGAGACCAACCTAGTAACGCTCAAGAGATTTAAAACCATTTATTTCATAAGCATTTAATTACATACAGTTTATGACATAAAATAATGGATATATTGGTTAGGGATTTATGTAATTTTGAATGAAGTTTGCTCTCTAGAAGAGAAAGCTTGGAACATCATACAGTATAAGTTGTACAGTGCAGGAGTCCACTTGTCTAAATCCATATATTACACATTTGACAGCAGACTGGTCTAAATCTGTACATTACCCAAGTGATTACAGACTGGTTTCAAATGGTACATTACCCTTCTGACAAGGCCGCTGCTGTGGTCCAGTGGTTAGTGCGCTTGACTAGTGCCCCGAGATCCGGGTTTGAATCCCTATGCAACAGGTCATACCCAACTAAGAAAATTGGACAAAAATGTCGATTTTCCGCCAAATGTGGAGAAGTTGCCAGCTCCTTGTGGAAGGGTAAGTTAGTACTGATTAGTATACAGTCGAGGAAAACTGGTTAGGTGAACCAGTTGCCGTTTATAACTGAAACATTGTTGAAAAACGGCGTTAAACCCAGTGACAATAAGTCACATAAAAACAAGCAAACAAAACAAATCTGACTACAGACTGGTCCACTATAGTACATTACATCCAACAGACAAGACCAGTCTAAACTACTTAAAATTCATTTGGCTGTTGACTATGTTCAAAGATCCTACACTACATTTATTTCACTAAATATAGGTATAAGAACATGTTTTTATACCATTGGTGTGGTAGACTTGTCCCAGGCAATGTTTTATATCAGCTGACTGCATAAATTAGACAGAACACTTTGTCATGAACTTACTATTCATACCTCATAATATATACTGGTGCAAGTTTCTAATGTTACCCCAATCTCACAGTATACTCAGGTCTCACTCATTGTTTTTCAACTATCTGGCCTGGAACAATGACAGTTTGAGGTGCTAAAGTATACCAGCATAACTGCACCAATTTGTCAATATCTAAAATAAAATAATCTAATTAATCTCCTAATAACTGTATCGTAACCCAAAATGGAACCACCTCCACGACGATATACAAACTTTGATGGACCATAGTTTTATACTATGACAGGATAATGACATTCAAAGATTACATTGTCTTTGGGACAAATCCCGACATCTTCAATCAATTTGTACTGGTATCAACTGGAAGTTAAATCATATATCTGATTCATAATCATCCCTTATCAATGAAATTGTCCCCCACAACATATATAGGGTCAAATATCATATTAAACATTTTATCACATTTTAGTTTTTTGTTCATAAAATTGTATCAAAGCTATCAATTACTGTAGACACCCTTAAGTTCTTTAAAGATTTGCCTTGTTTTTTATCTCTTTTCAATATTTTTAAGTTTAACTGCATTTATTAAGATATCAAAATTTTCTTGAGGAGTCCCTAAACCCACCCCTTACGGCAGGGGTAAATCCCCCTCCCATGCACTCCCCCACTTACACCTTTGGTGTTCATGCATACTTTTTTATTTTTCCTCACTACACTGCATTTGGAGATACATTTTGTTTGTTAGAATGATGTTTGATCAACAAAATATGCAAGAAAAAACATGACGAAATCATTAATCAAACAAATTTACAATAAAATCCAGTAATTTTTACACATTATACAAAACATTCCATATCAATTTTATGGATGGGAATTCCTGCAAAAATCTGATTAAATTTTGCAATTCTTTTATACAGCTCATAGAATTCTCATCCAATAATTGAAGATAATGCCAAGATATTTATATTTCCCAGCCATAGAAATGCAAAAAATGTATTTGAAGTCATTGACCGAGCCAAAATGATATAACAGAATAACTAATCCATTCCTTAATATACAACTTGATTATTACGGCCAGTACCTACATTTTATATTGTGATTTTTATCAACAGCATAAATAACAGAGCTCTGTATTTCATAAATAATCTTTTATAATCATAAAAACTTTTAAAAGAAATTCAATAGGCATGGCCTAAACATACTTGCTTTAGCAACAACTCAAACAATAATTTTTTTCATGGGGAATATACAACAAGCAACAACCATTCACCAAATATGGTACTCAACTCCATTTTAATGCATTCTATGTGGTCAGCTACTTTAAGACTTATTTATTATATCAGGTTTGCTATGTCCATTAGCTTTTTCAAAGAACTGGGGTCCTGTTTCATAGGCATATCTAAGCTAAAATAGAAGTTTTATTTTACCTTTCAGACATTAACCTTTAACAGCCAACAATGGATCCTCTAAGTAATAAATAGGATGAAATATGTTTTACTATCAAACAAGGGGTAACAATATTTTTAAGATAAAGACTATGTAAAGGCTATGTAATATATGTCTATGAAATGGGTCCCTGGACTGTAAGTGCATAGTCTTCGTTTTTATTGTATTTTTCAATCAAACATTCCATATGCATGAAATAATGAACATTTAAGTCACAATATTTCAAAAAACAATAAATGTTGGTATGTTTTATGAAACACCATCTGTGTGGGATTAAAAACATTCTTTATAATGAGGAAATGTCAATATTTTACTTAATATAATTTACATGTAATAGACTAATTTACAATACATAGAAAAGTTGGACATATTTTGTATATATATTAGTGCAAGACCAATGCTTGTAACAATGCAATGTCTGCTATCTAATGAAATGAACTGACAAAATTAGTTATGTGAAAATATGTCAAGTATTTATTTAACTGAAAATTTACTGAACTAATGAAAACATAGAGATAACCAACAATTGAATGTTACAATTAATGTCATGTAAGGGGATAAAACTGTGCATCTGAGAAGAATAAAATAATGTTATTTAATTGAAGACCAGACAGAAAGTTAATAAGCAGAAAATCAATCATCTAAATGCAATGACACACACTTCAATTTAGTGATAAATTTCCAAATTAAATTATTTAAATGATATACCAGCTTCATGTGATTGTGTTTTTTAAAACATTTTCTTTCAACTTAACATTCCCCGTTGACATTTTACAATTTTATAACTTTACTTAAGAATTGTGTTCAGGTGTGCAAAATATGAGCTGGGTTTTATACATTGGGACTATTGAACTGCCCATCAATGACAGACATTAGAACAGGTACTCAGTGACAGCAACTGATATCTGTGATACAGAGTTACTCTCAATCTCAGACCAAGTTGAAATGCTCTTCCATCAATCCAGCCCCTTGTAGTTAATGTTTTAACTCTTTCACCAGCCTAAGTTTAATATAACAAAAGACACAAAATCTCAATGGACATTAAAATACAAATTTAAGAATTCATGAAGAATTTACATCCTGATGGTGTAATTATTAATTCCTCTCCTAATTAAGTTATTGTACTTTTTACAAGTCACACAGTTAATGACCAGAAATAAGATTCCTAACTTTGAACAAGAAAAATAACGGTGATTTTCAAACAAGAATCTTCATGCCAGGATTTTAACATGAGGCAAAAAATATAGTTTCACAAATTGAGCAGAAAACAAGTATGGTGAAATAGGGTTATTCAATTATCAAATTGACAAAATAAATCCATTCTCTGAAGGTGTAATCCCCTACTGGACATGTAGATTGATCCCTGCAGGTAATCTGGGACGTCAATCCTCCATATATATATTGATAAACTGACATATAATCAGAGTTTGGTCAAAAAAGAATAAAATATATCGAGTAGATAAGAAATAAGTAACTGGATATACAATTATAACGTTGATAGTTTAACACAGCAAAACAATCACCTATGTGAAATAATCACCAATACTTCTAACCAATTGAATGCTTAAACTGCTGTTCTTGTCTAGCCAGGATGAAAGAATTAAATTGTATCATTTTGTACACTCATTGATAGTTTTATTGGTAAAATATCGTTAATGCACGAATTTAAATTTTACAATAGTTCAATGAACATCCACGCTTAATGATTCCATGGTGATAATTAATGGATTCTTTATCATCCAGGTAAGATTTTTTTAAAAAATTTCAATGTTTTGTTTCTTTTTAAATTTAATGAAATTAATATGTCATGACAGATCAATTAAAAAAATTGACATTTCATTACAAATTTTACAACAATGCAAATATGGTCTAATATTACAACATCATTGCAAATTACACAAATCCAGGAAAATGTCTACTTTTAATATAACTAGCGGTATATACAAATGTGGGAAAACAATTTTACATCAGGTCTTTACATTATCTAGCTACAAATATTTGTCAAATAAAAGAAATGCATCATTGTAAATTTTATTGCATAAAACTGCTTCAATAAGCCATAAACAATTTAGTAACTTTAAAATATATTACAATGTACCACTTAAACAATTTAAGACTTCAGTATGAGAAAATACAGATTAATGTCTTTTTTCTCACACAATCAAAGGAATAAAAAGCTGAAAAAAGTTTAATTATTTCTTATAATTGTTTTTATTTGTTTTTATCTCACTTTTCAACTTTAATTAAAAATTAACATCTAAGGAGTGGTCTGACTGTTATATACGTTCAAAGTTGTTAATCTGAAATCATCCAGTACAATAGAAAATTATAAATCAGCATTCCTATCAATTCACGTTGATTGAACAAGAAAAATAAAATGAAGAATTTTTTTATTGTCTGTATGACTAGTCTCAGCAAATAGTTTTGTGATGTACAAAAATATCCTCTGAGAGATTTTCAGGGCAAATCAAATTACATAAAGTAAGAAAGTCAATGCTGCTTAGGACAGTCAAAATATTACAAGAATAAATACATATAAATTCTTGGAGTACATTCAGTTTCCACTGAATTGATTTTTAATCTACAAAACTTCAGTATCAAAGTACTGTAAGTCCAGTTTTTCAGTCATATTATGATACTGTGTGGTGACCTATGTTTTAGAGTTTTATAGTTTATAATGTTAGCAGCATATAACAAAGTGAGAAAAGTGGAATATACAAATACAATGATGAAGTAACCACATGTACACATATATGTTATATGTATTCTCAGACACTGCGGTGATCATCATCAGAACTCACAGATTGTTTCGAGTCATAAATTTATTCTTGTTTCCAAAATGATTTATGTAGAATATCAAATTACTATCATACATACTGAAAGTAAAGCCATGCCCCATTTATCTGGGAAAATAAAATATGCCAGACAAGCTGTGGCTTCTAAATTCACATTAAACATTTCATAAAAATAACAGAATTATTCAATTTCTGACAACAAATATCAGAATCTTTAAAAGCCATGCTCTTTGTGAGTTCAGTGTCTGTTATATCATTATAAGGCATAAAAATAGAAATTTGCATGTATTTCCAGCCATTATGTGCCATTCAGAATGATTTAACTGTTACATTTGATCAATTAATATTGATCTGATACTATTGTACACAATTTTACCAAGCACAGTTTGAGACCATCTGTTGATTGTTCAGAATGTTTCATACAGAGCAAATTATGCATATACAAGTAAACAATAAAACATATTAAAGATTAGAACGTACTGCAAGTGTGTTATAGTTAAACACATGTAGAGTTATCCAGTTCCGTGTAATTGCTGTAATAACTTTTTTTTCAAGACCTGAAGAATTATAGCAACGCCTGTATCACTACGACAAATGTACTTCCCAAAAAAACATTCAAACGTAAGCAGCTAGGTTTAACAAATACTAAAAATAAGCAAATGTAATTGCACCAAGTACTTCCAGTTAAAAACCCGGCCCCAATTAATACCCACTACCAGACAATCTAAAAATCATGACTCAAAATCATTTCTTCAACAATCCTGAAATTATACAAATCATGAAATTATACAAATCATGAAATTATATCATCTAAAATAATTCAAATAATAACTCAATAAATTGAAAACATTCTGTAAAATGTAACACCCACATCGGTGTTAAATTGGAAATATTCAATATTTTCATTGAGGATTTGTATGGTGCAAACACTAAACTGTATATTAGAGCTTTATTTCCACAACAGGTCATTCAGTAAGGTTCATCATTCTATTAACTTGAAGGTTATAGATTACTCCTAATTTAGTGCACACCAATTTGCCATCTGCACCTCACCCCACCCACTTGATCTAAGGTCAAATTGCACAATATATCTAACTGTAAGTGCATAAATAAAATGAATTTCCCTAACCATTGATCTAGACGAGTGCCCTTGAACTAAAGCCAATTAACACCTTGAAAAGTTTAATTTAATGAAGGCTTAAAATGCTGAATTCCAAGCATAGATATAATTAATGAGACTTGTTATATGTATAATTATATACCATTGATATAAAATATGATATAAGATATAAACCAGCCGGGAGTTTCACACAAATAAAATCAAACAGAAAAAACAAATATTCCCACGTTATATGGGATCATTTTTTATTCAGCAGTAATGGTGTAGGTCTGTTAAATAAAATATGATTAAATCATTAAAATTCCTTCATGCAAATTTTTGTCCCCCATTAAACTATTGTGTAAAATATTAGATCAATCGACCAATTATCAATTATAGATAATCATTGTGATAACTCTAAACTATTACTCACTTCAACTTATTTAAATTGTAAGGTAAACTGACCGAAAATAGGATTTTTCATAAAAGATTGGCACTACAGGAGATACAACACACATGACAGAAGACATTAGCTTTATCCAGTACATGGTACCATGTTACCGCTTTATCCAGTACATGGTACCATGTTACCACAATGTTAGTGTATCTAGAGCATTTAGGACACCTGTGTGCAATATCACGAAATTTCACTAATTTAAAATCAGTCAAACATATAATAACACCAGCCAATTAACTGAACACTATTTTCTCACTATTCATATATGCATAAGTTATCAATCAATCTATATCAAACCAGTGTACAAATCTTTTTTATATGTATATTAATTCTAATTAAAAAAAAAATCAACAAAACAGCTGCACACAATATAAATGTGAACTCAATCGAACTCAAGGCAAGACAGAACTAAATCTATGCCATTCAATCGGATTCCATAAATTCATAAGTTATATTAAATGTAAGAGGTCATATCCAAATGCAACACTTGAAAAATGTCTGCATGTGATACGTAAAATATCATAGTCAAGATTCCAGATCAATATTCATCATAAAAAATGGAATATAACACCTGGGTGGGTTCCTATTCAATTCGATCTCATTAATATTGACACTCTGCACTTTAATGATGTTAACTATATCATCAATATAATTTTCTATTTGAACACAAACGTCTGGTATAAACAGTAAATTACGATCACTGGCAATTCGTTGCCAGTCTTTCTATGCAATAATTAAGTAGTTCACCATTAAAGTACAACAAATCATGAAAGAAATGTTAATATTATCAATATCTAATGCTAGAAATAGTTAAATTGGTTCATGGCTAAAAAAATGACACAGTGTTGCAGACTGGTATAATTTCTGAAATGGTTCAGAGTACCAGACTGATTTAATTCTCAATGACATTTAGCACCTGCTTGGTCAACTAATCAGCAGCTTACACATAAGAATTCAATACCTACCTTCACATGGACACACCCAACTGTAATTTTTGCCAGACATTGCTATAATAGTTCTTCATACTAAAATATACAAGTTTCAATTGAGTGTAAGTTTAATTAATGCAACTGTGCACATTAGTTATACAAGTACAGAGTTTGCAACCAGAGTAACTTGTACAAAACTGAATTCATACTAAATTCAAGGCATCCTTCTTGTAGGTAGTTGTCCTGGGAGTAAATAATACAAAAAGACAGTAGTACTAATACATCATAGTGAATGTAGTCATTATATGAAATATTACAGATATAAAATAACAGTAAAGGATGGAAATAATTAAATTACTTTGTCACCATTTTCAAAATGAAGAATAAAACCACACTCATGTTTTATATAAATGTAGCTATTCAGATTTGTGGTAGGGCATATAAATGTCATCTAACATTTTATGAACTCATTAAAGTCCCACTAAAACATCAGCATCATCACTAGAGTTTATGCTTCACAAAAAATAGGGACCAACAACACAAAGTAATCAATGGGAGTGAATCCCCTAATAAATGACATCAGGCTGTTCAAAGGGTTTTTTAAAGGGCACACCACAGTTTGTAAGACCAGTATATTTTATATTCCTGTAATTAATAAAAATTTGTTGCTTTCTTTGTTTTTGTCAGGTAGTTATTTTTGTTAATTACTTTGTATCCGTCAGAAATAATGTGTTTCACCCAATCTCATTATATATGATACAGCAGATGTTTCCCCAGGTCTGTCAAGGTCGAAATATTCAAAATGTTGTTATTTCTCGTGTTCAGTGTTATTACTGTTTCTGATGTTACTTACTATGTTCTTGTTTAGCATTTCCACAAATCATGTTGTTTCAGCTGTTCCTGTTGTTTCTTGTGTTGTCTTCATGGCTGAAGTCATTGTAGTTAAAACTTAAGGCACAGCACTCAACAACGCACTCTGTTTGAACTCTTCTAGCACCTTACTCCCGTAATGAAACACTGTTTTTGTCACAAAGTCCTTAAATAAAGATGAAGAACTTTCATGATGAAAAACATTAAAGTTCAACATACAGACTTGTCAATAACTCATAACTATAAGAGGTTCTAAAAATCAAGGTAATAGAAAAAAAGCAATCTAAAAAGGGATCTAATGTGTAAATGCCTTAAATTCATTGTGGCATCAGTTCATCAGGTCAACTCAACTTTCGGTGTACAAGTACAATTTTACTAATCTGTTATTTTTTAGAACCATCAGTACTTTGATGTCTGAGCTCTTTTATAGGAATCTGTCCTCAGATCTGTCTCTCAGATACAACAGTTGTTTGCGTCACTTACCTAGTGGTAGAATAAACAGCAAATACTTGATTTCTATTGACATTTCTGCTAAAAAGGACATTTTTTGTAATGGAGTAGCAATGTGAAGCTGATCACTTGCTAAAAAAACAGACAATATGTTCCAACATGTGTTATTTTCTCTAACTATATGATCACACAGACTTGAAATCTGTAACTGAAGAAAAAAATCCTTTTCACCAGGACAGGCCATCTGATTGAATCCTTACTCCACCCACATGACACTCATGGGACTTTGGTTAATACCAAAAGCAGGTTTTTGTATGTCATTGTTATAAGGAGACTGTACTAGTCAGCTCACACACAGTTCAGTGAATAAAAAGCCAGGTTAACTAACAATATCATGTTTGTGCTCGTACACAACTTTTATCTTCCTCTTATAGTGTGAAAGTCTGCTTTAGTAGATTGCAGGTTTGTTAATTGAATGGACATGAGTTTGAAACATTGAATGAGCAATTACATGTTTCATATATTGATTAGAAATATTCCATATAAGGTAATATGTCTCCCATCATTGATTCACCCATCATTAGAGGAGGTTCAAACTTATTACTGGTAGGGTTTTAAAACCACACAGGTCAAGTAACTGCCTTAGCTAACTTAAAGGCAGTGAAACATCATTTAGTGACCATTTCAATACAGAGCCCACCTCATTAAAACAACCACATAATTTCTTTTCGCTTACTTTATTTCCTCCAAAGTATAAAGGCCTCTGGAAACTGCTGGAATACTGCCTGACATTTGGTCAGGCAAAGATAGAATTTCTGTCAGACCAAATGAAAATTTGTCTGACCGAATATATTATAAATAAGTGATAAATGTTGTAAATTTGTGTACATCTGGTCCTGAACTCACCAAAAGTTATTGGAACTGCTCGAAATTTGCCTGACAATTGTCCGACGGCCCGGCAACTTTCAGGAAGCCTAAAGTATATCTTGCTCATCATGAGACCTTAATATTGAAACCATGTCTACAGTCACATAGGTGGTCTCAACATTAAGGTCGTCATTGTTCAACACAATACAAAGAAGCCTGTGTGATATGAGCATCTAACACGACTACAATACCATATATCCAACAACAACGATCATGTTGTACAAAAAAGTGCCAGTAAACAATGTAGACAACAACAACACAATCTGCAGGAAGAATTGTACCTAAATAATTCCACTTATGGTGTAAAATCATTCAAAATATTTCTTCATCAACAAGTAAGTTGTACAGTTTCAAAATCTTCTACAGACGTAAAACAATGTCAAAAAAGGTTTTTTTTTGTTTACTTCTTCTCCATAGATTATGAACGAGTATGTACGAGCTTGACTGTATCATTAAAATAAATAAAGTTTTAAACAAATCGTAAGGCAAATAAAAAAAAAATTTAAAAAGTAAAAAAATAATCAGATACACCTGTTCGTTTGGACCTCTCCAAATGTTTGCTTTTACGTTAAAAAAAAAATATGACAAGAGTTACTGGCCACTGTTTAAGTATATTTATGTAAGAGTAAATACAAGCGTGGGAACGTAACATTATACAGCAGGCAGTCATCAGCCAGGAATAAAAAGAAAATTTATTTACATAATTTCATATTCAATGTATGGGCCAGTCAAAATGTAGGCAAATGCCGTAAGGTCACAAAGAGTTTTTAAAATCAAGATTAATGTCAGAAATCAGCCATGTGATTCGTTATTTTCTTTTATTTTGAAACAAGTAAATGCAAAATTTAAAATTGTGATCAAAAGCTCAAAATCTAAATCTTAACAATGATACAAACTGTACAACCAAAAACTGGACTCATGAGAAAGTTGCCATAACCCTGTCACCTTCACAATAATTTACATAAATTTGAATAATGATCACATCTTCGCTTCAGTTTATTGTGAAAGGCCATTAAACAATCTCCAGCTGAAATCAACAAAAAAATATTTTTTTTTTTTTAATCAATCGACTTAGCATAACAGTAACGCAACAAAACTTTCCTTATCATTATGAAATAATTATATTCAACTTGCCTTGAAAATTTAACAATTCCCATGAACCTGGTATAGGGGTGTAATTATACAGGTAGGGTGGGGTAAGGTCAGGGATGTAGGTATAAGATACAAGCATTAATCAACAAGGTATCTCCCCCTTTCCAAATCATGTGACATGTCGAAAAACCATTATCAATACAATCATACCAAACATAGAGATCTTTGATTTGTAAATTATTAAAATCACTCAAACCAAAATAATTACAAAATGCACTTTTTTTAAAAAATTCAGCTTGAATGTTGCTTTTCAATAATTTTCAGTTAAATACCGGCAACAGTTGACCTACCCTGTAGTTGCTGGATTCTTTACCAGTTCTAACCTTGTTCCCCACAAGTAACTATAAACGTTTCCACATGAATGGTGAACAGTGGATGATGAATGGCCTTAAACACAATATATTCAACCAAATTTACACAGAGAACATGCCCAGTACCCAGGGTCAGAAATCATGTAGATGAGAAATAAAGAACCAACACTGTACCAAAATGGACTGGCCTTCAAATAATACCACCCTAAAATTGATGTTACGCAAATCTCAACTTTAGGGAACAACCCTAACTGCTGTGCAATTAGCAGACAATAACTAACAACTGGGAAAAGATACAGTGCAACCTCTCCAAAGCAACACCCTTTGGGAGACGCAAAATTATGTTGTTGTTGAGAGGTTGCCACTCTAGAGAGGTTAAATAAATATTCAAAACGTACAGTGGGGGAAAAAGCATACTGTTGTTGAAGGGAGGTTGTCGCTCAAGAGAGGGCTGCTCTGGAGAGGTTGCACTGTAGATCTAAATTGAAGAATAGTCTAGGGCCTAAGTAAATTTAAATTCTGGTACAGGAGCTTAAAGTGGGCATATCTTTTACCAGACAATAATGCCAATTCAACACGTTAAATTTTCTTGTACTTGGTCAAAATCAAGGCATTTAAATACTAGCAAGTCTTTCAAGAAAAATGAATTATGTCAAGCCATTTATTTAAAAGTCTATTTTGTTATGACACCGAATCATCAAAAAATTGTTTTCTCAAAATGACTGATAATGCTAAAAGGGTAAAGTGATTTTATGTACAATAATTTTTTACATAGATTTTACGAACTAACATTAATTAATAACCAAAATAAAATAGATTAAAATTGTGATGAATGAAAACGCAAGTCACTTCCTTGACCCTGAAACATGATTGATCATTTTGTTAATAACTTAAAAAAAAATTACATAAGATTCTATAATAATACCATATTGAAGTTTTCATAGATAGAGCTATTTATCATATTCTTATTAAAGAAACAAATAAATAGATAACATAACACTGGCAATACAGCAATACCCTACATGAGGACTGAGTTTATTAAAAATTCTTTATAAAATTTATATTTTGATTCTATCACATAGTACTTAAATCTGTTTTTATTATTTCTACGATGAATCGCAACATTCCCACAAATCCAAGTTCCTTGTTTTTGATGTTAAAAATTTAAGGGATTGTTGAAATATTTTAAGTGTTCTGTTTGTACATACAAATCTATCAATTTTTGTTGATCTGTGAGGAATGTATTTGTATTTTCAATCACAAAAACTAGCAGCTCCCATAACTCCCATAAATTCAAACTAATCAGGAAACAATGTAACATTCATAAAATTACAAACAAGAGATAAAATCACACAAACATCATATTTCCTACATTTTTCAGCCTACTAACAAATCATAAATCTTATGCACTTTGTGGCTTTTTGTACTAAAACACTCAATGAAACAGAATTCATCATTTTTTTCAAACTATCACTTTCCAAAATTCAATGCTAATATTTGCTTTTTTGGAACAAAAACTTCACATTCAAATCATTCATAAACGATTTAACCAAAAACATCTCTTCAGGTCATTTCTTATATATATAAAAATGTCACGTTTTGTCGACGCATGAAAAGACCTTACTAAAAGGTTGATTATAGATCAACTGTTAACAAATATTACTGCAAATTATGAAAATTTCACACTATATAAATTTGATAGTATGTTCTAAAGCAAATGGAATTCATCATAAAATAAGTTGAACACATCGGATAAACTAAAGACACATTTATGTACTTCTTCAATAAATCATTCCTAAATCTACAAATTTCTGCACTATTTTGAGAATAAAACATTTTGTGAACAGCCTGACATATCAGCAATGATTTATGTTAATTAAAATGTATTTCAATTGTAACTTAGTTAAATATGCATGACTACCCTGGGAATATGTACAAATGTAGTACATAATTATGTACATTAATTTGAAAACATTTCTACAAAAGCATAACTTGGTGTACAAACCAATGAAACTAAACACAATATTTCCTACAACAATAAATGGTAGCAAGACATAATGCAAATTGACCCAACTATGAATTAACATGGACAAAGTTAACTCATTTACATGGACTAAATACATTGAGCATTTAAGCCAACTTAGTGGAAAAACCTAGATCACATTTTAGAGATGACACCAACATTCTCCTGTTTGACCATATCTCATTACAATGGTCCTTGCTTACAGCAGTGTACTTATAATAGTTAGAAAATTGGCAATAGATCAGACAAAAAAAATACATTTAGCCCCTCTCCCTGACTAACCTTTCTTAACATGTCACACTCATCCACTTCCTGTGACTAACTTCAAATGTCACCCTGCCCTATTGATACACCTCTGAACATATCCCACCCATAATGTCACACTATCCTACGGGACCACAATCGATAAGCCCCAAATCCCATGAAATTTGTCTCAAAATAAAAAGAATAAAATCAATACCATTAAAGAATCCAGCAATTATAATGACTTTCCAAATTCACAAACTGACCTAACTTTAGTATTGATGATTTAATTTAAACAAGCTTGTGTATATCACATGTAAAATGGAAAACAGATATTATACAACTAAATGGTTAAAATAAATGAAATGTCACATTTATAGCCATTACACGCAATATAGTTTATATAATAGATAATTAAAGTCGTAAGTACGAATTATGTGTTCTTCATCATCTTAAATGTTTTCAGATTTTAATTCTTAATTTATGACTTTAAAAAAAAACAGAAAATAAAAATTTTTCATTGGCCCAAGGTTGGTTAATAATTACATCTGATTATTGATCAGAAATCAGCGGCTAAGAATACCGCTTATTTTCAATCACCCGCAAGAATCAATTTATTTAATCTAATGGCGAAATTAAACACTATAATTGTTCAAAGCCAGTCATAAACACAGTGAATTTATAATCATATAATGCTAATAAATTATCAACAATTATGACGCATTGATGCACATAAAAATTCCAAAATATATTAATAACACTGTCAAGCTATACCGTGGGAACTTTTCGGTAAAGTATAAAAAATGAAATTACGACAAGATGCCTTTCTTGGATAATGTAAGTTGATATTTAACATTAAAGGCAAAACTACCGACTGATAAGTACACAAAATTTAAAAGAAAAAATTGGGTGAGTAAATTCAACAGTGAGACTGTGAAATCTGGAAATTTATTTATTAATCTTTGATTTAATGTACAATCTACCAAGTATCTTTATTCTTTTGATTTACTGGATGTATGGTGGATTTATTTGGAGTTTAAACGTAAGACATTTTATAACGAGCAAATAAGGAAAGTATTACCTAGTTTAACACCGGATTTATAAAAGTGAACAAAATTCAACTGGATTTATGTTAGTTAAGCGAGAAGTGGTATTTAAGAGGGAGTATATAAAACGAAAAAAATAGTAAAACAAACAAATGCTGACAAAAAACTACTCAGGTAATTTGATACCAATAATATATAATATATACTGATAAATAAAATGGTTAAGATGTTATGGCTGTTAAGTGTTGCTGGATAAAAGTAGACTCAAGAAGTAAATTAAAAATCTTTTCTAAAGATATGATGATTTTTTTTTTAATTTATAACATCTAAATCTACAATATGTAAGACAAGAATAAAAACTCCTAGAATTTTTTTGTCCAACTTCAAAGAATTGGGAGAATTTTGTTCTGGGTAACACAGTGTGCATATAGTTCTTGATAAAATATTGGTAAAAGAAGTTAAAATTACAAAAATGGTACAAAAGATACAATGGTCACAGAATATTGTGTTAATGTTTCAATATGAAGTATTACTTGATGTGTATGTAAACCAGGGCTAATTTAAGATGCAGCCATGATGCATTTTTTAATGATGTCATACCTGACCTACAAAATAGGGTGACTCACAGAAATACCTGATATATCACAAGTGGAATAATATTGTATAATTGATATTAGATATAAATGAGTAAATTTGAATCAAAAATGAAAATGCATTTAGAATTACTGATGATGATTTAATATCTATTTGAGTCAATACATATTCTAATTAATATCTATAGTTAAACTTAGTTATCTCTCTAGAAACTAGGTGCCATATATACAGCTATGGTATGGGCAATAAGCATTAAAATAGGTATCCCCTTCTGTAATGATTTTATTCCAAGAGGGGGAGCAGTGGTGCAGAGCTGACAGATAAGGTTGCCAAATGGAATTCTACTTGACATGATGGTTGCTGGCTGGTTCTCAACAAAACCAGAAGTTTGCTGGATCAACTCAACTTAAACAGACAGCTGCCAGCTTGAGTTCTATTTAACCTGATGGTTGTTAGCCTGAACCCTACTAAACCTGATGGTTGTTGGCCTGAACCCTACTAAACCTGAGGGTTGTTAGCCTGAACCCTACTAAACCTGATGGTTGTTGGCCTGAACCCTACTAAACCTGATGGTTGTTAGCCTGAACCCTACTAAACCTGATGGTTGTTAGCCTGAACCCAACTAAACCTGATGGTTGTTGGCCTGAACCCTGCTAAACCTGATGGTTGTTAGCCTGAACCCTAAACCTGATGGTTGTTAGCCTGAACCCTACTAAACCTGATGGTTGTTAGCCTGAACCCTACTTAACCTTAAACCTGATGGTTGTTAGCCTGGACCCCTTTGGACCCTACTTAACCTGATGGTTGCCAGCTCAAACCCTACTTAGCTGGATGGTTGCTGGATTGGACCCTACTTAACCTGATGGTTGCTGGCTCAAACTTGACGTAACCAATCTGTTGCAAACAGGAACACCATTTAAGTTATGACATCACTTTTATGATGTTAACTCCAGAAAGCTGATTTAATAGTTACACTACTAAGTATGAGTACTTTCAGCAAAATATGTCTTACATAAATTCACAAAAAATCAAACATAATTACAATGCATTTTAACGATAAATATAACTGTGTACTGAATTGTTTATTTTGAAACGTGTCACAGGTCACCACTTATAGCGTACCACTGAAAGAACATTGATACCAAACAAAGACCATAAGAAGCTGTTGGAGGATGTTCATAAAATGTCAGCCGTTAACAATAAATCTAATAAATATGCTTGACTACAATCATTAAGTTTAATAACCCTACAGAGCATGAGAAAATAAAGTCAACAAATACGTCCAGACTTGTCTAACGTATTGGATAACTACCACATTAATTCATTTTGTCTTACAACCTAACAGTAGCTGATTTTTATCACAATTTTTTATACATATTGAACTTAAATACACTGTTTAATACCCAAGCACTCCTCCAGTGTATTAGATTCTGATGATAGAATAGAACCTAATTGGGAGTTTTAATTTAACATATATAAATCTATGGCTTACTGATTGTTGTACTGAATAATTCAATAGTGTCAAGTTTACATGGCCATAAGATATCGTTCTTCCCATAAACAACGATAGTTTTGAATATGAAATGAAATACAACAATAGTAAAGAGATCAAAGCCTAAATATATATCAATTAATAATCAGTTTGGCACTGTAACACTATATGTAAAGACTTTGTCATAGTGTGAAATATCATACAGGTATATACCTAGATATTGGTTTAAGTTGAAGATGAAAGCAAAATCTAATTTACTAGATAATTATGTCCATGACAAAATTTATACCATGATCAATATTTTAGTTCAGAAGGCAGACACACAAAGTTTGGTATATAGAACAGCATTAAGTTTCACCCAGTATCAAATGGTAAACTCTGATCTGATAATAACGGATTCTAAGAAAAAAATTTGAACCTTCCTAAAATACTACAATCCCAATAAACCCACCACCACAGAAACAACCCAACACATAGGAACATACAAATCATGGAGGACGAAACACTCTCCTTGAGAGCATGTTTTTTTGGTAAGAAGGTAGCATATAGTTAACTCTGATCTGGTAAACATACAACATATAGCTAACACTGATCTGGTAGGACATGCAACATGTAGCTAACACTGATCTGGTAGGACATGCAGCTAACACTGAACTGGTAGGACATGCAGCTAACACTGATCTGGTAGGACATGCAACATGTAGCTAACACTGATCTGGTAGGACATGCAACATATAGCTAACACTGATCTGGTAGGACATGTAGCTAACACTGATCTGGTAGGACATGCATTATGAAGCTAACACTGATCTTTTAGGACATGTAGCTAACACTGATCTGGTAGAACATGCAATATGTAGCTAACATTGATCTGGTAGTACATTAAAAATGTAGCTAACATTGATCTGGTAGTACATTCAACATGCAGCTAACACTGATCTGCCAGGACATGTAGCTAACACTGATCTGGTAGGACATGCAATATGAAGCTAACACTGATCTGGTAGGACATGTAGCTAACACTGATCTGGTAGTACATGCAATATGTAGCTAACACTGATCTGGTAGAACATGCAATATGTAGCTAATATAGATCTGGTAGTATATTAAACATGTAGCTAACATTGATCTGGTAGTACAATCAACATGCAGCTAACACTGATCTGGAAGGACATGTAGCTAACACTGATCTGGTAGGACATATAGCCAACACTGATCTGGTAGGACATGTAGCTAACTCTGATCTGGTAGTACATTCAACATGTAGCTAACATGATCTGGTAGTACATTCAACATGTAGCTAACACTGATCTGGTACATTCATGTAGCTAACATGCTGGTAGCTAACACTGATCTGGAAGGACATGTAGCTAACACTGATCTGGTAGGACATATAGCTAACACTGATCTGGTAGGACATGTAGCTAACTCTGATCTGGTAGTACATTCAACATGTAGCTAACACTGATCTGGTAGTACATTCAATATGTAGCTAACACTGATCTGGTAGAACATGCAACATGTAGCTAACATTGATCTGGTAGTACATTCAACATGTAGCTATCACTGATCTGGTAGGACATGTAGCTAACACTGATCTGGTAGTACATTCAACATGTAGCTAACACTGATCTGGTAGTACATTCAACATGTAGCTAACACTGATCTGGTAGAAAATGCAACATGTAGCTAACACTGATGTGGAAGTACATTCAACATGTAGCTAACACGGATCTGGTATGACATGCAACATTAAGCTAGCCATCAGTATGCATAAAAAAATGAATCATCTAAAAGGGATACAGAAATTGTGATTTACTGGTCAAATTATACAAAAGGGGATGTTATAGAGGATGCTAATTTTTTTAAATTATTTATTAGTGTTTTTTCTCATGTCTTTATTATGCTTTCAATAATGAAGTATGTTCCTCCCAGTTGTAATCAGTATTGATTGATCAAGAGTATCAGATGCAGACCTTCAGCAGCTGTGTCTCTGTAAGTTCACAAATATCATAACACGGTGACAAACAGTCACAGTCACCCCAAGGTAAAGCAGTACAACATTACAACAATCTTAGCTAACACTGGAATGGTGGACAACAATATCCGAGTACGAACGAATTTGTCATAAATAATTCAATTCACAAAAACCTGTTGGCAATGAGGGTATTTTTAACATAATCATATTCTGTCGATAAAAAATTTTAATTAAAATTATCAATGAAAAGTCATCCTTGTTTAGCTAACAATCCAATAATTCATTTACAATCATGTTTAGTGAAAATGTAACAGACTTAAAACAACTACAGTATGCTGTCTATTATTTAGCTCTTTGTTGAAGAATGCAGCAGAAACGCTCACTATGGCTCTGATGTGGTCCTTCACAAACACCTGTAGGCATAACCACGTGACTCTTACATTTAAAGGGCACGGGATTAAAGCTTGAATTGAAATCAATGATATGAATGTTTAGTGTATGCGGTATGTGGGTGGAGTTACTCCCATTAATTTCAGCCCGGTCACAATTATGGTCAATGTGATAGACAACCCTGTAGTGATATATAACAAGTACAACAATAGATAGACATTATCTATAACACTATTATACCACCTCATACTGGTAATGATGACAATTTACAATCTCAAACTGAAAGAAAAGATGTATATAAGAAATTTGAACCTGAGTTTAATGTACATGATCAGCTTGAAGATGGTAATCAATGTAATGTAAAGTTCATAAGTTATCTTAAATGCACCGGGGGTATATTATTTGATTTTTAAGCAGTTTTTTCAAGCTTAATCACATAAATCTAAGATATAAATCTGCTATACAGCTTTCTGAGGGATAGACCCCTGAAGATCAAAGTCACCAACAACAACAGGTTGTCAGAGCAGAACTCAAGGTCAACAAATTCTACTACCACACCATTATTCAAATGTATGAAATTTGAATTACACTTCTACTTATGAGTCCTATGATGTTGCATCACATAACTTGGCCAACAACAGGGTTTTATAAGAAGCATTATCGTCATAATAAGTTCTTCCAATTTATTTCGCTCCAGCTTTTAAAGTCTGTCAGAGCTAAAAATAGAAAAAAATAACTCATAAAATATTCCTTTCACACCACCCAACCTGGCTGATTATCACATTCATTACATTGCGACCCTTAGCTTTGTTCCATATATTTGTTTTAACATATCATCTCTGGTGAGCGAATAGAACAAATTTGTCAGCTTCTATCACTGCTCATCCCACTTTTGTACGGAACACATTAAAAATTAGAACTAGAAAAAAAAATTTGAAAACAAAAAATTGAAAAGTAAAAAAAAACTTATGACAAAATAAGAGGGCCACCAAAAATGCCAAACATAAAACAAGCATCATTGTATTCCAATAAACACAACCTTTGTATTCAAAAAATGTTTATAGTGGACACTGTAAATAAAAACTGACCTTTGTAGTTAAACAGTTCAATAAAACAGTAATTGGTCAATGATTATTTGGACACCAATAAATATTCACCTCTGATTATTCAGCGTGCTAACAACAAGCAAAAAAGGTGGTGTATAGTCGCATTCTCATGAGAAAATAACCCTTAATCAAAGTTTATAAACTACTTCTGATTGATAAGAAGAAAGTAAATGAACTTGAAATTACTCAAGGACTATAAAACAATCTATCTGTTGACATTAAATACTGTTTTATCAATATGATAAAATATCATTAATTTATTTCAAATGGCCAACGATATGGAGGGCCTGGAATTTATACGCCTTGAATGCTGTGCAAGCACTTAAATTATGATGTTTCACGTCCATAGTATTAAACATTAGCCTAAAACAGAAAAAACTGTGTCTTAAAAGAGGGAACAAAACTGGAATAAAAATGTTCTCATAAGTACAATATATACAGCTTGCTTTTAAGAAACCTTCTAAACCTATTTATCAGAAATTTATTAGCATAAACACTCAATCTATCATCAAGAATTAAAAAAAATCCCAAGATTTATTGTGGCATGAGAGACAAAATTACATCCAATTCAATACCAAATCACTTCTTTATTCATATCACAAGAGGTCTTGCAAGCTTACACCTTTTTGACGTCATCCCATAAGGTAGTTTGGACAATAGAGAAAAAGCCTATTAGAATTCTATCTTATTTTCTGTAAGTTTTTGCATGACTCCTTTCTTTGTTCAAATTAACGGCATTTATCGTATCAATTTTTGTAGACATGGTCTATTGCTTTCTTTAGTACATATTCCTGCAGTTGATTTTCATTTCAGACATCTTTCCGTTACACAAAATTTTCATGATTTTTTAAAAGTGACTCATCATCAAGGAGATATAAATATAATACATGCATCAACAAAATTGAATTAAGCTATGCGCATATTGAGTTGGAGTAAATAAATCTTCAAGGTTTAGATTAAAGTATTATAAGCAGTCAAGCATGCTATGCAATCAATATATTCCCTGCAGCAAATTTAGACTGATATTTTTATATTTTCAATAAATTTGACTTTTATAGTCCTGATGATATCAATAGATAAAATGTAACATATTGAATTAATTTAATTGTACAGACACACTGGTACTTATTATTGACATCAAGTCGTTTTTAAACATGGGAAAAGTAACAAAAAAATACCCAGTATCTTGTGTGTGACTATATAGCACCATTAAAACCTTTAATTGACTGATGATTGATATCTACATCGGGTAACCAGAACCCAAGAAGTATACCAAATATACCATAATAAATACACCCATGCTAACTAACTCTAGACGCAACAGAATCACTTCAATTATCTTTTAAATAACAACTGTGATCATATATGGTGCAAATAATAACTTTCATATTGCAATGTAATACAAGTACCCCTGGTGATGTTTATTAGGATATATTTGGTAATTAATGGTGAGAAAGATGTAACATCTAGATTAATCTATTTAAAACAAGAATGAACAACACACAGCTACTTTTTTGTATCTTCAAATAATTTTCATCAAGCAAAACATTGCATAAGCTTCCATTAAGGTGGGGCGCAGATAATTACATCAATGAAGAAATAAATCTAAAGAATAATAAATCTATCATATAGATAGGGTAATATTTTTGTACCTGTAACCTTTATGTAATCTATGACCTCATTTTAAGTGGTTAACTTGGTACAGTTTTTAACAATAATTACATAAACAATATGCTGTAAGCAAACAGAACATACCAGATCTGTCAGCAGAACACCAACTAGACCCACCTTACAAAGAGCTTCATGACATAAAACTACAGCAACCTAGTGTGATATCCTGTAAAATATATAAATACTATAAAGTAAAATAAATAAAAGGAAGATGAATATCACATTATTATGGTACTATCACCGACAATAAGTATCCAGCTGGTGAATATATTGTACAGTATAACCCCTAAAACTGGACCTTTTCCGGACTCCAGGGCCAAAAGTCCAGTTTTCTAAGAATTCAAGATTTCAGAGAACTATTGATTAAAGAAGAGAAAAAAAGGGACTTGAAAAAATCATCAGATTTTCAGGGAATTCTGGTTTTCAGGGAGTCTGTTTTCAGGGGTTATACTATATTCAGTGATAGATAAACACCAGGAACAAATAGATATTTATTAAAAATATCGAAAGAATCCAGTTCTACTAGTGACTATAAGAGGGAGGATAGTTTAAACCTTGATTTGCACAAACAAGTATTTTCAAGATAAACACAGTAATCACTCTAAAAAAAGAACCCCTTTCATATGTTGTTTCTAAATTTATATAAAAGCTGTCATACTTATGACAGTTCTAATGAACTGATGGTATAAAGAAACATTCTTAAGAACTTGTCAGTCTTATATTGTTATTGTGCTTTCTTAATATGATGACAGCTCAACAAAGGTGAATACACACTATAAAATATTTATAGCATGTTATTAATAACAATAACTATGGATGTGTCAATCAAAGGTTTCCTTAAGTATGAAAAGTTCACGCAACATATGGAACTGTGTTTTGTTTAAGTGTGCTAATGGTATATTCTGTAGATTGCAATACAATTATGACTTCATCTTTTATGAGAAAACTAAACCATGGCAGAAAAACTATCTTTATTGCAGTTCCATTTTAAAACGTTTTATACATTTATCATTGATGTTTTCCAAAATATATAAAATGATTTGTATCAGCATGCACATGAATATCTATGTTATTCTTAGAAGTAAAATGTAGCCACCGATATATTAAAAGTTAGAGAGCATCAAAACAACGTAAAAAATCTCCATAGAAACAGAAGTAAACTATCTTGATTGATTAACTGATGCTAATCTTCGTTTGATTTTAAAAAATTAAAAACCAGGTATAATGACCTATATCAGAACGTGTTCCTTTTTAAAAAAAAATCTCCTGAGATAATAAACATAAGCTAGCTAAGTCTGTAAACCATCAAGGTACTTACGTTCAGCAATCCTTAACACTGCTTTGTACTCTCCTCCAGCAGGAGTTTTCTTCCTGTTTTATTCCATGTTAATATTTACAGGTAGAGAAGCAGCCCATTTCTAATCCAGTTTGTGGATGTATTGCAACTAGAAAAGCCAAGTTTTTACCAGGAGATATAGCTTGATAGAAGGAAGTGTTTTATTGAACGTAATATTGTATTATATAACTGTAGATTGTGTTTTCTATGTTCATTTAACTGTATTGTGTTCAGTGGATTTTTTATGACATATATTGGCAAAATTGTTATATTCCTAAGGAATTCATTTTGGATTTAACACAAAGGAGCATCATTTATGGTAAGTTAACTTATTTTTTTTTCAAATAATAGAACCTTGGAGTAAATTGGCAATGTCTATAAGTGTGTTCAACATTTAGAGATGTTCATTATTATATTGAATACAAATAAATAATCATGGTTGATATATGCAGAAAAAAAGACAAGAATGTACAACAAATACACAATCATAGTTGATATATGCAGAAAAAAAGACAAGAATGTACATGTATCTTTTCAATTCAATTCTGTTCAATTCTTATTTGTACATGAATTTCTATTTCTTTGCAACATTAATGCTGAAAAAAAGCTCAGAACATTTCTCTGACAAACGTTTACCCTAGCATCAATGGACAGTTGTCTTTTATTTTGAAGCATGTGATTGTTCACCACTGATCACATAACTTTATGTAAGTTCTGAGTTAAACAGTGGAACTGTTGTCATCAATTCAGGTACCTTTAAAGGCAGGTAACTGTACATATATGTAACCAAGAAACACACCCTATGTACTGAAAGGACTTGTTTATTGTACAGTAATGTATTATAGCCCCTTATAACACAATGTAGAAGTGTGAAAATGTCTGCATTTTTACAGAAAATATCTAGATTATTTCATAATATCAAGTCAGTACACAGCAACATTGTATAAAAATTCTGACTTATACAAACTCAGTGCCGGCTAGTATCAGTTTTACTTTAATCTCCATGTTTAAAATAGCGTGATCGGAAAAAATATAGAAATTTGCCAAAAACATTAATAATGAGCTATAAGTGCAATTTCTGACGTACATATAGAGAAGACAGTGAACAGCATGAGTCTACTCCAGATGAATCTTACCTAACATTCCCCAGGTATACAGCACTAAACAGTTCAGTTTTTTATCCAGAACAAATGGCAAGTCTGTCAAAAAATAAATGAGAAACATTTGATCTTTGCAAGTTTTTACCAATTTTTAATTCTGTTTTGACTAAACCCTGGTGATGTTTTGGTTCTTTCAACAGTACACATAAGCCAATCATTGTGATAAGGGTAATTGTTAGATGGAGAACTGTTCTGATAGATTTGGAGAAGTGATGGTTAATTTGATTATTTATTTCCTGATGCTAATTTTATCTACTGCATTAAGAATACATTATTTATAGCGTTTGTCTGCTGCTAAAGCATAAAATTGTCTACCGTCCAATTCCTCAACCACAAACATTTCTTATAAGCCACAATCTGGCTCAAGTATAATAGTTACTCTAGCAATGACAAAAAAGTCATACAAATCATTTTTTATACATATACCATAAAAAACAGTATGGACAACAGTGTTACCTGTGTATAAAACATGCTAGCAATAGAATAGTCATGAGTTTCTTTAATAAGAACACTTCCAATAATTCAAGTTTTATTACAATGAATATTTGAGATGTTAACATTATCAGTGCATAAAATATGGGATAAGTCTGAAAGAACATTTCCGAATACCCACTTGTAAGCACTCTGGATGAACCATTTAGACTAAAAGTGCTCTTGAAGCAAGCTGGGTCTGTCTGCTCAAACACCCTGTTTAATAGGTTTATCTCACTGGACTATGAGCTCATTTCCAGACAAAGAGAGGGATAGAGGTAACAGCTATACAAGGTCGCACCATAACAATACAACACATGTTACAGTCTAGTATCATATGTCAGCTAACCAATTCAACTAACTTATGAAAGCAATACATTGTACCTATGATGTGTTGTTTTTTTTCTATAAAACATTTCACAATCACTGATGTTAAAGTACTTATTCACCTGGCTACATGCCTCATCGTTCCACATTACATGTTAGATAAAAGAACTGCCAACTCTCAGTACATCAAAACATGCGAATCTTACCACAAA
This sequence comes from Lutraria rhynchaena, assembly GCA_008271625.1. NCBI lineage: Eukaryota > Metazoa > Mollusca > Bivalvia > Venerida > Mactridae > Lutraria > Lutraria rhynchaena. The sequence continues at coordinate 75,942 of VIBL01000197.1, forward strand.
CACTGACAGACCAATAATCATAGAACTTTCAAAGTTTCAGTATTACCATACACTAGATTTCTGTCATGTAAGCAGGTACATTAATCTTCTGGGAGAAGGCAAATGATGATCACACAAACAAATAATAACTTTGACTGATGAGCACATTCAACCTTTCATTATCAGCACCACACAAGCCAGAATTACATTATAAATTACAATAAACTCACACAATCCTTTTTAAACTGAAATATATATATGTAGTATGGATTTTTGTGGTGAAACATGACTTAGCTGTGCTCAATGTGCCTGCACATTACCAGAAAGCAATGGGACACTGCCCTCTCTGAATGCAGCAGGGACATCACCACATTTCCAACTTGGAATTACAATGGTCAATCTCTCCTATGAGGAAAAAATGCAAGGGGTGGTTGTTTCTATATGCAACCTGTTCTTTACACAGTATGGTATGAAAGTACAAGATGAAAACTATCAAGCAATGAAAAACATAAAACCTATTACATCATCTCACTTGCTCCGGTGAAGACTTCACAAATTTTCCAGACTTTCATATCTCCCAATCTCTTTGATACAAATTGAGCATTTCCCTGAAGTTATACACAAGATGAAAGATGACAACAATATGAATAAGTTATCAATACATTATACCATACCAGTCAATGTATTATACCCTACCTACAATCACGCTGCCAAGATCAAGTTAAACCACAGTGCTCTAAGACTTTCAGTTTACTTACATTAAATACTGCTTGGATTATTACAGCATTTTCATTTTTTTCTGGAATGAATGCCAAGTTTTATCTTCTGTCAAAATTTCTTATCTTTTAAACTGATTTAATGATGAGCATTTGGTAATTGAAAGCTTTCAACAAGTAGATTCTGTGTATTTCTGAACGATGTTGGCACTGTACCATCCTATGATACAGAATATATGAGTTGCAGTGAGCATGGAATTATCAAATAAAAGTGGATATTATACCCCAATTATTGTGCATTTTCCTTGCACTTGTAGCAATTGTTAAACTATTAAATGATTACATGCATAATAATAAGCGGAATTTTGATGATATATCAAAACATTAAATTTAAAATCAGGAAACTAAGGTGGTTCATTGAATGGCAATTTTAAATGGTTTCGCTCAACACGAAAGACAAAAATATGCAGATATTACATTCTCAAAATAATTGAAGTAAAATGGTAACAGCAGCGTATCTCAAAGTGCTGACTCTTAACACTAAGATAAAGGAACATAATAAGGCACAGTACCGATTTAACCAAAGGCTATGCATTAGACATTCATCAATTAGCACAAAGTTAATGATACACCTGAAACTCAGTATGTACAATTAAGATACTTAGTAAAGAACTCAAAACTGATTTATGTTCAATTTTAAATAGCTTCTAAATAAGACTTAGTGATCTACATTTCCTCATCTAATACTTCCATCATTCATCAATGCTACCTTCATTATCTTTATTGAAAAGTACAAATGCTTTACAGACATTTTTTTTCAAACTTTTCAAGCAGTTTTTTCTTCCATGCTTCTTTCACAGGAATCAATTTTGGCAGATATCCCAACATGTAATTACTAATCATCTTCCTTTTTTTCACAAAATCCAAAATTAACTTTTGCTGGGAACATGAACATTTCACAATGGGAAGTGATCAATTTTTGGCAAACAGCAACAGTATAAAAATATGTAGGTGTTTACTTATTTATTAACAAAATGTTTCCCTGGCATTTTTTTGGAACAGAAGGATAGGTGTATGAATTGCTTTCCATTTTGTTTAAAGGACATAAAAACAAATATGAAACAATCCTTTGAAATAAAAAGAAAACAAGATGAAACTGAGGTATACACAGACAACACAGAGTACAGATAATATGGTAAGTGGGCAAGATCCAAGTAGTAAAGTTCGGGTATGACAGGTTGGTAGTTGTTCTGAATTGGAGTATCCCTTTATAAAAGGGAGGAACATGCCTCTCTGTTGGTGAAAATCAAAGGCTTGACTTAATATGCTCTGAAATCTGGATGGATAAATGCAGGTAATGCCTGAAATTTCATCCATCTCACAAATAAACATTTATAGAACAAAAATTCGATTGCATGTTCTGGCCGGAACATCTGTCAGAGTGTTATGTTACAAAACATCAGGCAAAAAAGTTATTCAGTACAGGTAAATTTTCCACTACAGTGTGTTTATGTACTTTCAGGTTGCATGTATTCAAGTAATTAGGAACCAATTTAGATATATTGGCGTTTAATTAATAGAAAGATAATTTGAAGCATGAAGTACACAAATTCGCAATGAAATACATACAACACACAAGCAATTTATAAATACACAAGAAAGAGCAGACATTAAAACATATGTTACATACAGCACTGTATAACAAATTCAATGTGTCACATTCTACAATGAAAATACACAGCATTTGTACAGTCATAACTGTTACTGTATCACAAACAAGTTCCAGATCATTTATTTTTATTCAATTTAGATTATCCAATTCTCGATGACCTAAATAAGCATCTTTGTTAACAATGGTAAAGCAAACATCTGTTTTTTCCAAGGTGCTTTGTGTTGTAATCTATTATAGTAGAGATCTGCACAATGAGATCATGTCTGCCAAATCTACCAGCTTGATAATACCAGGCAAAAACTGCAATGACAAATCATCAAGTCAAAGATTTGTGTATTAAGGCCATCAAGAATAAACTTTGTGTGAAAGATATACACAGTAAATGTACGAACATCAGTATTTTCTAGTAAATTATCAAACATTTAGTGCCTTTTCCCACCCTTCTTTAATCAGTGGTAGTACATGGTAAGATAATAATAACATCAAAGAACAATGTAATCTATGTACTATGAATATCATATTAAAGGTTACATAATGACTAACTTCTTGAATGTATCAGTGCACTTTTTAAGAGATTTCATAAGAAGAACTATTTCTTGTCAATTTTATCGATATCCATGGCAACAACTAAAAGAAATGAAATGAACATGTGTTGTCAGTGATTAGTGTGTAAAAGTGACAAGGAGCATGGTATCCTTATGTATAAGCATGAAGTTACATTTAATAAAGCAGGTCTAAAGTTTAAAAATGTATCTCATGGATAGGTCAATACAATAACTAGGTCAAACTTAATGCACATTAATCACAACATGCAACCTGTTGTTCAATCTTATTTAGATTATATTTGATGTGATATATTCCAGGAGTGCATTGTAATTTCAGCTGTAAATAAGTTTTTATTGCCTGCAGAAACCAACAATGCACCAGTTGCATCATAAATATGTGAATCATGGATATGCATTTAAGTTTTCATGTTCAATTTGTGCATTACTTGGCAGCCATTCTCAGTACAGGTACACCTACATGTGATCATGATAATAACAGAATATTCTACATTTAGAACAACATACTAATCCAACAATATGTCAACACCAACAAAGCAATAGCAGTGACATGTATGAACAACATTTAAACACACGTTTTCTGGATTTTTTTGTACTTTCTTAACATAGCTTTTGAACAAGCTCCATTTCAAAGAAGCTTCCTGATGCAAGGATGTAATAGTTTTGCTGTCATGGTTAAAAACTCTGTGATAGACTTTTTAGCTGTAAGATAGAAAAACAAGCCTGCATTCCAATCCTTTCTACCATTTCAGAAACATAGCAAATCAAACATTAATAAAATGCTTCAAAGGACTGCTGTTTGACATACCTTTTTCAAAACATCAAACTAAGCAGTAGCACAAGTTATCAAAAGCCAATAGTCCAGCAATTAGATTAACTCAAAGAAATAACCTATCTGTGATTCAGAAGAGATTTTTTTAAACAAAACAAGAAACAACATCTATAATAAATGAACTCATTGAACTCATATAATAGTAAGTGGCTTGATACTGAAATAATACATTACTTGGAGAATACTAAGCAATATACCTGTTCCATTTGATTACCAGAAACCATATCACTTCACTGAATGTAATTACAAAGAATCTGATATCTGGAACACCAGCATCATTGTTCCAAACAGACTAAGCACATCATGACACTCATAGAACAAGTAATGTCACATTAATTCTATAATGTGTACATACCTGACATTAACTGCCTACTAATGTCAGGTCAATAGAAAACTAATTCATTCATCTCATTAGATCAAATCTAATTATAGCTTTGCAGGTAAATACATGGAATACACATGGTCACTTAGTACTAGATAAATTATGACCAAGAACTTTGTTTTTGTATACAACTTGGCTTCAGAAAACACCATACAATGATAAATGCTACATCAACTGTAACAGAAATTAAAGTAAACACAATACCTTCCCTCAAAAGTCACAAAATGAAAGCTTCTCTCCCAGGCCACAAAATAAGACCTCCCCCATTAGGCATAAAATAACACCTTCCCTCACAAGTCACAAAATAAGAACTCCCCCATAAGGCATAATATAACACCTTCCCTCACAAGTCACAAAATAAGACCTCCCCCATAAGACACAAAATAACACCTTCCCTCACAAGTCACAAAATAAGACCTCCCCCATAAGACACAAAATAACACCTTCCCTCACAAGTCACAAAATAAGACCTCCCCCATAAGGCATAATATAAGACCCTACAGCACAGGCCATAAAATAAGACCTTACCTCACTAGTCACAAAATGAGACCTCACAGGTCACAAATATTACCTCAAATCATAAAATAAGACCTTCCCCACAGGTCATGAATCAAGGCTATCCATCAAAGGTCTCAAGGCAATAGATAGTTTACAAATATCATCATCAATGTCATCTAGGGTAGGGTCTGTGCATAGAAGTCCAGGAGTCACAACAACCATGTTCCCAAGGAATAGTGAGCTGCTCTGTCAGATAAGAACAAATTTCAATGCAATACATCAATCAACTCTTATCTCCAACTGAGGTACAAATTACATAGACAGAGAGGGAGCTAACCCTCATTGTCATTACAACAGCACTTAGGGATAGCAGCTTCCACCATTTAATCAAATGAGATTTTGCAAGTACCAAGCAGTACTTGTGTAAAATCCTCTGAAAATTTAATCTGATTTTTGCTGTATCACATAAGTAACAGATAAATATGGAAAGACAATTGACTGTAGGCACAGTTAGTCATTCTATGGCTGCTACGCTAAACATTTTTACTCTCCAGCCAATAACTATGTAAAGATGTACCAGAATTTTTAAAGAAGCATCGACTGAGTTAAAATCTCCATGTTACAAAGTAATGTTAACATGTTGAGGGGGTAAGGCACCTCAAATGGATATCAATTCAATTGAAATCATCACTAGAAGTAAGTTGTATCACATATCAACTTAACAGCAATAATATGTGATCAATTTGTGTGGGGTACTCAAGATGAACAATTATATTATCACATGGTTGTTGATATACCGCGTATCTAACTACCAAAAAAAAACATTGCATTGATGCCATATTATGGTGCAATACTGATAAATGAAATCACACACAATTCTTAACACACCCAGAAATTATTACCTAGGCATCCATACATCAAGTACGTTAGCGCATTACCTGCTCAGATTTCTCATAGGAACACAATAACATATCGTAAAACATCACCAATAAAAACAAAAACATACCCACTTTTCCTTGATACATTGCCGATTAAAAACTCACAATACTTACATCTAGGTCACCCATCCCAGCGCAGATTGTCACAATTAATAGTAACGCACAGCTATTTCAAACCTTGTAGGTGCCAAAACTGCAAAAAAACAGGGAAGCATACAGGTAAACATTTATACAGTATGATATATCTGACAATTACATAAAACAACACACATTTGGTTATTATATAAAAACTAGATGCAGGATTCTACTAGCTAACCATAACCCAGAAGTGATCAGTTAGCAATGAATAGAAGATACATTGTACAATGAAGCAAATATTTATGAGAATAGCATCATTTTGTATATGAATATTTGATGTATATGTGTGTGTAATGTCGTCCCATCAGTGCAGTAAGTTTGTATCGAGCTCTTCATGTACCTAACAACCCTATAAAAAAGGCCCATTACATTTAATGAGGATATGACTATCAAATTGATATAAACTTAAATTTTTTCAGTCAATTGAGTAAAAAAAAATGTAACAGGGGCTGAATGGGCATAGACAATACTTTATCATTATGACAGAAAACAATCCAATACAATTCATAGTGCCTAATATTCTCATTGGTTGCAATGTCAAGGACACATCTTCAAATTCAGGTATTAAGACCTATGACTGAACATCCCTTGTACACAAGTCGATACAGATTAAGGACTAAAAACACTGTAGACTGTCCGACTGATTCATTCATTTGATTTTTTACATCACACTGTATCAATTTATACTTCTTTGTTTTATAAACATTGACTAAGTTAATCAGAGCTATGGAATGTTATCAGTATGTACCATTTTGCCAAAGGTTCAGAGTTTTATTTGATATTAAGTCAATGAACATGTATAAGCCCCATTGTTTTCATTAAATTCAAATGATAATTAACTGATAAAGTGCAGTACCCAAACCTTAACAATCTGAGCATCTAAACTATGGGAGCGTTGTATTGTGTTTGAACATAAAGCAGAAATATAGCGGATGACTTAAAACTTTTGTGTCATAAATCTGATAGCAGTGTGTCAATTAATAATGTTTAAATCAAACAAAGTGTATTAAACTAAGATAAATCAGTTAAGATGCGTGCATGATACCAGAACCACTAAACAAAAAATATCAAGAACAATCATTATACAACGGCCAAAAATCACACCACTCAAATTACCAATCAATGAATATGGCTTCAATGAAAACACCGCACCAACGCTAAACAAGTAAGGGCTGTGCTAAACAAGTAGGGGTCACAGACAGGATTTTATGACATGTTTGATTTTTTTTTTTTGTTTTTGGAAATAAAATAATAGGATTTCTTTCTGAGGAATAAAATCAGTGAAAACTTTGGAGTTCTGGAATTCTGCAGGATAAGGTACTTATTTGTCTCATTTCATTTACAAGTATATAAATATAAACATGAGCAGTGCATCTTAAATAAAATGTACAAGGCTACCTTATGCATAGACTTGAAGGCGTACATTCAATTGTATGGTACACCATAATTGTGAGTTTTTCAAAATTTAACTAGTTTTACTCTGTTAGCAATCATACGTTTGTATCCCACGTTTTTAATTTTACTTTTAATTTCCTATGTTGCGTTCAGTACTTCATAAGTCCCATCCCTTCACTTGGGTCACAAATGCAAAGATTCAAAGAACCATTTCCAAAGGATCTATGCAGCGAGGTCTTGTCTAATAAATGAAACAATTCCTAGGCTACTGAGAATACATTTAATACTCACTGGACTCTGTTACTAAGTTTTTTATGTAAACAACAATCACACAAGCTTATTTAAATATCTGATTATACAATTATTCAATTACTGTGAATTTCTCTTCAACCGATCATTAAATTAAAACAAAATGAAAACAACAAGGTTTCCAGCTGAACAAACTAATGTTTCAAGTATTCTGCAAAGAGCATGTCTTGTAGTTAATTACGAGTGAACAAAGCTGTTCTGTTCTGTTCGTTACAGAACAATAAAACTGTACACCAGTCTACTCATCAACAATTATCTAGCTGATTATAAAACTGATTATCTTTACTTGTTAGTGTTAAACTTGATCAACTGATAAGTTTCTCGAAAATTCAGATAATGGTAAACTGACTGATTCAAATACAGAAGTTAAAAACAGTGATTTTTCATAAGAATATGCAATTTCATTAGTTTCTTTACTAGTTTGGTTTCATCGCAAAATTTAGGATTCAGTTTTGTTGTACAGTTTATTGTAAATCTGCACATGTGTCTAAAATAGATTTTAATTGAAAAAATCTTAAGTTTTGTTCCAAAGAGTGAATACAGCCCCTGGACCAGATAGAGGTATAAATTTCTTATGGTTGTTATATGATATTATGGGGAAAGCAAGCAGGTATGATGATTATTGTATAATACCCACCCTAATGTCAGCTAAACATGTCATCAGTACTTCATTCTAGTTTTTATCAACTTTTAGATTATTGAATTTGTCATATACTCGAAAAAAATACTTGATTTCACTCCACTTATAAAATAAACCTCTTAAGCATTCAATACGACGTCAGTTTTCACTATGAATAAACTTTTCAATGCATATTATATCATCAAGTTTGCGGTACAAAGAAGTATTGAAACTTCATTATCAGTTCATTTTTGTACTTAGTTGCACAACAATTACATGCACAGCCATAACATGAAAACTTCTTTGTCATCCGCTGAAAATGTTCAAATATTTCCCATAACCTTTTAGAACTTTGATGAATCAATTACACAATTATTATCACTTACTGAAAGGTTTAGTAAAGAAACTGATTATTATACATGATATTACCCCAAATTCTTCTATATATATATGGACTACATATGTGTCCGGCATAATGACAAATATCTTTTCAAACATTTAAATTAATCTACATACAGGATGAACTGATTAGTAAGTCTGTCACTATTAGTTTATATACTCAATCACTAAATTCATCATTTAATTTACACGGTTAATAATGAGAGAAAGAATGCTTTATTTACATACATCATATAACTGTGTTTAGATTTTATATGTGTATATGAATGAATTAAGAGTATGAAATTACCTAAAATGTATTTATATTTTTACCAAAAAAAAAAAATATATAAATATATTTATTGTTCCCATGATATGAACTTTAATAATGTATTTTTGAACTGCTACTGGCTTTGGCTGATAGCTCAGTTAGATTACAGTTAAGCCAAACAACAGCAACCTTTCATGTTCATCTTAGATTTAAACCAGGAAATCAAATACATGAACATGTTTTTGCAAAACCAGCAACATTAATAAGGTCACCTATACAGATCCAGTCAGCATGCTAAGACAAACATTGAAACAATAAAATAAACACTAGTAGGATGTAGAATTGTTTATTTCAATGCGTTATTTTGAAGATTAATTAATGAGTTAGTCTTTGCATGTATTTTTTATGAATAATAAAATGACAATTGGTTTTAAATTTGTGTAAGGAATAACAGATTTTTTCAGGTCTGATACTTGCTGTATTACTTCACATGTGTAACCTAATCTCCAAAACCAAGCCAGAAATTATGGTACAAGATTGAAACAAAGTCTACCAACATGGCCTATAAGAAAACATTATCATTATATAACATGTCTAATAATTAACTCCAAACAGACAGTAAGATCAACCCATAAGCCTACATCCTATTCAGTAGCCTAAAACGTTTTATGACTTCTTTCTGTACTAAAACAATCATGTTTGAATTATCTGAAACCGGGCCAATTTGCAAGGTAATTTGTGATAATGAGTGACATCAACATTGTATTAAACAAGTACAGTATATACTACCTTCGTTAAAACCGTGAGAAAGTTCAACATTTTCAACTAAAAACGACAACAATGTCTAACTGTGGTTTCTTTTGTAGACACACGCTCTCAGTATATCCATCATATTTTAAGTCTGTCAAGCTAGTCTGTTTGTAAGGAGCAATAAGAAAAGTTTTACAAACATTTTTAAACTAAACAGGTTGCAAATACTTTTACTGTAATCAATCCAACAAGTTTATTTTTTCTTTACGCTGTCAAAACTAAGATATAACTCATTATCAATATACATGTAATACTAGAATCATTCTTGGACATAAATTAACAAATTCATTGTTTATTATTGCCTAAATGGTTTGCCAACGGTCCACAATGTGATCTTGAGAAATTGCATAATTTTCAAAGAACACATTAATTATATAAGATCATAATGCTGAATAGTTTTTACTAACGATATAATATATTTTTACATTAACAACATAAAACTAAAGACTTCATTATAATTCTTTCTTACTGTAACCTAGGATTTCAGATAACTTGAAGTAACTATAATTTTGGCTTCCCATGAGCATACTAAAAAACATTCAGCCCTTAACTAATAGGATGACAAACCATTTAAAAGCTTGGTTTATTACTTTGAGAAACTAACATCAGGTTTGTTATCAGTCTTATAACAAGCTTAAAACGTACTTAACTCAATGAAGCATTTAATAGATAATGATGTATTTTCAAATTAATCGTCATCAAAAAACAACTTCCGTAATATTCTCACGATACAGAAAGAATGTTATATCAAATAAAATCATAGCAAATGATATCATAAGTAAATAAAGCAGGGTCGTTTAAGGTAGATTGCATTTAACATATACAATACCTTACCCTTGTTCATCCGTACATTTCTATTTGCATTTTGTCCTTTTAAACTTGAGTGTGTATAGAAAATTAATAAAAAATTTATTCATAAAGTAAATAATACTTGTACTAGAGTCAAGACAATGGTATTTTTATGGAGCTTAACAAAGCATAATATCAAGTCGCAGGTGCTTCAAGATTCAATCTACTTAAAAAGCATTTGACTGCTATAAAATGTTACTATTCAATGTATTATTACATAAAAATTATTAATTACAGTCAATTAAACTTGCATCAACTCTATGAATATACAGGCAACTATGACAAGTGATATCCAAATTGGATAATTATGAAATAATTAAAACCTCCCTTAAGATTGGTAATGATTTGATAAAGTTGTTTGGATAAGAAACTGATAGGCCCCTGATGTTACACCATGTGTAAAAATAGAAACAACATCACTTAGAAATGGCTAGCTTCCAAGGTGTACATATCCAGATTTAGATCAATGGATAAACTATGTATATATTGAAGAGTTAAAACCGTGAGAAAGTTCACAACTCAAGTCCTATGATGACATAAACTCTATATTAATCCCACTTCACGTTTAACAAGCAAATCATTTCAGAATGACACTAGCTTACTTTGAGTAAAATGGAAAATAAGTTGAAAATTTCAGCATTTCTACACAAATAGTGTTCAAGTGGACATCACTCAGTATAGGTTGTTATAATATTCGGATCATTTACAATAGGTAAGGGCTTAGATAAACACTTCACATCTTGAGTGTTGGGCATTTCATTAGATACCATTGATGTGTTTATCATGGAATTAAATGCAGACAGTTTTCTATCATCTGTCTTGTGTGAAATAAATAGAATTAACAATGATTTTATAAACTCGACTAACTCTCTTTTTTGTAGTTTTTGTCAACTGTTTATTTTTAATCCAGGAAGCAGTAAAAATGTCATTATTTGCCAATCTGTCAGTAAATCGATTTTAAATACTGATCAATTCAATTGATAAAACACTGTAAGTAAATTACTGTTAGTAAAACTTGTGATTCAATACTTGAGATTGAGTAAATCCGTAAACAAATGTTTCAATTAAATTACGATTATAAATCTATCAATGTCAGAGCACTTACAACGGAAAATTGATGTGATTTGTTACATATGAATTACATTTTGAAAATGTATAATCACCGCTTATCTCTCTGTATGATGTCTTTTTGTTTTACGTTCGCCCCAAAATCATGTTTATCAATTTCGTCAGTCCCTGAAACATTCTTAGCGGTTTTTATTACCGGTGCGTAATATATACAATATCGTGAAATCAGCATTTCAAAACGGACAGGAAACATTCTTCTGGAAGGGCTTTATCAATTACACAATGTTACATATTTAAAATTCATTTGATGATATCTAAGTTGTCTGATATGAAATAGGTAAATGCGGACAAATGACACGGTTAATGTTGCACGTGACACAGTAATAAAACTACTCTGTTATGCTCTTTTCTAAACCCTGGGAAAATTTCGCGAGTTTCACATGACTAGCCATCCCGAAAATTGTATTCGATTCGCTATCGTTTCTATCATAGCCACAAAATTACCGTTTTTACATTTCTTTTCACGGAAATGAAAACTTTACGGATATATCAATATGTGAATGACACTGCTGTCCATGCAATATGAATTAACGTAACATAACAAAAATGGGGATAGGTCTAACAATGACATTTTTTTTCAAAAACTTGACTCGTCGTTAATGGCCTTTTAATCAGATTCACGTTGAGTTAGTTTGCTGTAAATAACAAGAAAAAACGTTTATATGACATCTTGATTTAACTGTGTGATTTACAGTTTATTATGGACGTAAAATGATGAATATGTTAACGCATACTTTTAAGCTGCAACACAATCCTAGTTGAAGTTTTTCTCTTTTTTCTTGCTCATGTTTTATTAAATCTTTTGTTTCTTAACTGTTAGAGAAAATGTTGTTTGTGCACTACGCCTGTCGTCTTAACAGTTCATTCTGGAGCAGATGACACTTTTGATTTTAACGGAATTAATATCAATCAGTCAATCACAAATTTAGAGCTATGTGTGAAAAAATAAAGAATGGCGTTTTAGGGGTCTTGGGGACCTTAACATGCGGAAAGTGAATTCAATTACCTATTGATTATCAGGAAAAATATGTGCGACTCTCTGAAGCGAAACATCACGGTTGTCCTCCAAACCTTTGAACCTGCGATCTATTTGTCCTGTCAGTAATATGATACAGGATGATATCGTCTGCTTTTTCCCACCGTTGTACGCGTGGTGTTTTGCTGTTATGATTTGGAAAATTATGGGTTACGCTGTCGATCATCCTTTATTTACTCAAATACTCGCTTTTAGCCGCTCGGTAATGAAATCTGGACATTGTTTAGACATTTTAGGGTTATCTGTTTGTATCGACGCTTTTAAACTACCAAACTAGATACCTGTAACTATGAGAGAGGCGTTTGAACAAACCAAAACAAAGGCGGGCATTTGCAGACGATTAGAGCATTCGTCGTCTGATGCTAATCTTGGGTAACGAATAGAAAAAGGTGTCCGGTTAGCGTTATTTTAGGTCCGTCTGCTTAAGTTCACGACACGAGGACACATTTTGACAGAAAAAATATTGCCAAGTGATGAACAGTTGATATAAAATTTGGCTAACAACGCCATTTATGTGAAAACATTCACTGCAGGATATTATAATAAATTCATGTGAAAATGATAAAAACAATCTGGATGGATTATATTCTACAGTCATCAAAAATGGATTAGTAATCAGATAAAACACAATGTGTTTAAGTTTGGGCACCTAAATGTCCGCATCACGTGATTTTGTGTGGGAATTTTTTAAGACAAAAATATAATTTTGGATTTATCTATAATTATGTGCATTATTTGTGATGTATGTGTGTGATTAAATGTACTTTCATTCTAGAACCTGATTGTAAGTATTCCGTATAAAAACTGTTTATTATGAAACACCACTGAATAATCTAATCTTACACTTTATCCGTGTTTTATTAAAAGAGCACATTGCTGCACATTGCTGCACATTGTTTTTGTTCTTTTACCATTCTTAACGCTGTGACATTATATCGGATTTCTTCAGGAATCCTAAAACTGATCAATTTGCAAATTCATATTCTTTTAATGACTGAATTTAATGGCATTTAAAATCAATGTAAGTCATTATAATATTCAGTTAGAATTACAGCAAGTAAGATGTATTGCTTTAACTGACCGATATATACGAGCAGAGTTAATGCATTACAAAAGTAATACCTTGTGTATATATACTATATTGTCACTTGATTATAAGACCACCTAAATATTACGACCTAATTATTTGGTTCCAAAGGTGGTCTAAATATCGAGGTTGTACTATATATATATATATCGTAATATTTAGGTGGTCTTATAATCAAGTGACAATATAGGAGGAATAGTTAGAACCAGTCGGATGATAAGTAGTCGGTATGACGGGGTGGTTTTAATATTGTAATGGTCGTCTTGTGAGGGTTTCTGTACTAATGCCTAAAGGTTAAAATAGTATTATATTTCATCGTTATACAGTTACATATTAAATTTTAATAATTACGAAACGCTTGATCTACAATATCACATAGAAAACGAAACTTCCTTGAGAAAGCAAAAATTTCATACAAACTATGAAAACATTCATTTATCGATGATTAGAGATATGTCGCGTATCTTCGTTTCATCTTATTTCAGTTAGAACGATAATATTTGTTAAGATATTTGTAAACGTAAAGTATGTTGTAAGCGAATTACAATGTTTACTTCTAAAGCGAACAACGATTTGATTAATTTCACCCACCAGCTGATGTTACGGGGTCGTGGGACCGGGTAGATTTCATAAAACGATTTTAAACATACCTACGTTTCTTAAACAAGAGGCGAATTACTCGTTTTATATTACTTAATGTTATCGTTTAGATAATGATCTACGTTTTATCTATAATGATTAATATGATTTATTTAAATTTCAGGTCGATGATTCAACGAATGTTCGGATTAATCTTTAGTCTCCCTCTCAACAATAGTTGTAAGTTTTCTCACTTGATTTGTTTATCTTTTGTGAAATTGATAATGCAGAAAAAACGCTCACATCAAAGTTTGTGTAATCAGAACACAGAACATCCAGATATCTCTTCCCATGCTTTCATAATGAAGACAAATATCAGACGATATCTTTATTAGCGATAACTCAATTCCAGCCTCTACTGGTGAAGTATTTTAAGGGGGGGGGGGCTGCGGGGATGAGAGTGCGGGGGGACAGTCCCTCTTTCGTACATGAGATTCGCTCTAAATTTTATTGATTATTCAGTAGATACCGTTTACCTATATTTGCTTATTCGGCTTAAAATTTAATACGATTTACCAAGAATATGTTTAACAACAATAATCGCTTTCTTACAATAAACGAAACATTTATTTTTCACTGAACTAGCAATTCAATGTCATATAACGGTGATCTAAATATTCTCAAATCTTTCAAATGTACTGAATATAAGTCCAGTGTGTTTTTTCGAACCTCGTTAAAGTCTGCGAACTGTGCGACAATTTCTTGTGAACTTGTCCAGATTTTAAAATGATTCCTTAAATTCTGTCTTTGATATTGTCGCTATTTTTCGCTATATCATTAGACACGTTTTTAGTCGCAACTCTCAAATCACTCAAAATGTTGACAAGATACGAACGACTTATTTTTTAAGTGTCTCCTTTTATTACAAATTTATTCACACAACCGGTGAAATTACTACAACACATGAAAGTGTAAAATTGCCGATAAAAACAAATGTCGGTGTGCTATCGTCAAATGAAGTCTAAATCGTGGGAACTCTTCGCGTTAAGAGCTGTGATACACTTCAGGTATATATCTAAATGATTGTTAACGAGTGTGTGTATCAAATAAATGATTGAAAGATTCTTTTTATTGTTGTACTCGCTCATTTAAACGACCGAATTTTAGAAAAAAAAACATCAACTGTACGACATCTGAGTAGCTGAATATATTTAAACACACAGCATCAAGGATTAGATAACTTTTAGTATTTTCCCTTTGAATAAGGATGCTTTATCTATATTTTCTGGCGATTTTGTCTTAACAAATATTTTACCACCATTTTGTTGATAATGCGAATTATAGCTGGAAACCATTTTCCTTGTTACATATCAAAGGACAGCATTCGATATTTAACTGACGAAACGAACGGAATTGTTGACATTTCGCGAAAATGTACCCTCCATCTGTTACAAATCAGTAGAAAGCTCAACTGTTTTTTTTCTAAGTTACTTCTTTGTTTTTTGTTGTTTTTTTTTAGCCGTATATAACTGAAAAATTGTTGAAAAACGGCGTTAAACCCCGGTACTAATAAGCCACATAAAAACAAACAAAACTGATTTACTTTAAAGGCAGCATAAATCTATGTTCGCCTTAAAATTAATCAAATTGGACATTATTACAATGGAACAATCATGTACTTTTAAACATCAGAGTTTGATTTCGTCACTAAACTGTATTGAAAATAATTATTATCGCAAATACATTAGATAAGCTTGACTCATAAATATATCATGTTGACAATTCATATCATTTCACATTTACATATTCATGTACGTTTTTTTTTTGTGTTATCATTTATCACCCATATCATTCTATAACCATTTAGATAATCATTAACTAATATAGCAATGTGCAAAAAGCCTTTTGATCTACGCTGAACCTGTAAAATGTCTTCTTTGATTTGCACCACAATTATAATAAAATCAATTTTGTCAATGAGAACCGATTATGTTTTTCTGTTTAGACCAAACAAAACCCATCTGATGATGAGTTGTCAACTTTTAATGTAATTTAAGTTATTGATACTATATTTTGTTGCCTATGGCAACGTTAGCTGTGTTACGATACCAACTGAGGAGCATCTAGATGTTGTTAGCGGGTATGGTATACATTTTACAAATACCAACCCTGTTTGAAACTTGCCATCTATCAAACTTCGGCCCAAACACACAACTTAGTGACTAAACATTCTTTACCTTGTAACCCAAATACTGGACTTCAAAGGTACTCAACACTTTGTTTAAATAGTAAGATTAGCATTAAGATGGTTGCTTACATATTTTGAGCTAAACTTTTAAACAAAACCGTCATCATTGTCTGTGTTATACCCTTTCTTTGTGATTCAGGGTAGACGGGTGTTAATGCATTGATTGAATAACGCTTGAAATCAAACTAAACCTGATATAACAAGCATATTGTCTCGTGTTACTGTCATCATTTTCTGGTAAACACGTTGAAGGGCTTCTATTTTTTGTTTCAATCTTTTCCTATAGGTTTGTTATCCCATTTGTTGCTTAAAATACGAGCAATTTTGACGAAAAGACTCTTGATTTTAGGAAATCACCAAATTTAACTGGGCTATGAAACGAGAGAAAAATAGATGTCCGTTCTTTGAAGCAAGTTTGACATGCTGATTACTGATTTTGCTTGCGATACCACAGATTTCTTTGAAGATTCTTGTAAAACGTTCAAGATAAATACATCATTTGATTGACTACATGCTTCCAAGGCACGCGAGCGAGTAGCCAACAATCGGAATCGATCACTCAGCAAAAAAATAAATGATATTCGATCGTCTTTGATCTTGCTAAAATGAAACATCCAATACGTTTCCTCACTAATAATACGCCTGTCTGACCATAGGTGCTACATCTTCATGAGCGCGGTCAGTTTGTAAATAATCCGCCTCATGATGAATGAAATATGACTTTGCATGTAGGTCTAAGTGGAAATCTAATTTATTTTGTAGGAAAACAAATGGTTTTTAATGACAAACACATGTACACTGAGGGTTTTCTAGCGGATTTGATAGATACCATACTTGAAAATATAAGAAATATGTCTGATTGGTCATTAACTGACCACTTCATTTTGTTTGATTGGTCAGTTCTGATTTACTTTTGTGTCGGAAATTGAAATTTATGTTTTTGAGAGTCTCTTACAAGCGTAGATTCCATTTTGTGTTTTTATGTAGATTGACATCAAAGAGGAATTCCAAGATAACATTACTGCTGTTTGATATAAAATACCCACGTGTATATGTTTTCACGATTGCTTGCATCCCGTTCACATGTCAGGCTACACGCATTTAAGGTACATGTCTGTTCGGGGCATACAGTCCTGGTATTAGAGTTGTTAATTAATTATAACTTATGCATTATATTATACGACGTTGTGTGGCAGATTTTTTTCATTTCAATTTTGATTCATTAGAAACAATTGTGCTGTAATAATTTAGTTGCATCCATAAACAATGTGGTCTGTACAAGACGTCCACATTCCTTCTCTTTGCGTACATGTACTTAATCATAGTCTATACTCTCTAATTTAACATGTTGTACAGGGCCGACGGTGGTCCAAATTAAGCTTTCATCGGTACAGTGCTTTTAAAAATTAGCCACGAATCTGACAGGTTACCTAAGTTGGTCAAATTACTACATGAACACCTCTTGGGTACTTTTGTCAGAGATTTCGCATCAAGTTTTATTGGACAGCACTTTATTACCACAGTAACAATGAGCTGTCACGAATACAGATGTGTTATCTACATGCCAATGGTAATCTTATCACTACGGCTCATTGAGTGATAATTGACCGCCACTTAGGTTTAACTCCCATCAAAATAGCATAAATTCCCAGATCACCTAAGACAGTGTTTAGTTTGTCCGCGCGTGTTAGCGAGTCATTAGCAAGGAAAATAGCCGGCTCAGCTTACTAATCAGCGGCCCCCAAATGGTCCGCGAAATCCTGTTGTTCTGAAATATGTTTTGTTGGAACTAACGCGTGATAAAAGTGACAGGAGGTAGTCTAAATGTTGTAAAACTATCAAGAACATGGACAAAATAATGAGTTTATTTGTGTGTTTTCTCTACGGCCAAATGCCAGTCGTGTAAAAACAACTTTGTATTTGTATAAGACTTGTTTCGTATACGCTTGTAGTGGAATGTTTGTCCAAGGTTTTTAACGAGTTTTGTGGTTAAATGCTGCCTGCCAACTGATGTGGCATCATATATAAACAGAATTACATTGGCATCTTCCATATGTATTGCATAGTTAACGCCTGTGGGCTGCCGCCATCGTCATGGACTCTCGTAAAATGACGAAGAAATTTGGCATCAGTGATTAGGTCACATTCCTACCAATAAAGCTTTTATTCGAATTCCAACATATACATACATATTGTATCACTTCATTGTAATACTAGCAATTATATTGTAAATGATGAGATACTGCTATACCTGCCGACATGCTGTCGTTTAAAACTGTTTCATATCCCGTCACGAATGTTTTAATTCGAAGTTGACATCAGAGAATATATTCAAGTAATCATAAGCGATAGCAGATTATGTTTAAGTTTAAAGTATAATGAAGACGTCATATTTGTTCGGGTATATTCTGTCATCGGCTTTCCCATGGGTATCAAATATCAATCAGATTGGGCAATTAAAGTCTTGTTTTGACCTTCGAGTGTTATGAAAACTTTTAAGCACACACGAATGAGTGATTTAAAATATCGATGTCGTCTTTTTTGTAGCTTAAGCAATTATGAACTCAATTTTATAAAACTACAAGTAGTTTCAAGCATTGTTTATTTGTTTATACAATGGCTCGTCATGTCCAGTCTCTCGTTATAACCTTTTTCTGGACTCTTTCTTACTGGTCTGTGGGGCGTTTTATCTTATGACATGTGTATGTTCACCTCTTAAGAATAAAACGTCTATATTGACCGTCATTGAAATATTTATTTTATTAAAGGGTCAGATTAAAATGACATTATTACGATAGAACCTCAGGCCGGTTGAAATTAATATGGCATTCGTGGTATGTTATGAAATTATTGTTTTTTTTCTTCAAACCACCGAGGTGTAAGTTTACCAAGTGGTCAGCCCGTGATGTGATGTGCAGCTACACAATGGTTGCAAGCTTAAGCGTTGATTGATTTTGTTTCACATATTTTATTGTAAGTCGTACATGACACTATGAACGCATTGATACGCGATACTCAGCAATTATCTCCGCCATGTCAATGTCATGTTTTCTTTAACATCATCCACACACTCGTCCACATGAGATATGATGGGTAACACTGTATACCCTGACGATGAAGTAGTCATGCGAATACCTATCTGACATTACTCTGATATTTAAACTCTTCTAATTTGTTTGACCGTTCAATAAGAGGGTTTAAAATTAGTGTCAGTGTCAGCATGCAATTATAGCGTAATTTGTCCAACTAAACACTAGCGTCTCTTCTTCCTTGCAATACTTCATTCAGTGTGTTGTTCGTGTGTTCCTGGAAATCTGTTTTCTTCTTGTCATGTGCCGGGAGGCTGGTTGGGTATTATGTTATGGTTGTTGGTATCTATTGCTAATGAAGATTTGTCACAAAACATGACAAATATTTTTGATCGTGTGTAACTTAACACAAGATGTTTCCTGGTAACCTCTTAACTTATTTCACTTAATTGAAGTGAGCAGAGTTTTATTTAAATTTAAGTTTCTACATTTATCCTAACGCTTGCACTGAGGGTGTTGCAAATTGATAACCATATCGTAACAAATTGAACGGATGCCCACACTATAACTTCACGCACGTGACATTTAACGAGATTTCTCATGCCACATAACAGTGTTCCAGACCATGTGTCCTTAGCCAAAATGTCAAATTAATGAGAGACCTTTTTTCGTATTTTTGCGCTCTCGGGTTGCGTGATTTGTCCTCATTAAAGAGGTGAATTCAGCATGTTCTCAATAATCCTCCCGCCTGACATCAATCACGGTTCACTGGTGGAGTAACTGTGACCTGGGAGACAAAATGATGCCGGGTCAGTTTTAATGTTCTCATTTTTTTATTCTGATCTCATGATTATACTATACTAAAACGGGATTTGTGCAAGTTCACAAGAATGTATTAACTTCAGTTTTTTAAACGATGAAAATAAATGTAATAATAGTTTTGTACCCTAAACTCAGCTTGTTGATGATGTATTAACGGATATTTCTTGCCATTTCTTGGACACCTGCATATCAATGTTCACGGCATGAAATACAAAAATGTAGGTCGAATCCCTTTCTTACCCTAATTTATAACTGCTGGACAGAAAAACAGATTTTTTGCTGAAGTGATTTCTTCCATTAAAATTATGGTCATCAAGATGATTTATTCGTTATTTACAATCCTTATTTCAAGTGTGGTCATGTGGTCTTGTCGCCCGCTATTCGTAAATTGACTATTTCTTTTCATATTGTAATTCGTCTACTCTCAACAGCACGTGCGGTAATATTATATCTAAACACGAGACCTCGGACGTACGATATTGTTGTAATAATTATTTTACCACTTTGAAGATACCACTCGAGCCCGTGGTATGAATTCATGACCAGTTTTAAAGGTATTGCTGTATTAAGGATTTGTTACTAAATTAGAACGAAGTCCAGACTAATAGTGTCAAATATGTTGGATTTGTGACCATAATTTCTTTGCCACTTTTGTCCCGTTTTATCAATTGAACAAAATGGCCTCAACTCAGATCTGATAAACCTAATTACCAAGTCAATAAGATGTCCAATATCAGGCGTGTCATCTCATAGAGTCCATCTCTCAGGTCATCACTGGAGACTTACATTCATATTGTATTTCAATAACGAATTAAACGCGGGTATTATCCGAGGCCCCGGGAGGCGGAAAAATACAGCCCTTTGATGCGCTCTAGATTAAAATATTTATCAATATTGTGCGTTTTAATGAAATGTATCGTTTCATCCATGCCTTTAGTGGTCGAAAACAATCTATGGTCGGTAATGGACTCCTGCGGTGATATTCACGACTTTCAATGCACACATCTGCCCGGTCAGTTGCCGTTTTGTAGAAATAATACCATTTCATCGGACGAATTAACTTTAAAAAAAAAACTTATCACAAGATACACACGGACAGAAAGTGCCACTCTCTGCCACCAGAACATTACATATTTATTAAACTACACAAATAAAAACTATGGATTCAAGCAATTACTTGAAATCTGGAAAATCGTTTAACCGAACGACGTCCTCAAATTTACCATACATTTCATGCCTTATCTCGGCTCTGTGTTCAGGTTCTCAGTCTCGTGCCAGCACGTGCACACTATGGCTACGTTCAGCGTTATTATGTCTCTATTTCATCTGTCAATCAACGCTGCGGGTAATATTCTTGTGAGCATTTTTGGAGCTTTTTGTGAAGTAACAGCGGAAATAGAATGAGCCCATCGTACGTAAATCACCGTATAGTGTTATAGTCATGTTGTGAAGATCATTACTAATACAACTTAAACTATTTCAAATCATGAAAAAAAAAACTTAAACAAGATTTTAAAAATACTTCTTAGTTCGTCCACGTGTTGATATCGTTGTTACATTTACCGTTCACTTAATTTGTTTTGACTTTGCTTCTCATATCATGATCATGATAATTAAATATTCTTATGATTAATACCAGTCATAACTATGATGATTCCACTACAGTACACGAGGTTATATCTCATTAAAACTAACTGTTAACTTGCCTGAACTGCCCGTGTATCAAGTCTCCCCTTGTAATAAAATACTAATGATGATCTAACTGAACTTTTCGAGGCTAGCGTAAACTTTCTGCTGCAGACAACGATTCCGCGGAGACGCCTTGTTCCGCGTTCCTTACCACGTGTTCGGCCAATCAAAACTCATTCAGATAAATTATTTACTCGAAATAAATTCGCGCTGTGTGAAATACATATGAGCTGATAAATACTTTACGAAAGTTACCTTTGAACTTCGTATAATGTACATGCAACATAAATCAGTGGAAGAAAATAACATGAGCTCTTTCCGCATTTCAAACCTCATGTTTAAGTCTATTAATTAGACAAATATACCCCCATAAAATTAGATGGGCATACTCTCTACAGATGTTTTAAAACTCCAGACGCACTTTGTGGTAACTTCCTGTCGCCATTGGTGGAACAATTGCGCGTGCCCTACTGTCGTCTGGATTTAATCAGCAGACGCACGCGCCAAATGAACTCCGTGAGTTTACAAACTTCCCGAAAGCCTTATTCATTTCATTACTACTAAATAAGCCGTGAAGAGTTATAAAAAATTAACCAACAGAACAGAAAGAGCTAAATTCTTGAGACCTTAAAACAATGGTGAATGGAAAGCCGGTGAGTAATGTAAATACCAAACGTCTCAAAATTGTAATGACGTCACCGGTGTAGTTGTACATCAATTGACCAGTTTGTTTTGAATATCCTGGTGGCGTACGTCGCATCCTCGTCAGACGGATGATCAGACTATCCGGGTAAATCCGGATTGAGCCTACCTTGCTCGTCTAAGTTTACTCGCGTGACTGACGTACATCAAAAGTTCGGGTATTGTCTTTTAACTGGGTCCGTTAGCTCCCTCCAAATGCATATCGGAGTGCAAAACGTATTTGCAATCTTGCAAAATGCATTTCCTTCTGTTTTCCAGCCTTCCTAAGAACTCACGGCTTCGTCTAATTCTAATAATATAAGATAAATTACTTCAACAGAGGGTTGAAAATTGTACTTTTTTCTTAACATCATTGACTGAGATACCGCAAACATTATAGAGATAACACACCTGGAGTCACGCTGAGTTTTTTCTACATTTTTAAACATCTGCAAAACATACGAGGAAGCTTAGACGCTCAGACCGTGAGAACGCGTGGCCTGCTCGGGGCGCAACGAGCAAACGGCAGAAATAACAGAATACATATGTTCACTATTTTAAATGGATTACAAACAAAATGTATGTATAGAAGTCTCAGGTAGGAAATACAGAGGATATCTCTTCCTGGAATCCTGTTAAAGCCAGATACCAGACCATGGTAATTCAACCTTTGTAGCGGTCTGACAGTAAATTACATGGCATGAAAGGAGGATTAATGTTTCTGTAAATATAATCCACCTTTAACATTTCACCTTAGATAGCAAGTCATTCGGTGCTGTCTGATTTCCAAATGTCATTTGGGAATAAAAAGTCCATGTCTTTATTTTTGTTGTGATTGACAATATTTGGTTCTTCAAATGCTTTGCTGTTGTACAAATCGCTTTTGCCCGGGGGAGGGCTTTTTGGTCTTGCCATTGACCATACCCAAATGATCGCAGTTGAAATGTTCGCATGTTGATGCATCTTGGAGTTTGTAAAACTTTCGATTTCTGATTTTCTGTGTTCCTTCTTCAGACAACTTTGATTCATGTCCTGTTCTGTGTAATTGTGGAACAAACAATTTTCATCAAAAGCACGACGCTAAATTATTCGTTTAAAATTCATAGCTAGAACCGGAAGTCAGTGAAGATGATCTCGTTGAGGCGTGATCGATCATGCTAAAGTTCAATTCCACACGGTCCTAAAGTTCGTAGAAATTAATTTCGGATTTACGGAAATGAATTAAATTGCTTTATGGTCGAATCACTTAATTATTTCAGTTTTATCAAAGAACGCACTTAATTCATGCACTCGCATGCGTGTGATTTGATACTGGCTTCCAGCTTGGCGGGAAATCTGCGCTCTATATTTTGTTTTCAGTGAATTATTGAATGTAAAAAGTTATCATAGGTGTATATACATTTATACACCAGTACCAAGCGTTATAGAAAGTATCAGAAGCTAAAAAGGTCCGCTGAAACTTTTTTTCAATTAAAATGTGATCGTTACTTTCCACTTTCGAATTAAACTAAGCGTACTGTTGTCTTATATCAAGCTTCTATAGTCTGGATAATTCTGATTATTAGAATTCAATTTTTTATACGAAGCTTGGCACCATTGCTATGTACTTTTGTGTTTGTATATATCATTTGGCACATCAGCAGACGAATACGATTTTTTTTCTTAAGATTATTTATTGGTTCGCCCTAACAGTCGATGAATTATCTAACGATGACTTGCACGAACTTGATCCATTTTCAGATCATTTGCCTTCGTTGTCTTCAAACTCTTTTTCAGTTAATTGTACCGTGATCATTACGTTTGCCATGAAATTTCTTCTCTATTTATACAAAGCGGAAGTGTATCAGAAAAAATAATGAAATGCACATGTTGATGAAAACGTCTGTTAGATGTTGTATGCTACAAGAAATAGAGAAGAAATTACTTGCACTATTTCTCTATGATCTTTAAATGGCTGGCATCAAAACTACGGGGAAAATAAACGGCTATAAATTAATATTCGCGTTATTTTTATATCGCTAGTTCTAATTAAAAGAAGTGTTTCAGAAGTGTTGCTAATTTTGACGCGCGTTTCTTCAATTATTATTTTGTTTCTTTCATGACGTCGTTTATGTTTATAGAAAATCTGGTTATATTTATTCAGTTTGTGTAAATTTGTTTTACAACTATCGATCATTGAGAAATTTTAATCAGTTTAGTTACGGGGAGGTAACGCGTACATCTCTCAGTGTCGCACGGTTTACCTGTACTGTCCTACGCGACAGTTCATAAACCGCGTTCTATTACGAAAACGTAACCGATGTCAAATTCCTTCAAATAAATAATTTCGCCGCTTTTGTCATTAAATTTTAAGATTTATTTTCCTTACAACAAAGAAAGGTCTGTTTGCACATCTGTGTTCAGATAAACACAGTATTCATCGAAATATAGTGGTCTGTTGTATACTATAGTTTTTGATTAGTGTTATTTTTTACCCGCGTGGGCCCTTTTCGTTGTGATATATAAACTTGCAATCACTTAAATCTTAAAACTACATTTAATTATAATACACCTGTTACAAGTATGGAATAATCTGTACAAGTGATGTACCGTTATGTACAACATAATAACGACAGATGGCGCTACCTCGCACCTGTCACCCTGAAATCATGTCTCGATGAACAGACCTCGGGATAACTTTATTGTCAATCAAACTGCGCCAGTTGGTGAATTTCATGTGCGAATTCTTCAGGTGTTGGACATGCTATGAAAACAGCGAACTTAAAAGTTTGGTAATAAAATAAAAAGCGGTTATCATCATATTTTTTCCTGTTAGTGGTTTTATTCAATGAGTTTGAATAAATCGCACAATGCATTTTTTATCTTTCAAAGCGATCAGGGTCTTGTCTAGCAGTCTGGGATGAGGCTGGTGTGGTTTCGACATATGTTTACGAACTCGTAAATATTGTCCATACGATACAACAAAATGTCGTACGAAATAAGCATATGACAAAAGTCTGGTGAACTGAACACATGCGCTTTTTTACTCGGCTATCTCCTGCAGGTCATTTTTTTGTAAATATGACTCACAAACTAGTCAGGGAGAGATATATGGAGAGACTTCTGTCTCTGCATATCGGACATAAACCGCTTGTGAAGCACAGTTCTTCTTTACAACAGATGATCAAATCTTATATTACATTCTAGTTTGAACTGATTTTGTAAAACAAACCTGTTTTTCTGTACTTTTCCAAATGCAGTGTCCGTGTTTCTGTGTTAATTCATGTTTTCTTTGAGTTGCTACATAAAACACTTCGATTTAATGATACAATTATTTCCGATTGTTTTAATCATCAAAGACGGGTATCTTTGCAAACTGCTATAATATTTAGCTTTCAAAAACATAATGGCGACAACATGTCTTGTCAATGAAGAGTATGTGTGAACAGCTTGTTAAAGAGTGTCATTTATTGCTTGATCTTAATTGCTCTAACATGTGGTTTTGACTTTGTGTCATACGTGCTAATTACTTCATGTGACAGTCTTAGTACACAATACACGGATTTACTCTGACTACTTTGAAATTGAAATAGTTAACAAAGTCAAATCTTTAATTTCAACTGATTAGAAATAAAAATTTTCCCAGACTTATTAAGCAGAGCTGCCAAACTTATTACTTAATTCGCGATTAATGGATAAAAGAGGACCAATCAGTCTCAGATTATGGTTGTCTCCCTTGATTGGTAGGCGTCAAGTACCCGTCTTTGATCGGGTTTACATGACCTTTAATGACCTGCTAGGCGCCCTTTAGGGATCCAAGTGGATAATAAGGGATTAATTGAACAACTATGAAACGGTCTGATTGGCTTAAAACGATGATCCGTCTGAACTGAATCTTGACTGCATAACTTGTTTGTCCATCATTCCCGTGTAACTGTGATCCGAGTTGTCTATCCTTATATTTCACACGTATCCTCCAAATAGCCGTTAAAGTTTATCGATATTAATCAAAAGAAAAACACTTTCAACTTTTTAAATGTTTGTTTGTTTACAAAGGGTCAAATCGATTTTTCGAATACAATGCATTTTTATGCAGATTGTACTAAACAATGCCATAAGTTATAACACCGCTTTGATGTTTATCAAAGGTTTATTTAAAAGTCGCATTCCAGATAGAAATGTGATAAATATTATTTTATGATAATGAAAAATAGATCAAGAAAATGTAAGTTTTGTTCGTTCCAAGTCCCTTTCTGTGTGGGCCAGGTCGACATAATTTTAATTCGATGCCCGCAGATTTAAGGTTATATACACTATAAAGCATATATAATGAAAAATGCACCTGCCTGTTCACGCATGAATACGTAAATGATGAATATAATTTTTTCATTGATCTATGCGGTCTCGTGGCGCATTAAAGCATTTACTGGTAGGAGTTACACACGACTGTTTAGTTTAACAACTTAATTGATCGATATACGGGGCCCTCGTCTATTGCAGCACGCCGGACAGGCTCCCTACTCAATGCAAATTCACCTGTTTCAAGTTCTGTTACCTGATATCAAATTTTGAACAAAGCATTTCCCTTTACTATAAATACAACTCAAACAATGAATTACGTTTCATGAATTATAATCACTGTCTATTTTAGGATAATCTCTTTTATTATCAGCCTTCATAATCTAGATGCTTAATATTCTTTTTATGTAAACGAGGCATACGACAGTCGCGTGGAGTAAATAAATTTCAATGGCGAGAGTAAATACTTAATTTTTCGTCAGGTGACGTGTAAGCACCTGTCTCGTTAAAATATATAGCCTAGTTTTTAAGTTGCATTAAAACTTCGTGATTTTCGTGTAATTACAGCGTTTCGAGAAAACAGACGATGATTCTTTCAACGAAAACACGCCGTGTAATAACATATTAAAATGATTGTGTATTGATTAAAATACATGACATGGTTTACCCATTCAAATTTATTGTCATGTATTTTCATTTTTACAATATTTACGTCAAAATTCGATTGATGTGTTCAATTTATTACTCAATTTAATGACCCGAAATAACTGTTATGGCGCGAATTACTCTAGTATGTACCGGCACGCGAACAGTAAAATGACACCTGTGAAATTGTGATATCGATTGGTCCATGTACATCCTTTAGCTCCGCCCCCAAATTTTTGATACCTGTATCTATTAGCACATGGCGTGTGTACAATTATTACATGTATTATTATCGGAATATACGTTACTGAGTGTGATATAGAAATTAATGAAAACAATAAACGTTTATCACTAATTGGAGATAATTGGATAGCTTTTATGTTTAAAGTAAGTTAACAACGTCTTTTTGTGTTTAAATTTGACTTTTTCAATACACACGGGAATTTATTTCAGTATTATTTAAAAAAAAATCGTAAATTTGTCGGATTTAAATGATAACAGTAATTAGATTAATATGACAATTTTGAAAAAAGTGTTTAATAAAGGAGAGTTGTGCGTTAGATAGCATGTTTTATATTAAGCTTATGAATTTATGTAATAAATAATTCTTGTACAAAATATAATGTACTTTATTTCACTTATTGTATTGTATAATGTTTCATGTTATTGAAAATAAATGATTTATGATCTTATATAATAGCATCGTATACTTTTACAGTTATGTTATATATATATATAGAATAATTTATGAATTACAAATTGATTGTTCATTGAGAAAGATATAACCTTAAACGTTTTAATAGAAAACAGTTGAGGTACTTAAATGCTGCATCATTCTCAAAGCATTGAATTTTCGTAACAAACATATTAACTCATTTTTTGACGACGGCAAAAAAATACAGTACTAGTTAAGATAACGATGCTGTGCGAGTACATTTTTCTCATCTTAAATTTAAGTTAAGTACAGATTTTTAGGGAAAAAGTACTAGAGTCCCGCATGCATGCTGTTCTTTTGGGTATCTCGCTACTCTTGAGCACTTAGTACTTGTTACACCATAAGTTTGTAAGATTTGTCCCCCTTGGACTCCATAATGCCTGCTGTATTTTTGATAACTCGTTTTCCGACTAACTTCTAACAAGGTTACTTCGTTATTAATGTCACATTTATGCTTGCTTATCATACGATTCTTAAATTAAGTGTTGATACAAGTGACAGGTATCTATATATTATATTTCACTTATATACACTATGACGTAATGGGAGCGATAATTGGACAGGATACGCTAAAACCCGTACTGTCACTAACGGTGGTGATTTTGACAGGGTGCAATTATTATTTAGACCCCTTATTGACTTAAATAAGCACCAATATACCTACTTACAAATGAATATAACAATTAGCGCTATATATCTGTACAAAATCGTTTTCTTACTGGACGTTAGTGATAAACAAGCCATATCTTTAAATTGCCCCCCGAGATTGCCTTATGGCACCTTATGCCAACATTATCAATTTAGTCGCGTGCAGTTGGGGTCGCCATTTTATTATGTAGAATATCTTATCCTAAAAACAAACACTCGATGAAGATTGAGCATATTTAGGGGCTAATTTCAGTAACTTTGCACAGCTTATCAAAACAACAGGTGTATCATCCATATGTCAACCCACGTGGTACGACAATACACAAACTCCCGCCAATTTTATCAAAAAATTGCAGACGATGTAAATGTTAAGTACCTGAAAATAAAAGTAAAGTTATTTGGGGTTTACATAGCAATCTATCGCTTGATCATTAAGCATGTAAAATATTCAAAAGCCGGGACCGCTAAAATTAAATATTTCCTTTTAAATATCTACCTTGATTGCATTTGAGACACACGACCAGGTGAAATTATATGCCTCGTTGCTTAAGAGCCACGCGACTTTATTTGCCATATAAGGAATTGATTTAAATATGAATAAGCATCCACAAAAGAAGCAGGTGTCTGATGATACGACAGCTGAAGGTACAAAGAATATTTTATTACCCCCAATTCATCATATAATAAAGGGGCCAGGAAAAAGTTCTTTTTTAACGTGGGCTTGTACACACGTACACTCCGATTCATATAAATATAAAAACGTAGTATTGACTTACGCAATATTCATTCGTATTAAAGCTCGCTCTGAAGTAAGTAGAACTTATTTCATGTAGTATTAGTTTAAAAATCGGAGTGTTTTTTTTTGTGAAGTTTAAAAGGCTAACTATTATTCATTGACCCTTACCAATAGTTGACAGACAGATGTGACAATGTCGCGATTCATTTCATCTTATGAAAAGAGTAAATTTGACCACTCGTGTGTATTTTTTTACCTGCGGAGCGAAAGAAATTGCTTTGTTCGCGCGAGCCAATCTAAATTATCGTTGCTGTTATGTCGCCGTTTTCTAAACACGATGTTCTCTTAAACGTCGACAATATCTTCTTAAAATCTGGCTTTAATAAAATGAGTTCGCCTCGGAAGAATATTTAAGTTCAGTTTACAAAATGTGTTCACCGCGAGCGGATCGCGAGCGTGCGCGTGCCACCTATTGCCTTATCTATATAGACTAGAAATGTTCCCTGATAACCACAACAGCTTCTGTTTTCACACAAAATAACGGAACCAGTCGTCAAACAAAGCTGAACGACATGTTTTGCTTTTCAATTATTTCTATTTAATCACAGACGGACTTAAACTATTCAAAAACATTTGTGAAAGGCGACTACTTCACGGATAAACATTTTCATCTCGCAACAATTCCACTACGGTCCTTATTTGTTTTAATATCAGTGTGTAAATGCAGGATCTTTTGAAATCGGACATACGTTTATCAAATACTATAAAATTTTACGATAAAGCATTAATTCTCTCTATTATAGCGTGCCAATCAATGCGGTAGGCGGAGCTAAACACCAAAACGAGGCTGCGGATTAAAGCCAATATCAGAGGACTGTACTGATGCCAATTGTACGGTAAACACAGACAAAATGAAGTTACGAAAAGCAGCAACACTAATTATTCTTGGGAGTTTACACATTCTAATACTATTACCAAAGGTAAGAATAACTCTCCTTTGTGTTAGGTGATTTTTTATCATAACGTTAACTGTTAAATTGACTTTGGTAATTTTATTTTACTACAATATGAGTAAAATTACTGTTCAATGTTATAGAACATTTCTTGGAAACATGACAACGTCTAATATTTTGTTGTTTTTTTCTCTTCAGGTATATTGTTCAGGTGTGTTTGAATTGCGTTTAAAATCTTTTAAAAACGAGTTGGGTTTGAACGCTGACAATAGTTGTTGCAATGGAGTTTTCACAAGCAATCGTACGGGAGGGTCCGTTTGTACGGAACATTGTCATACATTCTTTACAATATGTTTAACAAATTTTATGAATAACATTCCGTTGGATTTAAGGCCGGAAAAGTGTATATTTGGATATGTGACCACCAATGTTATAAAAGCTAATAATGTGAATTTTGAAAATGTGGAAGGAATTAACAACTTGACGAAGTTCCACTTCAGTATGTCTTGGCCGGTATGTATATTTTTGTATTGTTTTTTTCCTCAGTTCTGCAACACGACCTTTATCTCTAAGGCAATGTTCGTAGCCTTACACTACGGTGTTACCCATTTATACTGAATAAATTAATCATGCAAATGTTTTTCTTGCGATGTGATCTCACTGATTTGAACTTAGTACCAATGTGTATATGGAAACAGCTTGCATTCGATCTAGCTTACATTTGAAGCTATACTTCAAGTATTGAATGAGAAATCAGTAATTTATTGTTAATTATTCAACATTGTTATTTTTCTCAGATCTAAATGTAATTAAAACTGTTAACCCATGCGTTGGTATGGTATGATTAATGCTAAGTAATCTCACGTAGAATTTTATTGTATTTCTGTACTGTACCCCATTGACATTTATTGAATTCTATTCCCCAAGTTTAGGACCTGTAACAGTGTTAAAAAGCATTGGTACTGATGCATTGTCTGTCCTGTTTTCAGGGTACATTCTCAATCATTATTGAGGCTTGGCATGACGTTACACTGTCCAATCCTGTCAATGGTAAGTTTAACAAATATATGGTACATATATACTAACATCTATACTCACATGGT
Organism: Lutraria rhynchaena; assembly: GCA_008271625.1. NCBI lineage: Eukaryota > Metazoa > Mollusca > Bivalvia > Venerida > Mactridae > Lutraria > Lutraria rhynchaena. Next base: position 107,668 of record VIBL01000197.1, read on the forward strand.
TTGTAACTTGGGGCTTTATGTGTTTTTTGGGACTACTCTAACCCCACTTTTTTATGTTCCCAAACAGTTTGCACAAAGGTTAGCTTAGGCATTTGTTGTGTACAAAAATATGAAATGTTGATATTTGTTTTGATGGGTGTTCACGTATGTTGAGATTATATTTTCATGGAGTCGGAGATGGTTTGTTTGTGTGAAAATACGACTGTTAGTACCAGCATGTACTGTGATTCTTAAGGATTTACAAATAACTGGATTATTAGTGTAAAATAAATGACTTGTTTGTTCAAAAAGTGAACTCACGGGTCAGTGTTTCAATGATAACGAAATTGACGATTTGCTGAAATGATGCCATAAAATGGAACGAATACAGACAACCCCGTTGGCTGACATTCGCTGGAATTTGTGGGGAAATCTATCACCATGCTGACACCACACACGTGTATGTGATGAATTTGAATCTTATTGAAGCGTACAAAGTGGCCCCTCTGTAAACAGACAGATGCCGTTAACTAAATTCCTGTCTAAATGAATTAATTTCTTGCCGTTTTTCATGATTTTTATGATAGCTAAGAACCAACATTTCAATGAACGGTTCTGAAATTTTATGTAGAAATCATTCACGATCGAATGTGAAGTATTGAAGCTGTTCTGTGCACGATATACAACCACGAGGAAGCTGGAAACATTTGTGGTATGAATCAGAGTCAAATAATTCATTGTTCGGTCGTTTCGTGGATTTATTGTAAAAAAAATTCAATCGACGTGTATTAGATCTTGAACGAACTGTAAAAGTGTTTTCCACGAAACGGAAGTACTCTACTCAAACTGAAAAACGAACCTGAATGATAAAAGGATAACGGGCGTATTGAACCAAATGTCCGATCGATGTTTTGATTTTTCGAACCAACGTGAAATACGACTGAACACGGATTTAAATGTAAATCTTTTATGTTTTGTGGCTTGGACGACAAAATACAATAACTGACGGATTAAAACAGAATATTGGACATTTGACGGAACGTTTGATAAAATTCTGAGTGTCGTATGGATTATAGTAGCTTTTACGGGAACCTGAACAAGCACCAAAGGATTGAATGTAAAATTTCGTGTGTGCAACAGTTTTCAACCGATTTTGTGACAAGTCAACAAATGCATTTCATTTCAATGGGTGAAATAGTAAATTGCCAGCCTCCTTTGTGCAAACGGGTGTTTTATACACATCAATACTACAAAGGGTAAATTGGGGGTTGAGAGGTTTTTCCTCATGTGTAATTATTTTACCAGTAGCAAACTTTTAAAACCATCTGCCGTTCGCGAGACGAGAAGTGCGCCAGTGTCGAAATTTCTCATGCGTTTAACAGATTTTATATTTTAATATTTTACTAGCTTACGTTTATTAATGTGGGGGAAACGCCATATGTACGGCGTACCGGAAGGTTCAATTAACCGGTGAAAAACCACACAAGTTTAAAGTTGAATTTCAAAACTGATTCACATATTTCATCGACGCTTTAGATTAACAGTTTAATGTGATAGGGCTATCCTTTTGTGTCGTCTGCTACAGTAAATTTATGATTTTGACAAATTACGTCGCTTATAGCAACTGTTGATTGCATGGCTCAATCTTTTGTTACGTCCTGATGACAAAAATGTGCAATATTGCTTTTTATCCTCGAAAAGCCTTTGTACAGAAGCGAATTTATCTGGTGTATTTTTTTCTTTAAGTTATCAAAGACTTCGTCTGAAGTTTGTGGTAACCGTTAACAAGTTCTCCGACTTCTCATCTCTTTGGTTTTGTTATTCACATTTAATGACATCTGACGACACTATAACAGTGACTTTGGCGCCATTATAATGAACGCTAACAGTTATGATGAAAAATTCGTCTATTGTGACATGAGTAGTTTTCAAACGACTTCGACTTTGTCCTTATCTTAATTAGAACTTAAAAGCGGTAATTTTTAAGCACTTAGTCGCATATATCTGTATTTATACATTGATAATGCCCACTTCTTATCTCTACAAGCATTTCTCAAACAGATCTAAAATCTTCTGTCGACAGATGCACAAGTCCCCTGGCTGTCACGTGATCCGTACAAATTGTGTAAATACTACACATCACTACGGTATATGAGTTTAAAAACCTAACTTGCGTTCGATTCGCTATTATTGTACCATACAAGGTGTAAATCATAACACTAGATCCCTGACAAGACAGCGTAAAGTTGGTTTGCTACGACTGAAATAGTGAAATATTAGACTTAGCCATTGTCCTCTTTCATACTGAGGATCGTGAGAAATCCCACAGATGAGACATTTTATATGACAAGAGAGCGAACGCAGCTAAACTAGGTCACGCGGACCAACTCTTACCTGTTCGGCTGCTGAGCTCAACCATGAAGCATTGATCTGCTGTCTCGATCGATGTTTAATCAATATCGCGTCTTTAATTAAATATGCGCTCAGTTAATGTTATTTTTCGTTGAAAACTCGTCTGTGTATTTTATATTCTCTCTAAACGACCAGTTGTCTGATAGTGTTTGAGCTCTGTATAATAAATATTTAGGAATATATTCTCGCGATTTTGGACAATTCTGAGCACTCTCTGCCAAAATGGTCACGGGTATTCTGTATACTTGTCAGATATTCTGTAAACACAACCAATTAACAATCTCCCAAAATAACATTCTCATGTTCTGGCTTTTTTGTTCTTTCTCTGACTGTGGAGGTATATATACAAGCTGAAACAAGACCAAGTACTTTATAACTACCAGTTATGTAGAATTGTGATATCTCGACATTTTACATCAAGAATTCTTAGTTTGCACTCCTGACCGTACAGTGTAATATTACAGCAAGATCCAACATGACTTTCTCATTATAATTGATATCATTGTTTTTTACATTAAAATCTCGGGTTATCAACGAATTAGTAGTTGGTCAGGGTATCACGCTTATATTTGTCCCGCGTTTGATTTGATTACCATCAGAAGTAGTCTACAAGATGTACTCGATAAAATGTCGGGACGGTCTGTGCTCGTTCGTTATTTGATCCACTTTCAACGTATTCATATTGCAGAAAAATATGTTTAACACGGCATGTGATTTCAATAGTAACTTTGCTGATACTCTTTAGCCTGAAACGGACACTGCAAACACCAAAGATTTCTTAATTAAATCACCCACAGGTCCGAGCCCGTCACAGCAGGGCCTAAGCTTGTTCGAAATGGCCAATTTTATCTGATGCTATTGTTGTGTATGCATTGTTCGTACACGAAATATGAAGAAGTTGAACATTTAAACATTTCATCATGTCATGATGAACAGGTATTGAGATACTTTGTAGTTACGTAGCGTACTCGCGTTCTCTCGTACCTGCAGGGTAAACAGTACGTAATGTACATGATAATTAGTCAGTCAGTCAGTCAGTTATTTAGGTAAACAAAGCAATTAATAGTGATTTCTTTGAACGAGACATCAAACTTAATAGAGAGAAATTAGAACTGACACTTGTACAATGATTGAAACACGTCATTTTCACTATAAATCACGAAGTCGGACACCCTTCTGACAGTCTCGATGATCATTCTGACATATTGCAATGTCACGGCCTCATACTGACATACTGGGAGTTACACCGTGCTCGAAACGTGGAGCCAAGTTTGAAGTCAATATTGTAATACCGCATCCGTTTTATAAAGGTTTTATATTAAGTCTCCAACCTCTGTTTTATCCGCCTTGAATAATATTTATCAATGAATTAACAGCTTGTGTTTTATGTACGCTTTTCTGAAACACTTACCAACATAACGAACGTGTGTGTTATCAGTTCAAACGATGATTTTAAGTATCAGTTTCATTTTATGTTGTTCTAAATGTATACAATCGTTTACAAGTATTTACGAATTATTGTTGCATCTTTCAAGTAAGTATTTGGCTCTGTGTATAAATTATGCATTATGCATCTGTTATATATCGATATAAGCCATTGTTTTCAGAACTCTTTATGTATCCTTGCGGTCTAATTTCTACGTACTGGGTAATCTGTATAGTTCTTAAAACAACATCCACAGACAGTACGCATCTTGTCAAACAATTTAATCAATTTTAAAGATAAAACGTTTTTTTCTTTTCGTTTGTTAACCAATCTTGATGCACTGTTTGTATTAAGTCTATTCAACTGTACAATACAATTACATGCACTCGTGCACGTTACTGTTCGGTTGCTCCAGAGACATATGGCAGTTTTCTGGATTGTATGTTTTCAACGACCTTATTTCTCACTCGACGTTTGGTGTGTATATATGATGTGTGCATGTTAACTATTGTCTTCTTGTCATATTCCTAGCGGAACTTGTTTGATCCCAAGGATTTTGAACTTTACGTAACAGATTGGACTGTTTTAATGTTTGACCCTGATTTTTGTTATCCTCTAAAATAGGACAATCTTTCAAATTAGAAATATTTCCATTATCTTTACGAACTTTCCTCTCTTGAAACGACTCGTTGTTGGATGTTTTATGAAATTATCGGGCTGTTAATTAGAATTTTAGGAATTTTAAATTTCTTGTTAAAAGTTACCTTTACTGACATTGTATTTATGCTTAATAAATACTTTTTTTGCGACGATAGTTATATAATAACGCAATACTTTATTCAAACGTGCAGTCGAAAATTAGGTCTAAGGTGTTTTCGAGGTTTGATAATTGAAGTGAATTAGTCCTCAAAATAAACAGATGTCGCCAATGATAACAACCGAGTCAACGTTCATGAGAGTTAAATTGTCTCCTTTCTTCTACATAATGACCACTGAGTGACTAACTACCGGCCAGTGAATGAGCAACTCACAATTAAGTTAGGGATATAACTTGTTGCGTCTTAATCGAAACTGACAATCATTACCACAGATTGCAGGAGGCAGTAACTGCCAGTAACTGCCTTTTAAATGACAATAAAGCCGTCCCGTACCGTACACCTGTCGTGGTTTCACACCGTAACAAACGGGTTACTGGACACAATACAATTGGCGTCTTGGTAGAGACATACTCAGACCCCTCCATTTTCCTTTAATGCGATAATTTTTGTAATTAAAGTTTTAGTCAATTAAAGAAACAAGATACGTCGCTGAACATTATAATCCAGCATTGACTCTTAAGACAGACGTTTGTTATATAAACTGTTATGATCACACTGCGATAAGTCGATATGTTGACCATCCCTAATCCTTTATGATGTTGTGTACTAACACATACTGTATGTACATGGACATGAAATAACACTGTTGAAACACCAACAACATTCGGATTCTGTGAGAAATAGTTCGTCTACAAGTAATATAACACACTAGCTTGTCATGTCTGAAGTTGGAGCCACTGTTTGAAGTGTACTTAGAGTACTTTGATCCAAGTGAAACTCTCCTGATCATTGTTCTAAGACAAGCATCTAGTGATCCTGATCAAGCGTTTCTGACAACATAAATTTTCATACTGCTGATACATTCCCAGTCTGGTTTACATTAGACAGAATTTGAAGCAAAGTTTTGTGATGTTATTTGAAGGAATTCTCTCATTTTGTTCTATCTTGTCGTTTCGCTTCATGATCAAGTTAAATAGACCAATTCCGCGGTATCACATTAATTACTGCTTTCCATTGTCGTCTGCTGAATGCCCTGATCGTCTCTAGGATCATCACCTGTTCGTTTCAATAGTTGGTGTAATTCTAGCCCCGTCATAAGGACATTGCGATGCATCCAATTCAAAGAGAACAGGCAATATATTAAACAATGTAAAACTACTTCTGCGACCTTCGATTACCCGTACTTTACATCAGTCCCGCGCCAAACATTCCCCCATTCAACAAAATAACCCGCAAATTGTGCCTGTATTTGCCCCACCTCGGTTTGCGTTCTTTCTCACGCTTGGAATGATTTTCTCTGTTATTTATGTTTATTTTTAATTGAGCAGAAGTTTAAAGTCAAATGAAGGGCTATGACATTATTGTTGTTTATGATGAACCTGTTAGAGTAATTTATTAGCTATCTTCTGCTTCCGATCCATGGTCGAGAAGCGAAAACAATTTGAGATAAACTCCGTCGTTGTACGTTTGTAATGATTGTTATGGCTTTGAATGACCGTTTTGTTATTTTTTGTTGAGCCTTTACTACATTTTTAAATGACTTGACTTGACACTAACTATGTTTGATTGATAATAAATGAAGTAGACTACCAACAGACGACAATTTGACCATGCCAAATGAGACATGGTTATTGTAAAAAAGTCTTACTTTAGATCTAACTATCATTCAATGTAATGAACCGTGATATGAGTGCAGTGTGGCAGATCTAGACTGGACAATCTGAATGTCATCTGCTGCAAATCTTGGCGCCAAGAATTGTTTCTGAAGCATAAAATAGTAATTTCCCCCTATTATTACAGAAAGCCCCAGGGAAAAAATATCTCGACTTGCGGTAATGCGTACCTTGGAAGTGGGAACTGATTGGGAGAATTACATCTACCGGACTAATAACACGGAACTGGAGTACATGTACAGAGCGCAGTGTGACCCAGATTACTACGATCCCGGATGTTCAACTCTCTGCAGACCACGCGACGACCAGTTTGGTCACTATACATGTGATCAAGATGGTCAGATCGTCTGCATTGAGGGTTGGAAGGGCAACTACTGTGATCAAGGTGAGCTTTTTTATATTTCTGTTCATATGAAATGCTATAAATGCGCGACTTTTTTAATATTGACATGTTTGTACCTTAAAGAGCGTAAAGGCCCTACATGCTTAAATTCGCCACACCTCTAAAGTTAGTATTCTCGTCTGTATGTTAGAAATAGTGTATTTTCAAGATGTATACAACCTGGATACGGCATAGAAAATATTAGTTCATCGTCATAACACAGTCGATAATTAAAACATGTCTTGTCTAGATGTGAATATTTCTGGAGTAACCATAGAACCCTCCCCACCAAACCAAACAGCTGTTATGTTTGAGATAATAATGTTCACTTTTATCTCCATACAACATTACAGCAGACGACAGATCTTCGATGAGCGCCAAAAAATCGAAGAAATCATAATTGAGGCGTTCTATATTCCTTTGTTAAACACAAACTGAAAATTTATCTAAAAATTCAATGAAATGCATTCGCTATGTACACATATTTAATGATTGTATGAGAGAATTCAGATGAAGAATCGTTCAAACATTGCTTTTAACAGTGTCCTACTTTGCTTATATGAAATGAAGGAGCTCGCTTAATGGAGCAGTTTCTTAAAAGTTGTCGTCAGTAGTCGCCTGTAGAGATACAACAATACTAAAGTGCTGTCTTATTTTCTTATTCTTCTCCGACATTCCGGGCATGCCGGCAAAGAGGTTGACCCCTCAACCTAGTTTGTTTTCTTGCTTCAAAGATAGCCTCCTTCCATTGTCCTACATATATAAGGCACACTCTCACTACTGACTCCAAGGTTTTGTTTCTACATATATAAGGTACACTCTCACTACTGACTCCAAGGTTTTGTTTCTACATATATAAGGTACACTCTCACTACTGACTCCAAGGTTTTGTTTCTACATATATAAGGCACACTCTCACTACTGACTCCAAGGTTTTGTTTCTACATATATAAGGTACACTCTCACTACTGACTCCAAGGTTTTGTTTCTACATATATAAGGCACACTCTCACTACTGACTCCAAGGTTTTGTTTCTACATATATAAGGTACACTCTCACTACTGACTCCAAGGTTTTGTTTCTACATATATAAGGTACACTCTCACTACTGACTCCAAGGTTTTGTTTCTACATATATAAGGCACACTCTCACTACTGACTACAAGGTTTCGTTTCGACCAGTAAAGTACTGTAAGCAGGTCATTTGTTGATTTCCATATTGAAAACTTAATCATTTGTTCTAGATCTCGATTTATGGCAAGCTGTTTTAACTACGATACAGTACCGGGTAATATCGACTCAGCGGCATGTTTTCGCTGTGTTTACTCACAAAGTTAATCAATAAGGATCAGCTACATTTGTTTGTCAGACCTCGGGATGTTTGGTCCGAAGTTAAATTCACCTTGTCCGTGTACATAATAAATTATTATTCTAAATGTTGACCTAAATATCTCAATGAGTCGTTATTAATGTAAGTTGCAGAACAGAATGAGTGAGTAATCGAATTTCATACCGACGTTTTAAACTTTGAATTTTCACGATGTGATATTACCAACAGGATGTCATGATTTTGAATTATATGCTCAACGATCCAGTTACCATGTAAGCTAGTGCAAACAGATATAAGTCTTACGTTGTTACTTACTCTAGCGTGAAATTCACGCATCTATTTTAAAGTTTATGCGCGTTTTTTTTTGGCGGGCGAATTCAGGTGTTTCATTAACTAGTTCACGCTTTGTCATAATAAGAAAAACTATATTGCGAAATCGGTAAATATTAAATTAGGGCACACGACATATTTTTATGAACCGCGCGAAAATAATACACGGGATATATCATATGAGCCCAGTCTCCTAACAGCTGTTGCTGATACAAACATCAATAAAATAGTCATCTGGTATTTATCTGGGCTCGTAACACAGAGCCAGAAGTTCTCTTTGGTAAAATATTTACCATCACATGAAGCATCTACTGAAAATATTTCCGTACCTACGATGGACTTTTCACTATCACTATTTAAACGCATTAGTGTTTATCTTAAAGTAGTATTAAACTTCATAAATAATTTCACAAAACTAAAAGCAGACGATCCAAGTTTTTAATGGTTTCTACTTGAAATCTCACAGACTTATATTGAAATTTACCGTGTGCTCTATACTATACAGATTCGTAAACACCGTAACTTTGTTCTTTATATTGATGATTAGGAATCCATGGAAACGAACTAGTAATTTGTATTTCGTTGGTAAGTGGATTCTCACCTGTCATGCGTACGCGCATAAAATGCGGTAACATGCGTAACGTGCAATACCTGAGTTTGTTACTAAACCACTGGAAGAATAAAATGAGCAGAAATCACGTGACATGAAAAAAATGACAACAGAAAAAACAACGTACAATAAACAGGGAAGGCGGAATACCTGGGAAATATACCGTAATACCTCGATAGAAAATTCATTGTACCGTTAATATTTTTGATAATCTTTGACAATTGTTGCGTTGCCCATTTACGGGGCCTGCAATCGGGTATTGACTTGTGATAAAAGACAACATATGCCCATACTGTGGAGACTGGATGAGTTAATCTTTCAAGGGCATACATATACTTAGAAAAATATTTTGTGCATTAACACTGAACTCCAGTAAGCATCATGTTTCGCGAAGCAAGCCGCAGCTGTTGGGTGAAGCTACCTGCACATTTAAATGACATAATTGACAAGTTTAACAAAGACTTTAAGCATACCATTGAAACGATGAGTAATCATGCAGCCCGAGGCATTCACAGTACATGCCGATCTGAACACTATCTTCAAAATCACCTTTAAAGTCGGCAAGTTTTCAAACCAGCAATACTTTTACTCCAGGGCATCTTGGGGCAATTGGGGGTCATTACCAAATATTAAGTGTAGAAGACATCAAACAATACGTCAATAAAAGTAAACATTGAAACAACACCTGTAGCAATTCAAATAATGACTCAATTTGTAGCTGAAACGTTTCACGTAACTTACTAAAAGTTCCAAACGGGAGGAATGGTTCATACCTGCCATCGACCGAACCGTTTTTAGAACTCAACAAAATGCTTGGGTTGACCAAATATTTGACCATTCTTAAATAAATATTGACCACAATGTTTCGTTCTGGTCTCCGACAATAGGTCTTCAACCAATCAATTGAATATTACCGTAGAATGAATCGTTGAAACTATTTCGCGAACAATTCAGGAAATTCTGAAACGTTTATAGATTGTTTGCTTTATCAGTCTTTTATTTAGTATTTGGTTAATAAATGTGTATTGTTTCTCTTAATAATGTATTTGTTTGTCTTATTAGAAAACGATTAACTCCCTAGTTTCGGTACATTCGTGTGTGTCATTAAATTAATTTCACACTCGGCACATTATTGTTATTTACATACAGGCTTATGAAAGCAAAAAGAAAACTATCGACTTCATCTGATTCGTTGTATTTATTTTCTCTCCTATACCCCCACATCTCTCTCTGTGTGTTGCTTAGCAAATTGCCGCTAAACAAGATAATTACTCTATTGTTATTCATGTTCATAGTTTCACATGCTTATTTTTACCCTTAACACATACATTGTTGATATTTCAATGCCCAACGCTTGTTGGTATTTTTGTCGTCATATTTGTAATGTTGTTCATATTTTTTCAGCCATTTGTGCAGACGGTTGCGAACCGGATCATGGCTTTTGCAGCAAACCTTATGAATGCCAGTAAGTATATTAATTAAACTGCTTTTGACATTTCACTAATATATACTGAAATTTATGGATCATCCCTGGACTAGAGATGGTGAACCTACGTGTAGTTATACTAAAAATAATGAATATTTGGTTCGTTGAGCACTGACGTTCACCATCTGCCATATATAATTAAATTGTGTTATAAATAAACCCAACGTTCCCGCTTTTAATTTACCGCCGAATTTAAAACTTACTTTATGATTATGTAAAGTTCTAATTACATCGTACGTTTTAAATTCTGCATACAACATCACATTGGTCGATTTTGTGTCCGAAACCAGTCAACCGTATTCCCTGAAGTATTTTCGTTTCATCTTTTTATTGTTAAATTGTCAACAAATTATAATGATAGTGTAAATACAAATAAGACGTCAAAGTACACATACTTGTAGATAATGCTATCTGACAGATAAAATCTGATAAGTGTGACCATATCACAATATGCCCTCAATACATTTTGGACATTAAGAGGTGTTGAAATACTTAACTGAATAAACGAGAAATTGTTTGAGATCTATTTAACAGATTAAATTTCGATAAAAGTCACACCGTTACCGCATGTTTACTATTAAGCCACGCGAACGACGAGTCGGCGAAGTACAAAGACATCCTTTCTCTTTTACTCAAAGCCAATTCTTAAATCTGAAATTCAATGAGAGTAAATTTGTTCAAAATCTTTACACAAAGAAATTTGCCTAGCTGATTTTTTCTGAACAGCTGTGCATCCGAATGTCGCCGAAATATCAACAGTTAGTCGCTGAACAATAAAAATACCGAGCAGAAAGGAGTTCGGACATTTTCCCAGACCAAAATAGTAGAGCTCTTTGTCACAGAAGGTTGTGCTATACGCAAACCATAACATTAGCTCTAAGGGGTCGAGCAAGAATTAACAAGGCCCGCAAACTGAGAGCATGTTAAACTAAGTAATTGCTTTTGTCCCTGGCTCGGATTCCATTGTAAGAAATCGACTGGTATCAAGTTTGATATCGTATACTTGTTATACCTTGATATTTACGTATACAAATTCCATTTTGAACAAAGAATGGGGTGTAACGTTGCGAACTTCGTACTTTCATAATAGCCTGTTTTTAGATTAATTGGTTATGCAAATAAGTGAATAGTTGCGGTATTTGTGTTCATTTATCACACACCTTGTTCTGGTTCTTAATTGAAAGTTACCATCGATTCACATAGGCACGTTTTGTGAAAATAACATCAACCAAATACAATTAATATTAGCTTGCTGCACTCATTGGTTTAATTACATTTATTGTATTGTATTTTCATATCATTTCAGATGTAGACAGGGCTGGGAGGGTCCATTATGTCAACAGTGCATCATATATCCAGGCTGCAAAAATGGCACGTGCACAGTACCTTATGAATGTAAATGCGACGAAGGGTGGGGTGGACTCTTCTGTAACCTAGGTAATAGTTTTACCTTACTTTAATAATACATCGTAATACCTTAGGTATTCCGAGTACAGAATAAGAATTTAAAACTGAGGAACGCTTACGGATAAAGACATTTGTACGTCGTGTTAGGAACCACATCCTCTTCGGAATGAATAGCAATAAAAAGATGTGTTTCCATACCTGTTATGTATATTTAATCAGGATTGAACATGGATATAGTCCCGAATGAATAATAAAACGATAAAATTTTCTACCCGGATGGTTCGGCGGTAGAATAATCAATAGTCGTTTGTTAAATCTAGTTTCTACTTACCTATCGTCACATCACCGATGAATATTCACAGACAACTCAATTACTTAACTGCTCTAAAACCCAGCCTTTCGTTCGTACGGATCGGTCCGGATTGAGGTAAATAGTAATGAATAATTCAAAATGAAAACCGTCCATGCCTATGATTTAATGTAGTTTGTTTTTTTATCATTGCCGTGAAGTTCTGAATATTTAAAATTAAGTACTGATCTCGAGAGACAACATCTAATTAAAATGTCACTCACTATTTTAATGTGAAGGTCGCCGGTCCCCTCTTCCATATATTAATACATAGAACTCGATGTTTATAGTTTGAGAAATTAATCTTATGTAATCAAGCAAATATAATTCACAATGATTGTATTGTGTTAATGATTCCTAGCGTATTTATGTCCTCTCTGTTTGTGCGTATATTTATTCATAGAGAATTCACCGGCACGATTTGTTGACTCCCGAGGTACCATCTTGTAGCTTTTGTGTCTAACGTCACAATCATCCAACTATTCATCCTATTTCACGTATATAATTAAGTTAGGGCGACACATGTGCGTTCTTCAAATTTTTCTCTTCAAATTACGCACGAAATGTTCTCGACTCACAATAAAACACGGGAGAGAAATTGAATAAACCAATTAAACAATCATATAAATAAATTTGCATTGAAAATGCAAAACGTGCGTATGAATTTGAAATGAAATTATTACATTTCTTTACCATTTAAAAATTGTACATTTTTTAATCTGATACTAATCTTTTTTTACGGTTCATATGGAAGATGTAATCTTTTTTTACTTTCAGATTTGAACTACTGCACACATTATTCTCCCTGTCAAAATGGCGGCGTGTGCCAGAACAGCGGAAGTGGTAGTTACACGTGCTCTTGTGCTCCTGGTTACTTCGGCACGAATTGTGAAAGAGAGATAGACAACTGTCAGAGCAGACCTTGCTTAAACGGCGGGGTCTGTGTGGACATTGGACAAAACTACTCTTGTAGATGCCCGATAGGATTTCAGGGGAAACGTTGTAACGAATCTGCCGAAGGTTGTGAGAAGAACCCGTGTAAAAATGGCGCCACGTGTATCGAGGGTCTAGGGTCGTACACGTGTCAGTGTAAAACTGGCTTTACTGGCAAAAACTGCGACCATGAAATCTACGAATGCGACCCCAACCCCTGCCAGAACAGTAAGTACATTCATTAGATTCAAAATCTATTGAGACATTAAACAAGTACAACAGTAGAAAATGATATATAAATAACCATTAGTATGTGTGTTTGATGGTTTGTTTAATACTATGGGATAAAGTTAGCTTAACTTATACCATAGAATCATTTAAATTGCATGAGTTAATTCCGAGATAATATACAAAACACATGTTTTGTAGACGTATAGGTTATTATTGTATACCAGCGTATCAGCTCAACTTTGAACCAAACGAACATTATTAATAGCTTCCACAAAATGGTATGTCAATGTGAGTATTGCAGTCAGCGCCCTAATTTGTATCAAACGAGTTACTAATTACTTAGTTAATTAATTTTTCCAAAGTCTTCCGAATTAATAACCATTTCTTGCTTTTTTGCAATGCATGTTTGATTAAATGTTAGCTACTGAGACTATTTAATTGCACACACACGATCATAGTTTATAACTTGATAGTTTCTTATCATACTAGTATAAAATGTTTAAATGTTTCTGATTATTGAATCTTTATCCGTATAATTGACCACGCCGTGATAAATACTACATAACCAGCCACTGAACCAGGTGATAACATGCTTTTGTATCTCCTTGTAAATTGCCTCATTGTTGCTTAACAATGTTGTAACAGAATTAACCAATGAAAAGTTTTCTGACAAAACGTTATTAACGTCAGAGATTTTCGTTTACTATTCATTACTACCTAACATCAAATGGAAACATTACAAAACATGATTAGAGGGAGCCATTGCTGAATCAATATTACAATTATGTGTAAATGGTCAATCAACTGTGTTTTGTAATAGATTAGCGCAGATTTTCACGTTTTAATCTGTTGGTTATGGCAATGCAGATAAACTAGAGTATATATCCACACTGAACCACAGGCTTATCCTGGCTATTGAAAACTTAAGGAAGTGACCAATACTAGTTGGTTGGTAGATTTAAGTATTATTGATAAAATGATAATCTGATTTGAACTTGTAATTGTATTTATTAAAATCTGTATGATTGTAAAACGCTCGCTTAATATTTAAAAAATCATATTCATGTATTATGTAAAGATTTCACAGGAATCAATCATGAAGTTACACTCTTTAAATGATACAGACTTTAATTTAAGAACAGAAATGTCGGCTGGTTTTATCTGGGAATGATCTTTACAGTTCCTGATCTTACAGTTATAGAGTTGTATAAATTTAGCAAATTAATCAAATTCACCGAACAGAACCGTCAGTTATCGTCTACAATTTAAAATAAAATCGTTTTCGGTCGATTTGACGATATTTTAATGAGAACACAATATTTTCCATGAAAAGTAAAAACCGGTGTGTAGTTAATGCATAATTAATTTGTTCAATATCAGACATTTACGATTTACGAAATGGTATAATGGCGGTCCTTTCTCCTAATTGGTTGCTACTCAACAACTTCATCATGATTTATTATCCGACATCATGCGATAACATTACGGATTTCCTCGCAATGTCCCCTGTCTTCTTTGTTCTTAGTACAACACTACCTGACAGATGATCACATCACATCATACCCGGATTTTACCGTTCAAAACGCTTTGTACGATTGATGGCGAAATAATTGCGTTTAAGTGGAATAACCCGGATTATAAAATCAATAAAGATCTAACATCATCCTAAGATAGGGATCGAAGATGTTTGTTCGTGATACCAACCATAAGTAAAACAATGAAGTGTTAGCTACGTGTATGCATAATACCTACACGGTTGATGTGTTCTTTCTATATATGAATGTAACACGAATGCATACATTTAATGCAAACCAGCAGCCATTTGCTCTTTTTCCAATTCGAAACGCTACAAAACGTTCAGTACAAAATGTTTGCATTTGTTAAATACCTGGCGTAGAAATTATTAATCTAAGTGAACTGTTCATTTGTCGTGTATATTGACTGCTTGCTACAGGTCTAGGCCGACAACAGCTTAAAATACACAAGCTGACGCCAAAAACGCTTGCGGATCTGTTCAATATCAGCTCTGTGGCAGCGAGTGCGAACATTCGGTTTAGTGAATGCCTCGTATTTCTTGAAACTGCCATATTTTTGTTCTGTAAGCTAAATGTTTGCGCAGTAATTCTTTATCAACCTTAGTACGCATGCGCGCCTTTATAACTCCGCCTGTAGAAATTACGGAAAACGATTATTGCGAAACACTTAGCGTTATAAGCTGTATTGATTAATTGGGAACTGCAGGTTCATTTAACAACTTATATGCTTCTATTGATATTGAATAAACTCAGCGTGTCTACTGTTTTTGAGTGTGACACTATTTATACATTCCTCCTATACACCTGCTGAGATTGATCTCACAGACCGCGGTTAGACCTGATTGTGTCTGTCTATAATTTCATTACTATTTATGATATGGTGGCTGTTCAAATTATGGTCAATACGAGCCACTGATAGTCCCGCTGATAGTCAACAGTTATTTGAAATGAACCGACTATTTCCATAGCACACAAACGTAAATAGTGAGCCATATTTTGTATATTAACAACACGTTTCCAGAGCTCACATAAAACTCGCTAATAACTCAAACAACCTACTAAACGTTTTGCAGTAAAGGGTGTAAAGTACTTTGTTACAAATGAACCATTTAGTGAATGGCTGATCGTGATCAAAGCTGGCTTAGCGACTTTGATACAAAATGATTCAGAATCCACCCATCGACACTTGGGTAAAAAGTATGATTAAACATGAAATGAAATCGTGGGGGATAATTATATGTTTACATTCACTACCGATGTTAACAAAACACTTAGCTAGAAAGTTTTATGAACTCCCGAGGTTTCTGTAGAAAGTAAATATTCCGGCGAATTTCAGTATTCAATTAATTAAAAATTAACACGATGCCTTTGAATAATAGACCCTGTGAATAGACCTATATAAACAAATGCAGTCGACAGTAGGTATGTTTCCTCGTCACCTTAGTATTCTCATACTTTATTCTATATGTTGTGGTTAGAAGAAATTTATTTTATTTATATTGCTTGTCTACAATACGTTCTTTATTTATTTTCAGATGGCCGATGTATTGATGAAATTAATGGTTTCAAGTGTGTCTGTGAAAACGGTTTCGCTGGTCCATATTGTGAGATAAATGTGGACGATTGCGGAAATAACCCTTGTAAGAATGATGGTGTATGTATTGACAAAGTCAACGATTTTGAATGTCGATGCATGGCTGGGTTCGTTGGAGAGCTGTGTGAAACTAATGTTGATGATTGTAAGTTGCGTCCATGCGCTAATGGCGCCTCTTGTAGGGATTTAGTGAATGATTTCGAGTGTACATGTCGGCCTGGATTCACTGGGAAATTCTGTAACATTGATATTGACGAATGTGCAAGTAACCCGTGCCGGAATGGTGCCGTGTGCAAACAAAAGGTGGATGATTACCAGTGCATTTGTCTTCCAAGGTTTACTGGCAAGAACTGCCAGTATTTACCTGGACAAGTTGTTACCACACCAGATCATACAGTGACTGTGCCATCATCAGGCAGTGAATCTACAACACTAAAGACTGGAATTAACAAACCTAATGTGACTATCACCAAACAGCACGGACAGGAGAATGAAGAATTCACAACAACACAATTACTGTTAATTGTATGCTTAGGTGTAGGAATTCCACTTTTAATTATAATTATTGTAGTGACTATTTTGTTGTGCCGAAAGAGACGGTTGCCCCAAACAAGTAAAGAGGAAGAAGAAAACGTGCAAAATTCCATCAACAATAAACTAAGAGAGTCGAAAATATTTACGACTATCCCACAAAGCAGTTCAACCATTTCCAATTTAACCAGTAAAATATCAAATGAAGATATAGACTTTAACACATTGAAATCATTCAGAAACAGTAGACCTAATTCACAAATATACATTGGTGATAAGCCAATAAACAATAAACAATTGTTTTATACAACAGACTTGCAAGTGCATTCTAAACATAGGGACTATGACAAAACAACAAAGTGTCTGAAAAAAGAAAAAGTATCAATAGATCCTTCAAATTTAGATGTCAGGTAAGCAAATAACTCTCTTAAGCTTATAATTATATGATAATTACTCTGTAACATTGGCTCTGTCTCTGATTCTGTACTTGTCTACATGAAGTGTTTTCTTCATTTATCATACAATATTGTACTATAGGCATAATGGTGGTTTAATTAACAGATGTATTCCACTGAAATAGTACTCTACTCCTGACTGAATGATTGAACACTCACTATTCTGTTCTGAATTAATCTATTTCTACATTCCAATATCGCTTTTGCCACTAAAAGCAAATCCTTGTCTCGTGCATGGTTCACTGTCAGGATCTTCCTTGCTTGCTTGAGTTTTTGTTATTATAGAACTAGCCAGCTTATCTCTGTATGTAATATGTCAAGACGTTGACTGCGAGCGAATTTGACGCAAGAATGTTAACACTTCTGTTTGAACAAGCTTGATGATATTTGCTGCTCTCTATTCCGGCTACACAATGCCTTGCAGTTGCTTCCAAAGCTTCTTGTATTTGATAATTAATATCACAGCATGCCCGATCTATTCTCTCACAGCCTTGATGCTTTGGTACTGTTTTGTATATGGAGAAAATGAGCATTACAAAGCATACACCACGCGTTTGATCTAAATAGATAAAGTCGTCGGCAGGTTTTGTTCATTATAGTGTATGAGAGCTAATTCTGTACTAGATCATGCATTGTTTGTTATGATAGATTTTTATAAAACATCCTAGGTAAAGGCTAATAGAGCGAGAGATTCTTAAACATAGAGGCACTTCAAAAACACTCGTGTATATGACTCTACATTAGCTCGAATGGTTGATTTTGCACTGATATATCTCATACAACACGGTTAGCTCTTGCTCCTAATGTTGTAAAAAAGACTATGATCAAGTCTCTACCCATTCTTTATAGTTTTATGTTCGCATTGAAGAGTAATAATTAAAAGCATGTATACAAAGTGGATCGTGGTGACTGTACTTAATTTAATTACCAGTTACAAAGAATAATCAGAAGTTATGACATTGTTATAAGTGTGTGTCCTCCATCTTACAGCTAATTATACTCTTAGAACATGTAGTGTTACTAGCATAAATTCTGATTATGAGTGAATCTGGCTTTGTTACAGATGTAGCTCTTCTATTTGCATTGTGACTATCAAGTCTGAGAAATTAGGATGACACGGTACATATATCTACTGTACAACATGTGTCTTATCACATACAAAGGCAATTAATAACGACAGAAGAGAGCTTTCGGATTGGTCTTCTGGTCTTTGTTTTGAAAACAAAAAAGCGAAGAACAAAGAAAGCCGAGCTCCACATTTCTCGGTGGATGCTATGATTTATAAACATTTAACCCATATGTGAAACATACGTTGACATAGTTTCCCAAGTCGAATGTTGTGAATTAACGTGCATATTACTAAGGCTATGTATATAATTCTGTCATGTTAATACGACAACATGAACCACACATGTGTGCTGGCATATTGATCTGCCCTAAAGTACTATAAAACAGTGTTTTATGTCTTATTCTGTAGCTGTGGGCAAAAAAGAAAAGTCTTTGTGTTTGATACCTCAGATAAAAAACAGCATAATTTATGTTATAAGAAAAACAGCTAGGAGTTCGTTCTGAAATTGACTTACAAAATGTATTTACGCATTTTTCCATATATTTTCAGGGATTACAGAGGTCCACGCGACATCAATTTCATTGATAAGCACATTAACAGAGATTCTATAAATAGAAAATCATTATTAATTTTGGAGCCACAATTACACCAAGAGCCACATCGTCACAGTAGTTACTATGGAGACGACGTCCTCGCCACGGAAGTATAGAGACGTCACACTCTTGTTAGACAATCTTGACATTTCAAAATTGCAATATATTTAAATTATTTAAAGAAGACAATTGAAAAAAGACATGTATTTAAAAAGTGTATTTATTATCAATATATCGATCTCGTCATGTTTCTGTGGAACTACATATCCGAGGGTCGGGGATGTCGACTCAATTCAACGCATGATAGTCATTTTTGAAAAGGAGCCTGCTAGTGCCTTTGTGTGCTTAAGTGGATGTGTGTGACATTTCGATAACAGGACTATTCCATAAAATAAAATGGCAACTCATGGTACACAGGAACCAGTATCCTTGCAAGGGTGGATTTACACACTGTCTCTGGGAGATCACATTATGCGCGTGGCGAAAGCGTGCTTCCGTCATCAAATGACGTCATCTTTGGACACATGAGCGTGTCAAAGACTTAATTAAAGCCAAATTCGTCCAAATAATTTACATTCGGTATCATCAGCTAAATTTCAAGTTCCATTTATACATTAGGTTTGTGTTTCTGCAACATTTTCGATTGTTGTGTGTTTTACTTTGGTGTGTCGTTGAGTTGTATGGTTACATCATCACCATATCATCATATTCGTTAACAAAGCTGATTTCATACATTGTGTGCGAGATTATATCAAACAAATTGCCATATCATTATGCAATATCGATATGCATAACGCCATCAAATTCCGAAAACATGTCTGCTGAATGGAGTAAGAAATCAACCAATCATAAAGCACCAAATACATTGCGTCACTTGCTACGTCATAACTCATTATGCCACTTGCTACGTCATAATTCATTTAGAAATCCACAAGTGCTCAATTTAATGGATGGGACAGAGGTCGCACCAAGGACAATAATAGTCACTAAGATGTTGACTTGTTAAAGGTGCCAACATGTGTTTAAGGCTGTTGGAGCAATTGCAGTCTTTGTGAATTGACTAGTGCTTACTGAGGGCATTTTTTGCCTCTATAGTTAGTACAAATCGGACTAAGGACTTGCTTTGAAAGAAGTTATAGCTTTATAAATATTGTTGTGTGAAATCTGGTCTATTTTGAAACATTCATTTTGTAAATATACTGACTTATGTGACTACGGTTAAAATGCATGACTATTGTTGTACAAGTGATCCTATACATACATTACATGCTAATTGTCGTACAATGTACTATAGTGAATGTTTGTACAGACTTTATGGCAAGGACCTCCACATGGTCAGTGGGGTCTCCACGAGTGCTTGAATTTGCTTGATAAAAATTTCTCAGTATTCTGTTGTATCTTATATATTTGCATGTTGCCATGGTTATTCTAAATGCTTGCATTCTGCTATTGATTTCATTCGCTACTCTGCACAGACAATAGCTAATAATTTAAGGAAATTAGATTCATTTAATATGTTCTGTTTGTATATAAATCACAGATAGTGGTGAAATAATGTTAATTATGTTTTAATGTGCAAAATAATCAAATGATTGGAACTGACAACATGCACAAATATATGATCAACGCAAATGATTATATAGGGCATATAAAAATGTATCAAAAATATGTTTCTTCCACTTTGTTCCATATCTCATCTTCGATCTAACTTTATTGTACACATCTTTTGTTTTGTATGGTAAAAAGATAATTATCTCTAATACTTACAACTATTAAGATTATTCTATTATATTTGGTGCCCTTTGTAGATCTAATGTATTTTTGGTTATCAAATTGCGTTTTACCTGTTTTTCTGTATATTTTGAAATTTGTATTTATTTTGCATTTAAACATTTATTTATGAGTAAACAGTTTTGTTTTGTAATTCTTTTAAAGCCTTGTTGGACAAATTAAAGATTTAGTTTTAGCTCAAAGTTGATTCTGCACAATGTCAAACCCTCCCTTTAACACATTGGCACGCTTATAGAAAGCAGACGACAATATTCAAACGTTTGAACGATCATGACCATGCGGATCTCCCATCATTCCATAATCATTTGGGCATAGCCCGTTAAAAGTTACGTCCATAAATGCGTTTTGTGTCGCCAAGTTTTGTAATTTTTTGTCACAAAAATAGTCATACTTGTTTTTCTTCATTCTGTGTTTCATTCATCACCTTCATCTTTCATTCTTTCTATCATTCAAATTAATACATAGACTGAGTTTTGTCAAAATCTCAGTCTTCAGTTTCATTTATCATTGCATAATATTGTGCCATTTGCTATATTGTTAACTGGTGTCTTTTTTCTAACACTGTTGCAGTTTCGTATTTGTACACAATTACAAATTTAAGGGTTTGTTGT
The DNA here is from genome assembly GCA_008271625.1 of Lutraria rhynchaena. NCBI lineage: Eukaryota > Metazoa > Mollusca > Bivalvia > Venerida > Mactridae > Lutraria > Lutraria rhynchaena. The sequence goes on from VIBL01000197.1 coordinate 129,214, forward strand.
GTTAAGTCTATTTTTAAGCACGTTTTACAAAAAAAAAAGAAAAATGTTAATGAAGTTTTTGAAGACTGTTAATAATTATTTTGATTTTTTTTTTATCACAACCTTATTACTGTATCATTGTTAATTAGTTTATAATTATGATTAAAAAACAGTAGACAAATATCATTTACTGTAGAAACTGTTGTAATACTATTTAATTCATTTCATTTAAACTTTAAAGATTATTGTTAAGAATATAGCAAGGTCACTTTTTTGTAAGATTTCTCTTTGAAACACTGAGTTTACACAGCTTAGTAATGTTAAAGTTTGCCTGTGATGTCCTTTGTATATAATATGTATATTTATAGAAGTCTGTTTCCAGTATGTATATACGCTGTTATATCTGTTAATATGATTATTACTATTGGTATTTCTGAGTAATATCATGATTAAATAAAGAAGTCACATGTGACTATTTTTTCAATATATCCAGTTCAGTGTTTTATGCCTGCAACACGGCCCTAATCAAGAGTTCATGTTAACAGGGACTCCACACATGTCACATCATCACATTGAATCAACTTGACAAGAAACAATTTAATGTGAAAACTCTGATTACTATCACAGCTATCAAAGACACTTCAGTAAACAATATTCAACAACCAACAACATACATTTTACAATAACAGAGAATCTTCAAAGTCTACAATGGAGAGTAGGAATTTTTCATGTGTCATTGTTTGGAAATCTACACCACGGTGGCTGTATAATCATAGCAACATTAGACGTGATGGTGTACGGTCATAGGGCTAATGTTATCAACATAAATAAAACATTTATACTCTTCAAGGAACAATACACGGACATATAACACCTACTTGCAATGCCTACATCTACAGATATATGCATGATTTACAAGTTTGACACTGTACTTCTTTATCTTAGATAACACAATTTGAGTATATGCAGGTTAAACCAAGATTTTATGCATTGTTTATGATAAGAAAATGTAAAAACAAAGATAATGTCATATTCTTAAGAATCATGGTCTTCCTAATACATGAATAAGAATTAAACAGAGACTAAGCATAGAAAATAGGAAACAAAAAACCGAACCAGGGCATGACATGGAATGAAAGACAGTGAAAACTGCTCATAACAACATAAAATACTCTGTGAAAATCACATGACAACGATACATAAACAGTAATCATTAGAGTAGTTGTATTTATACATGCATGTAGAAATAGTAGAAAAGGTTTGAAAAAATGCTTCGCTTGAAAAATGGAGCGCAAATTATACACAAGGGATTACTGAAAGTAATTATACATCAGACAGACATGATATTAAAAAGAATATTCACAATTGGTTTCGACAGTACTAACGTTAGAAAGCAGACACATATCTTACGTTAGCCTTTGTTTTCATGCAGCATGCCATTTATTTTGAAGTTTAACAATCGGTAACAAGGAAATGGTTTCCATAAATAGCACCAGATACGTACAAATAAAACTTCAACTACTGAAAACAACAATAACATTGAAGCCATTTTAAAAATGTTTGTTGCAGTTACGCGACCGATCTATTAAAAATCCTCCCGCCCCAAACATTTTATTTCTTCTTTGACAACTTCTTTGTTCGTACTTTACTCCGTTCACAGACTTTCATTTTCAATACAAGCGTACAATGTTAACAAACAAAATGCCTTTCTACTTACCAACTGTTAAATGTTTCGGTCGCGTAACTGCAAACCAACATGTTTTTTTAGAATGACCTTATTTATAAATGAAATTATACTCAGTTTCCAAGCATGTACTTTTTTATTGAACTAGTAGGACAGTATTGTTAACGAAGATAGACGGAACTTTATGTCACAATGAAATCACTAAGTTTGTTTCTAGTTGCTTACCTAAGCTTTCACAAATGGTAATAGACGATAACTGAATTCTAATAGCACCATTACAATGAACATGACTTATTATCTGTGAATATTATGCGAATATGCTAGGGTCTGACGAGTTACATAAGTTCGTCAGCTGTTAGTATGGAATAACACCATCAATAATTCAGGCAGCAATCTCCACACATACACAATACTCAGAAAATATTAATGTCAGTAAAAGTCGTCTGCAATGTTCGGATGTATAGATCTAGACAGATTATAATTGATATGTAATAAAAATATATCCACGTACACATATATCACTGCCTGTCTGTTGTTGTTGTTGCGGTTGATTTCACCATATAAGAGCTACGTTTGATAATATCTTTTCTCTGATAAACAGATGATGTGTCAGTCATTGGAAGTATTTAAGTATACGAAAAAAACGAAACTAAATCTTCATGGTTGGAGATATCAACATATTCATCATGCAATATAATCCGGAACTGGTCCGTTTCAATGAATTTTCATGGTGGTCGGTTTAATACCTCGGAGATTTCTTGAAATGTGACGCAGTATTTAACTCACCCCATGCCGATGAATATTAGAACTTATCAAAGCGCTGTATTGACAAACACTTCCCCAAATTAAAACTTATAGCATCCTACGCTACAGGCATTTATGCTATATTGTAAATATTTCGCAAGTAAAGGCGGATTTATAACATGGCCATATGGCGCCCATTTCAACCCGACCTACATATTTTTTTGTTCCGGTTTCAAGTCGATAACGTTTGAGAATGTTTTCTTTATCAAACTGCCCCAAGAATTGTGATGAATATCGCCTGCTCACAACTGGAAGTCTGCATGTTAACGTGTGATGAAAATTCGACTCTTATTTAGCTTCAGTGTTTATGAGTTATATGATAATGTGTAAACTATAGACTGCCAACAAAAACCACGGGAGTTAAAATAGATCCAAGATGTAAGAAAGATTGTAGTAGTTTTATACTTTGAACAAGCGTCTCAAAAGTCAGAGGGCGATTAGTTATCTGGCTCATAGGATCATTTGTACCAACAGCATTATCCAAAACTATCAGAAATATACGAGGCAGGTATCATAAAAGTATGATGCTATTCTAGTTACGCTGCTAAGTGTTATGGCTATGACTAAGAGTCATTTATACCAGTATGGTCGCAGGAATAGTAGAATCATATTCAGTTTTGTAAGGACGAAATGTCGGGTCATTCCCCTGGAAAAATTCATAAAAATATTTTATCCTGTGAAAGTTCTGCATAAAGACAGTGTAGAAGGGAGCCTGATGCGATTTTTCAGCAATCTAACACAGGGATGAATGTCCTGTATTTTCATATATAAGCTTCTTGTTCTGTACTTTAATACTTAACTCCACTGTTCAGTGTTTTCTTAAGATTAAAACTTATTTTATTTGTTAACCTGCTGATTTTGCACTCCATGTAAACCATAAGCTGATTTTAGACTGAGCTTAATTCTAAACCAAACATTAATATTGTGTTAGTGTTTGATATTAATAGATCACGTGTCTCTAGGACTGTGAGCAAAACAGTAATCGCTGTGATACGATCAATTAATCTTTAATCTACTTCTTAATCAAATCAAATTAACAATAGACACTTGATGCGGTCCCAGGATAAGGACGAAATGTAATGGGGCGTAATGAATTCAGCTGGCATATAACACGCTACCAATACTTGGCTTTCGTCCACGCTACGTTTCGATCCATCGTCAGGCGTCCTCAGAACATGCAAAATTAATCCGGTGTAGATCTTAAGGATTGACCTGTGCTTATCCTAGAGATTATTACAACCTTAATGAAAGAAAATCTTACGTCTTTTGTTCCGTGATTAAATTTAAAGAAAACAACAATTTAATACGTGCTTGTATAGCTTTAAGCTATCAAAGACTATCAGACGAGTCATTTACAGTCCTTATCTTTGGAATCTAAAGGTCGTTCAGCACAATTAGCAAAAATACGAAAAAATCCCAAACATGCGTAAACTGTTAGGTAGAACTGTACATTTAAATGATTATTAAGGTAAAACTACCATACTACAATATATACATGCATATGTTAGTCATATGAAGCCATGGTTGTTTAGATACGATAGTTTGGGTTTAAATACACATCTATAAAAATGAAGAAACTGATTACGAAATATTAACCGCCTCCATTCACGCAGAATGGTGAACTTACATCCTGTACTTTCTCTAAATACATGTACATTTTATACTTGTTTTTAAAAAAACGCGTGTATGAAGTGATGATCTGACGGAGTTACTTAGCTTTTTATTTATCGTAGTTATGGTAAGAATTCTAGCTAACACGAGTCTATATCACGGATATCTGTAGATGAATGAAAATTTTATGGACGACGTACGAACTCTTTTTATTATCAAAATGTCTTTATGTTCACAAATTTCGTGATTCAATGATGTTGATTTAATAAGATGCTGTTCTGTTTGACGAATTGATGGAATAATTAGGTCAATGACTTGTAAATGAAAATATTAGGTATACAAACATTATAAAATTCCCCGAAAGAGCAATATTAATAGCCAAGTGAAAATATCACAAGGTTGTACGCATTACGGCACGATCATTCACCCAGTAAATAGCTTGTACATTTCATAATTGAATTTTATCGTTTATCAATTATTTGCAGAATCTAGAGAGCCTGGGGGAGACAAGGAGTTGTTGAAAATTGTGACTAAAATTTTAGAATAAAACTTGGAATGGATGTGGTATATTTCCTTGTTGCTCGAGGCGGTATACATCAGCTTAAATACAAGTGTTGTGTAATAGAATGTAAAATGGACCATTAAAAGGTCAATTAAGTAAAAGTTCTTCGAATCGTACGAATATATCTAATGAAGTTTTAATGATCGCGTGCCGTGTGTTCTTCAACATTTGACACTATCCTTTGTTGTAGAGAATTCGTACCATTTCGAAGACGTTCAAGTGCATATCAAGACAATAAAAAAACTTAGTACGTTATCAGTCAATCAGTACTGTATTTATCTTTCGTATTAATTAATGAGCCTCACTCCCTGACAGGTGATTTAAAGTTCATTTGCTACAAACAGAAACTAAAACAAAGTGTCCGATTTTTACAGAGGTTATGTAACCTGGAGTTCGCTAATTTTGCCTTTCATTCTTCAGTGTGGGATAACAATCAGGAATTCTACGAACAAAAGAAATGAAATTTGATTATTAAGCATATATGTCCACGTGTATATTTATCCGTCCGTATACAGAATTCAATCATTGTTTTATGTGTACGGAAACACGGGATCGATGACGTTATAATAAAACAATTACGGTTCTGAACAATTCCTAACAAGATAACTCTTCTATCTTATATCTACCATTTATGTTTGTAAATGTCACCTTAAGCATGTAGTTGCCGATTCGTGAATAAAATGAACTGATGAACTGATATATCCGCGTTCAGCCTCTTTCTATGTTAAATTTAGAATTGTATACATGTACATAAAGTAAATACTACATAATTACCGACGGACTCCTAAATAACACGGATTCCATTTTATTTTCAGCCAGGGTGAGACATTGGGTTATCAGACACCTGTGGATATGTAAGTATATTATCACCATAACGTACGACAGGATGATAAAATCATCAAATATAAATATACATGATTTAAATATAAGACAAACGCGTTGATATAATTTTATATCTAAAGATAGGCCCCGAGTATATGATGCTGTGTGCCGCATTCACGCAATTTTATCATTAACAATGTATCGAATGTTTTTAAACTTCGTGACTGACCAAAGTCACTGACCACTACAAGATATCATACTCCTTCTGCCATAGTGTGACCGCAGCACATATACTCCGATACACAAACACGATGACCTGCTGGCGTTCATGTCAGAAATCATATAACAATACTCCTGGAAAATTGATTTAATCAATTGTTACATGACTGCGGGGCATGTTTGCAGTTATTCTGATTTATTTTAATCCATTTCATCAACACAGGGAAATATTGGTACAATATCCAATTAATGAAAATATGACAGAGTTAGATATTCCGCTTAATGATTTGTAACGTCCGTAATTTGGTGAAACTGTTTACAACCGCAGTCATTTTTTTCTCGAGTGGAAATGAATTTGATTATATCATTACACGATTTAGCTAGAAGGCAAGTTGAAAATGAATCATGCGATTAATGTATTCTATAGCACCATCTGTAACCAGTCTAGATTAATCCACAGATTGATAGAAATGAAGACTTTTCACTGTAATTGTATCTAAATGAGTTCACTGGTGTTTACAACATAAAGGTATATGCCTTTCTGTCCATCCTGTTTGGGTATTTTTTTCCCTGGATTTAACGCCGTTTTTCAACAATTTTTCAGTTATATACGGCGGTCGGTTCACCTAAGCAGTTTTCATGGACTGTATACTGACCAATACTAACTTACCCTTGTACAAGGAGCCCGCTACTTCTCCACATTTGGAGGAAAATCGACATTTTTGTCAAATTTTCATAGAAAGGTTTGACCTGCCGGGATTTGTACCCGAGTCGCCGAGTTCAGCGCACAAACCACAAGACAACAGTCGTAGCCCCTGGGTTCTAGTTTTGATAAATTATAAAACACATTTTGATCTGGAAATCATTATTTTTTGTTCCCTACAAAATGAGGAAAAATGTACATATAAAATTATGTTTTCTACCATTAAATTTTAATGTTATTCACGGTAGATATTTCGATATGTAATCTACTAGATAAATGCGCTGTATCTTATACATTTCGGAAATAAATCATTACAAAAAGACTTTCAATGTTGGAATAGCATGCAGAGTATTACTTGAAACCTGGATCATGCAACTCAACATTTACGCAGTTTGTATCATACGCGTAGGTGTGATTCCATTAATGTGATGTGGGTGGGGATGCAAGAGATGTCATGTGGCCGGTCAGAGACGGTTAAGGTGTTAGCCGTAATACTGGTCTGAAGTTAAGGAAGTAAGAAAGTAATTTCAGTTGATAGCACTAATATGGCATAAATATAATGATGTAATCATTTTAAAGGCATACTTGCTATACAAACACTTATTTCACAACAGTAATTGTAAGACATTATTGCACAGCTATCTAGTGACGACAAAATGAAATCAAATGAAATTGTACTCTGAGCTGGTCACGGTATGAATCGAATTAATATCCGTCCGCTGCAGAAAATAGCGCATATCATTATGAAAGTGTATCTTTTAGACTACAGACAAACTGGTAAAAAGAGCCCAGTGAAATTATCACAAGCAGATAATTAATTGTTAATCAATATATACTGTTTTATTCTGGTTATCTTCTTCCTTGTGACTTTATCAATCAAGGTAATGACTAAATTGTTGTCCCATCTGTTATACCGGAATAAAAACGCGTTTTGTCAGCTACAATAAACACGTCAAGGTCACGCCGGCTTCATGGAAGGAGAAGTTTACCAGAAATTGGATCGATTTTATATAATCGTCTGCTTTCTTGGTAGATAAAACATGAAATATAACGACTGATCAATAATCGATAAGGTAATCTTCTTATACAGACAGATGGCTGAAGTGCATGTCAAAATTTCCCATTTCAGGAATATTTACAACAACAAGCTGATTCAGACATCTAGACAGTTCTGTGAAAGTAAAGTTTAATTTACTCACATTATGGCACACATCTGAACTTAAAAAAATACAGTTCAACATTTCCGTGTTAGCAGCAAAATCATGCCTGGTTGGTCAGATTTCATCTCTTTTCTGGAGAGAGAGATATCAGTTTGAACAAAATAATTGTAAGACACTACCATATTCCAATACCGGTGCTTGACGTATTTCTTCCTAAGACGTGATATACACTTCACACGCGCGACAAGTCGTGTTAATTTCATTTCCAATTTTTGCTATTGAATTATGTAATCTCTTTCCCTCGAATACAAGAATAAGACAAGACGTTAACTATCTATTTAATATAGGTGCAACATTGCTAATTTTGTAAATAGATACCTTTTTACCGGGTGAGATTATTTTTCACACGTTCTGCAAGTACGCAACTTTTGTGCTCTATGATAATAAACAGAAAATTTATTCAACTGTTAACGCCATTTCACCGGTCAGCATTGTCAGAAAATTCTACCAATACATCTCAGCAGACAAACGGGTGAATCCGTGAAACTTGTTAATCTGTTTTATTTACTCGATGTTACAAAATGATGTTTTTATCACATTTATTACTATTCTGTTAACACGGTCATTGTCACCAACTGTATTACAGAAAGACCACACAACAGGAAATATATTTGTTGACGTTTTGTTACAGAAGTAATAACATAACACAAAACTAGCACCATATACAATAGATTTGTAGTTCATAATGATGATGGATACTCACTCAGAAAAAATAAAGTACTTTTTTATGCAAATGAAGCAACAGAGAGCGACATTATTATGTTGGTGTTGTGTGTCGGTGTTGTATGTTGGTGTTGTATGTTGGTGTTGTGTGTTGGTGCTGTGTGTTGGTGTTGTGCGTTGGTGTTGTGTGTCGGTGTTGTGTGTTGCTGTTGTATGTTGGTGTTGTACGTTGGTTTTGTGTGTGTTGGTTTGTGTGTTGATGTTGTATGTTGGTTTGTGAGTTGATGTTGTATGTTGGCAAATTGAAAAATGGTTATCAGAAAATAACTTTTATTTGCCATAGTCAATGGATTGACAAGAAACAGAAAGATAAAATACTTGATTACCAATGCCTCGCTGTCAGTCCTACATACTGTACACAAAACAACAACAACAACAACAACAGCAACAACCCAAACATGAACAACAATATTTTTAAAATTATTTCTGTGAGTTAGTTTCATACATGATTCTAACACAGACTAAGGATATATTTATGAATACTAAATTTGGTCATTCCGTGGGAACCAGGATTAAGTCTGACCATGGTAATGAAAATTTAATTTAACAAATCAGCGGTCGAAATTTTTACCAGATAGATATTGGTAATTACCGGAAAATGTTGTGACTTTAGCCACACGTCAATTCCTAATGAAAATGAAATTACACCATTTTGTGTTAAATATTTATGTAAGTACAGCATTGTTTTAGGGCAAATAAGAAGTCCTGCGGGACCACACTCACCCTTCAGAGTAAGAATCATTTTTCATTTGTTTTCCTTAAATGTTAGCGGTAGCTAGGGGTTAACAAATTAGCGATCGTTGAATCTATTTTCTTCTTAATTTAGAAACTACATCAGCCTACACTTCTACATTTTTGAAGTTAATTTCCTTTTATGGTAATTTTCTGCATATAATGCTATGCGTCATCTTACGTCATTTTTATTTTTTAATATTATAATTACCAATAATTAGAAAGAAACAAAAACTATTGATCGCAGATTTTATTTCTTCTACACTTCGTGACAAGGAATCTTTATGTAGCTTGCCGACGAAAACAGAACAGCATCTTGCAACAAACCATATTCGTTTGCAATCTTAGCGCACAAAAAATATACAAAGACAAGCAAATATCCGACTGCGTGGTAATATTAATAAATCTCCGCTTCTTTGATGAGAACTGACATTATCAAGTGAGTATTTTATAGTTTCATCATCATGACGTAACCATGGTTCCAATAGAATTATTTAGCAGCAATCAAGGTCTCATATTCAAAGTGCAATTATTGCAGATAAGACAGAGCTTTGATTGACGGCGTTATTTTATCAATCTTGCTTGATCATGCAATAAAGTGATTAATTTGCTCAAAGTTTGTGTTCTCCTGCATTATGAAACTTACTTAATTAATTTGTTCGATGTCTTAATGGTACCAATAAAGATACAATGTGCAATCAACAGAAGTTGTTTATTATGCATAGACTAAAATGTCTAGTGTTTGTACATTTTTTTTCTGTTGTCATCCCTGTCTGGCTGATAATGTCGCTTTATTTCCTATTTTGTGATGTTCCGATGTTTTGGTTGCAGTATCTCAGCAGAATTACGTTATTTTCAGCACAGATCAGATATCACACACTTTGTCAGGTGTCATGTCATGGCAGGCAATAATCAAATGAATATAAAATTATTTTATCACTCGCGAACACTCGACGCAATTTAAAAATTCAAATTTAAAAAGGACACGTAAAGGTCCCCTATAATGCGTCGGCAGGATATAAAGATTAATTGGATGAAAAGAATGGCAGATGTGAAGCCAGAGGGAGATGTAGAACGTCACAGTGTGGCACAAGAGTTGAATACAAAGTGATACTTATCTATATATTATCTTCATGAACTGGATCACTGTTCACTTTCAAGTGATGATCCGGAAAGGGGTACCAGTCTAAAGGGCTTCAGTCTTTAAAATTTAAAGTCTTTAAAATACTGACACGCATTGCTACGATTTCATTTACATCCATTCTTTAGATATCTCATGTCACTGCATTTGCACGTTTCGTTTGATTTATTAATTATCATTTTTGAAATGTCATAGACGATACTTTGAAAAAATTTAGTTTTCATACGATAATCTATTTCATTCAGTGCAAATTCAATTAGTTAAGTTGCAGTGCAATGTGAGTATTCCATTGTCATATGTTCAGTCTCGTGCCAGAATGAAGAAAACCTAGACAAACTTTTCATGTATGATAGGGCGAAGATTGGCTCTGGCATAAAGTAGTTCACGCCAGTTTCCTTTCATATTTAATGTGTTATTTTTCAAGATTAGATTTATCTAAGAACTATTGATGAGTGATAGAACTATGCACGATAAATCACCTACATAAAGATTATTTGAGTAAGAAAAGTATACAGTATTCCGAGAGATAATACATAATCTGGACAAATCGCTTACAGTGCAGACGTGGAATGTGATTAAACTCCTTTGGGAGACATATTATTCAAATGTTTAGTTGTTACGTAGTTTTCCTGACGTTTGTACTTTTTATGTAATGTAACATTAATCTTGTCGGAGCTGATAAACTTGCTACAGATATAAAGCGATCATACAATAACATGAGGACGATAGTGAGCAGACAAAAACTGACGAGGCAATAATAGTGTACAGAATACTTGATTGACCAATTATATATATAAACTACAGCTGCATTTTATGTAAGGGCAATCGCGGGGGGGGTCTGGCTCCCAATTCTGTTCCGGCTTCATTAAAGTCGTAGAGCACTTGTAGACACTATCATTCTAGAGTAATCCAGTATGACGTTATAACTTAATACATACATTTATATATAATAGAGAGGGAGGGATTTTTGTGTATTTTCTTTAGAAATATTTTGTTGTATAGATCTATATCCATGATTGTGTCTCATGATAATTCTATTAATTAAAAACACTGTAATAGTACACTTATTAATCTGTTCAAAGATCATTACAATTTGGTAGCATCCCGAGGATCTTATGCGAATATGTATGTATGAAGTAATGAGGTGTGGAACCAGTCTGCTTGGTGCACAGGGGGCTAGCACGTTGAAGGGATGGAGTATAATGACGTATTAGGCCTAAAATGGCCACATGGACTAAAAACACGTATATCATATATATACATATACAAGGGTTACAACTTCCGAAATGACAGTTTCTGCACCAAGTTTGTTTAAAACTACGTAACTTTTTAAGGAATCGCTCAAATTTCTAATAACTGGTGTCTATAGATAGCTAATACATTATACTACACAAAACCAGTAAGCACTTTGTCCAATTAAAGACAATGAAGCAGATATTTAATCTTTTTCGTTCGACTAAACGAAATTGACGATTTTTCGAAGGGAAATGTTGAAATACCTGCTTCATCGTTTTGAATTGGACCAAATGTTTATCGGTTATATGTAGTATAATGTATTAGCTATATGTAGACACCAGTTATTAGAATTTTGAGCGATTTCTTGAAAAGTTACGTAGTGTTAAACAAACTTGGTACAGAAGCTGTCATTTCGGAAGTTGTAACCCTTGTATATGTATATATGTAATGTAGGTGTTCTGGTCCGTGTGACCATTTTAAGCCTAATACACCATTATACACCATCCCTTGAACGTGCAAGCTCCCTGTGGCTTGGTGCATGTATTGTGTACAGACATCTTATTCTTAATCATCAAAAATCAAAGATCAATGAATTTGGGAGAAAGTATAAAAAACAACAACTGAACCCTTTCATGTTCTAGAGCCAAAATCATTATAACACAAAACTGTATTTCTGGGTCAAGCAAGAATAGTGTAAAAAGACAACTGCATTCTCCATAATACATCCTTATGGTGCAAACAATCATAAAAGTAATAGTTGATATTAATGACTAATTATCTCAGTAAATTAGCAAAATGGATGTAACTCTCATATTTACGAGAGTCAGAAAAACGTATGCTTACACTTAACCCAGTGATTTCATAAGATATTTTGTGACTTAGTGTATTGTGAGGTTCACTAATACTACCATATAACATTTAAACCCAAGTGTACTTGATGTCGGGAATAACTATTTCAGCATGATGCTTTTGTAGTTAAAAACAGATAAGGTGGAATTAGAACTACCAAACAAGAGATTTGATCATAAACAAGAACAGGATTCTCAGAAAAAAAACGTGCACACAAATCTAACCCTCCCAATTATGCTTTCCTCCCTACACCCCCCCCCCCCAAAAAAAATACCCATCCAGCACACAGACCATAGAAAGTAGAGGATAAAACAAAATATTCCGGAGGGTAGGACCTTGGAACGGTCTGATAAATACAGACTCAATGAACTTAGACCGTGTTTAAGTCGAATCTGAGCGCAATGGAAGAGAGTCAGTAGTCCAGTGGATCCCAATAGTGTCACAAAACTCGCCTTGCTGGGAATGGATCAAGATGGTCTAACGCACAATGATGTCAAACGGTAGACCCACTCTTCTACAGAAAGTTATACATCAAACAAGAGAAGTCGAAACACACAACGATGGTTGGACTCGCAAATGACGTTGTTGGTGGAACAAACAAACAAAAAATATTTCTGCAATTTAGTTACTACACCAAATCAACATATAATTGCAGTCTTATATTCTTGCAAGGTCTGAAGAAACTGATTTATCAAATCTCATTTAATACGACATTGATTGATCTTCATTCATTACATATTGTCGTACGTATAAGTAAATGTTTAAGTAAAAATATAACACAAGTTTTTCACCATTGAATTGTGATAAATCATTATGCCCTGTTGTATGAAACAAGCCAAGTCAAGTCAATATCTTACTGGCTTTTAACAACAAAGTTCATCGCCAAATAAATTGTATACAACGTACACTAAAGTACAATGATGTCGGTATATGATTGCGATATTCAACATATTGAGAACCATTTTGATAAAATCATGACATCGCATCTATTTTTCACACTGCTCTTGAAAGTCTCACAGTGAATTAAACAGAGGTTATCTTTATAAATCATTTATTTAGATTAATACTCATTTATTAACATTAAGTCAATCATTGAGAGATTGTGAAACTCTATACTACCATAATAATTAAGTACACTTAAATGATGATATATCCATCTGGTGATAGCTATCACACCAGTAATCAGAAATATTCGCAACAAAACCTAGGACCATGTTGTTATAGAATACACTAGATATAGTTCATTGTAATGGGTCTGTATTCTTTTACGTCAATAGAAACCCTGAAACACATTCAGGAACGTTATGTATATATCATAATCATAGTGTAATACAATATCGAGTAATTGCAGAACGAATGCAAACATTTATTTTAATACTCTGAAATCTAGATTGATTTGGTTGGGAAGTTCATTAACTATAAAATGCATACCTACCCAGATCGAAGATGCTTTTACATATCTGATGATTTTGTTTTACGTCAGAAATAGCACGCCAAGCTAATAGATCGTCTTATTTGAGTATTGAATCTCATTTGTTTCTTTGGATGGTACATTTTTTATATCCGAAATTTCATACAAATCACGTGACGTTAAGTATCGAGGTGAATAAGTCCATTGGAGTCGTTTCGTACTCAGATAAAATCGTACCAAAAACATTGTAAATCGTCTTCCGGCGAGCGTTTTATATCAATAATAAGTGTAGGAAATAAAAAGGAAACTATCTAAATGCTGCCTCCAAGCGTCACCTGTACGAATATTAATTATGTAAATTTGCTGGAAGCAAATTGGTTCATTCGCGAATTAAATATCATAATTCAAGTCTAGTGTAGTTGTACACACGTACAAATATGTAAAATGCAAATATTTAATCAATTGAAACTAAATCAGATTTCATGCTAGCCAAATGATAAACCAAGTCATATTTTTAGAGAAGTTGTTCCTCTTACGTACTTTCGAGATATAATTTAATTTTAAACGAGTAATTTCTGTTTTCCGTTTATTTGTTCTTTGTTTTATTGTATGCTCGTAAGCCAAGATGTTCAGCATATTTCCGTGCATAAAGATAGTAATTTTGCGGACATGTTGCCAAGTATTTACTTTCAATTTTACGCAGCAATTCGGTAAGTGCTAGATCTGTTGTAACGCAGCATCTGTGATATCTATTCATCTTGTTTACTATCATTGAAGAATCGTCACATTCCCGTATTTTTATACATATTTTCCAAAGATTCTTTTTGATACCCTGGCAGAAACCGTTATTAAGTATGTACAATAGCAATATTGCGTACTTTCCAATACTACAAGTAATAAATACACGCTTCTGCCAAATATTATGTAGCAAAGGTATACCAGGTTTTCCCAGGGATTCCCGACCTTGATAGCAAGCATTAGGAAGAGGAGGAAAGAGAAATATATCTGCTGGCAAAACAAACCATTGAGATAAAATAGCTATAAGAACAACACGATCATTTGTTTTAGAAGCTGGAGTTAAACATCATTCAACGATATCTGCAACATAGTTACATTACGTTATGGAATCAATTAAATTTGAAATTAAATAATAATCTTCTAAATCTTTAATTTGCACGACTATGACATGGTAAAAGATTGATGAAAACGAGGATTTGTTTTGATAAATCATGATGCAGATTTCAAGAGTTTAAAGAGTGCAAACCTTGACCGGAAACAGTTAACAAAATACATATCTAATCAATTCGTTTTACATGATTTTACAGGCACTTCAACTTCAGTGACCGACTACCGACGTCCAAACTGAGGACGCTACTTCCGTGCCCGGATCGGGCTGACCAGCCACCTCCGGACCAACAGACTGCAATCATCTGTCTGAAGCCATGGTCCTTCTCGTCTATAGCGACAGACGACCATCTCCTGAGTGCCTCATGTATGGTGTTGTGGTTAGGATTGTGTAATAGTGCTTATGGATATATCAATTAATCAAACTATATCAAGCTTAGCTACTTCTTGGTTGGACTGAATATATGATACAATATTACGTACTTTGGAAAAGTATAAACAAATTTACAAAAGCGGACCAATTTCTCATACAATCATTTGAAATATGTGCCACGTTATCTGGCATATCTTCATGAGAATTATTATGTGTTTTTTTTGCATTATTTTTAGGCCTCATTATGGCATGCAATAATCATCATTACTGCACGAATATAATGACTCCGAATTAGTGTTGTTTCGTGTTTAATTAATCTTCAATGTTTAATTAAAATCATTATTGAACATTGATAGTAGAAAATGACTCACGTTTCAGGACACAACAGTAATGACTATAATGGCAGGAAACACTTGTATGAAAGTGTGACAAAACAACAACAGCAAAACTAGAACAACAAAACACGCCATGTTTACGGTACCAACTTGGTCGGCAGGTTTGTATAACAAAACAATATATGCTCGCGTTCCTATTTACTGTCCCTCCAAGACAGAACTGAAGTACTTTGTATATTCAGATTCTCACACAATTTGCCAAGTAGTGCTTGAATGTCATGGCTGATTGTTGCGGAATGCGGACGGTTTTTATGGTATTTAAAGCACAAACAACATCATATGAATGTTCTACAAATCGTTATAGTGATCACGTGTATGATTCTGGTACTGTACAATAGACACTGACACAAACACTTAATCACAATGTGCTCGTTCAATGAACAATGGCTTAGATGATAGAAAGTAAAAAGAAATAAAACGAGCAGGCTTATCTAAGTTTATTCCCCCATTTCTCAATGTCTATGACATGTGTTTTTTATCCACTGCTGAAGAACAGTTCAGTTTATATTCTATGAACGATTCCTTCTGTTTGGCAGATAAAGTATCTTCGGATTTAATAAACCTACATTATCAAAATATTATATTGACGAAATATGCCCCCTTCATAGAAATTAAGTCTGTTTCAACGTATAACAAACTCTCTTAAAATCTGTAAAACCCTGTGAGAAGCTTCCTGCACACGATGCTAAACTTACGTCAATGCTGCCGAAAGGTACCTTTAAAGAGTTCACTGACACTTGTAGATACTACAAAACAATTACATATACCATACGACATTAATATAAATCATAAAATGCTACAGTGTGTAAACATCACATGCCTCACAATATGAGGACTGAGTAGACGCCGAAATAACTGATAGACTAAATAAGTGACAATGTAAATGTTAAGGAAAAGTAATTTCTCGAATACTAATCAACGAACTGTTCAAAGACTTCAGAAAACGCTTCTTAGTTGTGTATATATGGACAATATCATCAAATAACACTATCGGAGATTGCCATTTCGAAAACTGATGCAAGTAACTATAATGTTTCATCACACGTCTTGTCAACAAGGATTCGTCCAATCGGCATATGTTGGACATCACAATTAAAGAAGTCAATGGGGGCCGCGGCCGTGGTCCAGTTGTTAGTACGCTGGACTTGTAACCCAGAGATCCGGGTTCGAATCCCGGTCGCGGCAGGTCATACCCTTCTATGAAAATTTGACGAAAATGTCGATATATATATATAACTGAAAAATTGTTGAAAGATGGCGTTAAACCCCAGTGACAATAAGTCACATAAAAAAAAACAAAAAAAAAGAAGTCAATAATTTATACAGTCAATGATATATTAGAGTGAGAATTACAAAGGATTTGGATTCGTTCAGAAATTCTAGTACTAAGCTTGTTTCTCTCCATGATTGTCAAAGATAAAGCAGTCGGCGCAGATACAATTGTGCTCCAATCTATGATTACAAGAAATTAGGTTTAGTGTGCAATAAAATATACAATTATACTGACATTCTACAACATACTTACATTTCATTACCAGTTAAACTATAGCTAGGAGAGGAACACCACCGCTTAAATACACAAATTGCCAATTTAAATTAAAAACTGTACTAAGAAAAGATACGACGTTTTATCTTCATATTCTAACGGTATTTTCATGAGCTGTTATTTCCTGGAAGACAGTTTCAATTTCACATTGATGATTACATGAAGTGTTTGTCAGTGG
Organism: Lutraria rhynchaena; assembly: GCA_008271625.1. Taxonomy (NCBI): domain Eukaryota; kingdom Metazoa; phylum Mollusca; class Bivalvia; order Venerida; family Mactridae; genus Lutraria; species Lutraria rhynchaena. The sequence continues at coordinate 146,527 of VIBL01000197.1, forward strand.
AGGCTTGTGGGGGGCTCACGTGTGGAACCCGCAGATTCTGAATTTGTGGCAATATTTATACCTGCTGATTGTACGACAAGGAGAAAGTAAGCAGGTTTTAATCACATTCAATAAGTCGTTAACGTACTAACTGATATGTAAGTCCATTTAAAACACGTCGTCTTTGAAAGCGCCTGAAGAAATACAAACAAATTGATTATTCAAAACTTAACTACAAACGCTGATGATAAGATTTCTCCGATTTACAAATGTATTATTCACCAACTGATAATTACTTGTTTCTGATTCTTTCATCGCATGTTCATTTGGAAGCGTTCTTCCAGGCTCAGATAAACAGAAATATAATTTTATATCAAACTCTGATTTTATGATACCAATAAGCTATCATGAAGCAATCTGCGAATGCTTGGTATTTTTCACACGCTTCAAAATACATTATCGTGCGAGATCAGCCAGACATAGGTGAACAAATTCTTTCCATAAAACAATAAATGCTGTCGAGAATGCTCTTGAATGATATAACGGGCCAAGGAATGGAGAGTTTTATGTCAAATGATATTTCCCCACCATCTGTAGCAGACGATAAGTTGGGAACGCGGCACGTGCCATATGGAATGAGACACTGTCAAGTTTTGCGATTGAAGACTTAAAGATTAAAGAAAACATTCAAGTGAAAAAAATTTAATTCAACGCATGTAATATAACATTTCGGTTGTCAGTGTAATGGTGTGTTGACCGTCTGTTACAGGTGACTAGCGATTTGTTCTATTGTTGGAACTGGTGGAAATATCCAGTACTGTTTCATCCTATATAATGTATATACTAGTTGAAGATGAGCGTGAAATTGCGGATGATTTGGAAAAAAAATACTGATTGTACACTATACATATTCAAAGTGAAAGCGCCGTCCGTCCGTCTGTACGTCCGTTCGTCCATCAACAGTATTTCACTTTTGTAAGACGTTGAGCGTACCGAAGAGATGAATTTGTTGTAACATTTGCCGATAACAGCTATTGTAAAGACGCTGTGTTGAGCAAAATGCATGTACCTTACAATATAACTGTATACTCTAAATTCCTCATATATTTTTATCTCAGAATTTAAACATATGCGAGGCATAAATTAAAGGCACGTACTTTCATTGAATTCGGTGAAACAATTTGATAGCTTTGATGGTCTGATGTTCGTTATTGATAGTACAACCAACAAACGATATACATCTTACGTACAAAAATACAGACACAAAATGGTTCACTATTTCTGCGTAAAACGCCGGGTGCACCACAAACATGTTTGCGGTCATATATGTATCAACCAGACTTTTACAAAATAATCGATAAAATCTAAAATATCTATAAATCGAACAAAACTGTAATTCCGCCACATCGTATGTTTTTTGCATACCTAGAATTTAAGTACAAAAGATTAAAGTACACCTTCACAATTAAAGAGCAGCTAAAAAAACATCAGACAACTTTTAACACTTTTAGTTTAGATACGGATGCATTGCAAACATAAAAATGGAATTCTGCAGATAATGAAATTGAAACACATTTCTATGATTTTGCTATCAATCTAGGGTTTGCAATAATCTTAGCTCAGTGTGATAGTTTAAAACTTGCCAAACTTGCGAAGCTCGTTATCTAAAGAAAAGTGAAAATTTGTCTGGATTTTTTTTTTTGCTTTTATAAAATACCGTAAATCATTTTGTTCATTTTACAGACAATACTGACATTAGCTGGAGAAAATATGAAGATGGATTTCTTTTGTATCTAATTGTGATTCCAAACAATCAGGTAGTACAGTATATTGTTAAAAAAGTGTTCTTTTCTCACGATGGTTTACACTGTCTTGCATATGACTATCAAATTCTGCATCCGTAAAGCAATATACCGCCGCTAGGATCAGCGCATGTGTGGAAGATTATGTTGACTTTTTCTTGGTATGTTATGAACAGAAACTATTAATGTTTCCCACAGCAAATGAGTATTCCTTCCAACGATTTTTATTTGGAGTAATTGTACTGCTCAATGTTTTGTCATTCTTCACAGAGATAGGAAGATTCGCACAAATGCCGCGTTACTGCAACATAAATCACCAGCGAGTCACAAACACACAATTTCGACGTACAAGCAAAAATTAACGAAAACTTTCAAATATGGTTAGATTCATACCAGTTTTAAAGTTGAACAGGCAAATAGAGTTTCTCCTATTTAAGCAATCAAAATGCTTAGAACTATTTGAGACTGATAGTCACCTACGGACCACCCATTCCGTAAAACTCTCGTTTGAAAACATACTACCCTCCGATGAAACTGATAATCAACCCGGAAAAAAGTTACGACATAATAATGACTTAATGTAGCACATTATGCTGTGATAAATGAAACATTTTATAAATCATGGTAGGGTGGTACAATAAATTGACATACGTGTTGATTGGATTCACACCATCTCGCCCTGCTAATAGTTCATGTATATACTGATTATTCCATTGAACGAAGTGAAGTGTAAAAGGTAATTTAGTTATTAAACAGCTGTGAACTATTTTTTCATCTTTTATCTTTCAAGCTGTTTTATTAAATTCCCACGTGGTTTCAAATAAATTTAATATCTGGTGTAAATTTAACGATGAACTACTCAGTAAAATATTTTCTAGTTGACCTTTGTTCCGATATTCCTGCGAATATGTACTGAAATGGGTGACAAAGTACATCACAATTTAATGAACATGTTACGTTTAATTTCATAATATCCTTATCTTCAGTGCTTAAGAGGAATACATGGATTGAAACAAACTGAAGATAATCATTATATCTCAAAAAGGAACATATCTTGAATTGGGTATGTTTTCGATAAAACCTGTGTACCACTTTCACTTTTTCCTCTTGATACAGAACGATAAAAATCGTTATAAGATGCATTTCTTAGGAATGTCGAACACTGTGCAAGGGTCTGGTCCATATAAATAGCTTCTATTTAAACGATATAGAAAAATTATTACAGAACGACTGATAGCATCAAGAATTTAAATTCATAATTAAACAAAAAAAGAACCCTGGTTTTATATTATCGCGACCAAAAACATCTAACTACTTCATGGAAAAAGTCAATGTGGTTAAATTAACTTTATATATATATATAAATGCTGAATGTTCAGTACAGCAAAATGGAGCTACATCGGTCGTATGCGTACAAAGGCACTTAATGATTTTTTTCTGATATTAATTAAAAGTAACTGTTTTTGTGCAGCTGAATTTGCAACAGAAAGGAAAGGCACACATGTAACAAGCCTAGAACACATTAGTGGTGAAATGTGATATACATTCTCAAATTGCTGCACGCGCCTTCAAGGTTTTATTGCAACAAAGCAACATAATTTCTAGATGTAATTTGTTTTACAAAGTGCATGCATAAATACTTCAAGATGTAGATTGTCAAAATGCGTGATCCCAGTAAGTTAGGAGGTTAAACATGTTAAAATAATTTTCAGACTTTAATTGGCTGCTGCGTAACTCAAGAGGAATCGAAAGCGTGTTTGCCTTGAAGCCAGAACGCACGTTTGGCTTAACCAAATACTTGTCCCACGTGTGTTATGAAGCTACGTGTCCTCGAGAACGAATCTAGTTAATTTTAAATCTTTAATTGCTAAGTTCAGCAAGAAGTTTCAGTGATGATTTCAGATCTTTGAATAGAGACATCGACTAACCATTTTTTTACATTTTATAAAATCTCGTAGCGATTTAATCATGTGTCATTTACTTTCCAAAGACCTTTATGGTTCATTTCAATTTAATTACCTCCACTTCGATCGTTTTGTTGTACGATTGACTGAAGCTATTAGTTATCTAAGCGGAACAATAAAAGACCCCAGTGAAAGTCGTAAAAACTAATGGAAGAAATGGTCCACGTTAGATACGGTCGTTTTTCTTCCATGACACCATGTTGATGTCTAGGCGGGTAAACATTGACACTTAGATAGATCTTTTAAAAAGTTATCGGCGGACACGCTCCATCATGATTACACTAGTGAGAAATGATATATTTCTGTATTAGATCAATATCAAGGTGTGTTTGGCCGACAAGTCATTTTAGAAATGTGTAAGGGCTGTGAAAAATATTTACATCCTGAGGTGACTTTGTTGCGATTCTAATAGCACAAACCAGTGTGCAAGTTATTTCTAACTGTGTATAACATTGATAAATTGATGTTGAATCGACTGCTATTAAAGTGCATCACCATGGTGACAAAACAATACATCACGAAGTTTATTATAAAAGCGTAGACGGGTGATTTTATAATTACAAAATACAAGAAGCAAGCAGCCACATAGGGGGTCAAAATGCGACATTTAATTTTCTTTACTGACCGAGGAACAAATAAAAGCTTATCCGGATGGTGACATAGAAAGATCTGACATTATTAATCTAATTCAAGTATCGATTCCTGTGAATACTGCGAATGGACGAAATAAAATATAAAATATGAATTTATACAATTATGATTCCAATATCAATCCGACCTGTTTTAAACTTGATATACAACCGTATTATTCTATAACTGAGCGTTAATCTTTTATTTATAAAGTCCAGACTGTCTATATTGTGGGTGACTCCTTCCAATTAATTCGAGAATGTTTGACACCGGGTTTTAGTCATCCAGCCCTCTAAATTTGTGGAACAATTGAATAGTGAATTTGTGAATTTCTTCAGGACAATATGATGCCACTATGGTAATGTCATTCAGAAACATGGTGATTTATTATGATAATTAAATTGGCTAACATGTTATTGACCATTGGTCTAATTAATTGATTTAGATGACCAAAGTCACGTCTTAATTGGTCGCTACTCTTACTAATACGATCTAGAGGTATAATTATGGTCGATGTTGATTAACCAAAACATTCTCAATTTCACAATTTATCGAGATAATTTACATATTAAATAAGCCCTCAAAATTACCTTATAATTAGTATTCGATCGTAACGCGTTTTTTGTAATGCTTGGTTATGTTGTATCGTGTAATTCAATGACTAAGATCATCGAAGCTTGAAAAGACGGACCTGAATATGGATTTTAACATTTAGTCATTCATTCACCTACGAGAATGCATTGATATGCCCAGGCTTTGAGAAATTATGATTTTGATTAAGGTGACAATACATGTAATGTGTAAACTGGACGAGAAAAAAATTGTTATTGAGTCGTTCTCGTGTGGGTGGGGGAAGGCAGCGAAACTGATGTTAGTTCCACCACAGTCATGTCAATTTTTTCCACTTTGGATTTCATTGGGATCGAGACAAGTGATATCACAGCACAATGTAGAGTATCCATTACATGTATCCGTTTTTAATATACAAGTAGATGAGACTCCGAATATTATCCTATTCTGATTTTACCCTAATTTAAATCATGGCTTACAACTCTGCACATTATTCCCAACATCAGAGGAATTCTTAGTTTTAATGGAGGTTTGTATATCAAGGATCTAAATCTCAAAACACCAGCAGCAATCTTACTGTAATATTCCAACTTGAAAAATGTTCCTGTAGACTACGTAAGTAAAGTATTTAGTATCATTAGCAGTAATTTCTTAAAGGCCAAATGCAACCCACATGTATACTTTTGTTTCATACATGTTGAACACATAACAACGTAATTGTCACGTGGTAAGGGTGTGACTGAAATACGTATAGTTACATGGGCATATTATCAAATACTCATACAATGCTGTACATGTGTAACATTTTAAATTACCAACAATTATCAGTTTCAGGTTCGTCTGTTCCAGAGAAAAAAAGAAAGCACCAGATGTGTGGGGGTTGTCAATTACAGAAAGTTAATTATCAACAGACCTTGTTTTTCTGAAACATTGAACGAAACAAACACAAAGGAATCAACATATGAAAACGAGAGCCATAATGGTTGTTAGGTATTCAAAATAAAATTGTTTCTACTGCTAACAGATTCTTTATGGCGAAAATGTAAATATTTTGTTGCTATTAGCAATGATGTTGTGTCGCTGAGACCCATGGTAAATGTTTTGTGTTATCCTCTATGACAGCAGAGAATCTTTACAATCATCAATGTCATGTTAACCACGTCTCCAATTCCCTGCTATGACAACAGCTAGTAATGCACAAACTCAGATAAACAAACAAACGAACGAACGAACCAGCTAGCCAGCAAACAAACAAATAAACAAACAAACAAATAAATAATCAAGCAAACAACATTATAGATAAAGACAATCTGGGATACATAATATTTTGTTGACGTGTCATTGATTTAGATGCATCGCGTATGTTTTTGTTACGTTGTCTCCGGATATCGACATGCACACTCCTGAAACCATCCTAGTAAACTGTGTGGAACAGGAAGTGCAATTATTGAATTGAATTATAGAACTAGATGTTTTACCTACAAACCAATGTGATACTGTATGACCTGGGACAACAATCCACTTAGTGACGATGTAAATTACTTCCGAACTATTTTTTAAATGTTCGAATCTTATATTTTTGTATGTCTTCGGGGTATTGTGGGAAATGTAATATATGATATCATATACGGTTCATAACAACAAGCCACGTTTTATTTGCGCAATGAAGACAGAAAGTTCGATTATCTGTAAAATGGAATAGAATTGCTTTAAACGACCTACTTCACATTTCAATGTCAAGGTCATTTGTAGAATTAGGAAAATGAACACCGGCGATATTTACAAAATGATGCATTTTTCTTGATAACTATGCTGTATGCGTATTTCAGTGAGAAATTCTCCATCAAGAAAATATAAAAAAGTCAAACCTGAGGATAAGGACCACGAAATCAAAAGGAAATATGAATTATAACCTGTACAGTTGACCCAGATTCGGAAGTTCATTCTACATATATATCAATAAAAGTGTGACTGTTTAACAAACAATGGCCTTTATTCACAGATGGTTGATAACTCAAGTTTGACTGTAATCAATACCTAACGATATTAATATTTATCAAATCAAAATGGTGATTCATAAATAACACAGAAATATGTACGAGTGTCTTTCTATAAATATACATAATCCAATGTTAAATGCATGGCAACGAGTCATTAAGCGAAAACCTTATTATGTAAACATGAAATCATAGTTTTGTTAAATTAAACAAGCATGGCAACAAAACAGTTGAATGAAGAAGAAATATGCGAGTTTATAACAAACAAAAGCCTAGCTGCATGTGGTCCATCTATAAACAAAGCAGAACACTGAATTATTGATATGTAACATTATATCCCACATCGTATTTTACTAAAGAAAATCAACTGTAGCGTTGCATTACATTTTATTTTTATTTTTGCCTCGTCATGTGAATCAAACAGTGCGCAGAAAAATGTTGCTGTAAGCAATGAGATATTACCATGCATTGTCTAGCTTTACAACAAAAAATGCTATGTTTATAGGAATAGATGCAAAATTTGCATGTTATATGGTTACTGCGTGATGCAATATGGCGTATTGTCGAGACATGTTGTCATTGAGGTACAGCAGATAAAAGGACGCACTGATTTAATGTACTGAAGCAATTCAACTCTCCTGATCACGAAGCCCCAGACTTAACAAATTAATCACGCATTGTATTTTTATATTGACGTCACCATTTCAGATTAGTCTGCCCAACAATCCACATTGCGCATGCACTATGGTGGACCACGTTAGAAATTGTGCACAAAGCAATCTCGGACGATTCTCACAAATAAAACTAAGCACATCAAATGCTACATTATTGGCACGATCCTGGATAACAGAAGACTAGTTTGCAGATTTTTTAAATGCCTTATTTTCCAGTCTCATGTTGCGTCATGTGACCTTTGGAGTTCGAAACAAATTTACATACAGCGCTCAACCAATAACTGTCATGCGATCATACGATCGAACCGCTAGAACAAAATACAAACGTTGCATTAACTTTTGTCTGATTTCTGCAAGCTTGGCAATTTTCTGCATAAATGTTTTACAATACAACGTAGTATCGACAGTACGGTGTTCATTTGAAAGGATTTTAAAGATCATGCGCATCAGCACACAAAAGGACAAGGAGGTATAAAGTAGTCAGGCTGAATATTTGAATAATTCGTCCATGTATTATTTATCATAAATATGACGCTTGGATTGTCGCGTATGCTGCTAAAAGATTTGCATATGTTTACTTAGCATAAACAGAATTATCTTCTCCATGTCTGCGCGATGCATCATGAGACCATGTGATGGTATGTTTTAAACATCTGATTTTGACGTTCAATCAATGTTACAAAGTTCTTCTGTCAATTTCACGATGCTTGGATCATTAGAATTCTCGACAAATCAAAAGATGAAAGCATGAACACCATTAATTACTGGTAAAAATAAGATCGAATGGCTGAAACAGAATGATAACAACAACGTGAAAACAAAGAACAAGAAAATAAGATAACGAACGAAATATGTACAACCGTTGAATATTCTCACGATATGAAATACTTAGATCGTGTCTGTCACTTTGTTGGCTGTGAGAACAGGTGAAAAACATGTAACTCTTGACACAGATTAGGTAAAGGCAAAAACAACATTCTGCTTGTTTGATAGTAACGCAATTTGTTATTATCAAAACTAACAATAAGCAGATGTCAGATACTCTAAAACTAGTGGAATGATACAGGCACTTGAGCCGAGATTCTTCAAACAACATTTTATTTCGTGAATGATATTATTTATAATACGATCTATACGCTCTTCAATGTGATTGCTTGCATTAATGTGTGAAAGTGCAAGACGCTGAGAGCTTAATTCATTACATCGATCTCATCAATGCACTTGTCGAGGAGAACTTACCTGTGCACCGTTAACTGCCGAAATGAGCCTTAATAGCCCGGAACGGAACCTGTCTTGTACAAATAATACCATCGGATATATTGCAAGTGATTTATACTCTTTTTACGGCAACCCTGCTGATAGATGTTTGTTTAATGCATTTTTGTAAGCGTGGAATAAGTTAAATCTACCTGACCCGAACGGAAGGTCACATAGTTCGGGTCAATTAAAGGTGATTAAGTGCATTCTGGCAGAGTTCCTGGCGAGTTCTTCGCAGACACTACGAAATCATACAAAAGTAGTAAAGACTTTTTAAAAACTGTAAAACATCATTTCATTCATAATTTACACAGCGCTTACAAACACACGCCAATTTTTGTTTCGTGAGGAGCCAAAAATAAATGGTGGATTTTGTTTTTTTATCGCGCAACATGTAATTTTGCACGCGCCACATTCGTCACTTTATTGATACACGCTGTATTAACCATATCATTTAATTGACAAGGAAGATAAAAAAACTTCATCTCTTAAGTAAAAAACGTTATTTGCGAGAAAAATATCAGTCGGAGTGGAAATAACAAAACATTGTAACACAGGATGATGCGGATTTTCTCGATTAATAACGAGAGGGCTTTGATGGTTCTATAAATTGTATCCGTCTAGACTTATCCATAATTGGTATAAGACCAAATTCTGACATTGCTTCATCCATTCATTTTATTGGTTGATTCCATCGTCTGAGAATATCGTACGATATTCGTCAGCCTTGTAATTCAGCTCCTGTCTATGGTTGCATCACGTTCTTCTATCATTAAATATTTTATTCTGTCTGTTACATTATCATACATAGCGAGATGGACTTTCTTGTTGAAAGCGGATAATTGCATCGCAATAACATACTGTAAGTTTGCTTATAAATCAGGCTTTATTTCCTGTCTGATCAAATTACGTTTCATATGTATATATATGTATCCCTTAACGACTCAACAATGATGACTTCATCAAATAAGGATTATGTTAGACGCTTCTAAAGTAAAGAATATATCAGCATTAAAATGTTTCCAAGGAAACTAACCGTCACATATGTTCACTTACAAGGAATATCTTGGTAATGAGATCGTAACTTGTCTAGTGTGTTTACTGTTGACAAATTTATACTCTTACAAGAGCGTATTGGAAAATGACAATAAAATAATATTACAACGATGCATCTGTGTTAGTCATTGCTAATCGTTTGTACTATGAAATATCTTTGACAATAAAATGAGAGTAAGGTATTAAGAAATTACTGGTATGGAAACAACTGAGATTGAAGTTTAGATATGATTTAAATGGTTTACAGAATCCTATGAGTAACACCAACAATGACAGACATCTCCATTCTGTTCGTTATCAACACTATAATCCTGCAGAATTATGGCACCATCTCGCAGATCTCGAGAGTATACACGAGATTTGTGCATCTGATATGACGAGACAGTTTGGTAAGAAACAACAATGATGTCACAAAAATACGACTGACAGACTTTAAAGACGGCAAGAAACAGAACTAAGGGGTATCAGCAAGTGTGTCAGGCTATTTTCAGTAATTCATCGGCTTGTTTTAGCGTTGATCGACACGTGACAGTTTGTTGGCTGATGCGCGTTAGATCACAATGCAAACTGACAAGTGCAATGAACGCTGCCTTACATTATATCCACAATATTGTTCGTGCCAGTGCTCTCTTTCTTTGCTTTCAAACTGGTCACCTTTTTCTCCTTTCTACCGTTCGTAGACTTTCATTTTGTTTTAGTTGCCCTAAAGGATCTTTGACAGCAGTTCTTAGTGTACAACTTTGTTCTTCAAGGATCTAATCTGTTAACAAACCATAACAATACATTAATTAATCTAATGAAAACGTGCTACACACTGTATTATTAACCTCCTATAACAGATTGTAATGTGGTGCTTTCAAACTGACAATATACCAATCTCTTCTCTCATAGGGAAATAAGTTAAATGTAATTAACATAAAAATAACATCAACGACAATTGCTCTAGATTCATTACCTATGAAATATTGATGAACATAGCTTAGAACAATAATATCAGTTCTTTTCTATTGGCCCTAATAAATAGGTCAATCGTATTGATAACCACTTCTGCATTTTGTGTGTCAGCAATTCCCAGCATAATCATAATGACTTAGCAAATTTTTCTACGGTACCAGACTGCAGTTTCACCACGTAATTAACTAGACTGCAGAGAAAATTGTGTCTGCTTAAATCTAGATCTTGTAGGCGCTTAAGTTTCGCGTGCGATTTGCGAGAAATTTTGAAAATCAAAAGCGCCACCTATTTCGGGAGAATATGATCGGAATCACTACGAAAGCATGCTTGTGATTACAAGAAAAAATTACAAAAATTGTTTCTGCCTATTTGCTCTCGTGTAAACCAGTTGTGGTTCATTTCAAACGAGCAAATGTACGGCTATGTTTCTTATTATAAATGAATTAATGTCTACTGAAAACATTAATTATTCTGGATCAAGTTTTGAGATAAAATGCAGCAGTAACAGCGGGGTTACTAGGGAGGATTGTAAGTTAAACACACAGAATACTGCCATGTTCAATATTCTAAACCATATGCAATTGTTTAAATGTGAAGCGATAAAAACTTATAAGAAATAAATGAAATTCCAAAGTCAACAAGAAAAGACACAGAAGAACAGAAAGCACTTAAATTTATCAAATTGCGAGCGCGTGTCACACAGCAAAAGATATTGCATTTATCGTCTGCTTGAGTAAACAGAAGCAGACGGCAGGCACGTGCTCATGATGGAAGTTAGCAGACGCTTATATGAGACATAACTTTCTCCCAAGGTTGTGGGTATTTTAGAGGAATTTTGATGTTACGCAGGATTTGTAAAAATGAGTTAAGTTGATACGCGCGGTTCTGTCGGAACGTGCATTCAACGTAATATAAACACGCAAAATGCGCCTCGTTGTGTATGCAACAAATTAACGTCTGGAAAGAATTCTTATGTTTATCCAGAAAATATTTTTAAGGGAAGCAAACAATTATTTTCGTTTCTATTTGGACATTCCACTCTCGATATAGTCTGATGTCAATTAAAATGATTTCGTTCTACATGAAAATAACAAAGACAAGTACCGTATACGCGGTATAGCAGCATGACATTATGGTTCAATTAGTCATCATATAAACTGAAGGTCGAAAGTTCGAATCCTTCAGGGAGGTATTCTGTGACCAGTTGATGGACTGCTTCCTGTATACAAGTTACAAGTTGACTTCATTCCCGCCAGGAATACATTATCCGGGCGGTGGGGAAAAGTTACGAAGATACAATGTCATTAATCCAGTCGATTGACACATGCAGAAATATCTGAAGGTGGCAAAAAAGACTGACATTAGTTCCTATGTTAGATGTTTCGGCACTATTGCTTTCAACTTAATTGTCGATGTTATTGGTATGTTAAATTGTCAATACATTATATGATAGTTCCACTTCCAAGCTGACTTACGTACGTTGTTATACGAGCATTAAGGTTATTGAACTTTTCCACGGCTGTCAGGAACGATTAGCTACAACTTATCCAATACAAAAGTCAGGAAGTATTTGTTTTTCCGTATGAAAACCGATAAATTGATCATGTCAACACAAAAGCTGAAGTGTAAATTGCAAAATTAATTTACATGTATGCGTTATCAAAACGTTAAACTTGAAATCAATATTCTTTCAAAATGTTATGTCAACATTTGACAGGGAAGTTGCTGCAATTGATACAAAAGTTTCTGATTATTAACATACTTTGAATATTACTATACATAAATCTACATTCAATAGAATCTAGAAGTTTTCTATACACTGACATTTTTTCACTATCTCCAAATCTCTTGGTGTTGAAATTAAATAACAGTTGTAACGGTATAGAGCTGCTTTAAATGATGCGCTTCGTGTAGTTTGAAACATCAGCACGCGTAAATAGCTTTGTCGAAATCTGTGAAGATATTTAGGCAGAGTTTATCATTTATTTTGTGGTAACAGAACGTTGTGAGAACTAACAATATGTTTCGCGTAATCAAGAAAAGATAACTTTTTTCATGAAAGGCCTATCACATTCTAGCATTAAAATGTAAAATCTGGCAAGCGCTCAGGAGATTTAGACTGGAAATGCAAGCGTTTATTTATTGATATCAACCTGGGCTTCTCACGTGATATAGTGAAAACTTTTCCAAAAAATTTGATTAAGATATTTGCGTATTTTACAGGAATATATAAAACATCTCTAAAATTTTATAGTTTTATATTCAGATATAATCCTTCACGTATATTTATTGAAGAGTATCTGTGATGAAATTTGAACATGGGGTTTGCGTATACCGCCAGAAGTCTGTATATTGTTTTCTGCGTATTTTAAACGGTAAATTCCATTTGATTAAAACGAGTTCCGTGCAAATTACAGTTTACCTATTCAGTGGTATGTAGAAAAAATCTTACACCTTGCCTACTTCATTCAAGAACGAACAAGCTCCTCTTCTCTTTAAACCCCATTGCAAAAAAATGTACATAGTAAATTTTTGGCAAGAGACAACTGTAATCAAATGTTTTCAATTAATATAGAACATTACTTTCAAATAAAGCCACAACGATATTGATATCTTGCGTGGAATTATGCTATCCTCAGAAAACAATCAGATTATTTGATGTTACACAAGATGTGCCCCTCGGCTTGATTTCGTTACATTTATACAGAAATAATTGATAGAAATATCTTACACCTCGTCTGTTCGTAGTTTTATGAAACAAGCAGAAGAGAAATGCCTGCAATGAATTTCGGATGAATTCTTTTGGTATTTGCCTTAAACAGAAACAAATTCAAATCTTATTTTAAAGCTATATGAACGTATTAACAAGGTTGTTGTGATGATCAGAATCACTTTGTTAAAATTATCTTACTGGAATACATTTCAAATCTTCTCATGCTATGTTTATTGTTGCTCTCCAGCGGACCATTGATACACATGATTATACATACAACAGAAATAGTATGTATGTTGAAATGAGCAATTTAAAAAAAAATCATTTTGTTCAATGTATGAAATACAGACAAAGTAATGTGGTTGTAATCTAGCATGCGACATTCTTTTCATAGGAAGAATTTTGGAAAACGAAGCGTATGTCCGATCCCTATGATGTTCAGACAACGTTGACATACACTTAGCTGCGTTCATTGATTCCCAGTCAGACATCTAACAGTCGGTGCTGAAGCTTTTTGTCACCAGATATATTACATCGTTGTATTATCATTCATAGTTAAACAAATGTTTTAATATCCGGTTTACAGACGGAACTTTTTTCTGTAGTCCAACAACAAATGTATGACGTGTGAGCTGAATGCACCAGAAAAACACCATTTAATCTCCTCATATGAACATATAATGACAAAAACATCATCCAAACTATTAGAAACGGAAATGAAGTGTACGGTTTACAAGAAGTACCAGTGTTAACAACATGTTCGTTACTAGCTATTTTACGTATGTTTTCTTCACGGTACGTGGAGATAAAAATTGAAAAAGTTAAAGACCTCGAAAATTAATTACAAACAAAATGAGCATTCAATGATGTAAGCGACGCCACCGGAAGCTGTAATTATTCAACAAGTAATTGATAGACTTTTTGTCCTAGTTCTTTCAATCTTGATAGAAAAGATTACATAGTTTGTCTGTTCCAGTATTGTAGTTAGGTACATATTTTATATTCATTACATTACGTAATGAGGAGAGCTATGGTTAGAATGTTATAATGTTCTGAAGTCGGGAAAAATCATCCATCAATTAATTTCATCAAAATTATTACCATCTTAACAAAAGGGAAAATAAGAAGTTCCTTATTGTAAATTAGAACCAAATATGTTTTGAATGTTACGGAAGAATTAGATTATGTAATTAACGTTATCAAAATTATGTCCATAAACATTATTTCGTGGGGAAGATGTGATCTGCAATGTTCACTTAATGTTAGGTCTGCAAAGTTGACGTTCCTTTTCTGTTCATTTAAATAGTTTTAAAAATTATTATAGTGAAAGAACATCGTTGTCAACATTCTGTTATAGTCATATGCTTGTGTTTACCTAGATACTGTTTCCCAAGCCAAAGATAGAATTTATAACTGAAATACGAGTGTTGTGTCATAGTTCAACATAGTTAGGAGTTTATTACAAATTTTATGACACGAAAATTATTCAGTCGTAGAATAAAAAGGCGCCAAAATTGTCCGAAACATATGGTAACCCTGTATCGAGGAATTATAAACATCAGCTTTATTGTCATGACTATCATAGCTTCACATTTACATTATAATCTAATAGGAACCGAAACGGAACTGATTTACCAAATGTTTACATGAAGTCTTTTGAAGATCGGCTGCTGCATGAAACCGCCTTCTGTTGAATCAATCGCCGGGAATCATGAGCTAACGTATGTCTTTTCCATCATTACAGTGAGTATGTTGACTATTTTAACAGTCTTTGAAGTCATTGCATGTGTACAACAATATTACTGGAGAGAATTCAGGTCAGGAAGCTTGGCATCGTACTTAGTGAAGGCTGTTAATTACAGCATGTTTCAGGGTGCTACGCCAACTAGGGCGAATTTGTACACGACTAAAAGCAGATAAAGACAGCGAGAGAGCATATACCTTGTAGTAAACAGTATGAAATGGTTAGTATAAGCCAGAACGAGCTTTCCTGCAAGAATTTCACGATGTAGTCCTATGGAGCGGGTTAATGATACGCAACTGTGAGGGTTAAACTACCAACAGAAGACTTTCTTCCAGGAATACATCAGTAATGTCGTACGTTTATTATCAACAATTAACTAAGTAGTCAAAATGCCAGCTTTCTTAAGTGGAGGTCTTGTCACACGCTCTCAAATCCATTTGTTCTCCACAAGGGGCCAAAAGGGGTCGTGCTGATGATTTATGCTTATTTAAGTAAATGCCAATTATACGACAGAGTATGTATTTTAAAATATGCAATTTAAAGTCATTTTGTTAAATTTATGAAATAGATACAAAGTAAAGTGGTTGTAAACTAGAAGGCGACATTCCAGGGAAACCTAAATGGACGATAGAGTTTCATAGACCACCTACCTTTTCTTCATTAATGACATGGTAAGGGTCTGGCTAATAGATATATAATGAATATTTTACTTTAATATGACACGGAATAAGAATTCCAAAGAAAAAGCTTCCAGTCAGGTACGGACGTGTGGCATTTTAACAAGGTATGGGTGAAACAGCATACTGTAGACCAACGTTAGTTACTCTGGATAAACATGAACGAATCTTTAAAAACGTCAATAAGTACGTGTTTACATAAACAGACCACATGTGAATAGAATTATGATATAATAAATAAAGAAAATAACGTGAAATAGTAACCAGACTAGTGGTAAACAACAACCTATAATGTGAGAGTGCATCTTTAGAAGTGGATCAACCGGTATGTTAACAGATTTTAATAATCTCAACAAGAACTCGGTTTGATCTTCTTCATAGAGATCAAGAATTTAAAGGATAGTGGTATCATCAGAAAAAATCTATTCTCTTGACATTCTCTGTTTCCTTGTTTCCACATTATAAAGAAAAAAATCATCTATCAAATCGGCACTGATTCTAAACTAAGACAATACATTATGTGTCTGACGGAGTGAATCCAGCATCCAATCTTGTACACGATAAATGCACCGCAAAACATTACCCGACATGTGTTTAGAACATAAAATCTACGGGATATGTACGAATAGTATTAGGTACGAATTTGTTCCGACTAAAAGTGCTTGAGTACGGATTGGGGGTATTCGACAACGAATAGTGCAGTAGGTATAACGATGAGTATATTACTTATAATAAAAGTATTTAACCACATATTCCTGTTATAATCATGTACTTTCTATTAAACTATCTACAAGTATCAGTATTCTGAACAGCAAATGGTCATATTAGATACTTAATTCTTTGGAAACAGGGGAACGCTCAGCTTTCTTTCTTCTGACTCCTAATACTGGTCTTCATTGTACTGATAATTGTGACACAAGCAACTTTACACCAAGACCATTTTGGTCTGTTCATTTATGTTTCATGGAAATATTTCGACTTGTACAATAATTGTGGGTGGCTGTTCATAATTGTGCCAAAAATTGACAAAAACAAACCAGTTATTGTGATTACAATATCGGTCTTCGTACATTTTATGTTAATCTACTTACATTAATGTCAATGACACTGATTAATAGCATTACATAACAAGGATGTGTTTAACAATTTCTTTAAGGGTTGATATCATTATAACTCGTTCAAAGAAACCGATGATTGAATGATAAATCTACAAGACGCAAAAATTAGGCGTTAAAGACATGGCATTCTGTTATCATGAAACAATACAGAGGTCAAAAAGGTCAAAGAGTGCATTACGATAAATATTTCCAACCGAGTGAAACATAATATCGTACAGGCATGTTTCCAAATATCAAAGACGAGTATAAACTATAATATTTTTTTATAAAAGTATATCCAGTTTTTTGTTGTATCAATCCGCTCTGCAGTAAATGTACCATACTGACCTAGTTTCAATAAAATTACTCAACATAGAAAATAGTACGTTGGATTTAATTACAAAGATAGCATTTTGGTGAAATGTAAACAACCACATCAGCACCTGTGCTACAACGGAAGAGAATGACATTTATAACTTGCTTTGGTTTTTTCTTAATGCACAGTAAGAGGTGTAATTACTGATTAAAAAAAGAACAAAGTACAAAGCAGTTCGAGCATTTCATTAGAAACGCTTAATAAATGAAAATTGGTATAAAATGAAATGAAGAGTTCAGCGTTAGACAAACAAAAGCCTTATTTGCATTCTATGATACGTATTACATAATTATATCAAACTTGATCAGTGTTAATTTTCATTTCGAACTTAAGTTGTATTATATATTATTTGACGACGGTATCAGACGAGTTACGACTGAATATATATTAATATACATATATTATATAAGACTTTGTCAGAATCTTATACCTTTTTTCACCACCATGCTCCATTTGTAAACGCAATGTCATGCAAGACTTTTATACATCACGCATCTTTTATGTTTTACAATGTACTAAAGTTCCGGTAACACGTATACAACTGTTCAGACTTATATGTGATATTTTTATTTCCAGATGACGCTAACAGATGTCAAAACTATTATTACCAAGGTATGTCCAAAGTATGCGCAAAGAGGGAGGCGTGCTAAAGTCCGGAGGGGCCCAGTATTTGTGAGTTATCTTTGATATCTCGGCAAATACTTCCTGCATGTCTATCATATAGAACGGCATATTTTGATGAGAAATCCATTAACCCATACTTCATGGACATTTCGTACGTATGTAAGTAATTGCCCGGATTCTGACATATTAATGCGCGAATTTGTAGATTTCATATTGACAATTATTTTATCGTCTGAATATCTAGAACCGCCATGATTTTCAATTTCTCCAACACGAAACATCCTCACGTCTTGCATGAAATATCTTCCGGTACGACATTTTCGTATAAACGTCATCAAGCGGGTGTCGTCTGCGCAGTTTATTTGGAGTTTTTACGATTGAGTTCAACCTTTGCTGATTTGAACCAGGTTTGAAAGTTTGGAACAACAGGATTAAACTAATGAGTGGCAGATTTGTAGTTTTTTCTTAAGCACATGGTTAATTTAGACTAATGCTGTGGGTGGGGTCTAGTTATTATATATATTGAGATAATGGCACTAACGTACATTTTCACTTATCTTGGAAAGCCATTATTTGCTTGTATGACACATATAATGTCTTTGTTTTGATTTGAATGCAACATTTATGATAATTGTGTCTGTAATTAAGCACTGCACAGGTGAAATATGTAAATTTAATGTCCAATATTTGCTCGATAGATACCGTCCCTGCAGAGCCTACACGTGCCAAAACACGTCAAAGTTAATTGGCTTTCAACGTACAACTTAACTCATAGCTTCATTGTAACGATAAGAAAACTATAACGTGCATTGTCAAGTGCCAATGTACCATCTTATGCACATTTTATCACGTAATTAAATGTAATTATGCTAATTAGTTTTATCAAAAGATAATTACACCAAAATAATAGGTTCTAGTGAAGATGTTGTCTTTGAAACATTTCCAGAAAAAAATTGCTTACCTCAACTTACGTCATAGATTTTTTTGTCGTTATCATGAACGCTGACTTTTCGACATTGTTGCTCGGAATTCACATGAAACTAAATGTCACATGTCGAATATTTGGATGCATAAATCTGTAACAGCTGGCTAATGGTGGTTGTAGAGGTTTAAATGTGAAATATATTCATTTGTTCGGTAAAATGGGAAACATCTTTAAAAGAAGACGTTCGGGACTTAATGTGAAGATATTTCGGGTTATTACTTAACCCATTGCCTCATAATACCTCATTTCCCCGCATCTGAAACAGACGACTTTTGAAAACTTTGAGACAAAAGAAGACATTGCTTGTAATGAGTAATGACTTCTCTGTCACAATATTTTCCACTCTGTCGGAGACAAATAACCCAATTTTCTTTAATAAAATGATGTTTTGTATATTAGTTTTGAAATCGGAAGAGTAAGAAATATGCTTATGAGGATTAACTCATCCACCTGAAACATTTCCATCAAGTTTCCTTATAGGTTCTGAGTCATTTAGTGCAACATATACATGTATCTTGTACATGGTGCAACATCAGAACCGTCTGTCACCAGACTGGTAAAAGAAAAGAATTGACAACTGTCACATGACAGATGTCTGTCACATGACAGAAGTCGTCAACACGAGAACTGACAAACAAAATACATTGAAGATATAGGAGAATAATACTCACAGGTTTAGCAGTTTTTGTAGGGTAGCAGATTAATTCTATACGCGTACACTACTAGTATATCCATCAAAGCAGAATAATAAACACAAAAATATTAATAAAATTATTGCACAAACAATCACCATCTTTGTTCATCAATATCAAAATTTGTAAACGTTGACAAGCTAATTATAGAACTGATGAAATAATGTAATTGTAGGATTGACTTTAGATATGAAAGTTGGAAACCCGCTGTTTAGTCCCTAATTATGGATATGATCATCATATGAGTAAAAACAATTGAAAGTTTGGATTGGAATCGCTCTAATCACTACACTCTATGTAATGGTTATATATAGAGCGAGATAAAATTCTGTAATTATATTTACGTACTCATTTGGTCATAGTGCTCTATTAACCTATAACTACATCTGGACTTATAATCATTTATATTAAATAAAAATGAAAACCATTTGTTTCGAATGTAAAGAATAACTGCGTGATATTTTACATAATGAATGCCTCGACTTTTTTTCAGGCTGTAGTCTTACATAATAGAACGTATACATAGCGAATGACATACGATCAATTTGTCTTATTTTTTCCACAATCAAACCAATATATTAGTCGTAATTATACTATATATCTTACTGACTGGAACGGGCAGGGTATTTATTTTGTAATTTACTTTTCTAAGATATCTCTTCCAGACAATTTATCTTGGAATAAACTATTTTATAAACAAGTTGTTAAGACTCCGAGCCAGGAGACACAATATTTCTGCAGACGCTTGCAAAATGGAAAGCGTCCATGGATAAGATCAATGAAGTTCCATCATGCAATAGCTTATCTATATACACTTTTATAGGAATCCAATTACGTTCAGAAACAAGCCTTTGAATGATCAAAATGCATCATCTGTGCGATGTGGATAATGCACTTGTTTAAAATTAATGAAAACTGGCCACCTAAAGAATTATAATCCTATCTAATATTCAACGTCCGTTATTGCTTATTAATCAGATTTCGAATAGGGATATAATCTATTATGGTTTGAATAATTACATAGCTGAATTGTTTTACATCATACAGCTTTCAAAATAATATTGAAAAACGAAACTATAATGTGAAATATAAAATGATTTGTTAAAAAAATGGACTTTTCTCTTTCAAAATCATTGAAGCTACGAATGAAACGAGAATATTGTTTTCTCATTATAAACTTATGCTAAACATCCAACCGCGAAATAAAAATTATTATTCTGGAAGTTAACTTCCACATAAAACTAGGCTATATTTGTTCAAGGCCAGTTGATTAATTCCAAATGGCCAGTTCCCGCAGTAAGGCAGTGATGATGGTTGCAATAAATTAAAGACATAATATTCCAATCAACAATATAGTACAGTTTCCTTTTATTGCTAAATCAGGACGTAGACATGGCTGCTAGTACAGTTTCCTTTTGTTGCTAAAATCAGGACGTAGACATGGCTGCGGACGATGTGTGGCCAAGCATATGTTCATGTATTTAAATGTAAACTCTTAAGTATTTAATGTACTGTGTATATTCCTTGAACTGACGTATTCCAAAATTGTCTTCGACCCAGGGAAAAGTTTTTAGAGGAAAAAACATAGAACATAGAAAAAATCAATTTGAGAATATTTGTGATGTTAACTAGATTACAATACAAATGAGAGGTTCTTCGCCTTATGTTCAACAATCTTTTCTTTCAGTTTTTCATTAATTGAGTGCATCTCTCACAAGAATAGACTGATTCCCTCATTATTGTTTAATCAATTTTAAGTGTTTCTATCCCATAGATTTCCCCCATGTTATCGTATCTTTTAAATTTGCCGTTTACCAAAGAGATATTTTTAATTCCTTTGCACTATCTTTATCCCATTTATCATAATAGGGTGCCATGTTTCAATTTATCATTTTCAAAAAATAATTTCACTGTTAAACCCACGAACACCGACGGTGAACTAGTGTTTTATTGTCTGAATAATTCACTTGGCATTTTTATATGGATTTCGAAAAATCCTGGAAAAATCAGAAAGAATTTTAAAAATAACTAAGAATCTTGACTATTCTTCGCTGCTTCCAAAAGAAAACCATGATTATGATCTATGTCTGTCAGGTTTATACCTTTCGTCTAAGATATTGTAGTTGTACCCAGCGGTTTTATTAAACTCACAGGTTCTCGTGGTCATCGAAAAACTGCTGGACGGTCCCCTTAAAGTCATAGACTCTCGCGTGAAGTATGAATCTAAGAGGCATGTTGGCTTAGCTGTAACACCTCGGATAAACCGATAGGATTAATATCTTCATTATTTATGTTGGATGAGCAGGAAATCTCACTTAACGACGGCTCAAATGTTAACACCATCACATTATGTGGACCACGAATTTTCCGGGTCCGGTTTCCAACGTATCCTCTAAATTTCGACGTGAACATAAGGCCAACCATATATTGTTTATTTCAAAACTAGTCTTGATATCATAGGTTTACTGTACAGTCGTTAGATCGGGCCATTTTCATATCTATTAATTCAGCTATTGTTTCTACTGAGCCAACTGACTCCTGATTAAGTCGCCTCATATTTTGGCTAGTCGGAGGCTACAAGAAATCAAATCGATTTAAATATTTGATCACATGTAAATTGTACAAGATAACGCAAGTTGCGCGAATACTGTTTAATCTCAGCATTTGTCTACTTAAAAAGTGTAAAAAAAATACCAGAAATGCATTTTTTACTTCGCAATTAGAATTAAACCTATTCATCTAAAACGGAAAATGTTGAAATCTATTGATTTATTGATTAATCCTTTCGTTCAATATTATGACTGAAAATTCATTGATTGTAGGTTTATTGGAACTGACAGTACGAACAAGATTATACTTATTGTTGCAATCAAATGGTTTCGAAATTGATAGAATGCGCATTGCGTCCAATTTCCATGTAAATAAAAGCGGCAAAAGTGCACATCGCATTTAAAGCTGTGAAAATCAATTACAACAAGCATTTGGGGCTTAATTCAGCATTATTTCTCTGCAGGGACCTTTAATTATTTTAGAGGAAAGCCATATCGACTTCCTGGAATTTATTATATTGCACTATAGTTGCAACCAATGCGTCAAATACTTTATCTTTGAAATGGCAGCACATACATTTTTTAAGATGGGGATTATTTAATTTCGTGAACTTATCCCTAATGCATAACGGATATTAACTTATTCAGTAACTCAATTATGTAACAATTATGCACATTCTATAAGGGAATTTTATTGACTGAAAATGTTGACATTTGCCTTGTAATTGCGACATATGATTTTTAATTGACATATTATCAGTTATCTATTATCATGTATGTATTATTTCGATTAACACCAATGATAAAAACCGTATGCATTTATTTGTAAGTGGGAAAAAGGAACTATTAATCATTTAAATTGTCAGGATATAAATTACAAAGTAATTTCACTACTATTCATAAATTAGAAATAATGGAATAGTTTCAGACGTCGGAGCTTATTTGCATGCGTTACTCGCAATCTTAAGTGTAATTAACACATCGTCATTCAATTTTAATAGATTTTTTTAACTTTTAAACTCCAGAGTTTATTCCATCTATGTTAATATATCAACAATTTACGTGAATCAAATAAAAATCGAGATTTTAGTCACTTTCAATACGTTGTCTTCATTATTTAAGATCTTAATATTTTAGGTTTGAATTTAAAATTGGAGCAATGTCTATGTGTAAACTTCTGCCTGTCTTAATTTACTTGCTTCAAATTTGTCCTAAATGTAATATAGTCATTAAACACGAGTTATTGGAGATAAATGTAACTTTAAGAGGAAAAGATGGAAACGTGAGAAATGAACAGTATCATTACGGAATGATGTTCATCTTCTATTTCAAACCTTTAACACAGTCGTCAAATACATTATTAAAGTAGAACCCAGGATCGCATATACGCTGGTAAAACATGATTAAACTATCATCACATTGGTGAGTACTGTTTTATCAGATTCACACAGAGATACCTTATGACTAGAGTTGTTCTTTCCGCTGGAAGCTATTTGAGAATAATTACCTGAATCAAAAGGGGAATTTACTTTGTAATTAAATTGTGCACATGAGCGGGTGATATGTATATGGAAAGTAGAAAGGAATTTAAACTAATCATTGGCAATCAGCTTGGTTTTCTACCTTTGAAATGTGTCTTCCTGACCTTTGTTGCTTAGGTCAATGAGAAGTTAAGTCAAACTAGATGAAAGATAGATTACAATTAGGCATGGGCACCTGCCTCATTCGGTTGACTATGCGCCCGTAAAATATAAAATATTCATTAATATGTTTCCTTTCTTAAAAAGTAAAATGTCAGTCAGTGGTCATTTTGACCTTGTTTTTATCACCTGCCCAAATAGGTCTTGTTTTGACAGGTGTCATTTCTGAAGTTCGCAAATTTACATATTATTCTCAGAATTGTCGTTCAAAATGATGACCTCGCTGGAAATATCCTGTGTAGACCATTTTTAATGTTTGTGTTTTAAATCGATCCATTATTTCTAAATAAAACGACGGAGGAAGTGTAAATAATTATAGTGACTAAATGACGAAAATATAAATTGTTTGAAAGCATGCCAAAATTTCAATACCTAAAAATTTGCATATTTCTCAATTGCTGCTGAGAGCGGAAATTGACATGTCTGCGACCTTGTCAATAAATACAACGCACTTCGTTATGTGCATGTCATAGGGAAGTAAAAGAAGCGCCATCTTCCGACAAGAAAACAATACCATGTCTTGTGTATTATTTTTATCCACGTGACTAATGACAGAGCTGTTTAATAATTGTTGAAGAATAAACAAAACCTGATACAGGAATGCATGTCACACACCTTATATTGTAATGTATACATGCATTTAGCGTGTGTGTTATCCCAAATATTTCATGAGAATAAAACTTGTAATTATGTTAATACGACGAAAAGAATCCGTTGTCACGTGTTCAGTTCATGCAAATTATAAAATGGACAAAGGTAGGACCGCCATGTTATCTATTAGATCACTTGAATAGAAAGAAGTTCTGAAGTCCTTAATTAGATCTGTAAAATAAACTCCATAAATTCTGAAAAAGGAGAAAAAATAAATTGTTAAAATCACACGTAATAATACACTTTCTGTTGAGCCTACGTGTAGAAAACCAAATTTAAACAACAGTGGAAAGAATATACTTTAATAAACACTAAGTCGAACAATTTAAAATATTTAGTTTCATACAATTAGAGAATAATTATATCAAACCTGCTGGTTCCATTTATTATAATTTTATTCATGTTTTAACCTTCATCCGAAGCATCGTGTATGTTTTCTCTAAATCAAACCATTCCAGCAATGAGATATCTTCCGACTCTCGTCGAAATTTCTTTTTTTATGTCTGATGAGTAACCTACAAATCAAATCCATTGATCTATCTCTGTCTTTAATTATCTTAAGGGGGTGGTTTGTAAACAATCAGAAGTCAGGACTCACCATGTTAGCAAACAAACGAGACTGATTAGTTCGGTCCAAGCTTCCGTATTTACCTCACTAGGAAGATTTCATTTACATGATTCTGATTCAATAAATACTGATTCCAGCCAACTTCTTACCCAGACGAATATATTTACGAGAATTTTATTGAACAAATGGATTTGAATTATTTAACATACTGGGTATATCGATTTGGAAAATCAGTTTTACATAATATCTAGACGTGTGGTCTTTGTGGATTTCATTTCAGTAATAAGATTAATTTAAAACATCTAAGACACTCACTCGTGAATATGATTAAAGAGATAGGATCTTAACTTCATTTTAGCACATTAACATATTTGTGCCGAATCTGTTTATTAAACACTATTTTCCGAATGAAAGAAGACCTAGAATCGCTGTCGATACAACACATCACAAGACGATATGGAAACTGGTGATTTTATATACCGATCCACACTTCTCAAAAAAGAGAGCAATAAAAAGTCTTATAGATTAAATTGTTTTCTTTTTCTGGGTGGTCCATAAAATGCTTCTCAGCCTTTGTTTAATTTAATTTTATTTCAGGGGAGGGGAACTCGTGCGTCTGTGTGTCGTAACGCGTAATCGAGATACATTTTTCCTCTAAAAAGAAAACATTGATGAGAATACACTCAGTACTACACATTCGGGACCCTGTAGTTTGCTGTGGCTATCCGAGCACCAGAGTCGTCACTTTGAACAGTACGTACCCTAAAACGCTCGGGAATAAAAAAACATTATCTGATATCATTACAGTGTTGTATAATTGGCTCATAACCTTATTCTCGGCATAATTATACGTTTTGTTAACCTTCTATTGTTGCACAGAGAACTACCGAGCATGGCGCCTGTGTCTGGGACAGCGACAATAAAATTTTATAAACATTGCAAGACACGGTTACAATCGGGAATTGGTACTTTAAAACCATCCAGGTGTTATTTTCTATACAAATATTCGGAAGTCGTTTTCATTCTGTTATATGATCTGGTTATTACTCAATTAAACCATGAATTTCAAATCAACTCTAACATATTATTTTAGTAAAGTGATCTACAACCATTTTAGCTCAGTCTTTGAATTGTATCTGTGTCAATGACAGTGTTTATCACGCATTAACTTGTTTCAATGCACAATGTTTTAAAGTTTTAATAGCCATGAATGAATTATAAATTGAAAGATTTTATGAATGATAATAAAAGAGAAATTTTAATGACAAATTAAAAACGCTGACACTTCCTATCAGCACGAGGATTAGCTGCCTCATCACCTGTTTATGGAAATGTTTGTTTTTGACATGAATATTCAGACCTGTTGAGTGGGGAAAACAAAAACAAATTGAATCATAAATTTCCATGACGCCCCGAGGATATTTCAGTGATTTCATTTAAATGAAGAAGTGATATGTTCATGAATTAGTTGAATGTTTAAAATTTGAAATCCTTAAAGACATGTCGGGCAGTGATTTTATCATAATCACGATGAACAGCTTTATTTAACAATTGTGTTTAAACTATTTAAGACTGGTTCGATTACATCTATTTTATTTGGAACCAGTCTAATATTTTTGTATTGGTTTGGAACAAAATAGTTTATTTCAAGATAATAGTTATCCGGTTCTTGAATCAATGTAATACATAGTAAAGTGATATAATATACATTTGTGCATAGAGTGCATCAATACTTAAACACAAAGTATAAAATATTATTTTAACGTTTAAATTGAACGAGTATCTACTGTGTATAGAGCCCACCTCTTGCCCAAGGATCAGCTCGGCGATTTTATTGTTATCTTTTCTACGTTACTCTTTGTTAGCAGCAATCTTGCATTTCCGAGCAGTTTTTGATGTGGTAAAGTAGAGTTTCCACGTGATTGTTAACTTCGTGTATACATTTTAGTATATACAATATATCGTATTGTGAAAACGATTCCGTATCAAGCACACGGGCGGTCAGACTGATTAAAGAATTACAATTTAACAACACATAGCAGTCTATATAAAACTGTTTTTCATTACATTGTAGTTTTATGTAGGTATTTACCCAACCCAGGGTACGTTATTAATTCTCAATATCTGCTGGAGACAAGATAGTATATGAAATATCTTTAATAAAAATCTTCAATAAAGATAGTCCCGCAATTGATATACAAACAACTTTGTTTTGTCTTCATCTTGCTGAACTTAGTCGAACTTTAAATAGTGAACTGAAATAAAAAATAAAGAATTTTAGATATTTGTGCTTAGTAAACTCCAGGTTCATAACACCCTTAAAAGTACAAGGAAATAGGCTGCGTTCTTCATCACACACTGGATTCAACGATTTGTACACTCTTAAGTTTATCGCTTGCGTATTTATCTGAATTTATCCGTCTATGGGATTCTGAAATAACCTACATGCCTCGCATGTAATCACTGATCATTGAGTACACAACAACAAACTGGAGTTAGAGGTTTACGGTAATGGGAGATTTACGTGAACGTCTTAGATCTCCATCCATTTGTACTCCTTCTCCTGGTGACTTCATATAAAATTCATTTGACTAATCACTAGTAATTAGACAGGACCTGCATTCAATAGTAATCTCATTTCCGATTCTATCTTATTGGTTCACTCTTTTGAATAAAGCAACATAATTAGCTAGTTTGTCTATTTTGTCAGATATAAGTCAGAGAAGTGAAGAAATTCGTTTCTACACGTGACATGATGCAAAGTATCTCTTTTAAAATGTTTCATTTTTATGATAGCCGAAAATATTACAATAATAAGGAAGTAGAAACTACTAATTGTAATTAAAAACTTAATTTAAAGACAATTTAGATAAATTGTTTGTATTTCTGAAATAAACATAGTGGTCCAGATTTCTGCCAGTTGTCGCTGAAGGCTCTGACTTCATCCATTTCCAATAATTGACTTATTTCAGACCGAATGTCCTACATCCATTGTTCTCCAGCTAAACTGTTGTCTGATAATTAAACATTTTAATGTCCAGATGAACAAAATCTTAATTAATTAAATGCAATGAAATGCGGAGACATTTTCACGAGCAATCACAACTTCACGGCAACATGTATCAGACGTTTTCAAATGAGGTCTCAATCCAGCAGAATTTGAGCGCCATCTGTTAATCATTTTTTCCGCGAAAAATACCGTTATAAGGGTACCGTCCTACATGATACCAAGTCAAATGCTTTGTTTTAACCGACTAAAATACAACATCAATTTGCACATTGCATGAGTCCTGTCATTTAGCTGTTAAATAAGCTCAGTGTTGTGTGAAGCGTTAATCTAATAAAACACCGTCTTGATTACTTTCCCACAGTCTTTAGAAACCTTTAAAAATAAAACAAAACTACTTTTGCAGGAATTTGTAAAATTTGTCTAATTAAAATTTGTAATTGTTGTTTGACCCTAATGGACGTAGTTGCGATTTATTTCTAATGTAAGGAGGTGTTTTTGCAAGTAAGCACCTCGGTAGTAGACCACCATTGTGTGAAGACAAACACCTTCGCTACTCGATTCATTGCAAGGGGCGTTTTTTCTATAATGTGTTATTTTAGCATCCTTGGATACGCATTAATGATCTAGACTGTAACTTCGAATTAGTTAGTTATTAAACGAATTTAATACCGATAGTTTATCTATGAATAATGCGAACGCTAAATGAATTCACAGCGATGAAAGTGTCATATTGTAATAAAAGGTAATTAAATTATGAACCAAAGTACAGCACGACAGTATTGAGATAGTATGTGGTATAATATATTGGTTAGAATTGCAAATCTTCTAGACACTAGATGCTACAGATCTAGTCATAAAGTACAGTTTTTTCCTCGTATTGCCTTAAACATCAGAAATAACTTGCATGTCGCACATATCAGAGGAACGTTGACATTGGACTGGCAACAAATGTTTGGTACAGAACCGGGTAAAATATTCTGAAACATCTTGTGAGGAATTTACGTTTTTATTGTCCTGCAGCAGCGATATTTGATGAAAATTGCCCCAAGACACATGACAAGCGGTTTGGGTGTTTACGTCTTATGCGCAACAAACACACGAACGACTCCCGTTTCATGAGACCACGTGACCAGGAGCCACCAAATGTTAAGTTATTATCAACGGTTCCTTTTTACAAAAAAGACAATTGAACGTCAGTTGATTACCCTAGGGGCCAACGCGTAGTTTAATTATAAAATTAGTTGATAAAGTGACGATTGTTCCTTCAGGGTAATTAAAAAACCAAAAGGGAGAGCTTCATTAATCTCTCTGTTCCTTGTTTTAACTCATTTGATGTTTTCTTGAATTGCTCTGCACTTCCATAGCATGCAACAATAACGCTCATGTACCAGTGTAACTATTAGCAACAATGGGTGTTAACGATTTCACGTGCCAGGAAAAAATCGCTTGCCATAATTGGGAATTACTACAAGTAGTAGTAGTAAATTTAGGAACGAGTTTTAATTATTTGGAAATTGAGAAGCATGCACTAAATTAGAAACGTAACTATTTGTGGATGTTGGTTACTGGGGACAAATTAGAGTCTTGGTGGAAAAGAATATTGGTTTTGTTGATGTACCATATAGATTCACCTGCAATTATTTATTCAAAATCTTATCAAAACTGACAATCTTTGGGTAATTATCTCAAGACAATTTATTATTCATTGCGTTGCTGCTAAAAACTGTAATCAACCGTTTTTATCGAATTGTTTCGAAGGATATCGTGACTCTCTCAGACCGGAGGATAATAGAGTCATAGTCATTATACCCACTTTAGTTGGATTGTAATAACAACACATGCTAAATGAAGACAGTATTTTTATATATTCCTGTCCGTACACTTATGCTTTTATCACCAACATTCTTGAACACCAGGTTGTTGCGTATTAAATTATTATTAAATGTTTCAGATGAAATAATTGAGGAAGAAAGCACAATTTACTTATGTGCCACAAAGGACAAGTTTAAAACCAACTTTTTACGGGCAATATAATTTTAAGATACAGAATATCAGACTATAAGACCATTCCGTTTTATTGTTTTGTAAAGCGTCCGAGTGCGTCTAGGTTTTGAGCTCCGTCAGCCAAAAACATACCATTTTATTCAAGTATGCGGTTTCTTGATTGGACGCCACAGTTTCCAAGATTAACGGCTGTACTTTGCAAATCATGCTTTAAGTTACTTTTATTTTGAATTGTGATCTTTTTTTATTGTTAAATTGTTGTTTAGTATTTCAGTGTAGGGTACAGTAACTCGGAAAATCAGAGGTATTAGATTTCTATGTTATAAGTTTAAAATAGTCAGTTGGCTATTGTTCTTGCTATAATATGTTTAATTAAACATGTGATTCTGTTAAAATCAAGAAAACTAATTAGTTTTTTTTAAATGAGATTGTGTGTTCTTTTTTGCAAAATGAAATTGACGCTTGACAAAATAAAAAAATACAAAATGGTCTAAACTAAAGATAATTGTCTTAAAAGTGGATATAATTATGTAGTTCTACTTTTATGCATTCATAGACAAACACAAAAATTGTCTTGAAATCAAAATATTCTAATAAGTAAAATTCTTTCTCTAAAAATATCAGTTTAAGCACCGGTGATGGTTAAAATTGGGTTACAGCGGAGGTATCTTGGTCCTGACGTAGCGCACTCACCAAAGACCATCAAGTACACATAATAAGATGTTCATAATGATAACAAAACTTTCACATCATTTTCTACGTGTACGTATTTTGTTTACCATTTCTGGATTAAAAATTACCATTTGACATGTAGTTGTTTAATTACTGAAAGCATAAGTTATTCATTGATTATTAAATAATTATGATGCTCCCACGCGAGACCACATTCTATATGCGTTTTATAACGACAGATGATCGTGCAAGTAGACAATACATGTCATTTGTAATTTAGAACAAATGATCCGAAACTGAACTTAAATATTTAATCTGCCGATGAGACAATGTTAACATGAAGATTCGGTCCGATGCCTTTATCACTGATTGTTATCATTTGGTATGCGACGCGGAAGAACCCGGTGTTGGCAGCCTCTGATAAACACAAGCAGATACATTAAAAGATTGTATTGAGAAAAGATATACCGCCTTTAATAGCTCTGGTGATGAACTTTTTTTGTTGGTTACACGAAATTGATCGTTAAATGCGGTCTACACGTGACGCGCCTCAATAGATGTTGACACGCGCGCCGTTCATTAAACTTTTGAGCTCTTCAGATGAAGTCCGAAAACAAACAGCTTCCGCTTGCTGTCTTGTTCACTTCCGGCTCGAAGTTGCCAATGAACACGGCATGTTGACTAAATTCTTTGATTTCTATCGTATCATTACAAATAGTATTATGTATTATGCTTCCGATCACGAGTAAAAGATGTTGTGAGTTTGTGCATTTCTTTGTACATATTGAATACATCGTTGCATATGGTGCAAAGTTTATTCTTACAAATTACCTTGCAAGTATGATAGAGGGTCATTTTTATCATTCATTAAATACATTCTGGTGCAAATGATAGCTTAATTTCTTGGTTGATCACCAATACAACAAATGGAAGGTTCAAACGCAATGACATCGCATCTGTTCTTTGTCATGTGTTGAAACAAATACCTACATACGAGTATATAAATTTTGAAATAAAACTATGAAGTCATTGGCAACAAAGCGGTATAAAGTATAAATCCGTATGTCTGGATTTTTCTCATACAGATACATGCGAGACTACTGGTGCAATCTTTGTTGTAGATATTTGGCTTGGGTGGCAATGTTGTCGTTTTTTGTTTAAGTCGTTTAGTGCGCCAGGTACAAATACTAATTTGTCATAGTAAGTCAACCTGGAATGCATGTTGGGAGTGGCACTACACGTGTTTATTGTATGTATTGTGTATTTACCTATAAAATGATGTTCTATGGTATGGTATAAAACTTTAGGATTGGCTTTATAAAAAAATATGACTTACGTGATATAAACACTAGTTTCAGGGTTGATGAAGGACAAGAACGCATTTATGGGTGTTAAAATTGGCGTCATCTAGTGACTTACCATAATATCTGAATGAGTTCACATATATGTAGGTGTATGTAGGTATATGTGCGCCGAAGTGGAGAGGACATATATATTTCTGCCGTAAGTATGATTATATAAACATATACCTTGCTACCAATTTTTAAAAAGATGCAGAAGCATTGTTTAAGAATGGAATGTTTCAATAACATACATTACACTGTTCACTTATTGCCGTCTTCCTGTATTTAGTTCCTCAACTCCCTAGTCCATCAGGAATCTATGTGATTCTTTAATGGATTTATCGTTAGTGTGAATAAACAAATCTACATAACAACACACCGCGGTGTCAACTTGGTGTGTTTTAAACTTGTTCAATGAACAATATAAATATTTATAGCCTGACGCGTGTCAGTCGAATGATGAATTATCTTGTCTGTTTCAAATATAACGGAATAACCCATCCAACAAAATGAGTCACTTTGTTACAGTAACACTGTCTGTGACAATAGATAGTGTGTGTATTGTTTAACTGACAAATATTGGTCAAACAAGTGGAGTGTTTTGTTGTTAAACACTCAAGGTACTCAGTTTTGCTTTACTATGATGTTTGTATAAACCTTGTAATTCATATGACATTTCAAGAACTCGGTGTCATCGAGTAGTGCCCCTATATTGTCCCTTATTATAATGTTTATATTATCGCTTGACCAGATGGCGACAACACCCCGATGAGAGAATCATTGTCCAAGAGAAAACGGAATGTTGCATTTTTTCTAGCTGATTAATTGGTTAGTGACTGTTTACGCTGGATGCATGTCACCCTGCTGGCATATGTGACAAGTCAGTGGTCAACACGTGGTGGAAAACCGATCTTCAGCGAAAGTAGACGAAACGACATTCACTGTGATTAATTAAGTTTTAATAGGATGCACTTGCTCTGTCGCTGTTAACTCTTGCCCGGAACGATGACATGCTGGGAAAAGTCAAGTATTCGTTATGTCACACCTGTGTGCAATTTCATAGAAAATAAGTGGTTAAGTTTGACGAAAATTAGCCTCTATGTTTAGCACTTTGACCAATTCGCGTGGAAAATTAGTTCATTTTCGTTCAGGGTCTGGACAGGTGGAACGTGTTGTTGAGAGATTTGTCCTTGAAGTAAAGTACAGTGACGGTATAAAACAAAAATCTATCAACTAGGTATAAATCTTTTAAAGTAATTATACGGTGCTTTTTCATCGTCTATCAAAATAGAAAATTTGTGTAACAAAAGCGTTTTCCTTGCTGCATCATGCTTCGGAACTCCGTTTACCGGAAGCAGACGACATTTTGTCAATGATTTCGATAGAATATTCGCTTGGGGCAATAAAACACCGGCCCAACACACGCGATCAAAATATAAAATAAAAGATTTCTGATGCGGCACTGCACGAGTCCTTTCGATTTACTTCCTGTTATTAGTCTGGAAAATGGCGTTGAACGTCAAACAATTTGGAAGGATGATCTTAGACAAAAAATAACAGAATCCTTTCTCCAGTAAAAAAAACTATTATGACCTTGTGTCAAATAAAAAATTGATGTCAACATAATTGTTACACATAACAAAGCATTTAATTTCTTTGTTGTAAAATAATTGCACCTATGGATTGTCACGTGATGTCTGATATATTCATACATCCGAACCCATTCCTCCAACAGTTGACTCGGATTCATTTCAAAGCACCAGAGAGCAGATATTTATTACACCAGTATCTTTTTGGTAATATAATGTATACAGACAACATGATAATGACGTTTTCATCTAATTTTAAACTGACTACAAAATAAACATATTTTGGTGCAAAAGTTATCGCGTTTGATCTTCAGCTATTTTATAAAACAATTTAGTATTCTGTATATGTATTTTTCAATGTTGTACATGCTATTAAAGGACTTTTTATTGAATTAGTATTTTTATTTAAAAAATTGTATAATTATGTCTAAATTCAAACAGGGTTATACAATTAGCACTAAGTTTGTTATCCAATGGGCGACATGATGCTGACATCACATCACATGTGGATTTGATGAACCATCAATTTGCAGACATAACTTTAGGATTGTCGGAATAGAAGACCTTCAGCATATTTAATGTTTATAAATATGCTCTTAATAATGCAGTATTAATTTTTGTTATTATATACGGTATTGATAATATAATTAGTTTTCTGTACCGTTTTTATCTTACTCGGAAATGGACTACAATGTGATCGCGCAGTTGTATACAATACAGCGTGAAGGGATCATACAAAACAGTTTGTTGACCAACCCTTTTTAAATGTTACTTGATATATTTCTGACTATTGCCCAACATAATAGTACGCTGAAGGCCGTGTAACCGAGATGGTTGATGGTTTATTATTTGGTAATGTACAATAATTACTTACCATTCATACGATAGATTATTATCGCAATATCAATCACGAGTTCTAAACACAATAGAAGATGTTTCACTAAAGCAACAATGAAATCATCACGAATAAACCAAACAGAGCACTTTGTTACCCTGCTATTAATTGAATGAACTAAACTTGATCGAAATTTGTACTGTAATGTCGAATGATAGAGTAATGCTGGAATTTTTCTGTTTAATGGGGCATGAATTCCACACACACAAAAAATCAAACTTGAAACAAATTGAGAAAGAAACCAACAAGATGGATCTTGACGACACTGACTAAATTCTTGATGTGAAATATGATGTTATAAAACAAAACATTATCATGGTGTATTGTCGAAAGGAAATGATAATTCTGAATTACAAATGCACTAGACATTACATCAGATTTGGTATG
Source organism: Lutraria rhynchaena (assembly GCA_008271625.1). Classification (NCBI taxonomy): domain Eukaryota; kingdom Metazoa; phylum Mollusca; class Bivalvia; order Venerida; family Mactridae; genus Lutraria; species Lutraria rhynchaena. The sequence continues at coordinate 181,686 of VIBL01000197.1, forward strand.
AATAAAATCTGCAGAATGACAATGAAGAGATTGAAGTCATGAATTAACTGCATATGAGAACAATTACGGTGTGCATTTTATCGCATGTAATGCATGGAGCAGTATTAGTATGGTAGGTAAAAATAATTACTTTGTGAGGAAATGTACTCAAAAATAGGATCAAAGGCGTTAACAATACCGAGGATAATATTAGTAATCTCCATTGCACGTTGCCGTATTAAACACACATTTTGTGATGTTACGCTCCATCTTGAATCGGCATACAGCTCTGACAAACGTGTTTGTCTGAAAAGTCGGTCACGGGGAACTTTTGTTGTACTTATAAGTTATAATTCTATTTCTGCGCAACCTCTTCAGAGAGGCTTTCTCTTGAGCAACAACCTCTAATCAACATCATTATTTTTCCCACTGTACGATTTAACTATTAACTAAACCTCTCTAGAGCAACGACCTCTCAACAACAACATAATTTTGCTTCTCCTAAAGGGTGTTGCTTTGGAGAGGTTGCACTGGACTGGTTACTGGAATAAATGGGCTGATGATCAGTATTGTAAACAACAAGATATTTTGTACTTTCTGGAACTTAAGCCAAAAATACTCCATGTACCATGAAGACTGATTCAAAGCCTCAGCCTTATGTAGATTGTGATGATGACTTTTTATGGTTCAGATGTACAATATGTCTCATCAAGTCATTTTATTGTATTTGTGTGATCTAGAATCAATTATGCCAAGTATAGATAACGTTTGTTGTTAAATATATTTCACACTCTGCATTACATTTCGACTATTCCTTAAAAAACAATAAGAAATACAAAGTAAATTTATGTCAGGTGGGATAAATAAAATGGGAATAGGTAAATATAATTGAATGATGTTGGAATGAGGTTCAGGAAGGTAATATTGGCATTCACACTACTCTAAATACCGATGATGAGGCATTTAACATAATTGCACCCAATTTTGAATGCCATCCATATGACACACATACATTGATAGATTTCATATTGATAAAACAAGCCTTCACTAAAGGTATAAGGAAAACATCTAATTCAATTATGAATTTGTCTTGATATAAGTATCTGCTAAAATGAGTGATGTAGGCACATGATGGTTTTTGTATAGTGCATAGTCTTAATGCCAATGATTGTTAGCAATGCACTTTTACTTCCAAACATGAGACATTACTTTTATGCTTACAAATAAATATAAAAATCTTTCATCGGTTACTTAAATAATGAAGGCGAAAAAAGGTCTGTGTAATTTATGTTCAGTACATGTAACAATAAAACATTCATATGACAACAAACGCATTCATGATGAAACGATGTGTTATATTCTGTGAGATAATTTCTCCCTTGTGTAATCAAAGAATTTATAATCAAGCGTTACATCAATAATACCAAAGTAATATCACCATCAATTTGTCGTCATTATCCGGCTTAAAGACCGGATCAAAATTTAATGACGAATTTTCGAGAATAATGCGCGAACAAATTGCCACAAAGGCACATTGTCATGGTGACAAGTAGGCGTTGATATCCAAACAACGTGTTGTTTATGTTATTAAACGCCATATTCGAAACCATTTTCCTGTAAAGCTCATGAAAACTATTTTATGGCGTCTGTTCCATGACAGTTTTTGGCGGGAAATTCCAGTCAAACTTGAAAGAAAAAAAGATAAATGAGTTTATAATAAAATTTGAAATACATGTACATTGAATTCATAAACATGCGTGCATAAGATAAACTACGACTACTGGTATCATAAAATTGCTTAAGAATATAAAAAAAATGATTTATGACGAGGCAGAGATGGTAATCATTCCATAAGTTGATATCGAAAAAAAAGAATGTGATCGTGAAACAGTGGCAATGTGACGTCATTTGGCGCGTGTCTCGAGACATTACCGACAAGTAAAGCAAGAGTGCGAATAGACCCTATTAGTTTTAGTTTCTACAGTTTAAATGATCCGTTTGATTGCCTTTAATGAAAATATTTCCCCACAAAACTACCACTACACAACGATCAATGCTCATGAAAACCATTTCGTAAGAGTCTTTTGTCTGTAAAGCAATTTACGGATAAACATGACATGTTCATTATATCGAGAGCACCCAAACCACGTGATTCTATTCATCCGTTTCATCGAAACGCAATATCAAGCCTCTATGAATCCGTTTTTTTCTATTTGTAATGTCAAACGAAACATTATTACATCGATTTCCCTGTGCTTGGCTTGTCAATTTCACATGCTAAATGTAAATTTATCAATTCATTGATTCCTGAGTAGGATTTTATCTTAGTCTTCCAGGGACAGCTATTCTTTATATAATTAACAGTAAAGGAAAGTTCAAGTGTCATAGCTTTCGGATAACCGAATATTTGTCCTACGTATTCGATATCCATATCACTAGAGCCGATAACTTGATGTCTTTGAGATAACCATTACTACGTACCGAGCTATCGACAGTGGTACATTTTGTTATTTTATAGTTCATACATAAGTTTCTGTATATTTGCATAACCTATTGCAAGTCTAGGAATCATCATTTTACAAAAGGTTTCTGTTTAGAATGACTGTCAGGCATGAGAAAGTCTGTACATGATGACTATGCTTTTCTGTGAATTTAGTGATCTTGTTTCTACTTCGTTATCAAGTTTCATTTCAGATATTGATGAAAAATAGAAGAATTTAATCTTAAATCAAAGATTTTTTATGTAAACAACAGCTGATGATGTTAACTCGGGCAAGATTGGAGAATCCTCTTAAAAACCTTGCAGTATTATTAATATGTTGTCTTTTTAGTGTTATCGTCTTTGATCTTTGTAAAAATACAATGTAGTAAAATAAAATCGTTAAATACAAAAACACTCCATACGTTTTAAAATGCTCTACACAAATAATCATACAGAATTTTAATCGTAATTCAATGACATATGGTATAAAAACACAAATGAAGCATTTACAAGATGATTAATTTATGCACTTTTGAATATTTCAGACTGCTTAGTTTCTTAACAGAAAATGAATTTGATAAAACTAATGGTACTTAACCACCGGAGATCTAAACTGATGCTACATCATTACATAGCAAGCATTTATTATCGATTCAATGATGCATAATGTTCTCGCTGGCCTTTGTGGCAATCAATCACTTAGTTGTTATTCGAAACTCTTCGGCTTTCTTCCCGTAGGGTCTTATCTACAATCATTTAAAAAAAAGTTTGTAGATAGCTTTCGAAACCTTGCTAATACACCAAGATTGTACCGGAAAAAAATGTTATTCAGCTACGATATGAAAACATTATGAACATGTCAATGTTCAATATAACGCGTCTGTTTCTTAGGAACGCGGTGTTCTCTAACAAATGTCTCAAACAATTGTAGTAAAATGTACGACACGTTTATCACTGTATTTAGGGTGGTCGTATTTAACAATCTGTTTATTTGTGAAGCACTTATGTTTGGTTGATCATATAACTATATATGGAAGCACTCTTGCTGTTGATGTTTTTTCTTTGTATAATGATATCATATACGTCTTGGTTTTGATTAAAGAACACCATTGACTTGTATGAAGAACATCGGTAGTATTGTTATTAGCGTGTAATAGAACACATAGTAAGTTAATAATTGTCACACTCCTATCACACAATTCTGAGTGATTAAACAATAACTCGACGGTATTTTTATGAAGGTTTAAGCCATGTCAACAACACCGTGGTTCATTATATACATTACAAACTGAGACCAAGATACCACTAAACGGTCGAATAAGATGGGAGCTCCACACGAGACGAGGGTGCCATCAAAAGTGTACGTCAAGAGCATGTTTGACAATACCAATAGCAAGAACCACAATGTATGTCCAATCTCCACAATGAAAATTCTATGCTTCACCACATACATTGTAAGGACAACTACGCCAGTTGTGAATTATGTTCCAACAATTATTTTTATGCAAACTTTGATTAATTATTACTATCATTTAAGGTTCTATGTGTTGGATTTATCATAATTTTTTATAACATTTGACTTCTATACATCATTGTCTTTGTATAGAACAGAACAGAATATTAATTAGTTAAGGTTCTTCGTGATTATATAATTGTATACATTATATCAGCATACAATTTTGTACAAACACTAGCGTGCCAAAAATGCCAAAGTACAATAGAGCAGATTTAAGAGGACAAATTAGAATATAGCATAGATTTAACAGTTCATGACAAATTACTAGTAAATGTATATCAAATAGAGTTCAAGTCCATGATAAAAAGATGGTATGTAAATTTTTTTTTTGGGGGGGGGGGCTAAGCAATTATTAGTAGAACAATAAATGGATATTTACATTTCTGCTTGAACCACAATTAAATTATTCACGGTTTGTATTTTAAAAGTGCATTTCAGATAAGATGAGACAATCACTCGTCAACAAGACAATAATAACCGAAGACTTCCAACACGCATTGCATGATCACGTGATCACTATCGGACAGCCTTGCTTTTTTAATACTGGAAACTAATTACTAGACACTGAATAATTCACTTGGAATCAATCTTTGTTGTTTGAAAAATACAATTAACCAAAAATGTCTAGTGTACATGCTTGCATTTTTTACATTTACGCGTATGTTCATTGCAGAACATCTCCGAATTCTCGATAAGCGAGTCACGTGATATAATTTGTCGATTAGCTTTTGACTGTTGTCATGATTATGAGAAGAGAATATCTAGTCTGTTGTCATAGTCATGGTCTATATTTACCCAACAAGTATATTTAATACTGTGGCATTTTGACCAGCGTGACTAACAGATTTGTTACATGCACCTAAAGCCACTTATGTCATAGACAAAACATTTGGTTGGGTTTAATACTGCAGACAGCGAACTCTCTCTCTCTCTTTAACAGTGATAATTTAAACTCAACCCAGCCGTACTTTATTATCTTAAATCTCGTAGATACACGAGAATCGTATCAACATAACATTTTAACAAACATAAATATGTATAAACGAGGCTAAAAACAATAAATAAAATTTAATGGAAACAAAATAAATAAAATCAATTTCTTTGTTTGCAGAATAACATGAGTCACAAAATATATGTTACGGGATATTAAGTTAAAGAAACCTAGGACAATTCTGAAAAAAATGTTTAGAGCAAAGCACTGCTTAAAAATTTGCTTCACGAAAAAAAGGCTTCGTATCGTTTGTTTTCTCACTGAGTGTTTGGTGAGTCTGAGAACATGGTACAGAACAGATTTAAAACAATTTTATTGTATTTATTTTTGTGTCAAATACTTTAAGATGTCCTTCGGTTGTGGAGAGTTCTACTTGGCTGTCTTGAAAAAAAGAACACGTGTTTAATCAAATGCGAGTTTATTAAAGAGTTAGCTCTAATAACGGGATGTTACGCCTATGTGTTAATTGGAACGGTGTCAATCGAAATGAGCATGGTTGTAAAATTCAATAAGATGAAAGTAATTGACGAGTACGATCTAATCAAAGAACTTCTTGTGTTTCACAAACATATACATGAGGACCACCTCGAAATAAAACAAAACCCTGAAAACGCATACATAAAACAAAAGACAAAATGATTTATTATTTCTGTTGAACTGATAAAGTTGTAATTTATTGTTACACTTAATGTGAAATCAACTCACTAGTTTAATAGTCCCTCTGTATGCTATCGTCTACAGTGCCAACTTTCAGCTAACGTCTCAGATTCTCATTACTATGGATACAGTATTATCGTTTTATTGTTTCAAATATTTCTGAAATGTATGAAAAACAGCATGTAATTCATCTGTTTTAGCGCCATTTTCTTCATCAGATTATTCCGATGAATATCTCGTCCTTGAATCTTCTCCTGCAGCATACGATCGTCTGCCACATCTTACAAGTTGCTTCCGTTCATCTTGTCAATTGTTGTAATTGTGTTTATAAGAAGAGTTCAAACAAATTCTAGTGTTTTGCATCAGTTGTCCACAAAGGTACTCAATTATTTTCAAGATGTCGTGGAACAGATATGTCACTATAATTATCTGATACTAAATGTTATATTTCTTTTGTTTCATATTTGAATATGTTGTCTTGTATTGTTTGTTGGTTGGCTTTTTTCTATAAAAGCTTTGCTATGTCTTAATTAATCCACTTTACTTTTAGTACAACCCTCTTCTGATAATCTTTCATGTTATGTTTTACTCTCCCGCCATTTTTTCAAGCGTCTCTCTGATACCAGATGGTTCAGACAAAAAGACGACAAAAAAATCAAAGTATCAGCCGACAATTCATCAAGTGTTCTTGAAAGTCCTGACGTTAAGGACCAAACTCTATACGGTTAATTATCTTCTGCCTTTGTTCTCTCTCTAAGTTAACTTAATAACCACACTAGTCAGTTATTATATCTCTGCGATATCGGACGATTCATCAGTGTGGTCAACGCACGAGACTTTAACTGTCGTCTGCGACGGGTCATAGGAGTAAAATAGCCATAAAATATACAAGATATAATTATCGACGGGTTGGAGCGACCCATGATATTTTCTCAACAATAATTGAGCGGCTTTTTTTACACAAAACTTGCATTACAGTGGCTTACGTTTCACGAAAACACATGTATGTTGTACATGTAAGCTGCGTAATTTTGCTGTGCAGCGTAGAACTGTATGTATAAGTTGCTAAAAAACCTCTGGCGTACCTTTTATTACACGAATAACCCTTATTTAGCTTTCCCTTTAAACAATTTTTATCAGATCGTGTTACAAAATTGAAATTGATCAAAATGCATTCATATGAATGTTATAAATAGTAAACTTGAGGTGCAGATTTATGCAGAATTCATAAAAAAGTGTTAATCAATAATGCGTAAGGAGAATCAAACAAATTTTGACGGGTGTACACGTGGCTTGCTCACAGGCCAGTCATATCGGCACGCGACCTTCAAATTATAAAATCAATTCATTACTCTTGACAAAAACCGGCATTGAATTTTGCCCGAGCGAACTGGGGTTTAATTAAATACTGGAGCCGTCTTTCGATCTAATTATAGCTCGTTGCGAAAGGTTAATTCTAATTTAAAATCATAATTGAAAAATATTTGACTCGTTTTGTGGATTATTGAGCCTTGCGCAAGATGGTTATACTATCTGGGATCTGTTAACTGACGCGATGCGACGATGCGTTACTATCGTAGTATTGCGTTACCATTTTACTGTGAACTGGAAGGCAACTATTTTCCACAATTTATTTGGTCTGGTGATCATTTTCTATACACTGCTATTCGAGAAGAATTAATTATCTTTAGTGAGATAGGTAAAACTTGTCGCCAATTTCAGTCATTGTCATGGTTACTTGGAGTGTATAATGAAATCACAAACTCGGGAAATCAAATCATTAAATCAAACTGACTAAACGGTTACCTCGCAACAAAATTGTAGAATATAATTGTAGAATAGTAGAACGGGTATTAGATCGTTGCCATCAGTGATTGTTGTACTTTATACATAACTGAAGTATCAAACTAGCGGATCTCTTGTTTGCGAAACGATGCAACATCGGAAGGAAATGCTGGCTACAGTCTACGATCTAAAAACTACAGTTCCTGTACACAAGTCCCCTGATATCCAGTTAATTGTAAGACGAACAAGAAAACACGCTTAGAAATTAAGTAGTTCTGTTTGTTGAAAGCTGCCGTTTCTGATAGATTACACCGTTTACATTAATTACTTTGTGAAATTCTTTGGACAACACCTGATGTTGCAAGAACAGTTAATTTGCACAATGCTTTATCGTCATGAATTTATTGTTGGGGTGTAGTTTGCGAGTTTGGTATAAGCTTCCATTAGTTTGTACGTTCTTTGATATTTAGTCAAAAGAATATGATTCAGCATAGATGTACATGTGGAAGCTATTAAATTCACCATATAGACATTTACTGTGGTTATGGGAGTCGTATTTTACTATATAATAGTTTACTAAATCAAAGAAGCGGGTGGAAAATTTCAGTTGTGTAATGTATCCTCGTAAATTGATACATTAATCGTCTTTACGACTATGACTACTATCTGAGACCCGTAAACAAGATACATAGTCCTACGTTCTGTGACCCACGTAACATATGTTAAATGTTTCAAGATAATCCGACAGCAATCATGACCTTGTGTAATAGACAGTGTACAGTTATGTGTCTGTAGGTAGCAGATTTAGTGTGATTTGACTTCAATTTGTCTATTTATAATGAATATATGAAACAATATAGATCGAAAAACAGAAGATAAACGCTCGTATCACCATTGAAATCATGTGATTAGAATCTAAAGGGCACACGATAGCGTGGGATATGTTTTTATCGTACTTTGATTGCGAGGTTTGTTCATCAGAAGTATGGATGAACATACACACGTCAACGGATACAGTAAAACATGACCAGTCATCAATCGAGTATTGAAGAAACAATCATAATTTAACGCACGTTTGATTAGCATTTGTTTTCGCGATATAATCGGATTTTTTCAGGGCCTGATTGACACATCACATGAATATTTTATTGCCAATATGAAGATTGAGTATGAGGGAAAAAACGAGACAAAATGATTATCATTAATATTGCTATGATTTAGATTAATTCCGTTTGATTTTCCCACGTTACCTCGGGGGATTCCACGGAGTACTAGACACTCGTATTTATACCATATGGAGATTTATAAAACTATTTGATTGTCATTCAAGGAGAGTAATTCATATTATCATTTGCTTAAAGGGAATAGACTCCAGGTTTATCAGTTATCCGGTTTGAAACCTGGAAACTCCATCCTTTCAGAAAACAAGGTGTATCAAGTTTTTACGTCTTCAGTTTAGTACAATAACACCCAGTCAGACATGCTGTCGAAAATCATTATAATTTGGTATAAATTTAGCCGTCCTAAAGCTCCATATTCGTAGAATATAAAAATAAGAAATATATCTGAACGACACTTAACTTTAGTAGCAAGTATTCATGATTATAAGTTTCTAATTATTATGATGATTCTTCGCTGATGGCTTATAACTGAACATTGATTTCATACATTCTTACCGACCTGTCTAACGAATGTTGTGAGAATTATCTGCACGAAGTCAATTAATGTGGAAAACAATTATTCAGTAAATTTTCCCTTTAATACATCGGACTAAAGTTAAGACAAAATGCTATTATGTACTATAGGCCAAGGTTTGGCACTGATACTTTTTTTTTAAAAATGCAATGAAATGTTATTGTCTCTATGTATGTAAAAATATGCAGTGCATGATGTTTAAGTTATAATGACAGAAAAACATCAGATTTCGGCTTCCGTTCATTATCTTGTGTGGTTTAACCTTATTTCTTTCAAGCTTGACCCTGGGGTATTGTTAATGAAAGAGTATACTGTTTCCATAATACCTATAAGAGCATTAATATCTACTTATCTCTTTGAGTAAGATAATTTCTTGCTATGATATACTTCCCATACACGAACCACATCCTCCGGGCAGCATTCCGTGGTATGAAAGTATTCCATGATTTAAGATTGTTCAGTCTTTATAAAAATACAACATGTAGTCAATCATGTCTTTGAAGCATGTACAGAATGTCTGAAAAGTTCAGACTGTACAACTAGCTCCGAGTATAAAGACATTCTTTTACCATATACAAAGAGCAAACTTTTGATTCTCGGACGGTCAGAGGTATGTACAATATAGCTATTCAAGTATGGTGCCATGTTTAACATAGATTAGTACAACTTGCTGCAGATGTAAGAATGAAAAGTCATTTATCATAAAGTTTCTATGTTCCATCAATCGTTTGTACTGAAAGATAGTATTTATAATGTCAAATACGTGTTCATGTATTTGTTTTGCATTCATCTTATCGACTTCTTTTATTTTGGTCATAAAACATTATTCTATATCTTGAGTCATATTTCTTAATCTTACAAGAGACGTGGTGTATGACATACATAAATAATCTTTACTCTGAAAGAAGATATTAGCAGACAACACCGTACCACTGTCATCTATCCGTGTGGTAAGACAAACACAAATATCAGCAGACGGTTCTTAGTTTGTTCTTTATAAATAGGATTTACAAGCATGTATTGACAGATCAGCCAATAGTCAAGTCCATAAAGTTATATAAGTGACATGTAGAGATACAGAGGGCAGTGGTCACGTGTCACATGTATTTGTCACATGACCTTTGTTCTCTCTTGCGCGGTGATCTTACTTGGCAGTGACAATGATACCTACGCAAATCAAGCGCTTGGTAGGCAATTCCGGTTCTGCGGATTAGATTGTGTTGATTGCTGATTTTAATTGCGCTCTTTTTCGAGAAGATGATGCAATGATTTCGTGGAAGTTTGAAAATGCGAAATAAGAAATATGTCTCACTTGTGTATATCATTCATAAATATACTAGACTCTATTTGTTTCGCATTTTAATCAGAGCAGAGCTCAAGCATGCCACACTGCAACTGATAGTATCAAACAAGTGATTAGGTATATGCTTAGATTCACAAATTAATTTCAGTAACCACAAAATTACAACTGACTGGTAACGTTTATTTAAATAAATCTTTCTTAAATTAAATGCGCTCAGGATAGTGTTTAAACATTATTTACATCAAACTTTGTTCATGTAATTATGTTATGGTATTATTTGTTGTTTATTAAAATTATCACCTGTAGGAATATATGAAATGTCATAGAAAGGTCACCGCTAACATCACCCCTAACTGGGATTCAACTATAAAGCGCCACACGTGACAGACAATTTAGACCACTCCCTCAAACATTTCTATTGAATTATTTAGATTATTATGAACATGTCACATATAATGGCATACATTATCTATCCATTTATCTTTAAATTGCACGTCTGATTGTTACGTGGGGTTTGGAAACCACATACAGAACGTTTGGTGAACAATTACATAGAATTGAACGTTTTTGTTAAGACAATTAACGGCCGGCAGATGGCGTGTGGCAACTGTCCAGTATGTCTGGGCGTGACGATTTAAATGTTTGCGTGTTGTACACCGACATTGCGTGATAATTATGGAACAACTTTGATGTTTTTTCGTGTTTGAATAACTTATGCCATTTAAATTAAGCGACTTTATCATCTGTTCGAACTATGAATACATACAACACTCATTTTTTTCAGAATAAAGGACACAAATAATTGTTAAATCCATAAATATTCGACACTGTTATACTGGTTCGGTTTTTAATGAAGTAATGGTATTCCTCGTTCATTCATCTGGGCTCAGTTGTTATGGATGGCTTCTATAAGTCCGTTCTACAAGGTCTTAGCAAACGTAGGACTTATTATGAAGAATTTATTATCTTATCATCAACCATGTGCACAGCCTTAGTTATTTTAAAGGCTGAACATTTTAGGCATAGACTGAAAGAACGTTATATTTGGTATTTAATAGCTTATGTATTCACACGAGACAACAATAAACATAGAACTGGGAGAATTCAGAACATGATAAATTTAAAATTCATTAACAAATTACGATGAGTGAAATAATAAGGATGGTCTATCTACAAATAGACTGGTATTTATAACTCACCGAAGCGGTTAAAGAGTCCCTATTATGTTAATTATTGCGTTAAAATAGTTTTGTTATCAAATCAAGAACATATAAACCATGAAAACACTGTATAATGTTATCAAAATCTTGCTACTAGATTCCTATCGCACCAAGATATGCGAAAATCTTCCTAAAACGTCAAAATGCTGTGAGAATAATGGCCATAGTCCGTGTGAATTCCTCGCTTAAATGGGACGAGTCGATATGGTTTACTCAATACAGGTTAAAAATATTTACCCCCTTCATTGTTTCAATGCATGTAACCATTTAGAAGTTTGTGAATTAGTACATTAATGATGTTAGAACAAAGCGCATTTCGAGCGACCGAAATTTGAGATTTAAAAAAATCAAGATTAGACATTTGGATAAAAATGATACGAGATTATATTCTAAAATAGTATCAGATTTTTATCACCCTACCCCCGGATAGTTCAGTGACTTGGTTGAGATTTCAGGGTAGATAATTGGCAGATAAGAGATCGTGCTCGCCAGTCACCCAACTCTAAACGCAGATTTGAACTACTGTAGGTAATCATTTTGCAAGTTATAAAACTGCATAATCTAACCCCAGCTAGTTTTATTTACTTCTTATCAAAATTAAAATCATGATTTAGTCAACAGATTCTCACATATAGTTGTGATTTAAGCCCGAAATTATGAAAAGTGTTGTCTATTATAAGATAAGAAAGCTTTATATCCTACACAAATTAATGCATGTACACGAGATACAATCAAAATACTCAGATTTATGGTAATTTCATTCGATAAATTCACTCTAATAGGTTTTGTAATGATTTCTGTAATAAAAAACGTGGATAATGAGGTATATTACGATACGTACCAGTGTTCCCACACACGAAACGTCTTCCTGGTTAACATTTCTCTCCTCAAGAGACCATTCTTATCCAATCCGGGATTTTCTCAGTCTTTTCCAGTCAGACTTCCGGAATAAAGTAGAGAACTGGTATCATACTCTGACAAGCATTTCTTACACGCTTTGTTTAATCAAAATAATTGAAATATAGACAAACAAACATGTACTAATGCATGTTTGCATCTACATCCACTGCTCTGTAACGATCTTATCATCAACAGCAACAACAAGAACAGCTGAGACATCAACATTAATCACATGCAGTGTAGAAATGAGCCAGAAGCCGGAAAAAATCAACCGGCTATTTGAACATTTTCGCCGGCTACCTCAGATCCCTTTTATTTCCAGTAGCTTTCCGGCTACATGAAAACCACTTCTACACGCCGACATCATTGATAGTATTAATGACGGTCATACATACATGTACAGTGCGACCTCTCCAAAGCAACACCCTTTGGGAGAAGCAAAATTAGGTTGTTATTCAGAGATTGTTGCTCTAGAGTTGTTAAATCAATAGTTAAATCGATCAGTGGGAAAAATATACTGTTGCTGAGGGGAGGTTGTTGCTCAAGAGAGGGACGCTCTGGAGAGGTTGCACTGTACATGTGTATATATTTACAACATACGTTTCGGTAAGCATCAGTCACTAAGTTCTATTTGTGCTTTATCAGCATGTGAAAAATATGCAGTCCATGAAATAGGCGTGTGTATCAGTCAGCACCAAAATAAGTTGTCAACGTATTCCCGAGTTATGCAAACGTTTCCACTCAATACAAAGTGAACGAATTTAAACCAAATGTCATTCGTCATCGTAGTTTTTTTTTCTCGAACAAATCATGAGAGCATAAAAAATGCCAATTAAAAACAATTTATGTTGTATCATGAGACCAGAGTGAAGGTGGTCTACTGACCCGTCAGCCTGAAAAGTAAGTGATATATTTTACTTTCTGATTATCATCAAATCTTAGCTGTGATAACTATATATCATTATTCCGGTGTTTAATCCGCGATTCATTAAAAGTACGTACCTCATGTAATAGATCATGTTGAACAATCTAACACCAGGATCCTGTGAACATGACTCTCATCAGATTCCAGTAAAAGTTGATAAAACTTCAATCTTCAAACCGCAAAATGCTTGAGTTGCGTGGATATCTTTGGATCAAGAAACATGAGTATGTTTAAATCTTCTTTGTTTTCTATGTAAATATAACATTCTCGGCCATAAATGCACTACAAACATTAAAGATTTACAGAGCTTTCGAGTCACACGTTTAGCAATAAAACGCGTTTGTTAAAGACAAAAATACAAGTTATCGAATGAAGTTCAATTTAAACCATGAATTTATCGGGGTTTTTTTTGTTGTTTTTTTTTATGTGACAATGCCATTGAGGTTTAATGCCGTTTTTCAACAATTTTTCAGTTATATACGGCGACCGGTTCATCTAACCAGTTTTCCTGGACTGAATACTAACCAGTACTAACATACCCTTCCAGAAGGGGTCGGCAACTACTCTACATATGGAGGAAAATCCACATTTTTGGAGGAAGGCCCAGGCTTACCCATGGGTAAAACCACAGACCTCCCTTAAGTTAGTTTGACAGCTTCATTACATGTGAAATTTGGTGTCGGTTGGGATTCGTATTCACAGTGGTGAGGGGCTAGGAAATACGAATCACAAACTATAATCACTTGACCCCATGATTTTAGCAGTATACATATTATGGTCCCTTGTTTCAGAGCAAAGCATTCATTTTACTAGTATGCTAGTATAATTACATTGTGTAAAGTTTAATTCGATAGAGCATTTGTATTACCTATCTGATCCAACTCGTTCCCAACACCTAGTATTCAACAAACAACGTAAAGTGAGGTAAACAAACGACCTTGGATATCCATCACGTGATCCCTCGAATAAAAGTCCTGTATTCTTCTAGCAGAGCGGACTTTGAACCTAAATCTTGAATAAAACTTTCCAAATTGAGTACTCTTTGTGTACAAGAGGACCTTTTACTGTAGCAGTTCATTTACTCATGATGTGTCAAAGTAATCGACATTTTAGATCAGGTTATTACTATAATTTTACGTCTCATAATTACACGAAGCCAAAGATAAACAGCCACACCAAATCTCGTTTACATCATCCTAACAAAATATTAATTAACTTGACAATTAGAGTTGTTACATAACGGCAACGCATGACTTCATCACTTGATCTTGTAAACAAATTACTAGTATTGAGATGCAATATAGCAATATGTAATAGTTCAAAAGAAAGAGAGTTTAATAATGAGATGAATACAATAATGGTGAAGAATGAAATACGTAGAAGTGTAATACAAAGGTAGATACGGAGATGACACATGATGTTTGTGTACTTACTAAACATGAATCTATAAGAAAGTTATGTGATATTTGTGATTATTTCGTGTCAAAGACCGGCATTGGACCATTGACCCCTACCTTGGACTCCAAATAACTCATCTTTGGTTTATAAGCAGAAGTCCAGCGTAAACAAAACAATATACATGTATATAGTATTTCATGAAAGTTTGATGGGTCTCCGGTCAATTTTATCTAAAGATAAAACATCTACCTGTTAAAACAACTTCCGGACTTTTGTTGAGTAAGCATATGTTTTATTAAACCCAGCCCATCCACGTGACATTGTATACAAACATGATAAATCTGTCATAATGTTTTGTAATTTTGAACCGTAAAAATAAATATTTATTAAAATTTCCGTTTTATGCTTATCACTGTCGCAATATCAATTCCAATCTATCCGCTTACGCTGCTAACCAATGTTGCCTGACACGCCGCCTAGCGTTGAAATGAACAGCACGGCACGAGACTAACATATACACACACGTGTCAATTATAACAGAGACATAGCACATGGTCAAAAAAGACTCCGACTTCTAGCATTATTTCTGTTGTTTCTGCAGACTTTGATCGCAAATTTGAACATTCATCGCAAAAACAGACTCACAAGTAATGGTGCTCATGATGTCTTATTGATTGCTCGAAGGACGCAATTAATGCGGAGACCACCGACCTGCGCAAAGAAGGTTAGTTTTAGACTAATCTTTTAATAAATGACTATAAAGAAACGCGCCCGGTCGATGTTTGGTGAATGTGCCACTAGCACACATTGTAAATCAAAATGCATTAATTTTACTGAGAATACAACGTCTGTCTTTGATATTGATGGTTTGATTTCTACATCAAGTACATGTAATTGTTATCTGATTGAAAATTTACGACCACAAAATAAATTGAAGCGTTAAAATGAACACCAACAAGTTCGCTGGTTTAATGTTGAACATTTTGCTCACGAAAAAATGTTGATATAGACATATGTACATCATTCATTAAAACTTTTACTGAGAGCATGGCGCTGCACTCGATAAAACTTTTGGACTCTATTTGCAATTATGCATCTGAGCAGAACGTACGGTTACAGGGATTTTGAGTAGCAAATTATCTCCATTTGATAATGAAAACGTCTTTCCTTGTATGCTGTCATTTTCTAGCCAGCAGACGAATTTTTATTATAAGTCGTCTGCAGCATTATTTGAAAACGCATTGCTATGATAATATACCAGTTTTAGATAAGCACAACGCGGCATTGTTTTCAAAACATGCTAAATCGTAGGCATATTTCACCTGCCTGAGATTGTCAGACTCACATGTATACAATTAGCTTTCTCATCTTTCCCACGATTCCTGAAGATTCTTCAATAATTGAATCATGAAAATGGAGCAGAGAAAGATCTCTTTTTAGTGAATTTTTACCCTGTGTAACAGCTTAGAATATACACAACCAACACATTAAACGTTTCATAGCAGGAATATAATGGCGGAGCGCTGCGATGAACATGGCACATATTTTCTTTTTATTACTCGGACAGGAGTACGCCGCTTGATGCACCAGCCCACTGCGTACCGTCCTTGGACGGTAATAATGACATTTAGACACAACCGGTATGTCAGGATGCGGGTCTTCCAAGGTCTGAAAACATGTCCATAATTGAAAGACCTTGGATTTATATAGGTCTGAAATTTGGCCTGCATAAAACGGAATTTTAAGTCGATCGGAATTTGAGATCAAATGAATATAGACTTCCTTTCCGGCGTTATTTACTGTTGTTTGCGTCCCAGCACGCTCAGCACAAGGTGAGCACCATTCCATCTTATTGAGTTAACGTACGTATTGTATTTATAGATACGTACGCCAGTTAACTGAGCTCATCACGATTTACAAACGCATACAAATAGACAGAAATTCTGTACAATTGCCAAACGTATGTGAATATTGTGTGGGAAAATGTAAGCGGGTATAAACATCAGTATAAAAGAAAGGTGTTATGTCAAGAGATGTAAAAATATACTCTGCAAAAAACCAGGAAGTTATTTCTGAAAAAGGAATACACATGTTATTACAATTCATGGCGGTTGTAAAACATTTGAGTTAATTGCTCTTATTCTTGCTGAGCGATCACGAGATGTTTACGTCATGCACACTTTATTCGATTCCCCTTGGTCAATATTTGTAGTGTCTGTTATTTTTTGGATTTAAAAATGATTGAAAATAAGAATGATTTGGCTAATTCTGCATTAGAATTCCTCCCGAGCTTTATTCCGGACATTCCGCAATTCCAAAGCCGTGAACACGTTCTTTTGTCCAGGTTTTATTTTGCCGTAATGTTATTACCTGTCCTTATGTACTGTCCCACGACCCTTACCACTTTTACACCTGTATTAATAGGTCCCTTCCTAGAAATTCACGGTGTGGTCGTCATTTGACTGTCTGCAAAGTAGACAAACAAATAAAATGATTTTAGAACTTGTCTTGCAATTAACACAGCCTGTGCGTGTATTTCATTTTTAGTCTAGTTTTGTTGTATTTTTTATAAAAATATTCTTGCTTACATCCGATGATATACCAACCACAATACAACGTGTTCTTCGAATTGCTAGCATGCACGGGATTTTATGGGTTCTTTTGAAATTGCTTTGAATTTAAAATCTGCTTCACTTGATCGATATTCACTTTTTTTTCGTACTGAATAATACATCCGTACAGTCTTGAACTCTGATATGCACCGTACAGACAATCATGGCGTGTGATCATACCAGTTAAAATGTGTGGTATCTCTAAAAACGTTCTTTGAGTTTATTTCCCCCCGGTTTGAACAGGCCTGATGCGGTGCATCAAAGCCATAAAGTCATGAATTAGACTGCGCATGCGTTAAAGAAACCAGTTCAAGAATTCATCTCTTTGATAGGTGTTTATTTTCCATTCTTTTTACGGGGATTCTTTTTATAAAATGATCAAGCTTTTAAATTAAAATATGGGTCAATCTTTGACTAAAATGTTGACACAATTCCTGTGGTTGGTCGCAACTGGTTTCTAGAGATTAACTTTGTTCCTTCTTTCTATCAGTCAAACAATTTCATTCCCTTATCGATCATTTTTGTATAAATAATTAATAGCAGTCGGAAATTTGTCGGGGTATTTTCCCACAAACCATTAAATATACTTTTGTGGTGATAATAACAGCGCGTAGCATTTCGTATTTGCTATTTGCCTTCTATTTATGAATATTCACCACGCCCTCTAATTAACTCACAAAGGAAATAACGGTACGCCAGTAACCACCTGTCCTTCATAGGCGCGAAACCTGGTAAATAATGTCTTTTTTCGGCCAAGAACATTTCGGCACAGAATGCGTTACAATCGTAAAACTCCACTCGAAAGAAAAACTTCTCTATGATGTAAGGGAGGTAATTGTGACATTCATATTTCTTTAAAAAATAAGTTATGCAACATTCTAGGAAGCCATATATCTAGAATACTGGTCGACCTTATGTTAACCGTGTTCGTTACCAGAGTTCATCGAATCACTGACAGGGGATTGTTTTATTGACGGAGGGAGTAAGCGAACGAACACTTTCGATAATCGAAAAAAAATGCGAGTGACATAAAATTAAATGGCTACACGTCGATCTATCATTTGTTTCATATATTCAACTTACTTTATTTCTATAATTTGCAAATTTGCGTAATAATTCATAACATAATTATATCTTCTAATAAGTATGATAAGAATGCATATTTATAATATGATGCTACATGATACCATTACAAACCCTGAAACAATATAATTGAGCATCACATGATACTATTTTGAACGATTCAGTGAAGTATGGTTACCTCAACGTGTTGGAGACGTTCAAAGTTTCATGTTTGTATGTAACTGGAATAAAGGATAATCACAAACGAATGAAGAAATTCACCCCGACCATCTTCCCAAACGTAACACTCTGAATGTCATCTCCAGGAATTATCGATTAACTGCTGTCTTATCTATAAAATTGTCTCCCCAGAAAACGACCGTTCGAATGTCATCGATTATCTCAACTGATTGATTTTTAAACTTAAAACATATCTAAATGTTGTTAAGATAAAAAATGTGGGTGATGCATTATGAAACAGGTTACGTACACCTATGGATATGTCAGAAATTGAAACTAGCATGAAGCATAAACCAAAAATAATTCTAGATCAGAGAGAAAATGTCATCTACAGTAAAACCTCGATATTGAGACCACCTCCGGGACCCGAAAATTATCAGGTCTAATCATCAAGTTGAATTATAGGGGAGTTATTGAAAGCCGGTCCGAAATAAGCGGTCGTTATAAAAAGTGGTCGTAATACTGTTGAATTATAGGGGAGTTATTGAAAGCCGGTCCGAAATAAGCGGTCGTTATAAAAAGTGGTCGTAATACTGAGGTGGTCGCTAATTTGTGGTATGTAGTTTTATGGAACAAATAATTTATTTTGGCGAGTTGTATGCGATACAATACAAGTCTGTTTTATAGATGACTGCGGCTTCGGTTTTCGAGTCTATTTATAATCTGTATTGTATATTACATGGGAAACTTGGTGATGGGTTTCAGCCATATACCACGAATGTGTAGCGTGATTACGGTACAGAGAATGAATTCCGGTTGCCGCTACTTGCCCGACCAATTGACGGGTGAAAAAACGTTTTTTTTTCCTATAAGCGCAGTAGCGGCAGGTAGATTGTTTGACAGATTTTCCTTGTTCGATGTGTTTAGATTAAAATTAACGTCTGCACAGGCATAAAAATTACGGAAAATCGAGAGCCTATATATATGTATATGTTTAATATAGCAGGAGAGAAAGCGAAAAAGTACACGTCATTGTTTACAATCTTATACAAGAAACTTTCAAAAATTACAATGAAACTTACAATTTAGCTTACAAGTAGTATGCTGCTTTATAAGTGTTTCTATATATGTAGTTTGTCTAATATTACGTGTAAATTTCACATGTCACAATAAGAAACAACATAATTATGTGGTAATGAATGATTCATATTACACATGTGTACAGTATTGAGTTGTAAGTATAAATATGTACAGGTTTGAAATACAGCTCTGTCCTGTCCTGTCCTGTCCTGTTCTGTTCTGTTCTGTTCTGTTGTTTTCTACTATAATCTTCGCTCTTCTCAAAACTTGCCCAATTTATTACATTTGTGATGTGTTCCATCAATTGAGAAGAAGACATTCATGTACTTATGATTAATATTAAATGTAGAGACAATGAATAGAACAACAGGGACAAGTTTTATACACATAGCCCACATCCAGGTTATGTTGAACAAAACGTAACAAACATAAGAAAAAAATCATGGAATTAATGGGTTCAGAAAAAATGAATAGTTAAACAACTCACAAGTATACATTAACCATATATATTATTTCTATTAAATTCATTATTTACGTGTATGCAAGACAAATTATTGTTAATTATATGACACATGTCTTCGTACAGTACACGAGAATATTGAGATTACATCTATTTGGAATAAAAGATAGTAAAAAAGTAAAATTAGTTTTAATGCGTTTTGAAATAATGTCATATAAATAACAGGTGCTATTTTGGAATTTTGAAATTTTCAAATTTTGCCCGATTTTGTGTAGTTAGATTGATAACCATGATGTATGAATAAAGCCAATAAAAAGTTGAAAATTTACATGAAGTTGTAAAAAACCGTAACATCCATAGCGCTACCAATCTTGACATAAAAACAGTCATGGAATTTATATTGCTCGCTATGTTTATTGTTCAGCAGCTTGACATTTTTCTGTAACCTTTTCATCCAAAGTAAACAAATGTCTGTCGGTCTCCTCCGGTATATATGTCTTCATGAAGTTAGCTAATTGTGTAACATATTTACAGTTGGGTCCAGCGAAACCACGGGCGTTTACAATTTGCTCAGCCATTATGTCAAAATCTTCCTCTTTCCAAAACAGTCTATTTTGTTCGCGAGCCAGATATACCCGAACGTTCTCAACCATTCCGCTCGAGTCACGTGGGTAAAAATCTGCGACTCCAGACTCGTACTCGCCAGTGTTTATCTCACGGTCGTCCAATTCTTTAAGTACGTTTGCAGCGACCTCTTGACCGTGCACTACATACATAACACCCCATACTTTGTCCTGAAATAAGCATGATGGAATTAATTTACACTTGTCATGTCATTGACAACCGCTGAGTCGGGATCCTTAGTGTTTCTTAAAGATTAGAAAGCATTGCATCTTTTCTAAAATGACGGAAAATAGCGAGTTTGACCGATGTTTTCCGAATGAAAAAATTAATGAATAAATAACAACACAGAACTTTTGGGTGTCACTTATCGTTATAAATGAATCGTTATATTTGCTGAAGAATAATGAGGTAAAAGATACAGTTGTCGTAGATCTATATTTACATTAAAACGTGTTCAATGAAATTAAAATTATAGTGTGAAATGTTAGTCAGTCTTTAAACATTATCACTATAACGACGTTCACCAAAAACAATGATTCTCACTAACTCATCACTTTCACGCAACTGAGTCACGGTATAAGCATTTTCTTTTTTAAGTCGGTATTGCGAAACAACTTAAATGCCATGTAAATATCATAACAAATAATATTACATGTATATAATTGTAAATCGGATGCAGTTAATACAGGATAACAAAGTATGGCGTACCTCAAGATTTTCCGACGGAATTATCGTAGCTACTCGTCCCCACTGTAATAACAAGTATAGTGTCTCTTTAACGTTGATGATTTGAATAAATATACACATAAAAAATTTGAATTTGTTAAATTTACTAGAGAAAATTTGATGGTATTTATTCGCGAGATAGAAACTATTGTGCGTATGAATGAATGAATGAACGCTTGTCGGACTAATTAGCGTATTCTTATCTCTAGTCTAATTAAACACAAAACTATACTGGAGCTATGTCTGAACACATCGGGATATTCGGCGGTCATGGTGAGTAAAAATAAGGGAACACAGACGGACGGACGGAACCGTGACTAACTTATGAATAAATTTACGTACTTGGTCCTTGGTCCCCCTGTGGGTAATTGATCCTTGCCAGAATCGCCTTTGGTATCCTTTGATGTAACCAATTTTCCTTTCAGAATAATTTCCACCCTCCTTCCATGTCAGTGAACCATACGCGAATACTTTAAGATTATCTGACATAGTTTCTTGTATAAATAAAGAAATAACAATAAAAATAAGTTTAAAGCTTGTTTGTGGTGTGTATCAATGTACGGCTGTGTTTGAATGATGTTGTTGCCAGTTAGCCGATACTTATATGCACTTACACAGATTACGTGGTACTTTTCGTGGATTTCTTTGATATTTTTAAACACAAGTAACGTCGAAACTACGTATTAGACTTCCGGAGGAACTTCATACCTGGAAGACAAAGTCCTTATTAATGGTGTCACTAGGAGCATGCTTAGCTATAATAAATGACATGCATCAGTTCTCAAAAAACTATACAAAGCTTTATTATAAAATTAACTTCCTCGTATTGAACACAAGATCGCGTGTATATTTATATACGATTCTTGTAACACTAGGTGTGCAGTTGTATGTACATGTATTTATAATCAGCTAAAATAAGATACAGAACTACCTGGTGCAAAATATACTACTTGTCTAAATTCGCAGGTTTCTTCTAGAGCCAACAACCGTGGATATAGTACTCACACACATTGGCACATAGGAAATTATCATTGATACAACAAAATGTTCGATACTTTGTAAGATAAGAGTGTTAAATAACGCGTTTTGAGAAATAACCATCGATCAGCTTAAACAAATGTAAATGTGAAAGTTATCGCAGCTGATGCACTATGGCAAGTTAGAAAATGGTCAAAAATATCTGTGGGTCAACATTCTAGGTTTATAGTGCATATCACTCCATATTTCATCATCCCTGTATAATTCGCCTCCTTCCCCCTGCTGGTGAGAATTTTTATATACTGGACATTCATAGTAACAATGGCAACCAAATGGTTTTGAACCTCAGTCTGCGACCACAGAGACCAATACTATGATTCAAACGGATACAACAAGTTGCGGGTGAGAATGCGGGTGAGAAATTCTTTGATTTAACAATAGAAAGCTGGTTTGGTGAAACTAAACAGTTTTTAAACAGTCACAATTTTACATACATGTACTTATTTTGTGGTGCTAGCCTTGCAGTTCACTAGTTGAAACAATGTTTTACACTGTCTCCAGATAACAGTAACTTCCTGATTCAGCTAACTGAGACACTATAATCTGGAGGACGTAATTACACCATGTGTAACCGGTCAACTTTTGTCAATATTGGTTAATTAACAACAACACTTTTTTAGATTCAAAACAGGTTTAATTACATTATACAATGACAATCCAGACAAAAAGGTCACATACATTGAACACCTTGTTTTTTGCAGGATAAGATTCAGCAAACTTGTGTAATTCAGAAAAAAAAGACATAATAAAATTCATTTTGGTATCAAGAAAAACGTATTACCCAAGCTGACCATAGATGGCCAGAGAAAAACTACATGCTTTGGACATATACTTCACCCCAGGGCAGTTTGAAAACTGCAGTGTAGTGGGCATTTTATGGCAAGTTTGATAACTATCAACTAAAAAAAATGAGAAATTTGAAATGATTTAATACGGACAAACGTGTGGGCAATCTCATAAAAAACTATAGTACCTTTAGAAGGGAGACACAATAACTGATCATTTATGTCTGGTTTATTCACATGTACTTTGTTTCAAGTTATTTAACAAATAAATGAGCAGTGATGTACTTAACATTATATAGCCATAACAATTTTAGAAAAGGTCACAGCAGGCTACCTAATAACTGAACAGCTTTAAGGAAAACAATTGTTCTATGTTATTGGTCATAATTATAATTCATAACAAAATCAAAGACAAAAAAATTCATTCAATATAATTATGACACAAAATTGTATTTTGAAATCTGCAATGAAAATATACAACAAATTTTATTACATAAATATACATAAATAATGCATAGAAATGTTACAATACTGTTTGTCAAACAATCAAAATTTTATAATATAAAAGTATTCACACAGAAATATCATACAGAGGCCAGCAACAGGATATATTGTCTGTAATCAAGAGGTGCTTGCTTCACAGAGGTAACAATATAACAAGCCTCCCCTATATAATTTTTTTGTTGACGTTAACATCACACCAAAAGGGTCATTTGGCGACTTTCCAGTTTTAACAGTGGAGGAAGACCCAGGCTTACACCTGGGTAGAACTACAGACCTGTAAGCTAGCAGGACAGCTTTCTCACATGTGAAAATTGGTCTCGGGTAGGACTTGAACTCACAGTGGTGATGGGCTAGTGGTTAAAAGTCAAGACACCATAACCATTTGACCATGGGAGCCCCCAAACCAGTTATCTATATCAAAAGAACACATCTATGATACAACTACAGTACTTGTATAATAATATATAAAATAAGGCATAAATTACAAAAGTACAGCACAATATTTCAATGTACAAATATATAAATTCATAGACTGCAATGTATGTCCAATTTCTTAATTTGTTCATACAAACAAACCTGATTAGACAGGATAATTAACATTCTTAGTGGGAACTAAAAATGTAACGACAGTTGAGCTGTACGTTGGTAAAACAATACTTCAGTGACTAGTTCAATTTCTGGTATACGTGTCAACCTTTGGTGGCAAAATGTGCCCATTAGCAGTGATTATCTCTGTCATCATCTCCATAAGTCAGGGGATATTACATGAAAACAGTCAGTGAAAAACAAAGTGTTTCACTTTTCAAGTAGTTTTTAATTACATATGTCATTGTTTGAACAGTATGAATGTGACACAACTTAATCACCTCTTCACTAACTTTCACATTTTTATATGTAACGTTAGGTATAAATACTTCTAATGATATCATTTTTCATGATCAAACTATTCAGAAAGAACTGTACTTCATCACTGAAGCAAATTTCAAAGTCTAAACATATTCAAACACATTTAAAATCTGAACATGTTTAAACACATTTCAGAATCTGGGTGTGTTCAAACAAGCACCAAAATACACATCAGTTGTTAGTTCACATGATCATTTTGCATGTCAGCAGGTATTGTACTGGACAAACCAGACCAGTATATTTACGTGTATCTACATAGGTTCATTTCTAACACATTGGCACTAAATACATGCTTTTGGTGCATAGCACAAACAATTCTATTCTATAATCTGTCCACTACTTAATGCTTGGAGTAATAAGGTGGTATCTATTTCTTGAGTATAAATGAATCATCAATTTATACACAAAGCACCTAATAAGGTAATTATGCGTGGAGAATAAGTATCCAATGTTAAATCATTGAGAACAATTGCATGTCCCTAAGTCTTGTCAGATGTAGAAGGACTTTGTTTGTGGGCATCAGACAGTGTGTTATATGATGTAGATTTACCAATAGGTGTCGGCCCTGAAACATAAAATCTGATGTTAAAACACAAGCTCTATCAACAATGTAATACCATACCACAAAAATCATGACATAGGCTAAAACACAAAGTGTAGCCAAGCTTAAAACCCTTCTAAAACCAGAATATGTACCACATAGCATGGACACTATTCAATTCATTAGCACTCCAAGTTAACACAAATAAATGTTATCAATCTTTCTTTGCTAAACTAGCTTGAATGCAGATTGATCAAATATGATACAAAGCAATTGATTTTCAAATATTTCTCTAAAACAACAACAAAAAAACAACATAAGAACAGTGTAGATGTTAGATTTCTTAAAGTGAATAAGATGTTTGGCAGACAATGGAGATAATACTTAGTATCAAGGCCAGAATTTTATGTACCTGTATAACTGTAGCCATATGCTTTATATGCTGCTGTCATCCCTGCTTGAGCCCCTGCTATCTCCGCAGCAGACAGAGCCCGTTTAGTTCCTCCACGCCCTCTAGGTCGACCACGACCAACACCAGAACCTTTTGGTCGACCTCGTCCCCTTGTTTTTTTCGGAGTAGGGGTAGCAGAACTATCATCCACAATGACTAAAGCATCATTACTGCTATCATCTATGCCAAAACTGGACTGCTGGGGTGTCTCGCTTCCAACTGATAGCTTCAATAGAAATGTGACAAATAATTTGCAACCACAGAAAATGGCTGTTGAACATATCCAACATAATCACCATATTCATTACAGTGAC
Organism: Lutraria rhynchaena; assembly: GCA_008271625.1. Lineage (NCBI taxonomy): Eukaryota > Metazoa > Mollusca > Bivalvia > Venerida > Mactridae > Lutraria > Lutraria rhynchaena. The sequence goes on from VIBL01000197.1 coordinate 207,820, forward strand.
AAAAACTGAAGTATTTACCATTTACTTGATACCTTACAAATCAAATATATGTAGCACTAAGCTAGATGTGATAAAGGCAGGTATACCACATGCATACATCATCTACCTAGAATACATACCTCACTTTGTGGGCTGACAGGTCTAGATGAATCAAAGCTAGCGAGAGAGTCAGTATCTATAGCGGGTATTGTTACGTTATGTTCCTCCAACTTGGCTTTCTTTGATTCCCTCTTCTGCAAAAAAAAATCCAAAGTGGAATGTATTAACACTATACCTCATAAGCATATTTTTGAATCTTCCAAATTCCAAAGCTATTGGCTCAAGTCTCAACTCATAACCACCTGACCAGTAGTCTTAAACTTAGAAATCCAGTTTTTCTAACAGACTGACAAATATCTGCACTGAAAATCTTGAAAAAAATTCATCATCAACATCTTATAAATTAATTAGATGACATTAATGATGCATTTATACAGAGCACACATACACACGTATGTACAGCAGGTAACATGTACAATAAATATCTTTACCTTCACATATTGTTCTCTCTTTCTTTTTCTGTCTTTTTCTTTATACTGTTCTTCTTTGTCTTTTTTTTCTCTCGATCTTACTGAAACTATACCCACAAATGACACATTACTACAGGAGTAGCAGACAAACATTCATTCTACATTTCATTTCCTGTATACACAGAGCTCCACAGGGTGGGGCTAACGCTTGTCTGTTTTACATGCCAGCAACTGGGCCCACGTTTGAGGTTTCAAGTTTGAACATGATAAGGTATAATTTTGACCAAAATTCTAAGTTAAAAAGGGACATAGCTCCAAAAATACAGCTTTCAAAATAATGCCCCTTATCTTGCAATAGCGCCTTGTCATGATAATCAAGTATTCCAAGTAATCAAGTGTGTTGATGTCTTAAAAGTGTTTGAGTAATTGGCTACATTAAAGTTTTTGCATGACAATGACAGCTTAAAGTACAGTTTATACAACATGTAGACTTTTCTGGTAGCTATCTTTATTGCTATCAGCTGTTGAAAACTCTTAAGCTTACTATCAGTCGTCTCAATTATGAACATTTATTGTATTCAATACTTCAGCTGACCGCAAAATACATCTATTTTAAAACTATGGTCATAAATTTTCTGAAATTACGATTTCAATTTCATATATATATATATATACACACACATCATCACACAACCTTGTCATCGTAAAGAAGGAAATGTTCAGTGCATCACATGAAAATGTATCAACAAGGTTTTCAGAAAATCAGTTACAAGCACTTATAAACAAACACTTGTACTATAAAAATAGCTCACTTTTATTCTTCAGCTCATCGTCATCAATAAGCAGGGATACGACTTCCTTTGGTTTCAGTGTATCAGGTTTAAAATTACCTCCACTAATCACCATACGCTGGATCTATAAATACAGAAATAAATATGAAAGACATGACACAGCGTCCAGAAAGTTTATTTATTACACAAAAACAAATATTTGATTGCAGTTGATAAAAACATGATCAAAAACCAACAAAATATTGATAAGTTATTTATAGTGCTAATCAGGATGATTAGTGTACAAATTTAACAATGGTTTAAATTAGCTTTTGTTATTTAATTAAGAGAGTATTGGTATGAAAAAATCTCCAAAATTGGTTGATTACAATCAAGCGTGCATGACAAAATACTCAGATCCTTGTCTCTTTATTTGTTCAAAATTGTTTTCTTCCAAACTTAAATCAGCCACTATTTATACTGATGATATCATGATATAACCAATATCAAACATAATAAAAATGTAAAAACTGCATAAATAAATTAAATATTGTTTAAAAATTGTTTATGGGAGGGTCAAACCACGACAATCATATACCTGTCAATCTTCATACCTAACTTTTATAAAATGAATAACAATAATATATAGTACCATACTGATTTTTAACAGAATATCTGTCATACAAGAATCAACCACGCAAATGCATGAAAAATGCAAACAGGGATTCCAAACCAAATGACCTTGAAAGTTTGGGACAAAGGTCAAGGTCTTATATTCAGGGAAAGGACACATCTTTAAACGAAGTTGGGTGGATAAAATTAGATATTACATACTTCACTTTTTTCCTTAGCTCTTTGTAGAATACGTTCTTCTATTGTACCCTTACATATCAGTCTATAGACTGTGACTTGTTTTGTTTGACCCAGTCTGTGAGCACGGTCCATAGCTTGTTGATCTACAGTAGGATTCCAATCACTGTCATAAAATATTACCTTAAATACAAATAACAACAAATTCAGACATGCATCCAACAATTAACTCTCTGGTACACAATCAGAACATACAAGCATGGTTGAATTCCATTCAGTAACATATTTAATAAATAATGCAATATTTTTAGTTCAGTTTTTAACAATTTTTAAGACAATTTTTTTCAAACAATGAATGATTGATACAGCTGATACATAAAATGAATCTTACTGTATCAGCAGCGGTTAGGTTAATACCGAGTCCCCCGGCTCTAGTACTCAGCAAGAAAACAAAAATGTCAGATCTCGCTTGGAAGTCCGCAACCATGTCACGACGTTCAGATATCTTCGATGAACCATCCAATCGCTTGTAAGTATGTTTACGATGCCACATGTACTCCTGAAAGAAATTAAGTAACATTTCCAACAAAATCATGGCATAAATGTTTGAAAATTAAATACTGAATAAATTTTATACTCTGTTGATGGGAGTATTGTTATATGTGGATAACTGGTACTAGATATAACTTCAATAATTTCAACAAATTTACCTTTATCTAAACAATCATGGACTTCAGGAAAACCTGGCATTTTTTTTTATTAAAATTGTCTCAAAAATTCAAAATTATGTTAAGATAAGAACATGTATGTATCTATGTATATGTTCAGTTTGGGGGAACTAAACATTCTTTTTGATATATACATATATAAGTTATTCATACGAATGTTTAGTTCACCCACACTGAACATGGACATATCTGCTACATCAATGTTTCTATCTTAAACTCATGAGCTTGTAAGACCACAGAGGATTACTGACAATGTCGGAATGGCCAACACTTTTTATTTCATACAGTTTGAAGAATAAACAAAATGCAAACAGCAGAATAATGAGGCAGAAGACGGAGGTTTATTTTACCTCTGGGAGAACATGTTGACATATCACATTAAGATGATGTTACAGAACTCAGACTGATCACAATACATCAATAAATTATGCCCTTGTGGTAAAAAATGACAAAAGATAGAAAATCATTAATTTTGAACAGTTTTAGATTACAGTTACACAAGTCATGGTAACAATGGAAGCCGGAAACATCATGTCATCAACCTGCGACAAGTTTCCTTCTATGATGAAATTAATGATGTGAAATCATTGAATAATGATTATTTTTCTGTGGGGTACAAATCTATGATAAAAGCACAAAATCTCGAATATCAAAGATGAGGATTGTGGAGGACACTGTTAAGCAATATAAAACCCATTACTACAGTACGGTTAATATCAGTCAGACAACTGTCAATTCTATGAGAAATGTTAAAAACTGTGGGAGGATCTAGCACAATACACTAAAACCAGAGACATAATAACCTTTGACTCGGCCCCTTTTAACACATGATTTGTGCAAAAAAGAATAAATTCCAACAGATCATTGTAGTTTTAATCATGAAAAAAATAATGATGGTAGAATTCACCAGTTGATCATTGATAGCTACTGATTAAAAGTCAGGTGAGGCATATGATACCCGGGTATGAAAACTAATCAGGCAGATATATAAACCATTAATTCTTGTTTGATCCTGAGAACAGTAACCAGTATGCTGAAGTTCCTTGAATTCTTGTTTATCAATTAATGAGAAACTATTGTTATAAAACCAGTAGAAATATTAGTTACACCCAGTGTTATATAGATACTGTTAATGTAACAGAAAGATTGTCATTCACTAACCCTCCACTCTAAATGTGGAAAAAAGGAGCCACTCTTAGAGCTAGGTAATGCGAATGATATTTCCACATTACAGAAAGTTACATGACTCATTGATAATGATTATCACATGTTACGAGAGTCCCCAGATCTTCATCTTTGTCATTTATTATGAATTCACACATTGCAGACAATAAATAATGCATGTTGAAAAGGAAATAAATCAATTACGGTAACCATACTATCTCCTATTTAAATGAAGACTACATGTAATAAGCCTATATGGTAACTACTTCAATATTTATACAAACGAGGTGCACAAGGACTTGCTGCATCTGTGCAACTGCTGCACAATAAACTGGATATTTGTTAAGATTCAATTTGCACTCTCTCCTGCCTTTCCTTGATAAAATCCTTGAATCATGGTCTAGACCAGCAGATTGATCTGTGGTTTTATGTCTATAAAAACTATAAAACCTTACTTAATCATCAGTTAATAAAACATTTGCAGTTCTAGCAATAAAATAATTAACATCTTACTAATCACGATCCGTTACTATGACGATAGTTAAGCCCATATATAGAATATCCACAGTAATTTGTCATTGTTAGTAGTAATTACATGCAATCATATTGTCACACAGCAGACACAACTGCACAGGTAGCAGACGTAAACAGCAGACGATATTTCTCATTTGCAGACAACTTGATAACAAAACAAAACAACAACAAAAGTAACATCAAAGACTGGGAAGAACAACATTCAGAGTTTGAATCAAATAAATTTCATGTTTTATCAGCAGATATAATTATGTTGACAAGGTTTTCTGAAGGACAAGTCCAGTAGAATTTAATGCATGACTCTTAAAAGGCTTAATCACAATTTCTAATGAGACCCCTAAAGGTGGATTTATTACTAAATCATTTTAATCTTCAATGAAATCAACATCATTTATACAAAAATAATACAACAACAATAGAGGGGAACAAATCTTGGCCATCTAATGAGACGCTAGTACACATGTACCCCACCCACACTTCTATACAGACATTCACAAAGTTCATCCATGGATTACAATAATAATCAACTTGTTGATTTAAAGGGTTAATAGTGTAAACTACAGGTGTTCCCTTACAAAGTACAGACCCAAATGTTACAATATCTGTCTATCATATTTCTAAAGACAGGGGCCTCCCAATATGGCCTCTACCAAGTAATTTATGCTAGATCACCCCTCTGATATTTCATACACTGACAGAAAACAATATCCAGTGCTTCCATGTAAACATATCATAAGGCCTATCAATGTTAGATATAGAATTTCAAAAAAAAAAGTAATATATGATAACTTCATTAACTAACAATCATTTAAAATTTACATATCTCTATTCAATTAAAACAATTGAATAGACTGCAGGCTACTTTAAATGCATGTCCATTCTTGATTTTTTATTTTAAAAAGAGTCTATATTGAAAAGGAAAAGGTAAACATCAAAATATCTGAATATAAACACATTCTGAAGCCATGATAATAGTTTACTACAAAACAATTTTTACTGAACATTTTTAATATCACATAATGTTCAATTTATAAACAGTAAAACCTCAATATTAAAACCATCTTTGTGACCAAGAAAATTTGTCTTCATGTTTTGTTTTGTTTGTTTGTTTGTTTGTTTTATGTAACTTATTGTCACTGGGGTTTAACGCCATTTTTCAACAATTTTTAAGTTATATAAGGCGACTGCTTCACAAAACCAGTTTTCCTGGACTGTATACTAACCAGTACTAATTTTCCCTTCCACAAGAAGCTGGCAACTTCTCCACATTTGGAGGACAATCTACATTTTTGTCGAATTTTCATTGAAGGGTGTGACCTGGCGCGATCAGGATTCGAACTCAGTTCTTTGGGTTACAAGTTCAGCGCACTAACCACTGGACCTTGGCTGCGGCCTCGTCTTCAGGATAAGGTGGTCTTATTATTGAGGTTTTACTGTACATAAAGTGAACTTAATGTATATATTTGTTCACTGAAAATTGTTTGATCGTCAAATATGGTGGAAATATTGAAAATCCATCCAGAAAAAGGTGGTCATTATAAGGAGATGGTATTTGATGGTCGTAAAATGAAGTTTCACTATAACTAATTGGTGAGTGAAGATCTTCAACAAATGTACAAAGGAAGTTTATTACTTTTGTCTGATGTAACTTCATATTCTCCATATTGGATCAAGATATCTACCTGAATGATTGCAACTATCACAAATATAAAATGCTATTTAAAAAACATGGTGACATAAAAAAAATGAATTCAAAACATGGGCCATAAATTCAGCAGTATTTTTCATCTATCAGTAAATAATCAACGGTACACATAGAAGCAGGTGAATTTCAAACTTAGGTCACATGACATCAACATTGAGCAGCTGCAATCACATACATAGAGAGTCGTTACAAAAATTGTCATAAACCGTCAACTTAAGAAGACAACCATGAAGAATTATCACAAAAATGTTGTAATTTAAGTCAAAATAAATTATCATATCAGACTTAATCTTTCAAGAGAAAGTTTTATGAGAGAATCTTAGGGAGTTAAACCCCCTAAAATTATAACAAATGGTCATTAATGCAACCAAATTTGAATAGTACTGCACTGGATATAAACAACAAGGTTACGAGGTGATATTTTTTCCTGACAAGACCACATTATGATTTTACAATACAGCTCATATTAACTTTCTCCCATTCGCTTGGTTTTTGTAGTCATCTATAAATATCTCCACAGACAACAGATGTGCAATATTATCACAAAGTGGTTCAAAACTGAAAATTTAATTTTTTCAGACAAAAAAAACATCTTTGATCCAATCTGCCAATAATGACATCACAGATGTGTACAATTTTAACTGTTAAACATAATGCGTGACCTTTGTACACATCCCGTCTAATAAAAACTGTATGTTTATGCAGATTGGGTAAAATTTTGGAGGGAAATTTTTAAAAAAAGAATTTTAACATCAGCTATAACTGATTAAATCATCTCATGATTCAATGTAATATCCACATCATAATATGCGTGCGCTAATTTTCATAATTCACAATCTAACAAGACCTTCGTAGCCCCAAATTTGACGCCACAGAAGACCAAGAGAGAGACACACAGCTTTCACCTTCACAATAACTCAGAAAAATGCTAATTTTGATTGATGATGCTGGAAATCAAATATCAAATTGACAACAGCAAGATTTTATCAGCCTTAGATGTGAAACTGAAATGGGAGAGAGAAAAAAAAGATATAAAGCTAAGATCAGAGAAGTCAGAAAGTATACCATTAATCATTAAATAAGGGTATAACAATTATGATTTAATTAAATCTAATTAATTAGTGATAATCATTTAACAAGTTATGAAACTTGATTCTGCAACAATGAATTAATTCTTCCTATATAAAGCCATATTCAAAATAATTATATCCATTTTTTCTGTATTCTAAACAGGCAATTATTCAATTATAGCCTTATAGGAACATAAATTAATGAAATTAAGCTGCAATCTGCTGGTCATGAGATTGACACTAAATTTCCCAAGCTGTCAAATAATAATTATTATTCCGATGCATAAATCATGAAATATTTGAATGAACCAGACATTAGTTCAATTTCATCCACTGAAGATTTAATTTCAAATTCAATGATTATTAGTAAAGTACAGTTAAATGAACCAACATGGTTTAAGGGTCAGACTGGTTTACAAGTGAGGTTATCAGGTGACCAAGACAACCAGTGTAGCATAAAAATGTGACAAGTTTGTAACAAGTCTGATTATACTTCATATGTAATTGAGTTGGAACATTTCACAAAACATTGAGAAGCGATGAATAAAAACACCCAGCAGGGTAAATTGTAGAGCAATGCAACTTGTGAATAGAGCCCTAAAAGCCCCGTTTGAGGGCCCGCTAAGCACTAAACTTAATCCTAGGGGGCTGATTACAAACTGTATAAAGATTAAACCAAATTCAACAGTTCAATGTTGAATTACAAAAACAGAACAGATTCTGTAAAGCTGAAATCCCCACGCGATTTGTAGACAAACACAGAAATGAAAGAAGAACATGGCAAGCTGCATCTGTCGACTTTATACCAACAGGTGTCAGAGGTCAATTTCAAAGTGGATTTCTTTAAGGGTAAAATAATAGTAAAACCTGTCAAGGTAATAAAGAAAGTATAAAACAGTTAATTCAAATGACATTCATGAATAAAAGGAAAAGGCAATGAGGGTTGTTACAACAAATCTAACTTCAACATGATGTTTGTAAAACTTACTGACCACTAAGTACACATTATTTTAGATAACAATATGTTCAAAACGGGTTTTCTTAAAACCAGTATATTATAAACAAAAAAATTCATACCATAAACTTTTCATTTAATGATAACAATATGCCACCCATACCATCAAAAGACTAATCTTTATCATTGTAACAATGTGAGATGGGACACTAACTCTGATGTATTGACCACCGGAATGGTCACCTGTAAGCTGGACAATACTCTAATACGACCAGAACTGACCCCATCAAGCAATCTGACACATACATCAGTATCAAAACAAACCAGCATCAACAAAATTTACATGGAAACAATAAAACGTACAGGAAGCTCTCCTCGTGCAACAAGTCAAGGTAATACCCTACGGGTCCTATACCGGTTAATCACTATACCCACCCCCAGTGTAAAATCTGCATCACAAAACATATCAACAGTTGTGATAAGTGGTTAAGTGGGACGAGGGGTGAAATAAACTATAGAATGGTCAATATCATTAACTTAACTGATTATCTATTTTAAAGGCATTCTATTAACAGCAATCTTGCCCAAATTGGGACAAATAAGGCCATGAAATACAATAGTGTGCATTCACCCTGACAGGAAACGTACATCAACTACAATCTGACAGATGTGAAATACTAGAGGCGACGTTAGTGAATACATATTCATTGAATAAAAACATTAGTCGAATCTATGAGAAGAGTTTAATATGGCATTAATGGTAGACTTAGGAAGCCTGCAGTTTACTGTACAATGAATTAAGTTTATACCAGAGCATGATGGGAGCTGAGTTCAGCATAAAGCAGCTATTTTCTCACCAAACTGACATGACAAGAGGATTTATGCCTTTAAGGTATTATGAATGCAAAACACAAACAGGATCCAAAGATGAAGAGTCAGTTCTAAACAGTATAACAACAGATCAACTACAACATACACCAGCTACAAGAAAATGGTACTTAGTCTAGATTTTGTGAGAATCTAACATACTGGACCTGACATATGGTAGTCAAAGTGATGAGTGCCAGACTAATGATTTGAAAGTTGGTCACAATTAAACAATATCAACTCAGTGCTTGACAAATGCACACATCCATATGTAATTACGGGTAGAAATTGACTCAGGACGAGTTGAAATTGCTGAAGAACTAGTTAAAATTTTACAATAAAGGACGAGTAGCTTGAAAAAAATGTGTGTACATTAACTTTTCTGAAATCATTTTAATTAATCTGAATGGTAACTAGAACATTTCATACAGAAGTTAATATTTGCCTGAATTTAATCATTAATGAAAATGAGATTTGAGAATGGAGACAAGCTCAAGCTCTGTTACCATGGAAACAATACTCACCTCAAGTAGATCAATCATCTTGGTCATCTGAGAGTATATAAGTACTCTGTGTCCTTCATCTTTCAATCGTTGTAACAATATATCCAGTACATACAACTTGCCAGCATCCGAGATGATCTTCTCCTTGGCTGTAAATATAACATCAACACTCATAAAAATACATCACTGATTAATAATTCAATATAACTCTTGATATGAAAATAATTGATCATCAATTTTTCAAAACCATGTAGCTGAAGTGTGAATTACAATTGAAGAGAACATATATGAGACAAAACAGATGTCAATTTGACAATCTGACACCAAAAATAACAGTTTCATCTGGATTTTGAGAACAGATTTCATATTTAATGAATTGGTACTGATGGAACACAATGATTACATGAAATCAGTGTGCCAACCATAAGATGCAAACATTTATTTAAATAAAACTGTTTTATTTACAGAACATAGAATTTCTTCACTTGATTAATATTTTTTTTAAAATCATCAGATACCCAAGAAATATAGGAGACTCCAATGCTACATTAAACCAAGTTGCTTCAATAAAAATATATCCATAACTTGAGATGTACACTTTTCAAAAAAATGTTTCAGTCAAGTTTTATTTAAAGGCAGTAACAGACATAGAAATTCATTTTTGCATTTGATTTATTTCAAACAAATTTTCACCAGGACACAACAGATATAATCAGGGCGTTTCGAAATTCATATCTGACTCATGACAACCTTCTAGTTCACATTACCTAAACATCAATGATATAAAATTTACGAGTTATCACTAATGTGAAAATCATTATCTATAATAAAATATCAGTAAAGAATAATTACATTGTCTAAGTGACATTATATTAAACTTTGATTAGATTCCATTGATTTACTCCAAGGTGTAACCTTTCAGACAGGTGAAAAGGTCAAGGATAATCATGTCATAGGATACTCTCCACAGTGGGAGTCAAGAAAAGTCAAGAGCTCTTCAAACATGGAGTACAAATAGTGATGCCAGATGGCAAGTTGTTGCTATGGTGACTGCATGTCTGGGGTATCCTAAGAGAATTAAATGACCAAGAAACTTAAATATCAACAAATGACTAAAATACTAAACAACTACTTCATCTTATAATGAACTCACAATGGGACTCACAATTGTTCAAAAACTAAATCATAAGCAATCAAGCAGTGCCTTACTAAGCTTTCAATTAGGTGTACTAATAAAGAGTTACCCAACATGACAAACTGAATCAATCAGTCAACAGTTTATCTTTTATTCCATCTTACCGAATTCTGTCAACTAATGTTTCATTGAAGTAAAATATTTAGATTTGAATTATTAATATGATGACAAGAATATAATACTGGGTCAAAACTGAAAATGGCTTTTGAATGAGTGTCATACGATCTGCTTGTTTAAAACTGTCCCATTACAACAAAAATAAACATTGGCATCCCCATAGGAAATTAAAAAATGAAGCATTAAAAACTGACATCAGTTGAAAACATTGTTTAGTTGTATTCAACCTGGTTTTTCATTTGAAACTGATACATTGTTTACATGAGTTATTCATTGATTTCCTGCCAAATATAGCAGTGGAGAGTTAACATAGCACCCAGACAGACAAAAGTCTGTATTTCACTACCTGTAATTTATACAGCTGAAACAATGAGATGGAACAGTATGCATCACTTTGTGTTCATTCCCCGAACAAAGACAATATACCATGACGTCCTTGACATGATAACCATATTGTAAATGGTACACTCGGTATTTTGATTGAGTAAACATTGACAAATGGTTTGAATCATAAATGGATGTTTGGTTGGCCGGGTATTATGGACAATTAAACTAGACTGATTATTGATCGTAGGTAAGCTGTCATCAGGTGCATTATAGTAAGGACAACAGAAATAATACGGCCTGATTTCATCCAATATTACTTTCAAATTCATTAAGTTTTCTTTAAGGAAAAAATATTAAAAGAAATCTTGAACAAAGACAATCTATGTAAAAATGTGTGGGTGAAATAAAGTCTTACAGGTTAGATTTAAACAACTTGATATATGAGTCAATGTTATACTACACTTATTATACACTGACACAGATACTGATGTTGACAAAACTCTTAAACGAAAAACTTGCACTCTAATCTTGTGATACAATCAATTCACTAAGTCAATATAAAACTACATTATAAATATCTCCCCCAGTCATTAAATAAACATTAATGGACAAATCTCTTATCCAGATGGTTCCTTTTTACAGTGTTTCCAGGTAACCATTACAAAACATTCACAGGAACATAACACAGACTTCATAACGTTAAAATATTTCCCACAGAATCCTTGGGAGCATTATTAAAAGTAGAAAAATTACTACAATGAATAAAAAGAAAGAGGATTAAATTGTTTGAATTTAACACAACTCCTTGAATTAGGCTATCAAACATTTGTAAATAAAACAAAGGTCAACAAATATCAATTGTTGCATTAAACCATTATTATAACAGCATCTTAAACTGTATATGTCTATAACTATAGAGCAGAAAGAGTACCACAGAGCTGATGTACAGACAAAAAAAACGACAGGAAATCTCATATAATGCACCATACATATCAAATTACATTGTACATCTCATATAATGTACCATACATATCATATTACACCATATCAAATTACATTGTACATCTCATTTAATGTGCCATACATTTTGGCAAAAGTTCATGAAAAAACATGACAGTCAGGAGTAGGAGATCGGTTTCAGTGACTGGTAGTTGGTCCAAATACTTCAATTATGAATACTGACCAGACCTGACTTTAATACACAGGCTAGTTTGTTACTAACTGCTCTTCACCCAGAATAACAATGGGTACTTAGATGAACTGAGTGTTTTATCATTATATCAACGATTTTATCAATCCATTAAGATAAGTACCCACAAGGGAATATGTCTGTTCACTTACTGGTCTCCATTGACCACAGAATGACCATAAATAAACTGACCACAGAGAGAGTAATCAGCTTAGACTGACATGACTTTGTCTTTTCCTGAAGGCGGAACTATTACCATAATTGATATATCAAGCTAAACTTACATTTTTGCACATCAAACAAATGGAACAAATGAATAAAATAATTGACTTGACTCGCAGCAAGGTCAACAAATGTTTCCATCAACAATAAAAGGGAGGTAACCCTAATAATTGCAGACTGTCAATCAATAAAGTTAGATTAAGATGACATATGGCAGTAGTCAGGAACAAATTGACCACAAGTCTGAAGTGGATATCTGAAGAGATGGTCAAATATCTGTAACAATAGCACCTGTATGTCAATAAACCACATGGTAATCATATGTACAGCAGGAAATGAACAAAAAAAGGTATAATTAAGATCCCTATAAGTCACTCAGCACCCACTGATTGACTCCTTATTGAGGGCCTAGAGTGTCTGATTGTCTGACCCCTAACATACACTTTCCCCATCTGTGCACACTTAATTATAAATTCAAGACATTACCAGTAACTTTATTACACCATTTCTGTCTTAAATCTGTCCAACCAAGTCAATAAACAGGTTTAATTAATGCATGAAATCAAGACACACTTGATGATTATCTATAACACTAACAACTCCCGGAAGAATTATTAATGACTTTAAAGTAAGGTGCGTCATTATTAATAATATTTCTTTTTTGTCAGTAAGATTTAATGTTAATTTGACACTTCATACCTTCTTAAGATTTCTATGTAGGATATTTTGACAGCATTTGAAAAAAGCGACATACAGGATCAGAATCCGTTAGGAAGTATTCAATAATATCATATGAAAATATGCTAAATGATAAGATTATATGATAGGGTGAAACATCATTCAACAGCATTAAAATCAATAAGAACAATTTTATCAAAGCTTAGGTTGTTTTATCAGTTATTATTTAAGCTAACCTATCTATCATGCACAAAACTATGTTTCAATTCATTGCACCATATTGATACATACTTAAATCACTATTTAATGGACAAAATTAAAATTTTTGATGTATTGATGCCCCTTAACAAACAAATTGAGAATTCAGTCACTGATAGAGATTCACATCTTACATAAATTCCACTTAATTCAATCTAAAACATGCCAATTTTTACCATAGAATGATATTAGATGTACATAATTGATCAATTATCTCACAAGATCTGGAGGTCAGTCTGACTGTTGGTTATAATGACCTATAATAAGGTGATAACTGACCAATTACAACCAGTCCATGACCAGGAATTAATTTATACATCATTATCCAATCAATAAATTCTAATGTAGAAGGTAGATTAACATCAGAGAGATAACATTTCAGTCATATCAGAGAGAGATGAAGAAATAATGAACAGGATATGAACAGTCAAAGCCAAGTAAAAAAACCACCATACATACCAATGATCTATGGCCACTTACTGGTAAAGACCAGTTATTATTTCATACCCATACTTTCCAACAGCTTGTCAAAACAAGAGGGCCAAGATGGCCCTTTTTCGGTCACCTGAGTAAAGATTGCAACATCTATGGTTTACCTGTGATTTGACCTGGTGACCTAGTTTTTAACCTCAGTTCACCCATGTTCAAACTTGTTCACAATATCATTAATAAAAACATTCTGACTAAGTTTGAGGAAGATCCCATCAAAACTGTGACTTCTAGAAGTTTAATAGAATTTTAAAAAGATTTGACCTGTTGACCTAGTTTGTGACCCCAGATGATCCATGTTTGAACCTGTACAAAACATTATGAAAACAAACATTTTGACACAGTTTACCAAAGATCCAATCAAACTGTGGCCTCTAGAGGGTTAACGAGGTTTTTCAATTATTTAACCAGGTGACCTAGTTTTTCATCCTAGATGATCCATGTTCGAACTTAACCAAGATATCATTAAAACAATAATTTTGACAAGGTTTGGTGAAGATCCAATCACAACTGTGACCTCTAGAGGGTTAACAAGCTTTTCCAGTGATTTGACCTGGTGACTTAGTTTTTGACCCAAGATGGCCCATGTTCGAACAAAACCAAGACATCAATAAAACAATCATTTTGACAAGGTTTGGTGAAGATCCAATCATAATTGTAGGGTTAACAAGGTTTTCCAATGATTTGACCTAGTGACCTAGTTTCTGACCCTAGATGACCCATGTTCGAAATTGTCCACGATATTATTAAAGCAAACGTTCTGACAAAGTTTGCTTAAGATTCAATCAAAATTGATTCATAAAATTTTACAAGATCATTCATACAAACATTCTGACAAAGTTTCATGAATATCAAAACTGTGACTTCTACAGTGTTAACAAAATTTTCATTCGATTTGATCTGGTGACCTAGTTTTTGACCCCATGTTTGAACTTGTCCAAAACTTGTTCGAAAATATCAATGAGACGAACATTCTGACAAGGTCTGATGAAGATTGGCTCAAAAGTGTGACCACTAGAGTGTTAACAACCCCCAGGTGTGGATGCCGGACGCCAGGGTAGACTGACTGATCACTACAGCTAAGTGCATAGTGCTTAGGAGAGTTAAAAATAGGGCTACTTTCAAAGAACTTAGGGCATAAATTTGCAATTTCAGGAATAAGGAAATTTTGAAATCGTAAAAATGGTCTTAAATCGTTTCCAAGGGGGCAAATATCCCATGTGCCATTTCTACTGGGGGCAAATGTCCACAACAATTTTTTCAATAGGGCAAATATCCTGATGGCATACATTGTACATTCACCTTATTTACAGTAAAATGTCAATATTATGACCACTTCCAGGACCTGAAAAATCAGTCGTAATAATGAGGTCTTGTCATCACTAAGGTTCACCTAACCAGTTTTCCTGGACTGCATACTAACCAGTACTAACTTACCCTTCTACAAGGAGCTGGCACTTTATCCATATATGGAGGAAAATCAACATTTTTGTCAAATTTTCATAGACCATGACCGGGATTCGAACCCGCATCTCCTGGTTACAAGTCCAGCACACTAACCACTGGACCAAAGCCGTGGCAAAAGATTCTGGAGACGGTCTAAAATTATGTCGTTTAACAAGGTGACCATAATATTGAAATAGTCACAAGGAGAGGTTTTACTGGGCAATTTATTTATGTTATTCTGTGTAGGCAAACAAAAATGAAATGAAAGTTTTTTTGCATGCACTGAGTGTTTTGCCAAAAGTAGAATAAAATACTAATAAAATTTCCAACATGCTTCACTTAATTAATAATATGTGTCATTCAGTTTATAAAACATGTGTCATTCAGTTTATAAAACATGTGTCATTCACTTTACAAAAGCAAGTTTTTACGTTCACAGACAAGGTTGTAAACAAGATAAATAGACACTGATTACAGGAATACACATACCTAACAATGCATAACAAAAACTGTCAACAAAATAATGTAACCAACACTCCTGCCCATGTCGTATGTGACCTCCACCTTGTGCAATTTTAATTAACATATAACTAACTGAAACTAACATGTATGCGGGACACAATGACTTGTCACTGCATTTATTGTAAAATACTTAGAACTGCCTGTACTTTATTTCACAAAATGAGTTCATTGATCATGTCAAATCTATCAGCCAGATGTTAAATTCTTAACATCACATGGTAATTATTATCATTATACCAAATTTA
Source organism: Lutraria rhynchaena (assembly GCA_008271625.1). Taxonomy (NCBI): domain Eukaryota; kingdom Metazoa; phylum Mollusca; class Bivalvia; order Venerida; family Mactridae; genus Lutraria; species Lutraria rhynchaena. The sequence continues at coordinate 224,123 of VIBL01000197.1, forward strand.
TATAGCACTCTTTTCATATTATGAACATGCTTTCCATGATTGTTTACTAAACTATAAAAGGCAGCTCTGATATGTAGGTATATTGAGTGGACATCATTTCTTACATAACAGGTAAGAGATCTAATATTCTTGCACAACTTAAGACACACTATAAGTCTTCACTCCTCAAGTTGTTTCTGTAACACAACAAGATATGGCGTAAATATCACATGAAAGTCCAGAACACATTAACATCACTACACACAGGCTTTGTTCATCACAAGTCCCCTCTCTCTGTCAATTTCATGCTAATAAAAGTCACTGATTAAAATGTATGGCACAATTTTTACCAGCAACAAAAATGAAGTTAATTAAAAGCTAAACTCCTCAGTAATGTGATTAAACTCTTGCCAATTAGTGATTGCCTTTCAGTCCTGGGATGACGCATTCCAGTTCTATATCTTTTAAAATGTCAAAGTGAAAAAATGCCAAAATATTACAAGAGCTTCCCACACCATTGCTGAAAAATGTTTGTTAAGCTGTTTGTTCAACCAAGCAAAATTCAAGCAAAAGCATCTTAATATAATTTTTAAATTTTGGACTACTGAATAGTTTGGCTCTTGAATAAATGTGCCCTATATGTAACATGTGTGGTCACAATAGATGTTAAACACTTTTTTTCACAGGGTTTAATGCTGTTTTTCAAAAAAATTTCTGCTATATACAGTGGGCGGTTCACCTAACCAGTTCTCCTGGACAGTAAACTAACCTGTACAAACTTACCCTGCCTTATGCAGCACAACCTTAGTCAATTAGCAGTAAAATCAATCTTCTTTCCTTGAAGTAACCATCAGTAACAAAGTAACAGATTAAATGAGACATTTTGACCCATAAGATTTTTTTTAATTGACTAATAAAAGATAACAACTGTAGTGAGCAAATGTCTGCAATCTTGTGAAAGGATTCAAATCTTCGTAATAGCTCTCATTACAACACATCAAAGAATCAGTCTTGTTCACATGTAACTTTAAATCGTTTCATTAAAGAATTAGATAAATGACTGATTACGCCTGAAAGTTGACAAAATTATGCATTAACTCAAACACCAGGGAGTTATTAAGTGCACTCTCATGTCACAGATTCTACTATAAAAAGAACACTGTTTTTGATTTTAGAAGAACAAGACTGTCTTCAGGCAACTTGCCTTAGATAAAAAATATTATAAGAGTTAGTTTGAATATTTCATGATGAATCTTATAATTCACAGAAAAAAATAGCCATGGCTATGTATACGACCATTCAAACTTAAAACGGAACTACATAGTATGTGGTGTGACTGTAGAAAATTTCTTATAATTACGAATAAAATTGAACTTTTTGGAACCAACTTGCAAATTAAAGACCACACAAAATCTATACAGTATGAATTACCAATTTGTAACCCTCACATAGATTTACCATCACAATAGGTACATGTGTAACCTGAGGATACATAAGTTACACGGTACAAACGTTTAATAATTCAACAAACAAGTTATCAATACACAGTAAAACCTCACATAGCAATCACCTAAATATTTATGACCAACTTGTTGTAACGACCACTTATTTTCAGACTGACTTTAACTAGCCTATAACTCAACTTGATAATGAGACAACCTCATTATTATGACCAATTTTCTGGGTCCCAAAGGTGGTCTTCATACCGAGGTTTTACTGTATACACTGAGTTATGACTAAAATGTAGTCAGGATTTTATCAGAAGGTGGTGTTAATACCGAGGTTTTACTGTATACACTGAGTTATGACTAAGCTTAATGTAGTCAGAATTTTATCAGAAGGCGGTCTTAATACCGAGGTTTTACTGTATACACTGAGTTATGACTAAGCTTAATGTAGTCAGAATTTTATCAGAAGGCGGTCTTAATACCGAGGTTTTACTGTATACACTGAGTTATGACTAAGCTTAATGTAGTCAGAATTTTATCAGAAGGCGGTCTTAATACCGAGGTTTTACTGTATACACTGAGTTATGACTAAGATGTAGTCAGGATTTTATTAGAAGTTTCTTCTAGTTTTGCTTCCTTGAATCACAAAGATTTCAAGCTTACTTGTCAATTCAATTGGTTTCTATTTTCAGAATACATTTCACAGCCTGTTGTCATGGTGTTGGAAGCATTATTTTTACAGTTATTGTGATAGGCTGGTTTGTAAAATTTATCTGTATATATTTAAATAAGCCTTGAACACTGAAGTGACCAAAAATGTTAAATGAAATTGACATAATTGTCTTACATTAATAAGTTCCCAATTAATATTCAAACAAAAAAAGATAATTATAAATCATTCTCAAATAAATTACGTGTAGGTACATATGCTTTAATTGGGGTACAATAATTTCATATTAATTATTATTTATTTATTTATTGGGCTAATTATCACTAATTACTGTAAATTAGAAAGACCGACATTCAATTGAAGGTATCAAAGTTACAGCTATAACATGTAACCATGCACGTATGCACCTAAATGAAACTGCTAAATTAAGACACAACTCATAGAAAGTCTTTATGATTACATTGACAAAATTCCAAGAAAATGAGCGAGTTGTGCATACTTATCTATCAATGAGATCAGGCACTTATGCAAAGCTATATAAGCATAGAATGACATGTTACATGCTTTCCACTCTTGGGGATTACGATGAAAATTCTCTAAAAATAGCATGAAAGTCATAAGAGTAAGGACTATAAATAATTTAATACAGGGAAATTTTTACATATTTTATAGCTTCTTCATCAATATGAATAAAAAATCATGATAGACTGACTATACAACTGACCACAAGACAAGATCTGTATCAGTTTTTTTTGGACAATCTGATAAACAAGGACAATTAATATTTGTCCATAAAGACAGGTTGATTTCTTAACAAAACAACAATGCTATTATGAATTATTTATTTATTCCATGGTTCATTTGTAACTTTATCTTAACCAACAAATGATAAAATCAACATAATAGCCATGATCGTTGTGTCCCAGATCAGTAAAGCCAATTAAAACATTTCACTGAAAAAGTTAATTAACAAAACTCAAAAGTAAATGGAAAAAATCAATTAAGTTTAGAGAACCATATTACTCCCCTGAGAGCTTCATGTCATCTATAAAGTAAAACAAATTCATTATCTGCAATTAAAATTGTAAGGGGAATGCTGGCTATATTAAAGTGTTACTACATTTCTACGCAAATACACTTAATGAACCACTACATGATAGCATGTTGCCTGATCTGTTTCCTTCAGATGGTGCAAACAGAAAGCTTCAGCTACGCTGATCAAGTAATGGAGATAACTCTTACATGATACAATGTCACAACTCAGTTGTCTCCCATTGTAAAAATATTTTTTTCTCTTAGTAAGCGGCAAAATCAAGAAATACTATCCTAATTGATGCAAACATGTCTTACATAGTCAAACATTCCTTCATATCAATATTAACAATAATGTGGTAAGAAGTTGTGTTCAGCTTACTTCTTGAAGACCATAAAAAGTGAAATTTAATGCAATTGTCTTTATATTCAATTCACGAACAAACGTCTCCTGGGACAAACATAAAGTTTTGATCATTTCAAAGTTTCAACATATCTCACAAAATATAATAAACTATTCATCATGAATTTTACAACCAAATATTTTAAATATGTTAAAGGCAGAAAAATAGAAAAATAACAAAAATGTTGTCAGGTTGACATTAGTCAGGATTACAAAATTCATTGAACTAATGTTGATAAGCTAGTTTTTGGCTAGGTTTTAAGCACTGTAAGAACAGAATTTCTGTTAAGAATGATAGACAGTGGACCTGACAAGTTCTCCTGGTTTATCAAACTATCATAAACTCACTGAATAAGGTACATGGTTATATATTTGGAGTGAAGGAAAACTAAACATGAATGTCATCTTCAGTGAGATTATCAGGGTTAAAATGAGGGGGAAAAGATACAACTGAAGATGTATATGGGTATTGTTTGTTTATTAAAACAAAAGCACATGTCTCATAGTCAGAAAAATGTAAAAGTAGGATTTTGAGCGATATGAAACTTTTCAGATAACGTAAAATGTATATCTTTCATTCTTTGAAAAGTCATATTTGGTTAGTACAATGAACTAGTCACGGATGATAATGACATTCATTTATATATGCCATTCTATCTATAATGTAGGTATGTAAGTACATGAATTCAGCAACTAAATCAAAGTTTGTGTCTAGAGCTTAGTGTTTACCTTACAGACCAGACCTGTACAAACTTAATCAAGATGCTGCATTTAATAAATGCATATACCCCTAGAGGCATGTTTGTCAATGAGCAAGCGGTGTTCTTTTTTATAAGTCAAAATCTGTTCAAGATCATGGTCAACCTGAGGTTGGGTGATATGGATGAATTGAGACTGGTCCAAGACAACAATTGAGTAAGTATCATAGCATTCTAGTAAGCTGTGTTGGTGCTGGACAAAATGGTGAAATCTAGTTAACCAAGGAACAGCTACTTTCATGCATTATAACTCCTAATCAAGTCAAGGATAAGGTCAAATCAAGGTTGGGTGTTATGGGAGCCCAAGGCAACAAGTGTATAAGTATCAAAGTGATAGACAAAACAGTAAAATCTACTTAACATCATACGGACGTATGTACTGATGAATGGATAGACAAGGCAATTGCTATATGTCACCAAATCATTAGATGCCGGTGGCATAAAAAACTCCAACAAACACATAGTACTTTTCCATAAATTTTGCATGCAAAAGAGAGTAAAAACAGATCCACAGGAAAGACATCATTCAAATCCAACTTTCTAGTGAGACAAGAAAACCTCTACACCAACTATCACTGTTAAGATGTGTATATCTTATTATTTGTAACTAACGTAATTTTTTTTTACAAACTTCCTTCAGAACAAAACTTTATGAAAAGCATTAAAACTTAATCACTAGATAATGCTACAGGACTACACATGAGGAACATCCATTTTTATACCATATCATGATGATTGACAACCTTTCATCAAAGGGATTTTAAAGTGGACATCCGTTCTACATGTATATCACAGTATAAATAGTGGGTGGGGTATCTATGATAGTTGTACTAGTATCACTTACCTGGAACATATACTCCAGAATAACCATGTGTAGGTTTTACACCAAGCAGACCTTCTGGTTTCATTGGGAAGAAACGCCATCTAGTCCACCACCGAACCTCATCATAGATATCAGGAGTTCCATATTTGAGAGAATGCATTGCCTGCTGTGTACCACAGAGTTTAGACCCTATCTGATCCCACTCGGCACTTCGGTCAGCACAATAAGACAACCTCGTCTTTACAAGCACCTAAATAAAGTAAATAAATTGAACAATGTATCAATAACTTGTTCTAGGAATTAAAATTTCTTTCTTCAGATCAATAAAATTTCTTGTCAGTCAAAAAAAAATTTCCCAACTTTTGGTCTGTATGACCATCATAAATAATTGTCCAAAGCAACTCTTCTTCAGGGAGTTTTGTATTGTAATTATTAATGCCAAAAAATTGCAATAAGTCATAGAAATGACATTTAATAAAAAATCTGGCAATTTGTCAGTCTTAAGAAATACTATGGAGATGCTAATCAATAGTGTTTACACAAAATATTCAAGTACTACAAGCTGAAATTTCCATTTACCGGGACATATTTCCCATCTAATGAAAACAATCATGTAGATACTGTTGTAATTTCATTCTAAGTACTATATTCACTGTCAGATAGTTTTAATAGCAATTCAGCAACAAGATGCAGGGTTAGTGATGCCAATTTTTTTTAAATGGCAATCTCACTGGTCATACCATTCAATCACAGAATTTAATTAATTTTCAATATAAACAACATGTTGATCTTTCCAACAGGATTTTTTTGTCTGGAAAAGCAAATTTTTCCACTTGCCTGTCTAGATGGCAGGCACTATTATTACAATTTCCATATGACTGTATCAATACTCTTGGCTCATACAATATGTTTGACAGTTTACATTCTTATTGAAGGATAATTCGGTACATTTTACCACTCCCACTGTTGTAGGTAACAACCCATTTTAAAACAACTTACATATCTCTTCATCAAATGTCTCAAAACACACAGTTATCAGCATTTTACAAATTACAAATTTCAAATATTTGGTTAGAACAGATACATAATTTAAAAAAAATCTTTAATAATATCAATTTACTGATTTTTGAGGATATAATACCTTCAAACTACAATAAAAATTATACTGGTTGCCCAAACGTTTGTCATAGCACTCTCTAGATAAAACAGGAGACTTACCTTTGGTATAGTGTAGAACAAGAACGCTGGTATGTGAGTTGGCTGACACTCTAGTGTCTGAGATGGACGCTCACGGTGGGTCAAAGGAGCCACATCTAACATTTCCGGTGATTTAGGTGACTATAAATGATGACAGAAAATTACAATAAAATTCATAATTTAATGATAGTTCTTAAATTCCCCTCTATATATATTGGCAAAAACTATGAACTGGTCTATTCTTGAAATCTTCTCACAGTTCAGTGAACAAAATCAACAAAAGAAGCATGCATGTAGTATCAAGTTTACATTTTGAGCTAAATTTTTCAATCATTCATTTTCTCTTTCACTTACAGTATCAAAATTTAGGTTTCAAAAAACTTGCTAACGTGAAATCTGATAAGGTGTGCTAATTCACCTTAGTTGGAGAATGTGGTGGGGTCCTTGTCAGGTGTTTTTTTAGTTGTATGCTTCGTTGTAACACATTTTTTCGGCGGACATTTAAATGCCACTCTGTTTCCCTCACATAGTGTATCACATGATCACTGTGAGTGTACAGCGTAGAGTTGGGTCCGGTGAACACAATGGAAGATAGCGTATGACTTGATTGAATGTTTGTGAAGTATGTCGTCTGCATGGGCTCTAGCAAAAAACTGTCCTTATTCAAACAATGGCTCCTGAAACATAATTTACCTTAATGTGAAATATCAATTATCAACTTAAAAAAAAATATTTGGCCAAAGAATGAATACAGCATTAATGTGAAGATTCACAAATTTACTGCTGTTGTCAAGATGTTCCACTGTCAATTAAAGAATAAAAAACATGTTTAACACCATTGTTTGGTTTTAGTAGTAATGTTTGATGTGAATGTTCAGAGGAATTACAATTCAAATATAATCTAAGACTATTCAAAAAGGGAGGTAACTTTCGTCTAAAATGCAACAGAAACAAGCTAACTACCAGATAAAACAATATGTCTTGAGACGCGTTAAACAGTAGCTGGCATAATGATACATACTTATTACAACAAACGTATCATCATAGTAAAGACAATTCAGTCACATTCAGTCATACTTATATTACAAAAAAAATCACACGGATATGATATTAGGAAACAAAATTTAGATACTGTTTTAATAATCTGACAGTACAACTTTCTTACCGTTTATACTCAGTTCCATGCCAGGTATTTCTGTGACATATTGAATACGCTGATTTGTACCAGAGAAATATGGCCAGCCACCTGTAACATACAACACGTGGTAGACTAAAGTCACAAAACAAAGGAAAATCTCTCCTTTTTTCTTTTCATTGGTGGCTTAACGTCACACCAACAGCCAGGGTCACTTGGTAGCATTCTGACTTACATAGTGAGGGAGGACATCACGTAAAATCATCACCTACTATAAGCTAGCTGGACAGCTTCCATATATGTGTAATTTTGTCCCTGATAGAATTCTAACTCACAGAGGTTTGTGATTATTAGTCATAACCACTTAACCACAGAAGTCCATTCTCTTTAACACATAATTCTTACAGTCAAAGAATTACAAGCCAGTCAAAATAAAAGAGGATGCCAGAACAATAATGAATTATTACATACAAGTTGTCTGTACTAAGTTAACATATTATGGCAATATAACACAAAGACTCCTGCTGAATAGTAAATGAAATATATTAAGTTAAATAAATGTAATCCGATAAAACAAACTGCTTCAAGTCTACCATCATATGATATACCAAACAGGATTTTTTATGACGCTAAGTCATGTATAAATAATTCATGGTAGAAACCACTTTAAGAGAAATTCATACTATATAGTTCTACATAGTCAGGTACATTTTCACAGTTATGATGATCTATGCAGTAATCAGACCGAGGTGTCTACTCACCGAACAAGAAGCCCACCTAACATATGAGCGTTTAATTCACTAGGTGACATACTGGTGAAACGAAGGAATGAATAACAACTATTCACAGATGAACCTGAAAGTTACATAAAGATGCATACATAACAACTTGAATGAGACATCATATTATCAATTAAAATCATTATGAAAGCCAATTAAAGAGGATGAAGGGGTGTCAATCAGAAAGGTTAATATTTAAAGTAATTTGAAGGATTATTTAAGCATTTATGGTGAAGGAGGATGGGAAATTAATTGAGAGAGGAGTGGGGTTATAATAGGATACTTAGTACAACCGTAAGGAAGTACCTATGATGTATGTATGTATGTAAATAATCTTTATTCAATCTTTAATTGATATATCTGATATTGTTTTGACTAAAGAAATATAACACATGGAAATAAGTGATTTGATTGTTTAAGTATATCCTTACCTGATGTATTAGTTGAATGGAATAATGAAGAATGTACATGATGAGTATTGTGTATATACATTAAGTTGTACAATATTCTCTGTCGACTGGGAATGCTCTTCATTAATAAGGCTGAAAATAACATCATGTAGAATTATAGCAGGAAGTCAAATAATGTATACTTTTACTAGGAAAAGATATAACACCATATAGTACAAACAAGATCTAAATCTTCATATGAACATGGATGTATTTATGAACAGGAATGACTTGGGTCTATGATAAAGTGTAAGATTTATTAATTTATGATTAAACACATCAGTAGAAGATGGTTTGTAGGCCTCAAAAAACATTATGCACCTTAATGAAACCTATCCTTGTTTTACAAAAACAATATATATAATTTACTATAGTTAAAAGGTACCAGTAAAATTAATGGACCTGAATCAAAAGCAGATTTAATACAGGACATTATAACCATATGGTATGTCTAACACATATCATCTCTATATAACCATACGGTGTGTCCAACACTTACCATATATAACCATATGGTATGTCTAACACTTACCATCTCTATATACAAGTTTTGGTATCAAATAATTCTCCTGTTGTTGGAAGAATCCAGATCTAATTTCTTGTCTCTCGAACAGTTCCGGATGATTGCACACCTTACGAAACTGCATCACAAGATTCATGAGGGAATTAGCGGATGACTGAGCTTGTGACGTGTTCGACATGGCAGTGTTCAGTAAATCCTCAATAGATATTTTGTTCTTGATACCTTGATACAGTAATCTCTGACGAGTAGTCAGAGGACAGTATACCAACACCTCAATCTGAAATACAACATAACACATAGCTTATATTTGGACCATCATGTGTATACTGTGAATACCAATTTTACTTTCAAAAATCAAATTTATGACAAAATGTTTTTAAAGGACTTGTGTTTCTCTTCAATGCAAGCTTGTTTGCCTTTACATAAATCATAGTTATCTTTCATTTCAGCAATATTAAACTGTCTTACAAGAGGTAATTAAGACAACTTGACAATACCATTAAGATTAAAGTAAAATTAATAGTTTAATATTGTTGGGGAGAAACTTACCTTATCACCCAGTTCATTCTCTACATCTTTCTTCACTCTTCTTAACATGAATGGTTTCAATATCATATGCAGTCTAGACAACTGATCTAAAAATTCGACAACATAAATAGTCATCATCTGAGACACTAATCTAAACCCAACACATATACAGTAAAACCTCAAACAGCAACCACCTCAATATTACAACCATCTTGTTATAACAACCACTTTTTACGAACAGCTTCCAATAACTCCCCAATTATTGAACTTGATAATGAGACCACCTTATTATTACAACCAATTTTTCAGGTCCTAAAGGTGGTCTCAATATTGTGGTTTTACTGTATATTAATGTGAAACTGATATTTCTATTACTTTCACAAATATCTTCTACTTATTCAGACGAATGACACTGTATGATTGAAGACATGTCTGGGAAAGGATTCATCAGCATTACAAGGAACATGAAGGAAGTATCTCACATTACGTTACTATTCTATTCCATGCTAATCAATTTCAGACTGGTATCAATATCTACACTCATATCACCTAATTAATGACTGGTTCACAACTAACGACTTACTTTCATCAATTCCAGACTGCTTCTCTACGTGACTTTCAATGTCTTTAGAGAACCATTCATTAAACTCCTCATGAGAATCAAATAATGTTGGCATAATAAAATGTAGCAAAGCCCATAGCTGTAAGAGTAAAAATATACATACAAAATTGACTATAACGTATGAGATTTTGGAAATAAAACATAGAAGTATTCTATTTCCCAGAGGGAGTATGGCAATCAGGGTTGATTTATTTTTTTTGGGGGGGGGGGGGACAGATTTTGGGCCACATTTGGCCCCATTTCCCTGTTTGAAAAATTTGTTTTTCCCTCAAATTCATAAGAAATTCCCCTTTACCTGTAGTTGAATTTTAAATTTTATTTTTCTTAAGAAATTTTTGTTACAAAAAAGATCCTGAAATTAACCTGGAGGATAAATCTTTTGTCTTTGACCATTAAGGTTATAACCTATTGGTATTTAAATGTTAGGAGGATATGTATGATTTGTTGTGTTATTGTTCCCCTATCTCCCCCTCAAGGTGCTATTTTCCCGTCTCCAAGGGCCCTGCAATGTTTTCCCTATAAGGTAAAAAAAATTGCTAGCAATAAAAGTGAAGTAGAAAAATAGTAACATTGAAAGAAGAGCACAGTGGACAATGTGAATTTGATATCTAATAATTACAGTTCAAAAGCTTGAATGGTAATATATCAATGAAAAAAAATCGTAATAATAAATTTAGGAACCTTACCTCAGCCATGCTGTTCTGTATAGGTGTACCAGTCAATAATAATCTGTTTCTACAGTTGAACCCAAGTAATATCTTCCAACGAACACTGCAACGTAAACAATGCATCATAAAAGCATTCAACAAGACTTAAAAATACAGCATTTCATCAGTTAAATCAGTATGTATCAGCAAAAAATCAATACATACAAAGGGGTAGCGAGCTACAGAAATCAGCATTATTGAATAATGGCAATTTATTGTAAATATAGTCCTAAAAATTGAAGATCAGGGAACATTCTGACAGACCTTGACAAACAAAAACAAACTTCACACCATCTGAAATGTTGAATGGCACAAAATATAATTTTTGAAATCCAAAATAGTCTTTTTTTCTCCTGGGATTTAACATCACAGCAAAAAGCCAGTGTCATTTGGCAACTTTTCAAACTTTAGAAGAAGTCTGCAAGCATACACTTGATAGAACCACAGACCTTATACAGGAATACTCGACAACAACTTGACATGAGAAATTTGTCTGGTCCCATGCAAGATCTTAACTCAAAGAGGTGAGGGGTTAATGAGGGAGGCTCCCCAAAATCTTTAATATTAGACAATAGACCAAACAAAATACCAAAGCATGCAATTAGATGATTCTGAACAATAAGATTGAATACTGAAACCAAAAATCTTCAAAATCTATTTCATATGGGTGAAAGTTGAGAATTAAAAAAAATTGGAAATTTTAACCTCTAAGATGCAGAAATAATAAAAACCAGTAGGGTCTAGACCTGGGAAAAAACAGAGGTTCCAGAAAATTCTGGAAAACTTTTAACCATGATTATATACTATTCAGCCAACAACAGAAAAAAGACAACATTTGTATTCGTACCTGGAGCTACTCTTCAAAGCTTGAGCTTCATCAAGCACCATATACTGCCATTTAATTCTCTGGAAGTATTTTACATCTTGAATCACAAGTTGATAACTTGTTATCACCACATGAAATGATGCTTCTTCAGTATGCAAACATTTCTGATCCCAAAATTTACGAAGTACTCTTCGATCCTGTGTGTTACCCCAATATGGCACAACCTGAGGAGAGTGTTCACTAGAATTAAAGTTGATCGGAGACAAACAATGTCAATCAAGTCCTTCACGGAAGAATTCATTATCAGAAGTTCATCAACGTTAGAAAAATATAACGGTGAAATTAAAGAAAAACAAAAAGAATAAAAAAAATATAAAAAAATAAATTAAAAACACCAAAAAGATTAGATTGATACAAACAGACAATTTAAAATAAATATCTGCGTACTAAAGTATAGAAACAGACAAAATCATGTTTCTTTGCTTGATTAACTGAAAACATAAAGTAATTGATCAAGATGACAGTTTACAAAAGGCACACCAGTATACATAAAGTATAACTTATAAACAATTACATGTACCTTAAATTTTGGAATAAATCTGGAGCATTCTTGTTGCCAGTTATGAAGTGTGGAAGCTGGGGCTACAACAAGGAATGGACCCCAAATACCATTCGCCTCTGCAAGGTGAGCGAGACAGGCCAAACTCTGAACTGTCTTACCCAGACCCATCTCATCAGCTAATATACCATTGATACCTTGATCATACAAACTAGCTAACCAGTTCATACCCTATAAACAAACAAAAAACAAATAAATTTAATTATACAGTAGAGAAACAAACATGAAGGTTCTTATGGCACATTGGGACTATTATTATCATATAAGGCTGAGAGAATTATAATGATCAACTTGTTTGATCAATTTATTCAGACCTTTCATTACACTTTTATTACAGAATCACAAGTTAAATTCAAGCTAAATTCTCCTATAACTTCCTCAAAGTTGCTAAGAAATTGAAAAATAAGTACAATTATAACATAAACAATCTAATGTAAAAAAGGAAGGATTTTGTCACATTAGAATGCACAAGCAGACAGTGCATTCAAAAATTTGACTATTGAAAATGTTGTAATTAAAAGCAATGTTCACCTTAAGCTGGTATCCTTTCAGTTTGCCTTCAAACATGCTGGGTTGTGGTCTCTCATCTCCAACTGTGGCAGGATTGGCAAAAGAATTAGCATCTAAAACAGAAACAAAGATCATTTGATAAAGGTTAGTTTGATTTAATAAATTTAGTTTTAAGCCACATGGTACAAATTTCCCAAAAAAATCATTTTTTGCATTACAGTCATTGTCATTGTCTTTTAATTGCCTTTGTCACCCAATACCTACAGTGCTTCAAAATAATAACAGAGTTTTTTAAGAGTACACAGCATTAACACAAAAATTAATAACAGAGCTATAAAATCATACTAATAGATAATTATAGTAAGATGTAGCCATAGTGATATTATCCTACAACAAGTACTATAATAATCAAAATATTGCTCACTTGTGCTTGCATCAAACTGTATCCTCTGAAAAAAGATATGATCAAATGGTTGAATAGTCTACATTTGCATACAGTTGATCTACATATATACGCACTAATATATTCACATATCATATGGCCTAAAAAAGGTTTGTTTCTGGTTACCGGACCGACCCATCTTTCACCTACCGACTCATAAGTTTTTACGGCATCCAAATCTCAGTGCTATATTGTAATTTTCACAATGGTGTTGCCGATATATGTAAAAAAAAATGTAAAAAAAAAACCTTTTTTTTTGTTTAGGCCCAATTAATTACCAAACTTTCAAGTACAGAAAATTGCACTAACAAACCAATACATTGTTAAAGTTGTACATGCATAGCTGAGAGAATACTAAATAATTTCTATCATTACAACAAAAAGACCTAACTTCAATCCACAATAACCACTAAGTCATTTATGTTATACAATCATTTAAATCCCTTCATGTTCAAATATTATAAGCACTGTCTTAAACCTTTGCCTCATAAGCATACTTTGAACTCTTCCAATTCAAACAAATATACAAAACAACAATTTATTTAAGAAATTGGGTAATTTCTCTGACAGATTGGAAAACATTGTGGCAAAAGAAACCATTGCTCATTACAATGGCTGATTTAGCCGCACTGTTATCAAAAGTCGTCTGCTTCAGATGCAGGGAAATGTGGTATTATGGGCAAAAAGTTAAAATTGGCACCAGTATTATTTATATTTTTAGGGTTCCTGAATTGAAGCGACCTGTCAAGAAAGAGGATTTTCTGAAGGAGAGAAAATCTAGAAATCCAAAACCACAAATAATTTCACTGAATTACGCTTAAGCTATCAAATAGTTTGTGAAATCTATTATTTATTACTTAATCTGTGTGTCATTTGTTCATGCCTCCATGTTTACATTTACTTTTTTACATTCTGACAAAAACAACTATTGACATTGAAAATGCACAGGTTTATACCAAGAGACATAATTTATACAGACATGATTTTGCAAGACTGAAAAAAAAACTGAAAATAATATGAAGAAGATAAAAAGACTCTGAAATTCATGATCTACAAATCTTAAAGTCATTTGAAGTAGATACTTAGAGCTAGTTTTGTACAATGGGCTTTCAATGCAAAATAGCGATAGCATTAGCCAATCAAATTTTGCATCACAATGATAGAACACAAATAGAATACATTTTTTTAAAAATCGGAACAGACATAAAGAAATCCCGGAGGTCAGGAGAATTAGGAAAAAGCATTAAAAAAGAAATTGGAAAACAACCTTTGGAAAAGTAGAATTCTGTTTTAAAACAGAAAAAATATCAAATCTGTTAATAACATACCTTTGCCTGATGAGCATCATATGCTGTGTTAGCATTCCTTAAAGCCTCTTGTTTAGCTGCATCTGGATCTATATAATACAAAAAATCTTCCTAGGTGAATATTTTTAATGAAAGCCAGAAGTTCAAATAATCACATTTTTGTACATAAAATCACATAATTTGGGACAAAAGAAATGAAATTTGAAACACTAAATAGCACTTTAAAGTGAATTTCATTTAACAGTAATGATCTAAATACTAAATGTTCAATTAATCAGAAAAGATTATTCCTACCACATCAGATTTTTGTAAGATAATACCTTACTTCCACACAGTTATTCTTTTATACAACCCATATCTGGTGATTTACAGATAAATGTTAATAGAAGGATCAAAAGACTTGTATCACATGTTGAAAGCCATCAAAGATAATTATATTATTCTTAGTGAGATGGTTCTGCATTCTACAGGAGGCCCTTGGTATGTTGTATTCAATATGTCGTACAGTGTCCAAATAAATGCAAATAGTAAAATACACATAGTTTCTCAGTGCTTATATGTATGCAACTCATACCAAATACAACAAGTTCATCTGCAACATTAATAAGTATTGACTTCCTTGTGTCAGAAGAGAATCAAACACAACACTATTGTCTTAATTATGTAGTATAATTATACATTATATACTATTATAAACCTGAAATAAACGTACCATAATCATCATTTACAGTATCTATAAGAAATTCAGACGATTGTTTCTCAGATTTTGGTTCATCTAATTTTCTCAAGATTTTATCCTTTGCTGTTTCAGACTCTCCTGTTATCTTACGAGCCATGAAATGAGCGTACAACTCTGTTTGTGTGATGAGAAAGTTCAGTTTTCGTTGCTGTCTTCTAGCCTGGAATAACCAAATGGAGAACTAATCAATGTATACTTCAAAGTATAAACAGACATAATATATCTGCTGTAGTTATCAGCAGCATGAATTTCTGAGAAACTTTCTGAAAAATTTCTTCGGACAGTTACATTTTTTTCTGTTCCCCAAAATATGGACTAACAGGCTGTCAAACATTTCTGTTATCAACAATTATATCATAAACCTACCTCACTCATCTCTAGATCCATCTTACGTTTCTCCAGAGCTTCTTTCTCAACACGCTTTCTATGATCTTTCTCCACCTTTTCGAACCGTTTCCAATAAACCATCATTTCTCGTGTTAATCTACGAGCCTTTGATGGTGTATCTTTGGTCTGTTTCTGAGACTGAATTGCTGCTCTGCGTACTTCACGCATTGACTGCATAGCAATCTGCAAAAAAAACATCAATCAGGAAAATTCACTGTAACAAAATTGGTTTATTTTGATTCTTCAAAACCTTGAGATTCTAAAACATGCAGATTCAATGATTACTGAATGCAGAATGAATACCCCCTGTATCTAAAACAGGAATCTTTGATACTGATTTCACTCTACAATATTACAGTAAAATAGAGTAACGAACTTTGTATTCATGTTCAAATTATTCCACATGGAGTACAGCATAAATTCATGACATTTGAAAGAATTGATCAAAAGCAGTATAGTGAGGAAGTTATGATACCTTCTTGAGCGTCTGCATCATTTCCTTCCGTGCTGAAGCTTTTTGTTTTTGAGCCTGTGAATACAAGGAGAATACGTTAAACTTCAAACTATTCATTTATTTACAGTAAGATGGAAACTATAAAAAAATACTTAAGTAACAAATGTAATGACACTTACGTCCTTAACATAGCCACATACACAGATCAATTAGATATTATAATTACACTTAGTCATAAGCAGAACCACAAAGTACAATTTGTTAACAATAAATTATTAAAGTTGGAAAAAATTCCTAATTCATGAACCAATTAGGGCATCAAATGAATACAGAGTTCCTAATTAAGGGAAAACACTATTTTTTTTTTTTTATGCGACTTATGGTCACTTGGGTTTAACACTGTTTTTCAACAATTTTTCAGTCATATACGGCGATCGGTTCACCTAACCAGTTTTCCTGGACTGTATACCAACCAGTACTAACTTACCCTTCCACAAGGAGCCAACAACTTCTCCACATACAGAGGGAAATCGACATTTTTGTCAAATTTTCATGGAAGGGTATGACCTGCCGCGACCAGGATTCGAACCCGGATCTCCGGGTTACAAGTCCAGCACGCTAACCACTGGACCACGGCCACGGCTACAATTTGAGAACAGGTAAGATACATGTAAATTGTATACCTTAGGAATCTCTTTCTTAGCAATGGTGACCCATATACGTCTTCTCTTTACTTCAGCTTGTTCAGGGGTTAATTTCTTCTCCTTCCCAGAATATTTCTCTTTTTTATGCTGTTTATGAGCCAGAATAGCTTGTAACAATACTGGATCCATATCTTCAGGCATCTGGATTCATTAAAGAATAAAACCAAAGAAACTAAGTTAAAAGGCAACAATTTATGATTATTACAATAAAAATAACAGAAAACAATAACACAGCTTGCATAAACTGTGAGTCATACTTCAACCATAAAATGCCAACAAAAAAGTGAACATTTGGGTTATTAAATTCTGAATACATGAAGTACAGCATCTCTATACAGATTAACAAACACTTTAAAACTAGAGCTTCCAGGAGCAGTGCCAATGCTGATCTGTTTCACATCATTCTGTTTAAAAAGCAGTTATGACCAAAATTCTAATTTAAAAAGGGCATGACTCAAAAAACATAGCTGTCAAAATAATGCCCCTTGTCTGGCAACCATGCCTTGTCATGACAATCAAGTACTCCAAGTGTCATATTGATATCTTTAAAAGTGTTTGAGTAATAGGCTACATAAAAGTTTTGTACAATGACAATGATAAGACAATGACAACAACGCAGTGATCATAACAGCTCGACTTTTTCTTCGAAACAGACAAGATAACAAACTTATTATCAGTCTTTTCAATGAACTAAGTTAATCATATGAAGACTTCCACAGACAAAAAAAGTTTATCTACTAAAACATCAGCAAGTAGACAAAATAGAGAATTAATTAATCATAAACTTTGAGTACAGTTGTTTATAGTCTACTTACAGTGTCATCATCACCATTCTCAATTATCTTCTCTTTCTTCAACTTTTTTAACTTGGCTAAAAAAAACAATTTTTCTTACACATAAAAATATTGTCAATACTTACTGATTGCACAATGTAAAACGAAGTTAAATGACCACAAGGCTCAGGTACAAACAAAGTAACAAAATAAGATTTTGTCTACAACTGCAGATCTTCGTATCATTCCTTTTTATTTTTTAAAGTAAGATAGACAGAATTATCACTCATCAAGTACATGATTGTACGCAAAAAGAGAATACAAAAGATTTTTATGTCACACCTTTAATTTTTCTCTCCATTTTTTTCTGATCCTTTGATATTTTTTTCCTTGGACCAAGTATAGCTTTCTGCTGATCAGGAAAGTGGTCATAGTTGGACAACAATCCAGTAGAGTAGTACTCATACTGTCGTAACTATAAGAAAATACAGATAACAATGAGATTTATAACTAAAATGTACAGTAAGTTGAATACTACCTAATCATACCCATGTTTTATATTAGCTGCATTACATATTTTCACATTATGTGACTAAAACACTGTATTGAGTTCCAATGACTTCTTTGGAAAATTTAATAATAAAAATTTTAATAAGATTGTAATAACTGGTAGTTTGTACATACTCTTGTCAAGTAAAAGCTTATCAATTTTTTAATGTTAGAAATTTCACAAACAAACAAAAACAAATAAATGAAATGTAATAAAAAATCAAAAAGTTCAATTCTTTGTTTTTAAAAGATGCTGAGTCACTGACAAGACACACTTCCAAATCTGAGATTATTACCGACTACTGTGTCTAGAACATACATCATGTAGGAAACATTATCAAAATAGTGCACTAATTGATAATTGATCCATCAAATTGTCGCAACAACTTATGTTCTTTCAATCAGATCTTGAAACAGAATCATCAATATACCAGTCAATGTACAGTCAAACCTGTGAACAAAGGCCACCCTTGGGAAAGACAAAAAGTGGCCTTTATTGACAGGTGGCCTTTATTCTGAGGTCAGTTTGTTCTAAATTATCAAGGAAGGTTTTTCAAAGAATGGCATTTATTCACAGGGTGGTCTTTATTCGGAGGTGGCTGCAAACACAGGTTTGACTGTATTTACCTCTGGGTCCTGGTAGTACAGCATCTGATGTTTACGTTGGTATTTATGCAGTTTAAGCATGTTATGTAATTCTGATTCTGTAATCTGAGCTTCATCATCATCTTCTTCTGATGAACTGTCACTCAGTAAGATAGCCTGCATAAAAAAATACAATAAAACAAAAAAGATACTAGGGTGCATTACCAGCTGAACGTGAAAGTAAAGATCTAAAATTGATTCTTGTGAAAATTGGTAACCAGTGGAGTTTGTACAATTAGTCTTTTGAATTATCATATTTCCTATGACCCAGGACAAACATTGCACACATTGTATGCATTGCATCTATCTGGTGTTATTACAACATATTATTTGGTCCCTATAATCACATATGCACATATTTTCACCCCTATGATCTATGACCATCATTTGACAACAATGGCCATTTAAGAAGCAACTGGCATGTCACAGATGATGTGTAACAATAATTAATTAAACAATGCATGTCAATGTTTTCATGTGTTCAATGATTTACTTCAAGAGTATTTGCTGCATTGTTCAAACTAATGATGGATTAATTATAATTTGAACTGCTTTGTCACTGAAGTATCAAAGTTTGATATAGTAAGTAACGATTTTACACCAATCGCCCCAAATATTATATGATACCCATTTCATCGCTTATGTCACTACAAAACTAGAAAACAATCTAGTGAATTATGCAATAGACATGCCAAAATCTTGTTTTTCTACAAAAATTAATTGATTGTTAAAATTGATTACAGTGATGTCTATTTAGCGAGTCACAAGTGATTAAATAAAACGATGTATATTAGTGTCTTTGTTTACTTTCACTTTGATACATGTACACTTATGGATATATCAAAACATCTACTAATAATAAACTGTTTGTCATGAATTGTTATTTTTGCATTTATATCAGCAATATCATATTTTCATACATGTAAAATGGTATTTAACTGTAATGAATAGACATTGTATTCATTGTCAATCTCTAACCAGTCCATTATATTGAAATGCATTATTCAATACCATAGAATTTTTGAAATGATTTTTTGGGACCTATGCATTTCGAACGCATAGTGGTTAACTGCATATATACCAAATGTTTATTAGAGTTGATTTCAACCTGTGTAATACACATTTATCAAATGAATGAAAAGAAATTTATCATTAGTAAACAACTGCTGTACATGCAGACATATATTTTTATCATTTTTTGGTCATGGATTCCTCATTTATTTATTAATTCTAAGACTCATACCTTTAACCACTTTCTATTCTTTTTCACTTTACCAAAATTATACAATCTGTTCTTGTCAGCCTTTCTCTCTGAAAAAATGCAGCAAATGAATATTTAAATGTACCCCTTCTAACTTTAAATTAGACTTAACAAGGTTTCATGATAATTATGGTGATATGATATTAAATGATACTCATGGTCAGAAACAAATATCTAACTGAACAATCATCCTATTGACTGCATAAACATGCATAAGGCCTAAACAAAAAAGGTTTATTTCTGGTTACATGCCCAAAAAAATATGGGTCGGTAGGTAGGGATTTTTTCTTTTATGTTTTTTTTACATATATCTGTTGTGAAAATTACAATATAGCACTAAGATTTGGATGCCATAAAAACTTATGAGTCACCACGTAAAAGATGGGTCGCTCAGGTAACTGGAAACAAAACTTTTTTTAGGCCTAATTGTGTAAGTGAAATTGCAAATATGCAATGCAATGAATAATTACCATAAAATTCAGATTTGCAAATACAGTAAAACTTCGTTATTACGAGCATCGATATCACGAGCTCTAGGCTTATCTCGAGGAGATCTTGAAGTCCCGTCATTTTTTGTTCTTAGTTGTATATAAATTTCCATGTTTATTACGAGCATCGTTATCTCGTTATCTCGAGCACAAATCATGGTCCCTTGACTTATTTTTAAGCGTTAATTACCTCGATTACCTCGAGGGGTGTCATTTTGGATATCGTTCGCACCTGCGCGCCGGCGATCGCCGTGTTTTCTACACATCGTTAAAGTTACGCAACAAAAGAGCAAATCTTAATCGAGTACTTTGTTTTTCACACGTCGTTAAAGCTACACAATAAAAGAACGAATCTTAATCGGGTACTTTGTATTTCACATGTTGTGACATAAAATGACAATGTTCATGTATTTGTTTGTTGTAAGTTTGCAGTAAAATTTTTAAGATCAAAGACTAATGTTATAAAAGTTAATAATTATTGAGAATTTATTTTTACGATGATTGCTGTTATCACGTATGCTATCATGCAAATAATAAAGTGTGGGTGTCATTGATTGCTCTTCTTTTTTGCTACAGACGTACATAACACATGTATCTTTCATGATGTGTCACTATGACGTTTCACCGCATGTCAGTGACACGACATTGGACATTCGATTGGATATTCGGACATGACATTGTACAATTGAAAACACGAAAAAATCGTGGATAAAGTACTTAGAAAAAATGATCAATATATATTTCAGCAATCAACTATCATATTTATTCACCTTAGACATCATTGAGAACAATTTACGTAAGCATTTCGTATTATTATCGTAAACATGCCCATTAACGCGCATGATGCACAGTTTATTGTCAGTCAACAAACAAAAACCTCGTTATTACGAGCACACGGTTTATCTCGAGCATTTCGTCTGTTCCGATGACTCCTCGAGATAACAAAGTTTTACTGTATCTTCCTTACATATATATATCAGACATATAATTCTTCATTTACCATAGATGAAAACAAGGTATCAGGTACAGACAATTTGGTTAAGAGAAGGACGTGGTGCAGTATTCAGCTTCAAGCGATATAGTCAATTTATTAAACCATACATTCAGTAACAGTCATGAATTATAATGTTTCCTCCAGGCCTTTCTCATTTCCATTCTTTTATCTTATTTAGAGCCAAGCAGTAAGTAACTCAGGTAAATGTCAGAGAGTAAGAACATGCGTACCTGCTTTTGTGATAGTGATTCCATTATACAACTTATTACCCTCAGAATCTTTCTTCAAACAAGGCTTGAGTATTTCTTTCTCTATATCAATATCTTCATCTGTTGGACGAATCAAATCTTCCACATAGGAGAGAAATGGCTCAAGTCTCAACGCATTCTCAACTTTTTGTATATAAGGGGGGTTAGCCAGCTGTTGACCATAGTCATGGTCGAAATGGAATTCCGATGCCATTAGCTACAGCAACTTCTACAACATTTTCCTAACAAATACAAAATGTTGAATTTGGAGGACTGTACAATTGTTTGGCTGCAAGACATATATAGGCAAAATGTATTTAAAAACAATAAGCAGGGTTTTCACTAAACATCAAAAGTTGAGGGTCAAAAATGACTCTTGACTGATGATAATTCAAAGAGTCAACAAAGTTTCTTTAATTTTATTGTAAATTTGAGTCAAAAGAGTCAATAGCTTTATTTTACTGATTTCAAGAGTCAGTCAAAATACTGGTTTAAGGGTCAAATGAAAACCCTCAATGAGTAATGTTATATGCAAGCATAATGTAAACCTGCAACTCGATAGCCTATGGAAGTGAAAAAAGTTATATTCAACTTAGTAAGGTGTATCTAAAAATTGAAATGAAGAAAATGTATTCAGCTTTCAGAAAAATCAGCCGTCATATTCTGCCAGAATATGTTTATAGTTATGAATCTGATAATACAGGTATAAATCATCCTAAATTCAACATCAGCCAAAGGACAAAAACTGCTAGCGTACAAAACATAAAAGGGTTATAAATTATATACTAAACTACTTTTTTGCTTCTAGTTGCCAGGAAAAAAATTGGATTGCGGGTGATGAAAAGAAACAATGCAGAGACAACAAGCTTGAAATTTGCCATGAACGTAATATTTTTTGTCGTAGTTTTAGGCAAAGACACGAGGTATCGCATTAAAAGGTCTAACGCAAAATTAACAATTCTATGAAAGTGATAAAAGTGCCCAACTGGAAAAATGAGCGAAAATTGTTCAGTCATCATATTTGAATCAGATTTAGAGTGTGGTGACCTTAGGTTGCACTAAAAATGTATAGTGAGAACTGCAAAAAGAACGTCCGTGAGTGATTGTTTATAATCATATACAGTTCATAAAATACCACATAATGATCCTAACAACGTAAACTGTAAGACAAAACATTCAAGTAATCTTGAAAGATACACTTTCAATGTCATTGTCTTAGCGGTCCCAACAGTCTCCACAGCTATACATGTGCGTAATGAAAACCGAAAGTAGAAATGCTGCAGCAGACGGATTTATTGCAGAGACTGCAGGTAAAGTGGCTAAAACCGGGAGAAACATTCAACAAATGAGATCCAAGGACGTTTCAAGTATAATGAATGGTCCGAACGCATCAACGACTTGAGCTGACAAACCAGCGTAACGATTATTTATTCACCGTATTTAGGACACACTCGACAAATGCAACAAAATCTTTTGTCGCAGTCTCAAACACGATAAATTACCTCTAAAATATGTTTTGCTAAAAGAACATGGGCTTCTTTCGTTCCCTGAGCAACAATAACATAGCTAACAAAATGGCGGATAAAGAAATGCGGTCGCTTGATACGGCAGTCGCTTGCGGAAAACATAACCCCAGTCATGACTTTCCTCTTAGTGTGCTGGGGGTCCCCCGCCATTATAAACAGTGCGTCTTGAACCCAAACATACTCAATAAATATATTTGATGACGTATATTCACGTTATTCAAATAATTTTGATGATATGAGTAGCGCTCAAAGTGAAACCCTATTCATTATTGGAGGATATTATGCCGAAATAAGATAATTCAGTAGCATAATTCTTTCTGTTAGAGAGTAAATTTTTTCAAGGTTGTTTCTAAATTTAGATATGGAAATTAGTCAAATGACGTCACAGGTAATGTCTGGTGATTTTTTTAATGGAATATTTTTAAAGCCCTTATAAAAATCTCAGTCAATAATGTAAAACTATATGCGAAAAACTGTATTAAAATGGAAAAGAATTTTTTAAAAATAAATATTTTTACATACAAAATGTAGGACCCGCACATAGTATATGACCCAAATACAAACACAATACGTTGTTGTCAAGTTTGCCTCCCCTAACACGCACATACTTTTGTTGAAAGCTAAACAAGTCTCCATCAAGGAACGAAAACCACACGAGACTATGTTAATGATTCACAAGTGCACTTGTTTATATAACTGTTTGGTTAACTCCTGTTCACAACATTTTTATACATGTATCGCTTCAAAATTGATGGAAAATCAAGAAGGACCAGTATATAGTTGGTAAGCATGTACATGTATAATGAATAAAGTAAAAGTAATATAAATGAACCGCTTAACAGGAAGCTTACCGAGCAATCACATCAAGTAAATCTATGCTAATCATAGAAGTTTTACCAAGGAAATTACTATCAGCATGGATTTTTTTGTCTTCCATTTTTGGAGGAGACGGATTCTGACCTATATCTGAGACTATTATGCACATGTGTATTACGGGTGTAACGGTTAACCGATATACCGGTATATATTGCAATACGAATTCTGACGGTTTTTTACCGGTTCGTTTTTCTCTGAAGCGGTTTTTGTAGTCATGGCGACGCCACAGATGAGAAGATCTCAGAAATATATACAATGTATAATATATATATCAGCATTTTCTCTACATTCTGTCTCCATCATTAACTTTTAAACGCTAACTTGTGTATTTGATTTGCTCATTAATTAAACACTATTTCACTTTGAAACTAATATCACATATAAATATATGTAATATTGATCCATTACGGCGATGCATGTGCATCAATGCCTGCTTTGCTTTTCTGCGCGAAAAACAATACGTATTGCACTATATTGCAATACAGGTTTTTACCGTATTGTTACACCCCTAATGTGTATATAACGGTCTCAGCCTATATCCACCTCTTAACCACCCTTATTCCAGTTTATTAGATATTAAGATATATTTATGCATGTAGTTTTAAGTGGATCTATTGTTCAATTAACAGAAATTAGCATTGATATATCTATATTATTTAGTTTTGCCATGCTTTGATAGGACAAGCTTACATACCCTGTGCAATATCGGTAAAGCAAAAAATAATTTAATGCAAATATGACGGGATCCAGGAAGGATATATTACGTCAACCTGGGACCAATATATACATGTGTAAACTGGTCCCTGCGTCGACTTACCAAGAATATTTCTTGAACGAAATTTCTGTACAAATATTTCCAATAAATCAGCAGGAATAATTAAGGTACGTTGGGAATAAACTGAAACTCAAGTATTGGTTTCTCCGGCTCGTATGCAAAAAGTTTAAATAGATGTTTAGGATGAAAACGTCGAACGTCCTCGCACAGTCCGATATATTTTATATTTTATAAATGTTTTGCCTAACTATTAATATCGTCAATGATGCATTGAATTTCGCTCGTATGGTCTGCTTTACGAGATCATGTAAAGTAAGAAATCAATCTTTTTCAAAGTGTACATTCATTCATGCATTCATTCGTCACGCCGTTCATATCTTCAGAAGGTCCTATCTTTGACTGGCCGGATTTTGTCTAATGAAATCATTTATTATATTTCGACAGGTGGCGCTTTTTTGCGGATTCGTGTTGATGCGTGTACAAAGGGCTGTTACGCACGCGCTGTACCGACGTTTGACCATCGCTTCTTTCTTGACACGCTTGAAGGTAGGCTTTTTTCTCAATAAATGTTTATATTATGGTATATAAATGTCCTAGATCTTCATTTTACGTTTGCTGGTGACTAAATGCTGTAAATATATGTGCGTTCACCTACTAAAATATTTATTTCTGTAGTTTTCCATACCCCACCCACATCAGTTTAGGTGCGCATTGTTATCAGGATCTGGGATCTTTCATTGATCGAACTGTAATGTATTTTTACAATACACGAGCTTTTCTCATTCGCAACATAATAATTTGTCGATGCCTAACTTTCACTTAGTTCTTGGTGTTAAATCAATAGTTTCATGCGCTTACGAAATGCCATTTCAGTTGTTAGTTCCTTCTTTAGCAGGGGTCGTTTATAGGCGTTTTCCCTCCAGGTAAAATCTTTAAAATCATGCTGTTTTCCTCTGAAATTCAGTTTACATCAAGTTTTCTTCCCCTTTTTGCAAAAATAACGTGTTTTTCCCACATTTTAGAAAAAACTCTTCCCCTTCCTGTGAAAAAGCCCTGCATTAAATGTCACGTGGTGCACTAAGTTAATGCCAGAGTTTTATTAAATCACTAAGTCTGGTTTCTGTGCAAGAAATTTTTAGATTTACTTGCCATATTTATTGAGTATTCATGTTTAACAATCCTGAATTCATTTTTTCTATTTCAGTTTTTAATATGGGCACTAGAGTATATCTGGGAAGGTTACCGTACCATGTCAGAGAGAAAGATGTTGAAAGATTTTTCAAAGGATATGGTCGATTAAAGGACATAATGTTGAAAAATGGATATGGATTTGTGGTAAGTAGTATTGTCAGCCATAGTTGTTAATTAAATGTCTGATTTGATGTTTTTCATTGACATATTCGGAAGTATTATTTGCTTGATTAGTTCCAGTCTAGTAGGATTGTAATAAATACTAAATTTCATGCATAAATTAAGATGTTATTTGATGAATTGTATTGAACTTCTGTTTCAGGAATTTGAAGATTATAGAGATGCAGATGATGCAGTTTATGAATTAAATGGAAAAGATATGTGTGGAGAGAGGTGAGCAATTTTATCTATAATGCTTACACAGTGTAATGTATTAAACATCATTTTTTCAGTCTATAATAATATTACTGCTTAGTGTTTTTTTTTCAACATATTCCATTACTCTTTCATCTCTAGTATGCAGGTAAAAAGGGGTTGTTTCTGTCCAGTTGTTGCTGCAAAATCTCAGAATTTAATGCATTGAAGAAATGTCTAAGTCATATTTAGCCTCAAATTTACAGACTATTTTATCTCTAGTTTTAACTGGAATCCTTTGTTGCGTATTGAATTCTTGTGATTAGATGATAGCTTTTTACACAATTTTCTATTTTTCATTCAATAATTTTGTTATCTGATATTTTACTAATATTTTATGGATTTTTCATAGAGTTAGTGTTGAGCATGCCCGAGGAACTCCTAGGGGATCTGACAGATATTATGACAGTAGTTATGACAGATACCCACCTTCAAGAAGAGGAGGAGGAGGTGGTGGAGGACGAAGAAGTAGTGCTAGAGACAAGTAAGCTTCTTCCTATTTTTTTGTCTTGGTTTGTTAAAAGACTTTCCTAGAGTTTTTTCAATAATATTGATTATTCCATTTGTTTTTTTCCCTAAAAATAATTAATCTTATAATTTTACTGTTCTTATTTCACCTGTCATGAATTAATCCCGATTGTTTTAAATGAAAGTTAGGCTTATTTTTGTTTGAATGTTACAGATATGGTCCTCCTACTAGAACTGACAACAGGTTAATAGTTGAAAATTTATCATCCAGAGTTAGCTGGCAGGTAAGGGACTTGTAAAATGATGTTCTCTTATTTAGATCTGAACGTATGCTAAATTAGTGATTCTTCTATTCAGATCTAAAAATTTAATGTTTTACTTCGGGCTTTATGTATTAAAAGATTTTTTATTTCTCTTGAAAGATTACTGTCAGGTTGCCAAACTTGCATTTTTATCAATTCAAAGTTTATCCAAAATTAGGATTTTACCAAAACTGGTTATGTTGTGTTGATTCTGACTGTTTACAGTTTAGACATTATGTAGTGTCAAATTATAACATTTTTAACATACAAAATGTATCTGGCCAAAATTGCAATCTGGTAAAATGAGCACTTTTTGAGCTTAAGATTAAAAAAAATAAAACTAACTGTTTCTAAACATATATTTTAATATGAAGTGTCGCTCTCTTACATCATAAGGACCCATGATCAATTGGAGCAAGCCAGAATCACTCAATAGAGGCAATTAAATAGAGGTGCCACATCAGTCAGTAGGCTCAAGGTTCAAAGCAATCCATGTTGGCACAAGGGGCTAGCCCAGCAGTATGCGCCACCCACCCACAACCTGTTCATGCAACCATCTCCCACTGGGGCCACCATTTTGGTCATTGTCAGAAGATCAGATGTTTCTCCAGAAGAAATTACCTTGCCCAGATAAACTGAGTGTGGTTATGTTGATGAAGCATAACTTAACTCGGTAGGGTCAGAATGTAGAACAATGTACTCGTACATTGCATAACTTTTTGGCATAAGTTCAGCATTTTGAGAATGTGCTATTTTTAGTATATTCTTGGACTGACGATTGACTGGCATGCAAATGCTATGACTTACGTTCTGACTTTCAAAGATGTAACCTTGCTTGGGTGTACCATGGTTTACTGGCTGGTTTAAAGTGTCAGGGGTGCGAGGCATTTTCTGGCTGATTAAGGCACATAAGACGAGGACCATTTAGAGGTCAATAGCATCCTTTGGCAAACATCCCCCACACAACTCACTGTTTCATGTGAAATCTTGACGTGGAGGTAATTTATGAAATGGGAGATATTGTGAACGATGCAGAATGTTGTTTCTATCTTATTGTAGGATTCAAAGCAATGAACCTAGACTCTGTGAATATTATAAAACAATTTTTACATTAATATTTCTCTACATCATTTTAGCCTTAGTTCAAATTTAGATGTGTATAATTAAGTTCTAGGTTCATTGTATTGTATTTTGATCTTATTTTTTTTATCTGCTTAGTCTTGACATTGAAAAAAAACAGCTCAAAGTTGTAAATATTGATAAGCTATATGTATTAAAACTTAAACATAACTAGAAATAGGTGGAAAATGGTAAGGTGTAATGACTGGAAGGTAAGGTTTCTTTTGCTTGTGGTAGAGGTATAAACACAAGATATGACTTTATTATTGCTTCTTCTCATTCTTTGTCCTTGCTTATCTTTTATCAAGATCTTGCAGTTGGTTGTAAACTGTTGTTTTTCCAATTCAGGACCTGAAGGATTACATGAGACAAGCTGGTGAAGTTACATATGCTGATGCACATAGAGACAGGAAAAATGAAGGGTATGCTTACATTCTATTTTGTTAATAAGGAATTTTCATATAATTTTAAATAAAAAAAATAACTAATAGACATGATAATGATTTAAATTAACTTCAGTGAACATACCTTCTTATCTAAAGTTGAACATGTGCTTTAATTGATGAATCTTTGTTATTTATCTTTGCCATTGTTGATGTAATGATGTCCATCTTTCGGGTCTAAATTCTTATGTTGACAAACCTCACTGAACATCAACACATGCATAAAATAATTTGATCCTTTTTGATAGCATAAATTATGTTTTTATCCAAGTGATTAGATATGCATCTTTGTAAGTATTAGGTTAATATGATTGGACTAGAAATAAAATACTTCCTTAAATTTAGGAGAAGTACTCATACTGTACATATAATTGAGATTTTACGTGCTGTTAGTTTAGAACAAGTGTGTAAATATTGGATCAATATAGATGTATTTTCTTACATTGGTGTGATGATGTCCATCTTTCGGGTCAGAAATTAGTGTTGACAAACCTCACTGAACACCAAGTTTATTCAAAATCCATTGTTTTTATCTGTGTTTAATGTTTGGTAAAATATTTCATGTTACTAATTCAATGTACACAGTGATAGCGATGATGTTTGTTTCAAGACGGGACTGAATTTGATGACATTTTTGATTCTGAGCTATCAATTTTCAAATGCATTTTATTGTCTCATTTTGTTGATTCAATTGCCCATCATAGGGCAGTGAATTTTCAAAATAAATAAAAGGTGTCATGATGTCCATCTTTCGGGTCAGAATGTGATGTTGACAAACCTTACTGAACACCTAGTTCATGTTGTATGTTAAAAACCATCTTGTAATGTGCATAGTAGTTCTATTACCATTAAATGAGGTGTGCCTTTTACTGTTTGATCTTCTAAACAAATAGTGCAGAAGTACAGTGCCAGCCTTCTTAATGAGCTGGAAGTTATTAATGAATTATGTTGCAGATGGCAGTGATGTTTGTTTCAAGACGGGACTGATTATGATGAGCCCTGGTAAATCCTGAGCCATCTTGTCCTCATGCTTAAGAGTGTTTTTCGTGCTATTTATATATATGTTTAACATCCACATACATTAATTTTGATTTTATTTTTTGACTTTTATAATAAATGTAGTGATATTGTATAATTATAACTTTCAGGATTGTGGAGTTTCAATCGTACAATGATATGAAGAGAGCTGTAGATAAACTTGATGGTTCAGAAATAAATGGCCGGAAAATAAAACTGATAGAAGATAAACCAAGAAAGCGCAGGAGGTAAGATAGTTTAGCACTATTATTTTATGTTTGTGTGTTCAGTATGATGATTTGTTGAATTAAAAAGATAATTCACTGGAAACTTGCGTTTGGTAATTTATAAATGAGTTATGATTGAAATTGGATTTTCAAATTCTGTCGACCTTCATCTGTGAATTTACCTAAAGAAATTTATTTCTGTCTTTTAGATCCACAAGATCAAGATCTGACAGTAGAAGCAGAAGTCGTTCTCGATCAAGACGTAGGAGGTCATCTCATTCCAGATCTAGGTCAAGAAAATCTGGTTCACGTTCTAAATCAGGATCAAGGAGTCCGAGTCGTGACAAGAGCAGGTCAAAGAGTCGATCTAAGAGCAAGTCAAAATCGAGATCAAGATCGAAAAGTGTAGAAAAGGATCCGTCACGATCTAGATCTTGTTCAAAGTCACGATCTAAATCACCTGATAATGACATGGAAGAGGATAAAAATGATGAATAAGAGTAGAAAAATGTCAGATGTAATAAGCTATCACTTAACACAGGGATCATTTTGTTCATGAATTTATAATATTAATACATTGTATTACTGAACTCTGAATAGTTATAAGCTTTATTATTACAGTGTGGTAGCATAACAATAATCATCAAATTGTACATGGATTACTTACTCAACAAAGAACGCTGCATAATTATTATGATTGATCATTTCTGTTAGCTGATATGTATGCCGATTCCATTTGTTTTTCATGTTCTGGTCAATTCATCTGTATATACTGTTAATATTTGTGATAATCATTGTATAGTTATCATGTTGGGAGCAAGTCTTCCACATCATAAATGTTTTATCTGATATATTATTCTTGTGTAAGTTTCTTACTTTGTAAATAATTAAATTGTCTTACAGGTATTGGTAGTGCTGTTTGTATCACAGATAAAATAAACATTCACTGCCTTGTACCTCTTCGTTGTGTTGTTTCATCGTGCCATACAATATCTTAGGAATAAGATAGGTTTAGCTGGTGAATGAGTAGTAAACACAGGACATTTTTCAATATTTTTGGCAGTATTTGCTTTGTGCACATTTTTTGCCCAGTCAATTTTATTGTTGCTTGCATACAACTCTAAAACTGACTGCATTTTGTTAATGGCAACTGGTGAGTGTAAGGTTAACGTAGTCATACTACTCGGCAGTAGATATGCTAATTCTTTGCTGTCAGATGTGCTGTATCTGGAAATTAATTAACAAATATTATCATATCTGTTTGTTGACATGATTGTCATGCATGTTGAAAAAACTTGCCCATGTTTTTGTCATTATAATAAGCATGCCGTTTAACAAGTCCACAGAAACAATGTTTGGTTCTCAGTGTTGAATGTTTCCTGACCTTCAAATATTAACAGCATATTCTTAACAGAATGGAACAGTTCAAAATTTCAGTCAGACTTAGCCTATAATTATAAAAAGAACTCACAATTGCAAACCTGAATACAAAATGTCCATCCTTGGAAGCCTATTTGCAGAACTACAGACTATTGAAGATTCAATACTTCAAAGAAATGTATAATTGCCCTGACAGTTTAATGCAATTACAAATTCATGTTAATTAAAACAAATATAAAAGAGAACAACAATCATAGGACTTGACATATATCTTTATTTCACAAAATCACAATTATTTATCCATCACAGATAATAAATGGACAAATTTCTAAATAGTTATATACATGCTCTATAATTCAGTTTAATGCTATATGAAATTCAAAAATGTTTCTTTCCAGTATAAGTCAAACGCATGATGCGACAAGATAAAACTATTCATTAATGCACAACTGTTCCCTCAGCACATAAGTAGAAACATATAATGTACACTCATTTGTACTGCACGAATTGTCATAGAAATGGTAAGCTGGCAGTACAACAGGGTAAGAGGTGTTAAAATTTTGATGTCAAGATCAGCTTTCACCAAAACAAGAAATGACTTGTTGCTTGGTTCAGTTACATTTAATTTTAAAAATATTTTTAAAATATAATTACAATACCAAAAACTTCTGCAATGAGTGGGCTGAGGTATATATAAGGATAAATAAATTCAAGAGAAGCATGTCCAATATAAATGGTGTATGAATAAAAAACACATAAGTATAGATCATTTTTATAGAGCAGACACTAATTGACATTGGTAAAATAAAAAATGTGACAAGAGAAAAATTTACATGGCTGTTGAAAGAACATCAAATACATTAAAAATGACATGTATGATAATGGTTGAAATGTTTAAAAATGTCACTGACAGAGTGATTGTGATGCGTAATAATGATAGGTAGGATTGTGACACTCAGACTTACTCATAATAATTTTGACATGTATGTTGCAATTAAGAACTATTAAAATGTACAATATGAAAATACTCTCTTACAACAGCAAATCCCTACAACTCCACTTGACTAACCGCAATACACACTAGTGACATGATGATATAATTTCTAACATTTTGTTCAAGCATATTCTCACTAAATAATTAGTGAGCAATACATGAATTCATGTCTTTGTTAAACAAAGACATTGCTTGAATGAATTCAGAAATTGATGAAGTAGGTACAAGCTGCCTGATCAATCATCTTCAGGATCATCCCCAGACTTTGTGCGTGAGCGTTTCTTCGGTGGTGAACTTGATCTAGAACGACTACGGCTGGACCTAGATCGACTTCTGCTCTCAGATCTGGATCTGCTGCGTGAAAAACTGAAGGTAAGACAAGATAAAAACATGGTATGATGAAATATGAACAATGATAAAAGCTGAGAAAACATGATCAACGTCTGATGAGAAAATAAATAAGGCAAGGCAATTTAGAGTCATGATGAACTATGAAAATGAAAAGTGAATGGTACATATACAATGGAAAATCACAAAATTGCAAACATGCATTGTTTTCTATCCTGCTTTTGGAAAAATAAAAGAACACATGATTTTGCAGTTCTCTTTGACACAGTACAATACTGGCACTCTGAGGGATACCAAATAAATAATTTGATCTACAACTAATGCAACAATCAAAAACACCCTACTCAAAAGTCAATTTTGCAATTCTACATTTGAAACTCGATACAAAACTTAATACATTAAATTGAGATAAGAATGAATATAACTAACCTTCTTCTGCTTCTAAAACCTCCTCCACCACCACCACCACCTCGTCTTTCCTCAACTAATCTGATCTTTTTGCCATTAATGTCTGTACCATCCAACTTTTCAATGGCACGATTCATATCTGATTCACTGGTGAATTCACAAACTCTACAAAATATAGACAAGATAAATAAGCATTTGCACAAACAATAAAATCCCAAACTACAACTGAAATAAATTTGTAATGTTTAAAATCTGTACCAGAATAATTGAAATTCTGAACAATTTGAAATGACTTTTAAAATGAATTATATAAAGTGCTTTTACTAACCCTTCGCCTGTTCTCTGCTTGTGGGCATCTGCAAATGATACTTCAACACCAGCAGATCTCATGTGATCTTTTAGATCCTAGAAAATGGACAAAAAAATAATTGAACCAAACAGTAACAATGTTTATGAACTGTCTGTGGTGGACTTGCTGGTTTCTTCTGCCTTGTAGGTGGAGTGTCCAGGAAACCTAGATCTATCAAGCAGCATGTATACTTGAAGCAGGAAAGATAATATAAAAGAATAAAAAAACAAAACATTACCGATCTACCTCAAAATACATGTGTTTAACATAGCACAATAGTCTCTCAGTTGGATATCATCTTTTAATATGCATTACGACAATTAAATAAGGAATCGCCAATATTAGGGGAAACATGCTCTGTTATACAATGAAAATGTACAAAGAACAAAACATTATGAATAAATCATAGCTTAGAACTGGCCAGAAAATCCTAATGTAATTACCTCACTCTTGTATTTCGTTCAGACCCGTTAAAATGCCCTGTGGATATTCTCCTATCCGGCTGACAGGGGCTTTATGTGTAACTCGACCATTATCAATACCAAACTAAAGGTGCATGACCCAGGGCCCTTTTATATGCGACCAAGCGATCTTGACCAGACAACGGATGACTTTGCCTGCCATTTGCGTACGGATGCCTTCAAAGGGTGGGGCACAGATGGCCGCCATGAACCTGTTTCTCCTATCTGACATTCGCGCAAGGACACCTTCAAGGGGTGAACCAAGATGGCTGCCTGTTCTGGTACCTGCCTGAGGCAAGTCTAACCGACCTTGTGCAGATAAAACTTAATGGTACACTCGCTCAAAACCCTGCTTGTTATATTAGGGACCAAACCTTAAGAGTGATTCTCATATTACGAAACCTATTCTCTGAAAGTAAAAGAAACATCAAGTAGAAATTTACAGAAATTTTACAATGAACAAATAGAAGAGATCATTGATTAACAAAAAATGTATCACATAACACTTTTTAAAAGTATATTAGAAAAAGTCAGATACTTAAAAGATCTTTTACAAAACTTTTGTTTCTACATTAAATAAAAAAAAAGGATAATAGCAAGGTTTTGATCAATCCCAGAAGCAGTGTCCAGTAACAAGTATGTCGCCCTTAACCAGCAACAGATCACACACACATATATGGTAATATGCACTTTACAAAGGAAGTCCTTTGATTCAGACTGCAAACCAAGTTATACAACATATCTCCACCTCGATGAGAGGACAACCTGCACACCCATCAAAGACAAGGAAATTATTTAAGATATAAAACTTAAGTCCAAAAGTCTATTTAAAACCGATCATTTTTAGACTTATCCATTACTATATGCTGAATATCATTACTTAGCTAAGAAAATCTTCAACAGGAAATCAGTTTTCACATGACAAGTGAACATAAGTTTTATATTATTATGTCTATTTGTACAGAAAACAGACGGTAATTAATAGAGTGGTTGACAATGAGATGACAAATCATTACTGAGGATGGATGAACATGCAGATGAGTCGTCAAATGGCTGAAGACTAACAACAGGAAAAGCATGAAAATAAGGAAATCAGGATTCATTAATTAATAAGACATTACAGTAGATAAAGCATACATACACAAGATACAAAACAGGTCAAACTAAGTAAGAATTTATTTAATAAGAAAATTTCAGATCTTATCAAAAATACTTTTTCTCTAATAAATAAATTTTATGCAAATGAGCATGAGCACAATGTTCTAAAGAGCTTGTACAAGTCTTACCTGCCAGCTAGCTCTTGATGACAGATTTTCAACTCTAAGTCGGTAATCAGTTCTCTGTGGAGGACCAAATCTGTATAAAACAACAAATATCAATGATTCTCATTCTCTTATCTGTATGTATATATATATATATGTATATTTCAAGTATATCACAATAAAATGTGATTATTTTAGTTAAATTATATCATTTATAAGGGGTTATAAGGCACTAAAACAGGAACAATGAGATTTTGAAGAATTTCAACTTATCATACCTGCCACCACCACCACCTTGGCTTCCACCAGGACGACGTCCACCACCACCACCTCCTCCATATCTGTCTCTTCCTCCATATCTACCACCACCACCACCACCACCATATCCACCACCTCCGCCATAACCGCCACCACCATATCCCCTACCTCCTCCTCGACCACCACCACCACCTCCACGACCACGTGAAGCACGAGCGTGTTCAATTATCAACCTGAAATAAAACAAAATCAGGAATTCTATTCCTTCTATCACAAAGACCATTTATAGGTGTCTTTCCCTCAGGTAAAATCTTTAAAATCATACAGTTTGCCCAAAAATTCAGTAATCAGTTTACATCAAGTTTTATTCCCCTTTGCAAAAATACTGTGTTAATTTTTCCCCTAATTTGAGAAAGGCCCCTTCCCCTACCTGTGAAAAGCATGACTGCAAGAAATACATCTGAAATTATATTCAACACACAATTCTAACAAGACTAGATTCTACCTGAAATGAACACACAAATGATTCTGAATAAACTTAAAGATCAATGACAACAGACTTTACCTTTCACCAAGAAGTTCCTTTCCATTTAATTCATAAACTGCATCATCTGCATCTCTGGGATCATCAAATTCCTACAAAAAATATAAATATGATTACAACATAACTTTTAGATCTTACCTACCGTTGAAGTCATGAAACAAAAACATCATTTTAGACATTAATTATACCTAATTATATTTACTAGTTTCAGACTTTCATGATGGAGCACAGATTCAGTATTCATCAGTTGTACAACTAAAATCTTCTATTTTGCAGTTTTGTTCTCACAAAAATCCAACCTTCTAAAAGCAAGATTTTTCAATATAACTGACAACTGGCTTTTCAAGATAACTTTTTTATTAAGAGAGAAATTCACAGATGGTTCCCATACACTTACCACAAAACTGTATCCATTCTTCAGAAGCACTTCCCTTAGCTTTCCATATCCTTTAAAGAAACGTTCAATATCTTTCTCCCTGGTGTCGCTAGGAATTCTACCAACATACACTCTGGTTGACGATGACATTATTCAACTAGAAAAGAAACAAAAAATAACCTGAGACCTGCAGTAATCATCACATAACAGTGTAAAACAGATCCAACAAAACAAGTTGTGACAATAATTTCTGATGATCTTAATGATCAATACACACTTGCTACTAAAATTCCACTCATTTTAAATGTAATAAAAAAACTTTGTTCTGAAATCTTTATCAAACATTCCTCCTTTGTTTCCTAGAACCACCATAGACTGGAATTTATTATAGATAATATAATATTGTGTTGTGTGTGCAGACAGTATAGAGCTTAAGACAAGCCCTTCATCATCGGTACTAGTGTATAATCTCATATCTCTCCCGCTGCGTACATACCGACAAGGCAGTGTACCTATACAGACACATATACGGACCTGATAAAATCAGTAATGAACTATTGAATGGCCATTTGTTCACACCAGAAAATGAGAGATCCAATAAAAATAACAAACGAAAACATTTCATATTTAAGTTCTACGTATACGGAAGAAATAATAATCTTTCTAATAATAAAAAGAATGTCTATATGATAGAATGAAGGGATATTTTATTATTTAATCCAAGTTTATAAATTTTCTGACCAATTCTCTCCGCCATTTTGTATCGGCCATTGAAGACGATTTTTGAGAACAGCAGAAATCAATCAAGAAAACGGGCCAAGCATAATCGGGATCAAAATAAAACGAATGTAGAAACCGAGAATGGAAAAAAGTTCATCCTATCGTCACAATAAATACGAACAATACTTACTGCTTTACTGAGACTTGTGATGTTTATACACAACTTTTCTTCTTACGCTTACGTGTTTGTGCATGCGTCACGTGATCTCTTCGTGTTGAATATTCCGTAACCATTCGGATATTTCCGGTAAATATAATTTATGGTCGAAGAGACGGGGCCTCAAATAATTATGTTACTAAATAAGTAACTTGAATTTGCAGAGCAGACGCGATTTTCGACTTAATTTAATCATAGGCTTAATGTTTTTAAAAGTAAAAATTATCTGAATAACCTATTTTAGTGTTAAAACTTTTACCATGGGCGTATGATGAGGGGCAGTCTAAAGGAAAGGATGCCCCCAACTTTTGAAGAGCTGGTGGCGGCATACATTGATCGGCTAAGAACTTTTAAATGCAATGAATTACTACCGGTATATCTTGCCGATACACCACTAAACATTCAGCAATTCAACTCTATGGTTATCTACGTGTATTGTGTATGTTCTACTAATTAAATATATTAATTATAGACAAAAGAGGTGCATGCAGTCCTGTTCTGAATGGAATGATTGGAATGTAATAAATGGTGACTACTTGGCTAGGCCAGGGATTTTACATCACACTGTCCATAGCTCTAGAAATCGTCTAAAGTGAGGACACACTGCTCGTGTCTATATACTGGGACTAATACACAATGTGTGTATTGGTCCCAGCTATATACCACTTGAGCTAAATAAAAGTAGTCGTTTGTAGCCAATCCATCAGCTCGCGTCGTAACTTTCCTTACTATATGTACACGTTCGTTTTACTAATTAATAAAATTATGGACATTAATTGTTAGCCAATGATTATATCAGAAACAGTCGGCTACACATTACAATGCATACCGGCTCCGCCCCCGTTGTGAACACTGACGAGACGCGCCTTCATCCCAAAAATAGCACTTTGGAAATCCCATCTTTTTGCCCGCCACGGAGCTCCCGCGAGGTACGTTCATTTTCTCCTATTTTTTGCAATTATTTGATTAGATCGAGTCCCATTTAGCTGATAAACCTTTCAGCATGTTATACAGTTACGTATGATTCGCATATTTCATTAGTAATCAACTTATAATTACTTGTTTTTTTGCTTTGTTTTTGTGATGTTGTTCTCTGCATCATCATATTTCTCAGTTGACCTAAGTCAGCAGTGTTACATGCACGCGGACATAGTTACCTTTACACAAGGTTAAAGCGTCTTACGATGTAAAGAAAATCACGTACTAGTATACGCCAAACAATGAAACATGGATCTAAAAATTATGCAACATGTCTTCAACCGGAATTCTCTTAAAATATAGTATTCTACATTATAGTCTGCTCTACTGTTGACCTAACCTCCGGACTGATTATTCATGACATTTTATCATTAGTAGTCACTTAAATATTGTCATAAATAGTACATACGCATCATATTTAGTTCAACTCAGAGGATGTAAACTACCGCTATGAATTTGATAGCTGGGTTATTGTTTACTAGCTAATTGTCAGTTGCGTAGCTAGTCCTTAATTCATGTGGATTTATAATTGTATTTGGATGTCCGGGGCATGTCCTAACGGAAATTTTTGAAAACAACGGTGCAATCTGGTGCGATTTGTGCATTTTAAGGTGTTTTATTTAGTACTGAAAATCGACACACCGCAGTACGCGTAAACTGTGACTGTATTTTTTGTCAGAACCGTATGCGGATTTAGCCGCGCACACGCGTATATATGGGCAGCTATGCGCCTGATTGTGAACTACATGTTTCATTGGATTAAATAGTTTTTTTTGTATGGGTCTTATTGTTACTGGGGTTAACGCCGTTTTTCAACAATTTTTCATATATATCGGTTCGCCTAACTAGCTTTCCTGGACTGTATACTAACCAGTACTAACTTACCCTTCCACAAAGAGCCGGCATCTTTTCCACATTTTTGTCAAATTTTCATAGAAGGGTATGACCTGCCGCGACTGGGATTCGAACCCGGATCTCCGGGTTACAAGTCCAGCGCACTAACCACTGGACCACGGCCACGGCCGGATTGAATAGTTTATATTAAGTTTTTTACACTGATATAAAGTCGTTTCTAACACTAACTTCCTGGTAATTACTTTAAATGTAGTAAAGACAATCGTATAAGGTATGTTTGCAAAATTTTCATACAGCAATTTATGTAAGCTGAGCTGCATTGTTCGTGAAGGTCCGGGTAATTTCGGAAAATCTTAAAGTCAATACAGAACAAATATTTTATTAACTTTTATAATCGTCTTTATGAAAATTATGAATAATAAAATGATTAGATGAGTCCTTGTACTTTGAAATGTGTTAACTTCCTGTATTGGTTAGAAGTAGTAATTCAGTATTGTTTTACAAGTAGCATATTCAAATACATTTTGTATAAAGGTGACGTTTCCTTTATCATTATACGATAGAACTAATATTTTTCAAATTGTTCCACTCGGTTAATTGTTATATCTTCTGTTGTGTTTATCAACTGGATTTTTGCTTCAAGATTCTCTGATTTTTTTTCGCCCATTTTGTCACAACTTAGTCCACAAATGCATTAAGTAACACTTAACACGCATCTTCGAGACATTTAATTCAGTCTACTAATGTCAGAATTTACACTTAGCTCGTATCTTAGACACATATATGATTCTTCTTGGTGAGGACCAAATATTTGTTACAATATTGTGAAATTTGCTTGATGATATTTTTTGTGGGTATTCGTGAGGAATGGATTGAGATGCCCCATGCTATTTTTAGCTCTCTAGTGCGATTTAGACGAGTGCGATATTTAACATGTCATCATTTGTGAACAAACCATTGCAGTTTAAGATTGAATATTATGAAAGTAAGGGTAAGAAATCGTTTGTCTGAGGCAGAAATATGGCGGACTGTAGAAATGATGGGGCAAGGAGCAACCTAATGTCAGGTTGATGAAGTCTTCGTGTGCATCATAGAGTGGAAATGGTTCAACAGTATAAAACACTAGTATAGTGATGATAGAGAAAGAATTGTCTATAATTATCGTCTGGTATACTCTTATGATCTACCAGATTATCCTGATTAGACAAAACAAATAGGTGTTTGTAGCGTTTTCGTCCCGTTTCCGGTTGATTTTATGCATTTTTTGTTGACTTCTCTCGCTCACTCACTCGCTCTTTCATAAATTATGTATCTTACACGGGTTGCTTTAAGAACTCTGAAGGTTTACGCTCTTTAAAATAAAAGTAGAGTAAGCACTACATATTTTGCTCTTCAGTATTGGATGTAAATAAAGTATCAGTGTATGTACATGTATATACTTTTATTAGGTGACCAGAACCGAAGGTTCAGGGTGAGCTGTAAGGATGGGTGGGTGGATGCTCCGGCGTCCGTCGTCTGGTGTCAACAATGGTCTTCTCTTAAACTACTAGTCAGATGTACTTCAAATTTGCTTTGTAGGATCCTTTTGGCGTTCTTACTGTAATTTGATCATATTATACCAGTTAACCTCTTTTAGGGGTCATCAGAGCTGAAAATAGAAAAAAAGCCTTTAAACATCTTTTTTTCTCATAAACCAATATATGGATACTCATTATACTTGGTCTGTAGCATTCTTAGATAGCCTTTTATCAGATTTGCTCATGAAAAATGGTTGGCTCCTTTTAGAGGCCGCTAGAGCTAAATAGTAGAAAAACCTTTAAACGTCTTCTTCTCATGAACCAATGGTTGGATCATCCCTAAACTTGGTTTGCAGCATCCTTAGATGGTCCTCTATCAAGTTAGCTCAAATAAATTTGGTCGGCCCCTTTTAGGGGCCGCTAGAGCTAAAAATGTAAATACCTTAGAATAACTTTTTCTCATAATTCTTTTCATGGATTATTACCAAACTTGGTTTTTAGCATCCTTAAATTGTGTTTTATCAGATTTGCTCAAATAAAATTGGTTGCCTCGTCATAGGAGCCGCTTGAGTTAAAAATATACACACTTTTAAACGTCTTCTTCTCATGAACCAATGGATGTATCATCACTAAACTTGGTTTGTAACATCCTTAGATGATGCTTTGTCAACTTTGCGAAAACAATTTGGTCGGCCCCTTTTAGGGGCCGCTAGAGCTAAAAATAGAAACACCTTGAAATGACTTTTTCATGTGAAACAATGGATGGATTATTACCTAACTTGGTTTGTAGCATTGATTGATGGACGTCTATTAGGTATGCACAAATAAACATGGTTAGCCCCTTTTAGAGGCCGCTAGAGCTAAAAATAGAAATACCCTTTAACATCTTTGAATGTACCAGTAGATGTATCATAACTATACTTGGTTTGGATCATCGCCAAATTTTGTCTGTAGCATCACCCGGTCATCACGAATATTGTAGTATCCTTTGATGATCCTTTATCAAGTTTGTTATTGTTCTCCATTATCAGCCCAGAAGTGTACCTTTATTTCCTTTTTAGTAACGTGTTAAATTGTATTTATTCTGGTGAGCGATGCAGGGTCATCGTGGCCCTCTTGTTTTATTTTCGTTTCGACTTGTGCTCATTTCTGAAATTTTATTTTTGTTCTTGCTGCATACCCAATGTCAGACTAGAATTATCCAGAGTATACAGTAACAAATAAAAAGTATTTGGCTTTATCATTCATAATTTCTTGTTCCTATATTAAGGACAATGTTTATTTTTTCTGTTCAGGTGAGGATTTTAATATATGACACTTGTGATTTACCATATACGAGCACGTGTTTGTTGCAATGAGACGTATTGAGGCCACCGACTGTAAGAAGGCTAAGAAGGTACTAAAAGAGGCTTTAGAAGCATTATTCGGACATGCTAATTCAAGATTTAGAAAAGTGTTTAAAACGGATTGCTACTCAATTGAAGGATCGGTGGAGTGCAATGTTAAAGTCGGTAAAGCAGACGAATTTGATGTGCTTCTTTTTTTGAACATACACCCAGATGATATAAAACTATCGCGGACTGGTACCTACATGGCAAATCAAGACTGCGATTGTGACAACTATTATGAGGTAAATAATCAGTTAATTGTTTGACTATAAGTGCTTTCACTAACTGTAAGTCTTGTTATCGGTTTAGTAAAGGCGCCAGGTTCAGCCTTCTTGAAACTGCTGGAATACTTGCCTGACATTTGGTCAGGCAAAGTTAGAATTTATGTCTAACCAAATGAAATTTTGTCTGACCGAATATATTATTTATGATAAGTAAGTAATAAATGTCCGGCGGTCCGGCAATTTTCGGGAAGCCTGCGGCTGAGGTTTGAGGCACGATGGTGCAACCCCAGTAGCCATCTTTGATTCTGTTT
Organism: Lutraria rhynchaena; assembly: GCA_008271625.1. NCBI lineage: Eukaryota > Metazoa > Mollusca > Bivalvia > Venerida > Mactridae > Lutraria > Lutraria rhynchaena. The sequence continues at coordinate 267,070 of VIBL01000197.1, forward strand.
ACGACAAAATTTTAAGTCACAATGATTCTGTAAGTCAATATACTTGCGGGAATAAATTGCGCCGGGATGACGTCACAAGTCTATGTTCAGACTGACCTACATCATACAGCGTAGTGTTTCCCGTGATTCGTGCACCATGTTGATTCAATAACAGTTATCTTGCCACGAGCAACTTCAATCGTGAAGAACGTAAGTGTTTGGTGCAATTTCAAACTAAACTTAACTATATTAACTTGATTTTAATATTTTCGAGATAATATGTGTGATTGCAGGCTGGGTCTGGAAGCGAGAGTGATACCATGTGCGTGGGTAAAGATTGCACATACAAGACAAAGGAAACAAAAATTTCAAGGGATGATTTTGGAATGCACATTGTCAAAGTCGATGAATCATCGCCTGCTGTAGAGTTTCTTGAAAAGTATTACATCTTGCACGACGAGAACGATTTATCTCCTCGACTAGTCATGGCGTTCTTAGTCCGAGAATTGACAGAAGCTTGTGAACGTTTCAATAACGCAGGTTAGTCAAGCAACTATGTTTCAGTTCAATGGGTTTTAAGAATAACCCCGCCATTACAAGTTGATATTATTTTCTGTTTAACACCAACTGCATAGATCTATACATAAATACTCTATAGTATTAATGAACCTCTCACAAACATGATATTGTATACAGGTATCTCCGCCATCAAGATTTGGTGATACATCATTACAGCTTTATGTTGAGGCACCGACCAGTTCTACTGCTTCCATACATGTATCTCTGAGCAACTATTAAACAGTTTCATTTGTAATTAATCACACTCTCTTACAAACGATTCCAGGTAGCTGTACAACGCGTGGTGATATCAATATCCAAATGTTTTCATTCATTATCTTTTAACAAAAGTAAATAAAATTCTTATCGAAATCTTTGTCAATAATTTGCTGTACAGTCTCAAGCTACAATTGGCAAAGTCATTCAGTTTTTTTATTTACTTTCCATTTTAGAAAGATTCGCTGTAAGGATTATGGACACTTTTAACGGCCCAGCAATAAATCTAAAGATTAATGACTGCTCTTTACCATTTTCCATCTACGTGGACATCGTTCCATCACTAAAATTTCCAACCAGCTATTTGAGTTCTCGGCAGCAAAAAGTGATTGAAGAAAGATTGGACAACCTTCCAAAATCAGCTAGGAAGACAATTCATGATAGAGATTTATGCCTTGTACCAAAATTCGAGCATGCATGGAAAATGTCCTTCGCGAAATTTGAGAACAGAATTCTCAATTCATTTTACGATGGTGACGACAGTGATGATGAAGATTTTGATTGTAAAAAGTATTGCTTACGATATGCAAAACACCGACTGGAAAAATGGAAGAAAAATAGTGAAACTGGATTGGACTCAATATCATCCTACTTAATGAAGGTAATGTTGTTGTTGTTTTTATTAATGTTTGTTCAATAAGACTGTCTGTTAATGTACGTCTGTTGATTTCTAAGCACGATTCATGTAAAATAATTAAGTATGGGTTGTCTAACCCATCTGCTACAGCTAATACGTATTTATATATCATTAGTAGCAGTTGGGTTAGATAACCCATACTTAAATATTTTATATATTGATTATTTTATACATAAGCAGATGCAGTTGGGTTAGATATGTATTACCAGTATATATATATATATATGAACATTGAACATATATATATGATCATTACTGAGGTATTAAGTTTTAAACACAGTACACCGGCGCACTTTAAGAATGCGGTCTTTTATGAAGTCATTTCATCTATACATCACCTAGTTGAGAATCGGGTCTTTATAAGAAATGACTCCAGACGCACAGTTGGACGGACGATGGAGAAACACAAGAATTGTACCTCTATTTAAGAGTTTAAAATGTGTATAAAAGATGGAAAATGTAGAACACACTTCATTGATAGCGTGCTGAGGAATAAAGTGCTTCTTTCATGTTGTCAAAATACCACTTAATGTTGAACAATGTCCTGTGTTTGTTTGTCTTTTAAGAGCGTACTACTTCACGTTTGGGAGGACAAACCGAAGAAGAAGTACTGGTCAGACGATTGCTATGAAGAGCGTTACTTAGACATGCTGAAGGAATTGTATGATTGTCTTTCAATAGGAGAGATGGAGGAATTCTTCAATGAGAGCGTAAATTTGCTTGAGAGAAAACCCCGTAAAGAATTGTCCGAGTTGAGAGAATTAGTTAAAACGGAGAAAAAAAGAATAAAAAGAAGAATATAGAGAGATATACGAAATATAATTTGCGTCTCAGGTGGCATTGTAACAGTTAGGTTGTCTGGTTGACTGCTATGTCTGTGAACAGAATTCCATTAACCACTCTATTGTTCGATTTGAGACTAAACTTGCTGTGTTTGAGACTAACTTCTCAAGCTACGTTCACAATTATCTCCTGAAGTTGCCTGTATAACATTTTACCCGACAAGACCCTAGTATTTAAGAAAATACTTGAAACTTGGTTGTACTGCAACAAACCAGTATGAAGCATAATGAATTTCTTTTCTTCAGTAGAGCACAGATATCAACTACGCATTTAAACATTGAGCCGAAACGTCTTCCAACGTTTCTAAACGTCTACCATACATCTAACAGCCCGAGAAGAAAATCATTTGGCACACTTAGTTGATTAATACTCGAATACTCGATTTCTTTTTGTATATTGATTGTCAGTATACTGTAAAAATAATACACTTGTTTAGTTTCTTTCAAGAATCAAGTTTTATACGGTGGACGATTAGAAATTCGGCTCAGTGTATTCTTCTGAATCTGCTTCAGTTAATGCGAGGAGGTTGAAGCTGTTGACTGTAGATAAACGTTTTCAATCTCCATAAAAACTAATTTCCCGGCTGTATATTTTTTGTGCCAGGGCAACCTATTGTTCCTATGTCATACTGCATGTGTATGTATATATTCTGTATATCCCCTTCAACGAATATAGACGTATTGTTTTTTATCTCTAAGTGCTCAGTGAGCTATAGTGATCAGTCAGACTACTACTGGGGGTTGTTAACACTCTAGAGGTCACACTTTTAAGTGAATCTTCATCAGACCTGGTCAAAATGTTCGTCTCAGTGATATCTTGGACAAGTTCCAATATGGGTCATCCTGGATCACAAACTAGGTCACTATGTCACCAGGTCAAATCTTAGAAAAGCCGTGTTAACACTCTAGCGGTCACAGTTTTTATTATATCTTTATTAAACTGTGTCAAAATGTTTGTTTTAATGGTATCTTGGACAAGTTCGAACATAGGTCATCTCTGGAAAACCTGTTAACACTCTAGAAGTCACAGTTTCGATTGGATCTTCCCCAAACTTTGTCAGAATGTTTGGATAATGATATCATGAACAGGTTCGAACATGGGTCAACTGGAGTTCACCTGGTCAAATCACACGAGAACCTTAGAAGTTGCAATCTTTACACAGGTGAGCTAAAAAGGGCCATCATGGCCCTCTTGTCTTATTATTCTCTTAATTTCTATATCTTCTTCATCTCACTATTTTCTGAGACTTTTATACTTTTTAATGATAGTTGTTGATAGTTGTTCTTGTCTTTTGCAATTGTCAGATGATAAATTTTGAATTTCGGCTTGGGTTAAGACAATCCTTTCTACTGTTATTCCATTGGCTTAATGAAAGCGAGGCTTTCGTATTCCCCATTTTAAATGTGCAATCCATTCAGATATACATATTGTAGGGTAGTTAAAACAGTGTAACATAAGTTTGGTGGCTGGTCTGCTTGGGAAGGTGAAATTTAATTGCATTTTACCATAATGTGGAGATTGTAGTCAATTTTATTATTTCATTTTGTAGACTGTGGAACGTTTTATTTAGGAATCATTGGTATTTTTATTATATGTATTCTGTTTCAATGACGTCATGTAATAATACGAGTAATACTACTTAACGTAAATTATCTCCATGCATGCCTTGAAACACTAAAAGGGATGTCAGAGGAGACTAGGAAACGTTTAAATGAATAAATAAAATGTTTTGCACGCTAGATGAGTTTGTTTGCATTTGCTCTGGAGTTTTGTATACATGTATTTCATAAACTTTAGTTGTACATATTTGCATCGGTCAGTTTACTAAACCAGTACCAGTTGTACGTTTGTGCATCGGTCAGTTGACTAAACCAGTACCAGTTGTATGTTTGTTCACCGGTCAGTTGACTAAACCAGTACCAGTTGTATGTTTGTTCACCGGTCAGTTGACTAAACCAGTACCAGTTGTATGTTTGTTCACCGGTCAGTTGACTAAACCAGTACCAGTTGTATGTTTGTTCACCGGTCAGTTGACTAAACCAGTACCAGTGTATGTTTGTTCACTGGTCAGTTGACTAAACCAGTACCAGTTTATATTTGTGCACTGGCCAGTTGACTAAACCAGTACCAGTTGTATGTTTGTTCACTGGTCAGTTGACTAAACCAGTACCAGTTTATATTTGTAAACTGGTCAGTTGACTAAACCAGTACCAGTTTATATTTGTTCACCGGTCAGTTGACTAAACCAGTTCCAGTTTATGTTTGTGCACAGGTCAGATGACGAACCAGTAAGTACCACATTGTACTTGCATATATCTACCTGTAACACATCTAGGAACTTAACAGTGTGGACTATCAAACCTGCAAGTTTATTAAAATAGCAGGATGGCTTAAACCTACAGATACCTTATTCACAAACTATGTGGGTGTATTTTGCTATCACGTATGCTAGGTAAGGTCTGTCGTTTTTCAAACCTCCGGACTAGTTTTCCATCGTGGGTATGTGGGCTCCTAAATCTTTAAGCAGATTTAAGCACAGAACACTTCAGTTACAGCGCCAATAAAAGTGATTATAATGAAATGATATATGATGGTCCTTGAATCAAATTCAGCTTACAAATTTCATACGTACGATGTTGTGTATGTTTTCTGACAACAGTAAGCATGAACAAAGCGGTAATAACACGTGGCAACACGGATACGGAGCCCAATGTGATACATATCCTGAATTTGAATAAATGTTTGAATTTTCTTTATTTTGATAAATAAGTGTGGTGTACCCGGCCTTAATGTTGGTTGTTCTGATAAATGTTAATACTTTCTGCCCGTAATTGCTTGTGAGTATATAATGAACTATATAGTTTTTTAAACGATTGAAGACAACGAACACGTTTCACATTCTTCATTGTTTGCATTTTGAGCCTGTTTTTTTTATTACACTACATTCTTTATTATTTTAATATGATTTTAAAGAATTATTCGGATGTATTCTTTTCTCATGAAAAGCATTTCATTTCTTACGAAATTTGAGTTGAGTTCCGTGAATTTGAAGTTAGAATCAGTTGTTATACCTTTGAATAAATGTACTCATTACCGGTATATCGATCTATTTACAACCGTTAAATACAGAAATCTTTCATTCTCAGTCTGTTTAGTAAGACAATAGTTGTCCGGTACTCATTTTTATACAATATTCTGTCAAATGAATCAATGAAAATTTCCACTGATACTCAAGTACTCTACGCAATAAATGACTTAAATCTGAACCCAATTTATCAACCGTGCATCTAGTAAATTTGTTCGTTTATCACCTGATAACCGACATTCATAGTTAAACACGTAGTATTTTATGCATGTTTACTTAATCTAACATATCGTGTAGAAATTTACTGGTACACAAATACCTCTGGTGTGGTTAACGTCCACAACGATCAACTTTTATAAGCAGACGAAAGTGCAACAAAATATCGACCCGAAACAAAATATTCAGATCTCGATGAACAGAAACTAAGTGTATGTTGATATTTAATTATCCCTCAGTGTGATGACAACGTCAACAAAGGAAAACGACAAATCTAGAAATTCCTACTTTCGTTTTGTTTTTTAGAGGAAGAACATCATGTATAAGGTATGTTTTTGTTTCTTTACGTTATAATAATAATGATTAATGATTAAAGCTACGAAAACATGAATAAAATGTTTTAGATTTGTACTAAAGAATAATACTGCAATGTTTAAGATGGACAGAATAGGTTAGTCCAATTCAGTCTCACCTCATTTCAATTGTTGCTCGAAAAAAGGCACATTTAATCCATGGATTTTTTTTATTCAGGTCTAAAACACATTGTTATCTAAACCATGTTTACAAACGTACCATACGTGGTCATATGATCTGTTTCTGATGATTTTCATCATTTCTCATTTAAGAACCCATCCTAAAAGATGTCGGTTTACGATTACATGATTTAAAGTTTGAACAGAGGGGTGGGGTATGTTGGATTTTTTATACGTGCGTTTTTTGTCAAAATTGGTAAAACATCTTTAGAGTAATTTAAAGCCTTGCATTAAAAATGCAAGACCACAGGTGGTTAAAACTAGTTTAATAGGTACAGCCTCACACTTTTCGCCGCCGTAAGAAAATAAATGACCGATAACACAATAAACAACACACGACTGGTGTAACACCTCGCAATTAGTCACTGATACACAACGACTGGACCTGGATAAAGTGATTGAAACGAAAAATACTGATACAACATTAATATAAGTAACAGTCTCGCTTACCTTTCAGAATTATCAAGCAGAACATGAGACTACACGCGTGGATGAGGAGCGAGATTCTGACGCTGAGGAGAGAGAGGAAGATGACGACCGTACTGATCGGTTTGTAGAAACGGGGGATAAGCCTGAAGTTTTCAAGAGTAAATCTCTGAATAACTTGAAGCCTTTCTACAATGGTTCTGTTTTGGATGACAGAATGGCCGAAATTCGGAAGTCAATCTATTACATTCGTCAGAATTGGGGTGAATTTGATTCGTTTATGACGTCATTAAAAGATCTTCTCTTAGAAGGAGGTTCGATTGAGTTCAATGATCCAAGAACGAAAGAAGATGCGGAAAAATTACTTTCGTCCAGACGAGATTGGTTGAAAGCCGAAAACATACAAGAGGAAGAACTGTCTTTCGAAGCTATTAAACTTTACACGTCAAAAGAAGGTCATTCAAGAATATACCGAGTTGGAAATGACATATTTCGACATGAGCAGTCAGTTGTTTCTGTGGAGATGATCAGGAGTATGGTTTTCTTGGTGGAACTTATTAACATTGATCTTTACAATTACTGTCTTAAAGCTCCTGAACAATGCAATTTTGAGGGCGTGGTTTACCGAGGTATTTGTCTGACGGATGAAGACTTTACTGCATTCAAGAAACTACGAGCTGAACCGATCAGTAGACGCAACATTGCTGTACCTCTTGGTAACGTCAGATTTCTTTGAAATTTGTTTAATTTCTTAATATATACTGTCGCTCGTATGTCGTGTTTCACCCTGATGGAATGCATTATTTGTGAGCAAACATCGTATGGGTTCATGGTAATAGTTGATTGAGCACTTAATTATCTCTTTATTCTCGTTCAGGAGTCTTCGTCATAATACGGCAAAATGCCTTTCCATCTAGAATACACGAATTTTAGCGCCTTTATAGTTCTCAGAATAACTTAAGACTTTTGTCATATTTTTTGTCTTATTCTGGAAACATTGACCAGATTTAAAACACTTTCATGTCCATTTTATTAACTATTTGGCAAATTACTTCATGAACTCAAACCCGAGCATTTAGCTCATTCAGGTGAGAACAGTGCTGCTAATCGAGAGATCTCGGGTGAGAAAGACGAAATGTTATTTGTCTTAAAGCTCTATTCTAACTTCTCAACAAACAGGCAAACAAATCCGAACACATTAAATGTTGCACAGTTGTTTATGGCAACATGAACCATGAAAGTTCCGCCAAGTTTTAAAGATTCAACTAGTATACTTGTATCTCTGTCAAAGATTGTATTCAATATTTTATTGCCTTAAGTTAGAGGGTGACAAATTAAAATTAAGTTATGTATTTCATTGGTGATGGATCTATGTCTATTATTTTTCAGGTTTATTCTCTGCAAGTTCCAGTCTTAGCGTTGCTAGAAAATTCATTAAACACCAGTTGAAAAAGCAGAAGGAGAAGAAATTGAAACCACTTATTATCAAAATACATGTGATTGGTTTGAAGCCAGAATATGTTGAGCATTACACCCGAAGGTTTCCGAATACAGTCCTCACAACGATATGCGCTGTTGACATCCACAAACTCTCCCGCCATCCAAGCGAACGTGAAGTGTTGCTGAGAGGGCCATTTATGCTGATACTGGATATGTACGAAGATGAGAATGAAAAGTTTGAGCAGCCATGCTATGTTCTAGAAGCCGTTATGTTGAATGCCAACAGGGACCATATTTCTACTTCATTTTTAGGTGACCTCGATAGCTTGGCGCGTGATATGTTTGGCACTATGGTGTCTGTTACTCGAAGTGAATTTGCAATGAAATTTTGTCAGGATAAAGGACTGTTTGATGATGGAAATGAGTATAGGGACATTTTAGACGAAAGTACCAATAAACTGCAAAGTTTACTGAAGCAGTAGAACCGGCTGACAATGTATGACATAAATTGTAATTACGCTTTTAGTGCCGTTTTATAACATTTATGTAATTCCGACCAGTGTGAGAGCTTTGTATATTTCTTTTTTTAAATCTAAAAACTATTTCTCTTTAATCCTTTATTATAACCGTCTTTTGTAAATAAGTTGTATTTTGCTACGCGATTGTGCAGTAAGAACATGCCTCGTTACCTTTGCGAACAAACTACTCTAGGATAGCGATGCATTGACAAAATATCGATTAACCAAGCCTGGTCATATCCGCTACATATGCAGTAACTTCTGAACTATTTGAAAACACATGTTGTCACCTAGGAACGTTTCTGTTACCATTTTTCTGTTTTTGTGGCTTTTGAGAGATTAATATATATAGGAAACTTTTTGTTTAGCTACCAAGTATTAAACAATATGTATCTTTATTTTTCTGTCATTAAATAACAAAACAACATGTTCAGTTTCAATATTCGCTATCCCTGGGGTAGGGATGATAACGAGCACTGAAATTAGTACTCATGTATTCGGTCATGTATGTCACATTAAACGGACTTAGCCGGCGACATTTTCAGCAGAGGACGTCAACGGTGCCTTTTTTTTATTTCTTGGTTGCTAAAGTATAGTAATTCTGGACGGATTGATTATCACCATTATTATTTATTACATTTCATTTTCAACGTATATTAATTGACAGGTTTAATTAGCCAATCAACTGCAAGATATTTTTTTCAAGCATCCAATGATTTGTCAGAATTCGGTTTTAAATACTCGAATCAATATCCATGAAGATGTGGAGGCCTTTGATGGATCGTGCCAATTTACAAATTAAACAAAGTAAGCTATAAACAAGTTTTGGAATTTAATGCTTTTATAACATATATGGACATCAACATCACGGCTGGAATTAGACATTTAAATGCTGTTTTTAAATTCTAATTAAGTCGTGTCGCAGCTTTTGGGCTAAATGGTCGATTTGTTCCCAATATAATACAAAAATGGTACTTGGTACAATACCCGTGCAATCGGCTATTAATCTCTGTTTGAATACTAGTATTGAATGAAGCCAATGAAGCCTTGTGACTATATTGGAAAAATTGTTGATCATTCAAACATGGCCGGAAATATAAATGAATGTTCATAAATTGTTTTACCATTCCAGTTTTAGGTTGGTAGCTAGTATTAAGCGACATCACAAGGGGAAGTAACTCGCTAGTTAAGTGTTCATATCAAGTTACTATTGCAAATATCTTACATTCATTCATTTGTAACGTGATTATTTTAATAAAGATGTTGAAACTACCAATGCGTTACGCGCGAATTTACTCGTATACGCTGACTTGCGCTTTTATGTATACAAAAATAGATTTTTTGAAATTCCTACTTTCGATTTTCAGCGGATACTCAAGTAAGTCAATTTTTTAATCTTTAACAACATTTTCTACTCATAATACAAGCAACTCTTATAAAACTGACTGAGACAATTCAACTCGATTTATTTAAGTATTATAAACATCCATGCACCCTGATAATACTACATATATTGATTAATACAAATGATCGTGTATAAACTCACATGTGAATGGCATAATTACGATACACACACTAGATTTTTATGTACTCATTACTTTTAGTTACTGACACGATGTTTGTAAAATAGGGACTTTTGCCAAGAAATTCAAGGAATTTAAGTGCCTTTAGAATACTTAAGTTACAAGGAAGATTGTTATAAGCTGTTTTTGCAACGGAATTGTGCGAATTTAAAGCAATAGGATATCATAACACCTGATGTTTTTTTTATGTCAGATAAAGAATATGTTTGATATTGATTAGATGAAGGGCAAAGCAAATTATTTCATTTTTTTGTTAAATTCAAATTTGGATCTGCTGGCTAGAGTCCTGTTGTGTAAATGTGTTATTCTATGATGACACATTTCACGTACATGTATTTGGTATTGACTTGTATGTCTTACATGAGTGTTATCTTTACTTTAAAGTATTTGAATGTAGTTGATGCACCAGTGTGCTGACAAGTGTTAAAATGAAGCGTATTAAACAGACCGACTGTAAAAAAGCAATGAAGACAGTGGAAAAAACACTGATCAAATTGTTCAACCGAGCAGGTCCAGAACTGAAACAGTTGTTGAAAACAAAGGACAGAACACTGGAAGGTTCGGTTAGATGCAATCTGAAAGTGGGCGATCCGGACGAATTCGATGTGCAAATACCCATAGATATTCGCCCCGAAGACATTAAATTGCTGACAAAGGGGAAGTATTACACGAACAAAGACTGTCAATGTGGAAAACATAAGGTAGTTATCCTTGATTCGCATGATACATAAAAAATCATAGGAATAAAAACTTAAATAGCAAGTCACCATTGTCTTATTATTTTTTCATTGATGGTTAATGGAGATATTTTTGAACTAAATTACAGCGTTTGACAAGATATTATAAGCAAGTGCTATGGTAAATGAAGACGTTTTTGATATTCGAAACACTTTGATTTTAGCTTTTTAATATACATATAATTACTGTCATATGTGTTTATTATATTTTTTATGCTTCAAATATCAAATGCGTGTAAATAGGCCGCCATTGCTTGAAACAATGGCATCTAGTTTTTCATTGGACCATTGCTTGGTTTGTTATCTATGACATTCGCATAGCTACACACGATAGTGTAAACTCCAGAGTTGTCGACCCTGTTACACAAAGAGGATTCATCGCTGATAACGCCTAAAAGCAGCGCAGCGGCAAGGTGTACAGAGAAAAGCATAAAATAAACATTTGTTCAATTAGATTCATTCACAAACAAACCTTTGTCAGCATTACATACGTTTATGTTTGTATTTGCATTTTTTCAATATTCATCGGTAGAGGTTCTGCTTTTAATGTTTAGTGCAGTTTATGTATTTGTTATTTGTAGCCGTAAAACACGGACCTCACAACGTTAGAATATGTCCTACCTGTAATATTGGATAATAAAAGCTACATGAAAGTAACCAGTTTGATTATCAGAAGTAGTCTAAACGTTTTACAATTACAATGTACCTTGTAAATCAGCCAATAACCCATTGACCATGGCTTATATAATTGGATCAAGAACGACAACTCTGGAAAGAGATCGGCGTCAGTGCTAAATACATCAGATTATGATGTCATGATAATTTCATGTTGGACACTAACTTGTGTAGCAATGCAAATGAGCTGACTATAGATGTGTCTTACAGAGTCGATAAATACTGAAAGTGTAAAAGTTGAGTGTGTGATGTTTGTTTGTATGTGACTTATTGTCACTGAGGTTTAACGCCGCTTTTCAACAATTTTTCAGTTATGTACGGCGACCAGTTCGCCTAACGAGTTTTCCTGGACCGTATTTTAACCATCACTAACTTACCCTTCTACGAGGAGCCGGCAGTTTTCCACATATAGAGGAAAATCGACATTTTTGTCAAATTTTCATTGAAGGGTATGACCTGCCGCGACCGGGATTCGAACCTGGATCTCCGGGTTACAAGTCCAGCGCACTAACCACTGGGTCACGGCCGCGGCTCCTAGTTCAGTGTGAAGCATTTCACTTTGATGCTAATATTCAGTGCAACAAATTAATTTTTTGTGCGAATCACATGTACTATAAGTACTGTTCAAACATTTTAATCTGTTTACAGCCAAGCAAATATAGATTACGAAAATACACCAACACTACATGTAAATTTAAAGTAAGGGATTTCAAAATTTCACGAGAAGACTTTGGAAAGCATTTCGTCAGTGTCAAGAAACAATCTGTCCAGAAGAAATTGGAAAAACTTTCTTTATTATATGATAATTATTTGGCTCCGAGTGCGGTTACGCTGTTCATGGTTGAGAAATTAAAAAAAGCAGTCCAAAAAATTAACAACGAAGGTGAGAACATGCATACTTTTACATTTGGTAATATGAAATACATTTGTCTATTATTATTGATGTAATTTTAATGTTTAGTTTTGTTTCTCCTGGGGTAAGAGTAAGGTTGGGCCCACGAAACTAGTTTAAACCCCTTGCAGCTTTGCTCCGGACCTGTTCCTGGCGGCACCCTCTGGGAAGTATCTTGTCCTCGTTTTTCTATATGTTCCTATAAGTTAGGTAGGTCGATGGTTTGTGGAAAAAATAGTATTAGGGGATGGTACGATTTTTGTACGTGTTTATTTTTCTAGGAATCGTTTTCTTATGTTTATGTATTTATTATTTAATATTACTATTCTTCCCCCTTAGTCTAGTCCTTTGTGTCAGACATAATTCAGAAAAGCAATTGGTGACCAGACTTTAATTAGCTGAAGGCTAACAGACCAGCTGTATCGATGCGTCTGTCAATATGTCCAGAACTTCGACCTACTGTTTGTGATTGGCAGCACTTAATTCTCACGAAATAAATCTATGTGACAGTTATTTACTTTTTATCCAATTTACACATGTATTCGTTTCAGACCCTGCAATAAAAGTGACGTTACCAAAATTACTGAATACTCCAGCAATTCATGTCAAGATAGATGTGGATGAACTAAATCATTACATCGGCGTGGACATAGTCCCATCGTTGAAATATCCATTGCCCAGTTTGGGGGCTCGTCGAGTACGGATTATTACGGAGAGACTACAGGAACTGCCAAGAAGAACACGAGAAGTGGTTGAAGAAGACTTATGTCTTGTTCCAAAATTCGACGAAGCATGGAAGTTGTCCTTTTCGAAATTTGAAAACAATATTCTGGATTCTTTTTACGATGGAAATGATAGTGATGACGAGGACTATGATTGTAAAAAAGACTGCTTGAGGTATGCGAAATGTCGACTTCTTAAATGGAAGAGTCAAAGCTCAGCTGGATTAAACGGCATATCTTCTTACTTATTGAAGGTAAATTATAATTTATATGTATGCCATATATTTTTATGTACAAATACAGTGATGTTCAAGTGAAAATATTCACCAAATCATTAGTCGTAATCATAAACAATGTTTGTAAACTATGAGAGCACTCTATCGACATTTGTGATGAGATATCTTAAAAGACAATGTATGTCCATGTAATCATAGATGGTGTCACATGCCGAGAGGTTTCATTATAAGTGTAGCCAGTTGAACTTCTTAATGTTGAACATAATTATGATGTATATGTATGAGTAAGGGCATGTTTGTAAGTGTGAAATAAAAATGAAATAATATGGACTCCGGATAAATAATGTATCCATAAAATGTATTTATAGAGTAATAATAGAATAAACTTAAGAGTAAAAAACTCTAAGTCTGAGTAGATTTTCTAGTATTTACTTTAATATATTCTCATATTATTCAAATGACTATTAAAGCATTTCTGTAATTTATCAAATACATGACTAATAAAAACAGATCATTATTAATAAATACTTTAAGCATCAACAATAGATTCACAATAAAAAATACAAACAATGTCTATTATAAATTAATTCCTTATCATTAATAAAATACCTTCAAATAACATAAATTCTACTAATAACAACTTACATAATGCCTCATGAATGCAAAAATATCACTTATAGAACAGACAAAATTTGTTCACACTCTTTAACTGTCTGAAATTCAAAAAACAATGTCCTAGAGAACACTTAAGGTCATCCATTTACACAGTACCAAAATGCGCATCAAAATGTGTGCATTTTTTTAACTCTAAAACGCTCATAACATGGCGTGCAATTTCCAACGTTAAACTTACAGTTAAAACTGTGCGCTTTCGAACAATAGTGCTTAGCTGAACTTGAACAGTAGCTTCGACATTTTAGTGGAAATATAGACTCAGCCTCAAAGAAATAGAGAGCATGCAATAAAAGTGACTTAGAAGTACTTAATACTTATAATTAAATAAAACTAGAGACATTAAATGACTAGTATGCACTATACGAATAAAATCAGGATTAAAACGTACTCAAAATTGAGGGCTTGTTGCACTATGATTAACAACCCGTAAGGCACCGCGAGTGCTTAAAATATGACCAAAATGGTTGGTTCGCATAAGGTTACAGTGAGGATTAATAATTCAATCTAATAAGTAGGTCACATAAATATTGATTGCAAATATGTTATAATGCAATGTTTTAACAGAGGAATGCACGAAATAGCAGGGATGAAGTTTATAATGTGAAAAATGCTAGCGAAAACAAAAGTAAAAGAGCGTATGAAGCCGGGACATGACAATATAATTTATTATTTCAACAAACTTCATTTAAATCATTCAACTTACAACGAAAAAAAAACTAAATGAAATATAAAGTAGATCTTGCAAATAAAACATACAGGACTAAGAACAAAATTAGAAAACCAACCTGTAATAAGCATTGAAGGGTTGTGTTGTTCATTTTCAGACGTTGCTGTTTAGAGCGTGTTCAAAGAAACCAAAGAAAAGTGATTGGTCGAAAGAACGTTATGTTCAAAGATATCTGGAGATGATGAAAGATTTTTCGCAGTGTCTTTCGAAAAGAAAAATGCAGGAATTTTTTAACTATAGCGTAAATCTACTTGAGAGAAAAAAGCCTGCTGAGCTGGAAGAGTTAAAAGAATTTATTACAAAGGAGATAAAAATAACAAACAGAATAGCAAGAAAGTAGCAGTTTGCGAACATGAATCGGGTGGTTCTGTAACCATCAACCAACTACTAGTATCTGAATATGTTATCTTCTCCGTAACCATCTTGATCAATTGCAACGTGAGCAAAATAAGAATATTCTCTCATTTGGCCAAGTCAACATGGATCTAACCAAAGCTGACCTAGAAAGAGCTATTCAGCGGATATTTAGAACGAAATAAAAATGAATTAGGTCTGAATAATGACATCATAAAAGTGACCGAGTATTACATATCTGACACATCTGGTTGCCTGTTATTAAACAATAGTCTTTTTATTTCACAAGACAGTATGCATACTTATCGAACATATACCAGACTCAGGTCTGTTCAAAACTTTAAAAGGTTTTTCATCAAAGTCATTTTGAATCTGTACATACTGTAACAATGCTTAGACCATTTATTCTAGGAAAATGTATGTTTGTGTAAATGACTATATCTGGTGACATATCTAAACGCGCGTCCTGTATCAAGTTTTCTAAACAGATTGAAAGAACTACCAAAGCATACACAAGAAGTCAATGATGAATATATAAGTCTAAACTTCGACCAACCATGGAAGTCTACCCACGGAAAATTTAGGCAACCATGTAGCACTTTTAGACTAGTCGGATGTTTGTACGTAAACATATCAGTTAGTCTAAACTTCATCTTAGAAGAAAACCTTTCCCAATTACATCATCATCTTCAACTGTGAACATGTTTTTACCCAGGAAATGCCCTTTACCAGAAACCTCCACGATAACAGCATCGTGTGGACCACATTTCGTCTGTTGTACCACCTTTGCGATAAACTTTGCTCCAGCTGGACCACGGATTGTTTTAGCCTGATTTAGTTCCAGTGAGCCTAACATGAATAGTTGTGCCATACGAGCTGTGACACCAGAGCCACACGGAGACCGATCAACCTTTTTAATACAATAATAAAATAGCAGTTTACATTATTTCATTTGGCAAACATAAATTGATTAAATAAGTCTACTGGCGAATACAAAAGCATTTATCATTAGATCTGGTAGAAAATTAGTTTTATGAACATTTTGTTTTGCATTGTCCCAATGTATTTTTACTTGCGTTCCGTAGACAAAACGCTTCGGGTACGATATAATTTTGCAAGTAAAAATACGTGTTCCGAGTTTTACCTGTTTATCAGCAAACACACATAAAGTTGCCATTTCTTCTTCATCTAGACTATTCACTATAATAGTTCCATATAAATACGCCAAATCTGAGCTGTCAGGGTGACTTAGTTTAAGAGACTTCTTTAATGACTCTAAAATTGTATCAAGAAGTACTTTCCTCTAATGATGTGAAGGTTTTATTTTTACACGTGTTCGTTATCTGGCATATATATATCAAAATATCTAAAAACGATAAAACGTTATACAAGATGTTCCAATACCAACGTTGAAATTTTGATCAACAACGTGATATAGCATAAGTAAACTCTGAACGTGGCTGCTAGATGTCAATGCGGCTAGTAGTGGTGACTGTACATTTAATTTCGTTCAATTAGCAGTGACTTAAAACTTCGGATGTAATAAATGTCATAAATAAATCCATTGGCATAAATAACTTCAATACTTGAGAACGATATTGGAGACAGTTGATGAATCATCATTGTTAGCTTTCTAACAAAACCATAGTGTTTTGAGTTAAATGTTGGTATCCTATTCGGTTTTTATAATACGTGCTTTTAAAACAAAAGGTTTTTCGTATTAACTCACCAGTTATTGAGCCAGCTGTGTCAGTCAGCTTTTGTACTGATGTGGTCTTTAAATCCACTCCGAGTTTTGCATCTTCGATGAATGCATAAAACGCACCTCCGTAACAAATATCAACAGTGACTTCACCAACATGAGGTACTTCAACCTTAACATCTAATAAAACATGACATACTTCAAATTTGTTTTTGTGCAACAAAACACACTTTATAAACAGTATCAATACTTTCAATATAATTTACAAAATTAATAAAATGTGGTGCAGCAATAATGGACTATACATTTACATTTGCTGTAAAAGACTATGATACTGTTTATTTCACTATCCATGTTAGGTCGTACGCTTTTTCACAATGATTTTCTGCAAGTACCGGACGTTATTTGATTGTCCGTTTAATACAGTAACCCTGTCATATACTCGTAATTTTCACATTAGTTTTTCCTTCATTCTTTCCTTTGTGGTATTTTTGTTTTACGTTCTTCAGCTTTAATTGTCAACCTGATATCTAGGTTTTGGTCCTCCGTGGTCAATTGGTTACATTCTTTGACTTGTAATAACAAGCCCCTCACCGCTGCAAATTTCACATGTGAGGAAGCTGTCCATCTAACTTACGTAAAATCGGTAGTTCTGCCCAGGTGTAAGTATGGGAGCTTCTTCCACCATTAAAGCAGAAGGTCGCCAAATGACCCTAGCTGATGGTGCGACGTTTAACTCTAGTGATATCTAGGTTTAATTTTGTATCCCTTTCTTTTTTGTCTGTTTTGTCCTGTTCATGCTAACCTATATCATGTTCACACACATACATACAGTGTGTATAATTCTATGTTCAGTATGAGAATGCCATGTTTATTGACACTGTCTTCTTCTTTACTTATGTTTAACTCTTCATTATTGCGCTTAATTACAAATTAAGTATTATGTAAAAATATGCCATTCTTCTCTCAGAATGAACGTAAATTGCCATTCAAGCATTACGGTGCATTTTCATTTCGCAACCATCAACATGTTTTAAGAGGCTTAATTACCAAAATGTGAACGAATTAAACAATGGTCTCTCGATGTGTTTACACATTTTATCTTAATGAAGCGTAATTAACTACTTTACAACTCGCTATGGTTTAGAGAACTGGACCCAGTAGGGTTCTGTTAATTTTGATCGGGTATCTTTATCAATGACATTTGAACATCACTTGATGATCTAACAACAAGTACTAAGAACGATATAAAATATCATGTAACATTTATAATTCACAACAAAAGTAAGCATTATACTGACCTTTTTGAAACAGAAACGAAGGAACGCTGTTAAATCGAACATTTCCGGTTTTCCCATCTTTATACTCTACAAATGCTTCAACCGGACCACATGGACATTGCATCAAAACACGTGTCTCTGGTGATGTTGGTTCTTTTATGATTCCATAATCAATGACGTACCTTCCAAGGGAGATAACTGCATGTCCACACATTGTGCTATATCCTTCATTATGTATGAAAATACAACCTATATCTGCACCGGAAACATCCGGGTCCACCAGATACACACCGTACATATCATAATGTCCTCGTGGTTCAAATATTAACAATTTACGAATATGATCTAAATTTTTCAGAATGAACTGTCGTTTTTCCAAAATATTGTTTCCTTCAACATGTGGTAATCCTGAAGTAACTATACGCAGAGGCTCCCCTCCTGTGTGCATCTCAACAGTTGATATTTCCATGATAATCCGGTGTGATAAATTTTACCGTACAGCCAAAATGTCAAAATATAGTGTTGGTAATCTCGACAAGTTCATACATGTATTGTAATTGTCCTAGTTTAATATTGTCGTATGACCTCTACACAGGATCGTTAATTTAAACACAGATTATCTAGCGACTATTACCACTTCACGCTTTGTTCGTATATGTACGTTTTCAAAAGCAAACACAATATATGACACACTATTTATAAACTCATAAAACTTTATAAACTTATAGCAAACTGTCATTCAAAAATTGGGGTGCAATATTGATGGTAAATTGTGTTAACTTGATAAAATTCAGTCAGCTGTAGATCATGTGTAGGTATTAATATTCGTAAATTTTCTTGTTTAGGTAAAGTGTCGCTTATTGGTGATCTTAACGTAAAAACTGTTACTAAACAAGATTGTTTATCTTTAGAAGAAAATTTTTGTCGATATTGTCAAATTGTGTAGACTACAATACAAGTGAATGAACACACAATGACAATTAAGAAAAACATAACGTCTGGTAACAAGTTATTAGACATTTGTGTAAACTCCAATTTAAACATTATGAATGGTAGAGTTGGTAACGCCGCGACTGTGGTCCAGTGGTAAGTGAGCTGGACTTGCAACCCGGAGATGCGGGATCAAATCCCGGTCACGTCCATGAAAATTTGACAAAACTGTCTATTTTCCTCCCTCCATATGTGGAGAAGTTGTCGGCTCCTTGTGGAAGGGCAAATTAGTACTGATTAGTTTACTGTACAGGAAAAACTGGTTGGGTGAACCGGTCGTCATTATATAATTGAATAAGCCCACCATATATATAATTGTTTTCTCTTTGTTTACTAACACCCAGAATTTCTTTGCAGAAATGTGAAGGCATATTCTTTAATTTATTCCCTAAATCAGTTCCCGAAACCTTACAGCCATAACATAAAATTGGATCAATTAATTTGTCAAAAATCTAACTTATGTCTAATAGATATAAATGAAAAATTTATCATGTAAGATTTTAACTTAAACATAGCCTTCAACGACTGACCATATCACAATAATTTTCCAACAATGGTAAACCATTTCGTAAATCTTGCTCATTTTCAAACGTAAATACTATGTCATCAGCATACAATTGTAAAAACAATTTTAACATTCCATTATTAATCTCTTCAAATCCGTTTGTAGTGAAAAATTCTTCAATATCATTAAGATACATAGCAAAAAGAAATAGAGACGAACTTTCCCCTTGTCTGACCCCTAATGTACATGTAAATCGTTCACTAATCACATTATTGTATTTCACCTTACATGTAGTTTTATAAATTTAAAACAACAAATTTGTTCTTTTTATTATTATCCAATAATTGATTTATAACCCCATATAAAACAAACGCATTTTCTACTGTACTCATATTTTCCTTAAATCCAGACTGTGCCTCAATATAAACATTATAAACTTTAGCCCAATGTATTACTATGTTATTCAATATTTTTGTATATAGCTTACCTAACTTGCTTAATAGAGTTATACCTGTATAATTTCCAGGATCATTTATATCTCCATTTTTGTGCAATGGCACAATATAAAACCCTGAGACCAATTTTTTGGGCAGTGGCAAATCTAGAAAAATGTATTAAACAAAGTTGTCAGTCCAACATTTAAAAAAAACATATACTCTCGGAACCATATTTAAAAAACTCATTCAACATCATATCTGGTCCGCATGTCTTTCCAGCGTTCAAATCTTTACATGCTGTAAAAACTTCATTTACAACAACATCAACATTTAGTTCATCAAACATTATTTGTACGATCTCACTGTTAATGTACCTTTTATCAAAAAAAAATCAAATATCTTTATCTAGTTGGAAAAATGCTGATTTTGAATACTGAATACTGATAGATTTATAATACCAGTACCAAATCATCACTGTTAAGATTGGTAGAGTTGATTCGTGAACAACAAGAACTCACAGCTGTTTAAATTGGGGTAACAGGAAGTTGGTATGTACTGGGACGCACTAGGTACAGCGGTGGATTCGTTAGCTTAAACTGCTAGGGATATCAATTGTTCTATAATTATTAACTTATTTAACATCAACAGTCAATAATTCACCCAATTACAAATGCGCTTCTCATACCAATCCCTATTTCGGACAAACACATTTGTAACAGATTTTACCTGATACGAACGTGATCACGAATGTGGTCCTAAACGGCTCTACCAGCGAGTTCATACCCTTGACTTTTAAATTTTAAACCTACTAATTCACAATGTGAATAAAATTTTTGATGATAGCGCTAGCAAAAATAAGTGTCAGACATTGGTAAAAACTAATTACTTTAGTTTGTCGTTATGCAAGGATACATTTCATTCAGGCTATGAAAATACTATTCAAAAGTAGGAAACTCCACTTACAAACAGGATAAAACATCTAGTAGAAAGACAAACTGTATGCAAGTACAAGTGCTTGTTATTAAATGGCAAACATATACGAACAATATACTTAAAGGAAAAGTTTTACTAATGTCCTATAATTTCCGAAAATTTAACTTCCGAAATTTGTGTTGCATTCCATGCCTTTTGCCGCCTATAACATAAATTTACAGAATTTTATATCTCAAACAAGAATGGAGGTCAATATTTCAAACTACGGGAATATTTGATCACCAGCAGGCAGACGAATAAGCCTCCATTATTCAAAATTTAAAAGCTCAATATTCACAAATTCTCCTCCATCTATTAAAGCAGTATAATCCCACCAACTTCTTTGAGTTTCCTCTGAAAATACACGTTTCGACATTTAACGGTAGGGTTGCGGCATTTAGCGACAGGAAAAAAAATGCGACATTTAACGTTAAAATTGCAATATTAAACAGCAGAAGATTTTACGACATTTAGCGGCGGTTGCGACATTTAATGTTCAAATACAAATTACCAATTGTGAAAGTACCAGCAACATAATGATTCATAAACATTTGACCATGTACTGGACCCCTCAAGATTTAAAGTTACATATTTATATAACAATCACAAATTTCATGCACTTTTTATATTTTCATTTTTTTATTCTTAGTGATACCGAAGAAAAAGGATATGGAAATACTGAGCAAAGTATGAAGCCAGGAAAAGACATATGTTGAACAAGTAATAGTCAAATGTAAAAATCAAAGCTAAAAACACAATGTATTTCACAATAACATTTACAATAAATCATTTAATGGAAATTTCTTAGCATAAAAAGCATTTCTCATTTTTTTTTAAAAAAAAATATTTTCAATACAATATTTTTCGTGACATTCCTGATAATTTTTCCATTACAATTTATAAATTTATCAATAATCTCATGTTACACATTTCTAATATTTTAAGATATGTTTTAACATTTTGATTGTCATAACCTTAAGCACACATTGGAAAGCATGTTTTGTATTCTCACAAAAAAAAAAAAATATTGTTAAGGGTTGACAATCAAAGTCTTAGCCCTTTATATACACTAGGCTTCAAAAGAAATATTTTAACTCCTTATTTAATAGGGCTTGAATTTTTCAAACAATACAATTTATTATAATGATGGTATGCATGTACGCCATTGTTTATAGCCCATTTATGTATTGAAAGCTTGTCGTAATTAGAACTGACGAAAAGTTTACCAATTTGCCATTTTAAAATCCTGTTACAAATGATGCCATTAATCCACCGTCTATGATATGTGTAGTTCCTGATACCATTGAAGAATGGTCACTTAGTAAGTACAATATTGGTGAAACAATTTCATTTAATTCCGGCAAGCGTTTTATCGGTTGTTTTACAAGAACCATTCTGTCTATTGGCATGCCACTTGCTATGTATCCTTTTAATATATCGGTCAGCACCAACGTCGGGTTGATAGAGTTAACACGGATTTTGTGAGGTCCAAGTTCCAAAGCGAACTGTTTGGTTACCATATCAAGACCGGCTTTTGTGATGTTATACGCCAAATGCTGAGGCAATCCTTGCTTTGACAATACGCTAGATACATTCACTATAGATCCTGGCTTCTTTGCATCCACCATTTTCTTACCGACCATTTGGATAGCATTGATCGGCCCAAGAAGTTGTAAATCGATTCTTTGTGCTAAATATTCTTTTGGTACGTCTAAAGACGGTCCGGATAATGTTGCATCTCCAGCGTTATTCACCAATCCATCCAGGGGTTCAATATCCATTAATTTAGCTCGGAACTCCTCCCAGTTTCTAATATCAGTTTGTATTGGTTTTACGTTAGAACACTCAGCAGCCAGACTGTCCAGTGGTTCTTTGGACCTACTTAGTGCATACACCTTGCATCCTTGCTCACTCAATACTTTAGAGAGAGCTCGACCTATTCCACGTCCAGCACCAGTAACAAGATATTTTCGTCCTGATAAATTAAACGCCATTTTGCTGAAATCTCTTATGTTTTAATGGTTGTTATAAACTTTGTGCATCAACGTAGTACATGCTTACATGACTGCACTTGACATTGACCTGTGACGTAATTTATTACATAATGTAAACAAAATAAATTGATAGCTGTACAACAAAAGCTTCTACATTGCAGTATAAAATATTTGAGTTCTCACATGTAAAATCTGACGTTTATATTTAAATTTGTCTTTGTTTTATATATTTATATCAAACACAAACTTTACGAATCAGAAATGAATGTTGTTGAAATTATAGTTATGTTTCATTGTAAACCGACCCTGTTGGACAACATGTTCGTACTTTGTGGATGTTTTATGCTTCGCTTTTTTTCCTTAGTATACTTTTTTCAAAACTTCTTTATCAAACCTCACTGGAATTAGATTAAATTGCACTCTATGTTCAATGCATTTTTATCAGAAAAAACTGCGTAAAAGGCCACGTTAGATTGATCATTTTTGTAGTGCATTTAGCCAATGTGATCTGCTGTTACATTTTCATATTGTCTCGAGGTATTCGATACTCTGTCATAATGAAAGAATCTAAAATATGGCCAGCATGATGGAATAATTCATGCCTGCAATATAATCATGGATATGCGCCTTTTCAGTCCAGTTATAGATGACGACGTTGAGATTCTTTTTATAATTAGTCGTATTTGTTTTTCTAGGCACACCGTGTAAAAACTGTATGCCTAAGATGTTTTTTGTGTACTGATGATTTTTTCAAGAAGTATCATTGTAATTAATGCATTTTCAATTTCTATTTTTTCTGGTTTCTTTCCCTGAATTTGTCGATTTAGTTATTTGTGAACTTGTAGACCTTTCAGTACCAGTTTTTTATTTCCATGGGAGACAACCAAGCGTTGAATCAGTATCATATCTATACTACATGTATAAGAGTTTTCTTTCTTTCAGTGTGGCATTAAATTTCAAGATACATTATTCCATTGCATATGCTTTTTCTTTAGTCACTCCAGTCAATTGTATATTATATCAACGTTGTCATGTTTGATACTATCATTCCAGCAAGTACACCCAATCGGAATAGGCAAATTGAAATTATTCATAATATACATTGTCTGTTAACAAATTTGTACTGATTTGTATTTCACTGTTTGATAAATTTTTAAATGACACTTTTAGGCAAAAATCATGAAATTACTGAGTTCAGTGTGTACGCAATGTACATGATACTGCGATTTCATTGTATCTGAAAACATTAAACGGACGATAATCAAACATACCACAGACAACTATACGTTTTGTCTATTTCATCGCTGTGGAAATGTTAACCTATGTATGCTGACCAAAGTAAAAAAAATCCATTTTCCGTATTTTATCGATGTGTTTGCATTCATCGAGTAGCACATGTAATGAAATATTCGTTGGCAACATACGTTACCAATCAATTACATGTACACATTTTTTGGTACCCAAATCGCTATATTTATTGATATGATATAGAAAGTTATTTTTATCTCAATAAAAATCCTTTCCCTATTTCATCATCGGCTTCAATTGTGAAGACATTCTTTCCCATGAAGTGGCCCTTCCCGGATACCTCAACAACAACAGCATCTTGGGATCCACATTTCGTAAGCTTCACTACCTTGGCGACGAACTTTGATCCCACTGGTGAAGTTATGGTTCTAGGTTCGTTTAGTTTGATTAAGCCACGCCCATAAAGTTGAGCTAGGCGACCGGTTGTCCCTGAACCACAAGGGGACCTATCTACCTGAATAATAAAATGTAATAAGAACCGAAATTTGTTTAGCTGCATCAGTAAATTATTATGTACAAAAACAAATTGTGTACATATGCGACTGGTAGACTATGTAACAAAAGAAAATTAATGTATGGTATGTCCAAATGATTCTTATTCTCATATCATAATTATTAGTTTGGTTACAAATTATCAACCAAAGCAAGATCGACAGAGCGCAAACAATTGAAACATTTGTGGTTTGATTTACTACAGCGTCACAAAAAACTGTAATACTTTGTCTGATAAGAGATGTATGGTGTCTTATTCTTGTGCCTGGCGTTAAGATTAAATTAAAATTAATTACCACACAGTCAATTATTACAGTATGGGATAAGACATTGAATATTAGTAATATATACGTAATTTTCTGTTAAGGCTAAACATAATTGTTTGCTCCTGACATCCATCTGACCAAGTACGACTGGCTAAAACTTACAGCCATATGATATTTATATAGTATATGTGTGTATATATGTCCGGCTCACACCGCTTGGTGAATAATTATTGTATAATGATAACCTAACAAACAACCCCAAAGCAGCACGGTTAATGTTTATTTTTTCAGTAGATTTATCCAGTATATCTTTTATTACTTTAAAACTAAAATACGATTTCTTTGGTTCGTAAATATTAAACTTATTGCAATATGACAAACAGTGAGATTCACAACGAAAGATATATGCTACAATGTACCATTTTATAAACACACTATCAACTACAATTTTGTGCATCACTGTCATCTATAATACAATAAGATATTTGTAAATATCGAACACATGTCTGTTACGTTCCAGTCTTTAAAAAAGGGGGTGTTAGATAGGTTATACTTGCATATTTCAGATTAAAGTATTTCACACATACATATACCAGGTCCAACGAAATTCTGTATTGTGTCATTGTTCGTGAAACAAAATAGCACGTATTGTATTTAATGTGATTACATTTTGCAACCAATATCCATGTGCGTCCGAGATATTTAAAAAATAGATATACCTGCTTATCAGCGAAGACACAGAGGTTGAAGAATCCATCGTCATCAAGATCGTTGACAATAAGACAACCGTACAGATACAGAGGTGACGAGTCCGGCTTTATAGGGTTGGTTAACTTCAATGTGCTCCTCAACACGTCTATAAAATACACACAGTAAAATATCACTTAGTAGTCACTTCAATATCAAGAACTCGATATAACGACCACTTAGTTCCTGTCCTGTTTTGAATACTTCCCGAAAAAAATCAACTCAATGATGTGACCTTCTCTCGTCCTAGTGGTCTGAACGTCGAGGTTTTACTGTTTTGCATATTTTATTAATGTTCTATTGTTAACGATTTATAATATCAGACCGTTGTAAGAATTCGTATATTTTGTGCAGGACTTTGATTACTTCTTGACATTTAAGATGATTGAAGTTAGTTAATCGCGTTTTACTTACGACAGAAAAACATTTTGCTTTTGTTTGTTTTAGATAGTGGGTGATTATTTATGTAGTCTTCTTATATCTCTCAATACGTTAATGCCATGTTTCTCAAATCCCCAACTTTCATATTCATTTTTATGTAAAAACATATTTGGACCTTTAGTAGAGGAGGCTGATTACATTACATTCCACAACACTCATCTCGTCGTTTTGTAGTTATGTTCGTGCGTTTGAATATAAAGATTGGCGCTGGTTTGTATTCTCTGACGTGTAGATTGCTCATCTTACAACTTTTTCCACTGGTGGTTAACATTCCACCAACAGCCAGGTTTATTTGGCGACTTTCCAGTTTTAAGGGGGAAGTAAAACCCCAGGCGTACTAAGTAGAACCGCTAACCTTTTGTAAGCTATCTGGAAAGCTTCCTTACATGTGAATTTTTTCCCGATGGGATTCGAACTCACAACGGTGAGGGCTAGTGATTACTAGTCAGGATCATAACTAATCGACCAGGGAGGCGTCCAGTCTGACAAGTGTACATTACTGAAACACAGTTGACTGTTGGCATGCCCAAGAGTAATTAATTAATTAATCAATGACTATTATAAACCCCATGTACCGGTTATCATGCCAGCTGCTTGGACAAGTTCTTTTGTTGGGGATTTTTTAATGTTCATCCCTAGCTTTCCAGCTTCAACATACGCAAAGAATGCTCCTCCATACGATATATCTACACAGACCTCACCAAATCCTGGCACGTTTGTCTTCACGTCTGTAAATATGCACAAATATTTTCTAGTTTATTTCAAGAAGAACAAGCTAGATGCTGTAATTTTTCATCCAAAAATGAATGTGCCGAAACTTGTAGCGGTGTTATGGTTGCTTGCAATGAATGTTTTCTTTTTCATATTACTCAATCATTTTGTAAATACATGTATGCAACAAAAACAAAAAAACACAATTTCTTGAAATGCATACAATACAACAAAAATCATTGCATATCATGATAACTTTCGGGTATAAATCGCTGAAAACTGGACAGGGGGTTTAATTATAATTCCATCCAGCTGAGATGTCTAACATTACATTCAGTGTTTTCAAATTTATTGAATTCATCACTTTAAATTTTTGTAAAATGGTCTTTAAATAATGGTGGCCGTTTTATATCACTATAAAACAATATTTATCGACTTTTCGTCTTGTCGTGCCGCGCCTTTTCGCAGGTGAAAACACCACTCGAAGTTACAGGACGATTAAAACGGCGCTTCGCCACTGACAATTCGTCGTGATTTCGTTTTTTCTCGAGCGATAATTATTTTCTTTTGTCTTTTCTCGGGCGAAAAGACGACGTTTTGTAGTGATATAAATCAGCCACCATACCAAACCATGGTTTTATGGTTTTCTCTATTTTTTTATCAAGATTTAATTTGAGTGACACCTCAAATCGTTTCGACAGCTATGCATGTGTAATAAATAAGTATACTAGATGTTGACCTGTCTGATACAGAAAAGAAGGGACGCTGTTAAATCGAACATTTCCGGTTTTCCCATCTTTATACTCCACAAATGCTTCAACGGGACCACATGGACATTGCATCAAAACACGTGTCTCTGGTGATGTTGGTTCTTTTATGATTCCATAATCAATGGCGTACCTTCCAAGGGAGATAACTGCATGTCCACACATTGTACTATACCCTGCATTATGTATGAAAATACAACCAAAGTGCGCACCCGGAATATCCGGTTCAACCAGATATACACCAAACATATCACTATGACCACGTGGTTCAAGCATGATCATTTTTCTTATGGCGTCATGATTTTCCTTCAGATATTCAATCTTCTCCAAGATGGTGCTTCCGACAATGTTCGGTAAACCCGATGTAACGATGCGCAACGGCTCACCACCCGTGTGCATTTCAACCGTATATATTTCACACTTATCCATACTTCTAGTATATTTTTAAGTTGACTTGTTTAAAAAAAGTGTTCCTGTGTTAGTCCTGGTTGTAAAAGGTTTTAAGTAAGATAATTTTCCCAGGTGATGTGCAGAATTGTTTGGCCTAGAAGGCAAAATTTAATCTCGTTAAAGCGGCCAGTTAATAGATTTCTTCATCAAGCTCTCATAGATGGTTTTGCATCGGAAACTTGTTATTAAGTTAATAGTGTCTCATTCATTACTATTTTAATCTACCACTACCCTGCCCTACATATACGCTAATAACAAGTGATACGAACGTGTGTTTCAAGCCTAGAAGATAAACACCTGGTTTCCGCTAATACATCACCAAACAATACAGGGCCAAAAGGTCATAGGAACTATTTTTTCAAATATATTGGTTTTAGTTCGGAGATATGCTTCGTATGCGAATAAAATATCGGCAAGAGCGAATTTGACCAAGGCCGAAAAAGTCTACTAACAGCAAGGAAATAAAGTTTGTCCGGTCAGTGGAAACGATGAACTAGTTATGCATAATACAACCAGTGTCATTGTCAAAAAATGTGATGCTCGATGTTTTTATGCATTTTGCAAAAAATTGAAAGCTTTTCTATATTAAAATATCAATCTCGAGGAAAGTCACTTTAATAATGTAGACACCACTCTTTGACCTCGACCTACTTTTTTATGCAATCCTGACTTGTTGACTACGTCGATATTAAATTTTATATAGAAAGTACTCAAGTCATGTTTTGATAAAGTTAAAAAATAGCCATGTTCAGGATTACTCGACTAAACAAATTAAGAGGGATATGTCGAAATGCTGTGCTTTTCTATTTCTAAATACCTTTTAATGAGAATGCAAGGTCTGATACATCCCTGTTCTTAGGATTTCGCCGTCAGACACTTAAGGCGTAAAAAGAGGGTAAAAAATGGAAATAAGACTATAGTGTATTAATTTCTGACACAAGATATACAAAGCCTAACCCCAATAGAATAAGTATTGCTGTATTGCCTCAAATGCTATTCTTTGTGTCATTAAATTTATATTTGTCAAATTTTTACAAACCTTGCTACTTAACATTAATATTAATACTTTCACAAGATTAAGTTGACGTGTTAAGAAAAATTGACTGCAAACGGAATCATTCTTGTTCTTGTCTTTTCGTTACGGGTTGATATCCAAATGCTAAATATTGGGTCATAGCAGAGTGTCTTTTAAATTCTGATTTGATTTCTAGCAAGTCGTTAAGTGCAAAGAATTAATGCTTGAAATCATTGTACACATCTTTGTGAACTTAATCACTTTCATCTTGTATAATACATGTACATATATTATGTATTCTACGATGCATGTTGATAATGTGTATATAATTGAATTTGATTCGGTGGTATGTTTTTAAATTAAACATTTGGTTATTTTGGATGTATATTTGCCATGTACTAATTTGGAAGACAAAAAGTGTTTAATGTATACGTTCCTATTTTAAATAATGTGTACTTGATAATACATTAACTTGCATGTTAAAATTTATGTTCTATGCATATGCATGTTGATTATATATTTGTTACTCTCTTAATGTTTTGGAGGGATAAAACATTTATATATGTATGTATATTTTGAATGCATACTTTATCCACCGAAGAAAAACATATGATGTATCGTATATATATGTGTGACATTTGAATAATGGTGCAAATAGCTCTATTGCTTACAGCTGTCAAATATTCATCTATATTATTCGGTCGTTGTATTTTTTATTTGTGATAGATAAGCCAAACCAGTGGAATATTTTGTAAGGGTTATGTTTGGTTTCCCCATGTTTTTAGAACACAGTCTGAAAAAAATCCTCTATGAAACCTTGTCGTTCAGATAAAGTTAGATAAGCGTACACACGATATTTCATATATGACATACATGTAGTTAGAATGTTCATAGAAGACCAAGGTACAAGAAGTGGCTTAAATTGCGTTTGATTACGTTAAGATAATGCAGTTTTTTCCATTGGACGCATCTATTCTTATACAGGGCAAATAAAATTTGAAGAATTAAATATCGGCTTCAAACCATAAAATATATATGATACTATTTATCATATCTTTGTTTGTCTTTGTTTAATTATTTACGTGTTTTCAAATTCAGTAGGTGCGAGAATAAATGTATTCTCATCAAAGATTTGATGAAAATTTCATGTATATGTTTATGAATAATTGATAGGAAAAAAATAAAGTGAAAATGTTAGACCATATCTCAGATCTATGTAACAACGTTTCTTGATAGTGTAATATAGAAACTATTTCATTCGACTGCAGGAGTTCCTAAAGTTTGTACCGTCAAACTTCGTATTATCGACCTGATCATATTAGGCCTATTTATCTATTAAATAGTTTTGCATTGCGCTAAATTTTGTGCTACCTATTGATTGTAATTGTTAACTCATCTTATGTTTAATTTAACTCTGTTCAAGATCCCCACATTGTCATCCTGATAAGGCGTCTGACGGTTCCATTCCGTAAGATCAAATGTAGTGCTTCTGGATGATTTTTGCGAATAAAATTATTTGAGGCATTCAAAATTGTTTACGTGTTAAAATACACATACATGTATGTCTTACAAATTGGATGGTGTGTTTTAATTGTATTTATCTATTATTACGGATAGCCATGCGATAAAGGTCGGAACGAAATAAAACAATATGTCAAGTTTTAGGGATTCATGATACAATACCATGGCAGCAAATAAATCACACATGATAGCAATGCAATTATTTTTGGGAGGAAGTTCGATCTCTAAAACATGAGCTCAAATACAATAATTAACTTACTGATAAAAGGGGGCTACTCCTTAACCGGAATACAGTACGGTTTGTCATTGACTTTTTAATATCCGGAAATCTTTTTTGACCCGGAAGTATTTAGCTGGCTGTCAACACAACAAACAGGATCTGAAGATGTCACTTATTGAAAGAAAATAGATTCTTATTTTTGAAATCAGAATGAAAGGACCTCATATTTTTCATGCTTTGACTTTGACGGCTATTGTCGTGTGTGTTCCATGTGGGAAATGTCTTCACATATCCGGAACGTGGCATACAGAGGAATTTTTCCTATTTCTCACCAAGTTTGGATTCCAGAAGACAGATCCTGGGATGTTGGATGACACGCAAGGATTTATTTACGGAAACATTACCTCGACATCGTCTGATAGTTATTTTACCTTAGTCTTAGTTGACAGTGAATATTTTATGGAATTCTATGGCAACAGCAGTCATATATCAAGAATGAATAAAGCCGTATGCGAGAATATGTTTAAAAAAATTGACACTGTGGCATTTGACAGCCATTGTAAAAAGTATGGTACTGAAGATTTTCTTCGAAAGATTCCATGTCCGAAGAATTCACTATGTGTTGATGAAGACAATCCTAGTAATGTACAATCTGGTTATCAGTTTACATATAAAATTCAGAACTCGGCTCAGCCAAGGTAATGTATAAACTCTATAATAAAGTGATGCAATTTATTTTCTAAGACTGATGATCCATGCTTACTCTTTCTCCTTATGAAATAGTTTTATTCCAGGCAGTTTAAATGTAACACCATACTGTACTCTTAAAACTTTGATTAGTTTTCCTTCTTCCGTTGGAAAAAAAAATTTAGACTCATTCAGTCATTGAAGAGATTTCACTTATTTCAGTGTGAATTGCAGGTAATAAAGTTACGTTTTGTACTCTAATATTTTCTAGAATATCTGTTATTCACCTTCTTAGGTGATATATTAACTTCATTGGTATCTATTATTCAAATTTCTTTTTGTTAATTTCTTTCAAACAGCTGAAATGAATGCCTGTGTTATTATACTTTCATTTTTTCAGATTTTGGTATTTAAGTATGGTTGCCTGTCATCGAGACCCAAAAAAATGTAAATGGAATAGTGACTCATCGAAAAAAATAGACATAGATTATGACATTTGGTTAGTTAATGGAGACCCAGCCTCTAAACATCTAAATCCATTTGAACATCAGTTTTCCTTTGAGATGCATGATGTTGTTGAGATATATGCCTTGTTTACAGTGCTTTACACGATTACCTTGCCAGTATGGATTTATGCCTACAGAAAACAAGTTCACCCAATTACAAAGTTATTAACAGTGTGCATATCAACTGAATATGCTGGTGTTGTGTTTAATTTCCTTCATGTTTTTATATTTTCTTTTAATGGTGTTGGAGCATCATGGCTTAAAGTGATAGGAAACTTGCTTGGAACTTTTGCTGAATGTTTCTTCATGTTAATTTTATTACTGATCGCCAAAGGTTGGACAATTACAAGTATGAAACTTACTGCTAGACGACTTTTAGTTTTTTTCTGGGGAAGCTATACAGCATTAAATGCCTTGTTTTTTATAGTTAGTCTGGTAAGTCTTTTTCTTCTCTGAGCTTATTGATAATCACATGTTTTATTGGTCTTGAAAAATTGAATTAAAAGTTTGAGTTTATTCACATACTCATATTTTAAAAAATATCTGCCAGACTTTTGCAAGCACTTTTGTATTCTTGCCCACAGCGAATACAGTTTTATTCCGTCTGTTAATGTTGTCAGTGTATTTGACTATAATGTTTACTAGCAGTACGACAATATTTTTTTTATGTACAATCACATTATTTTTTTAATTCATTGAATTTTTCATACCATGATTCATATCTCATAAATATGTGTAGAATGCCTTGCAGAGTAGTAAACACTATTTTCTATCATTGCAGACAAAAATTAATAGCATAGTAAATATTGATGAATGGAACTCGTGGCCTGGCTACTTGATTGTGTGTTTTAGAGTGGTTGTGATGATATGGTTTGTGTTTGAGTTACGTAGAACATCCAGACAGAGTCAACATCGAAACAGACTTGATTTCTTCCAACAATTTGGGGCGTACTATTTGGTTTGGTTCATATATTTACCTATCTTGGTCATAGTCGCTTCACAGATCTCATATCTATGGCGTTATAAAACTATACTCAGTGAGTTATCTTTTCTTGAACACATATTCCTATGTGAAAGAAATTTGTTTTCGTAGTGCTTCCATTTAACCCTTAAAATCTGGATTTTGACTCCTGAAATCAGTAAAAATAAAGCTTTTGACTCTTGAGAATTTGTACCATAGTGTCAAATTTACAATAAAATTTGAAGGAAATTTAGTTGACTCTTCAAATTTTCATCAGCTAAGGGTTATTTTTGACCCTCAACTTTTGACATCTGGTGAAACCCCTGACAGATTCAATATTCTGTGTCTAACTTTGTGTTACGAACTGTTAACTTTAGTTTCATAACAGTTTTAGAGAGCCATGTATCA
Source organism: Lutraria rhynchaena (assembly GCA_008271625.1). Classification (NCBI taxonomy): domain Eukaryota; kingdom Metazoa; phylum Mollusca; class Bivalvia; order Venerida; family Mactridae; genus Lutraria; species Lutraria rhynchaena. Next base: position 300,562 of record VIBL01000197.1, read on the forward strand.
GTTGCATATCTGGGCCCTGCTTTGCTTACATGTATTTTCTAGGCTTCCAAAAGAACTCTAGCTTCAGTCAGACAAATTTACTGTCAATATATGACATATTCATTTAGTTTATCGGAATGAGTGTCATATAATATGTATAGCAGTTTTGCAAGTTCTGAAATTTGGCCTTCCCTTTAGTGAATTCCATGATCAACGTCATTAGCTCACAAATGCATAAGCATGATCTGTTTTCAAAGACTTTGTTGTACTTAAATGTAGTATGCTCAGATAAACCTGAGTTAACCTGGAGAACTTCCTTATCTGCACTTTATGTTGACTTATGTTCCCTAGAAAAGCATGATTATTTATTTATTTATCATTTCATGAGTATTGATTGACAGGTGTCAGTAAGCAGCTGTAATTGCATTTACATCAATTTGAGTATTTGCAAATTATATGCCATTAGGCAAACAGGAGTTTTCATTACACTCCCAGATTTTCTAGATAAATTTAGATTAGATGTTTTGTGTGGTTACTTGTATCTCGGTATGCGATTCTAGTAATATTAACATCACATAAGGATATCAGTAGGTGTTAATAATTTGATTGATAAAAAATATATATGTATTTTACTTTGTCTGCTTATGTTAGTATAACTGTAGCAGGTTACATATAATGTTCATTACATTTCTTAATATATTTATAATGGAGGATGGACAAAAATCCTTGTCAGTGATTTTTTCCTATCTGGACAAAACCCCCTGTCACAGCTTGTCTGTCAAGGACAAAACCCCTGTCATAGAATTTCTAATGTAGACAAAGATCTGTGGGCTGTTTTTAGCGTCTACATGTAATTATTTGATTGTATTTAACATATAATAAAGATGAAACTTGAATTAATAGCTTAATTTTCAATGGTAGCATTGTGCACAAAATCTATATAAATGTTCTACAAATAAACTTTAACCCCAAAATTTTAAATATTTTGCTTATTAAACACAATTTGTAAACTGAATGAAAACTATAAAAACATTGTACTGTTTACTGTTAAACTAAATAATCCAGTCATGATTTCTTTTAACTTTGTTTAATCATGATAATAAATTATTGATAATTAATTCATTTTAAATTTCATATAATTCTGAATATATATATAGTGAAATGAAATTCAAACAGCACACGGGCTGTCTATATTAAAAACGTTATCTCTTGAGCATTTTTCCTTGTTGGAAACATGTGACTGAGATTTTGTCCTGGTTAGAAAAACCCTGGCAGAGATTTTGTCCTGCACTCATGTACATGGAGTGCACAGTGAGATGTGATTATCATAGAGCTATGTAAGTTTATGTTGAGTGTAATTTTATACAGTTTGTATGAATTATTCAGCATTATCAAGCTAAGTAATTATTGATGTCTTGAGTTTTACAGCATATAACTTACCATTAGGTGTAGAAAAAAATAGGTTTGTTTCTGGTTAACTGACTGACCCATCTTTTACCTGCCGACCCAAAAGTTTTTACTGCATCCAAATCTTAGTGTTATATTGTAATTTTCACCACAGTGTTGCAGAAACATGTAAAAAAAACTTGAAAGAAAAAAGTCCCTACTTACCGACCCATATTTTTTTGGGCACGTTTTAGGCCTTATATTCTGGTGAGTTATGTACATGTATATAATTACCATACATGTATATTGTCACACTTTGTGATTGTGGCCTCCAGAATCACTCCATACTGACTAATGCCACAGCTTGCTATTGATTTTTCCACATCTGTTTTTGTGGTTCTGATAATTATGTTATACTGTAATTAAATTGGACCAGATGGTACAATTATTGTGTGATTTGATTATCTAGATGTTGATTCTGAATTCTGTAGTTTGCTTTAGTGCAAAAGAATTGTTTTAAAGTAAAACTTTAAAACGGCATTGAAATCTGTAAGGAGAGTTTGAAAATATTTTATGTAATATTGATTGTATATTTTACAGATTAGTTTTAGATTCTGTGTATTATCATACAATGGTGATTTATAACTTTATATATAACTGTATATATTTTCAGGCATTACCTACTCTGCAGATTTGTTATCATATTTAGTATTGATTCACTTATTATGGCCTACCAGATCTGTTCTGTATTTGATAAAAGGTGACATGCCTTTACCACAGTATGATCTCGAAGCTTCAGGTATTTTATTTCCTAATTCTGGTTAATGTAGTACAAATTTTGTGTTGGATGTTTTATAGCATCACGGCCACTGAAGAATACAGTTTCTTCTATGAAATTTAGTCACCAGTCCACAAGTAACAAATTAGACTATGGAAATGTTGCAACAATTATTTATCTACATATATAATTTTAAATGATATATTTCGTATTTATTATTTAGTTTTAATTGCGTACTTATGGTATTTTATGAGGCAATCCATTGAGGAATAACCAGTTTATGTAGGGCTTGCATATTCCATAATCCTTGATTTTTATTGCAATAATTATGTGAAGCTTCCATATGAATTGTAATGTGGACAATTGATAGTGATTCCATATTTCAGAGATTTCAAATTCCAAATATATTATTTAAAAAAGCATTATTTCTCAAAGACCATTACACATAATATACCATGATCATAGACACCCCATTGATTTTAATGAAAGTCTAAACTGCCTTTAATGTTCATTGACCAAATTAAAATTCTTTTTATGATGACTATTTGTTTGTCAGTTCTTTACATGAAACCAGTGTTCACATTTATTGTTTTCGTGCATCAGGTTTGATGGATATGGACGATACTGAAGAGACTGTGTTCCAAAGTCCTGCGCCATTAGTCCAGCAAAATGGCGCCATAGTGACCAAGAGTACCAGTCTAACATCTGGGATAAAAAACAAGAAAAGTAAGAAAACCAGTCTAAAAACTGTGCCTGAAGAGAAAGAATCAGGAACCGGTCAACAAGAACGTAAGAGTAATGGTGAAGTTTATACCAATATAAACTTAGACGATGACGGGAGCGATTTTGAAGTATTATGATACCACCATTATACAAGTGAAAATAATGTTTAATTTTGTTATTGGCATTATTTATAGTTTACCAAATTGATTTATACTTGTATGTATGAAACCTAAAATCTTTTAAGTAACTGTAAAGTTTCCATTACTTACAGCTATAAAGAAAGAGTTTTTACCATAATCTGGAATACTTGACAAGCTTTGGATTAATTCACTCTGCATCTGTGTGATATTTTGAAGAGATCAAAATATTAAGGAATGATTTAATGTTGAAGTGGTTACAGTTACTTTTGAGATGCTTTATGATAGTAAGAGGGCAATCTTGTTACCCTCTTTTTTTCTTTCCTTTTATATATGAATTCTTCTCACATACATTTAATTTTTCCTGTTATCATTCTGTTTGACTTTTACCTTGATATAGATCTGTGATAAACGGCTGTTGCTGTATGAAGTACTTGTTTTATTGTCTGTACTATAATAAGTCTCATTCTTTATATGTATAGTATGGTGTATCTTGCACTGTTCTGATTTGAGGCAAATGCTTGATGAATCTCTGATTTGGTTATATGAGGTACCTTGATTAATCAACATTGTATAGATATTTTTATTATCCATTTATTCCAAATACATGATGACTTTCAGTACCCCTCTGTTTCATAAGACATTTCTGACATCTTGTGACATTATAATTGTTGTGTTTCTAGTGTTACTGTTCATTTGACCCTTAAACAGCACTTTCACTCTTGAAATCAGTAAAATAAAGTTTTTGATTTTTGGGTCAGATTTACAATAAAATTAGAAGGAAATTTTGTTGACTCTTTAAATTATCATCAAATAAGAGTCATTTTGGCCTCAACTTTTGACATCTAGTGAAAACCCTAATTCAGTGATCTTTATTCAAGACTTAGTACTGTTCAGATCCACTTCAGAACAGTATTTTATCAAAGATATATTAGATCTATGTCACTGTCCAATAAATGCCTATATACCTATCATTGGGGCATATTACAGAGCAGTAATCTCTCCAAGGACCCATGAATTGGGTGAACATGAGGGTAATTTTTCTGAAAAATATTAATCCCTTGAGAAAAATTGTGGTAATAGGGGGGTGGGGAGAAGCCCATTCACCTCAAATGCTGATTGAACAAATATTGATGCCTTGTGATTTTGAGTAGAATTACTGGTATTTGTATTTTTTCAATAATTCTATTTTTAGAATATTTTTCTGCCTGTATTCTGGCTTTGAAAACATCATTCTGTGCCCTGACAAACAATTTCATACCATCTGATCATTGACCACTCACACTCTTAATTTAGGTTAAAATTTTCACAGTGTGTTAATACTGTAATGAAAAAAGTGTTTGTAGTATTGACCTATATTCATAGGCTTTCAAGTTAGTATGAGTAATCAAGTACTGAGTACTAATTTTTTAACTTTATTGTGCTTTGTATATTGTTTGTCCACCATTGTTTGATTAAAATTATCAATCTTGTATTTTTTCTGTACATGTAATGTTAAATGTATTCTACCTGATACTTATTTCTAGTTTTGCAGTCTTTTTTCCTATTTATTATTTTGGGTTTATTGTTTAACTACTAATATTTAACTATTTATTCTTTGTTATTTAATCACATGAACAAATTGTATACAGAACAAATTAGATTATGTGAATTGATCAATACTGGACTATTCCAAAGCAGTTTATTGTTAATTGGATATCAATAAGTTTAAGGAGCATGATTTGCATGTAACATAATGTTTAGAATTCTTACTCAGAAGAATATGTCATTGTGTAAAGCACAGCTCCTGTATTTTAAACATGTACTGATATAGGAATTTGAAGTTTTCTTTTGTTTCGCATTTTTCCTGTTTTATTGACACTATTATATATGCAGTTTCATAATCAAAGAACTTTCCCATTCCACGTAAAAGAGGCTAGTGATAGTGGGGTTTTCCATATATGTATTTATATTGTGTTCTTCCATTATGCCTGGTGTTGCTCAATTGATAGTTTGATTTCATTCATGATATCTGTATCAACTGATTTACCTGTATGTTGCATATAAACTATATGCTAGATATTCTATTTTTATCCATCATTCCTAATTTGGAGACTGTGTTTCTAATTTGATGTAGATTGTGAATACAATGTCTTTGTGTGGATGTTTTTCTTATCTGCTCTTTTATGTAGAAATACTAACAAAATTTTTGTAACCTTTTAAAAAAAATTACCCCTGTGTTTGCTGTTCATGTGGCATCTGTGTTGTTTTTTCAGAGGCCAGCTAGTGTTTCCAGTCTGTTTGAAGTAAATTAATAGAAAACGTTTTTACTATCTGAAGTTTGTAAAAGTTCCATTATGAACTATAACTTCTTTATATAACAATTATTAACTAACTGTATGGTTTTGTGAACCATGTTATATTCTTTATTTAAGCTCCCTTAATTTCAAGAAGGAAATAAATGCCATTCTGCTCTCTATAAAATACAGTGTTGAATCTAGATACTATCTTGTAAAGACTGATCTATGTGGTTGTGTTATTCAGTCTGTATATTTCCTTATCATAGATATCATTTTTCAAAACCTTACTTTTTACAAATATTGTGATATAAATGTTGAGGGTATGTTCATGGTATCAAAGTGTAATACTCCACCTTTATTGTAGCTCTTATTTAAGTGTATAATAGTGACATGCTTTCATCATATCGGGTCATTCTTATGAATTATTGTTATGATTATCAGTCTAATTACCTTGTCATCAATTGTCAACAATGCAGATATTCATATTGGTTTATTTCATATGAAAATAAATCATCCTAGCATTCATAAGTAATGAAAAAAATCCGGTGACTGAGATGTCTGCTCTGTATTATGAGCAAAACCAAGTTTGGAGGATTTCACCTGGCTGTGTTATGTTGTTTGTATAATTGTTTTCTGTGTATCATTTTAGTGTTATGTGATTTTTTATATGAATACTCAATGTCTGTTAAATGACAAATTACTAAGCTAGCTCCTGGTTGTATCAATGACATTTAAATAGTCTGTATAATTTTGTGCTGATCTGTATTTTTCCAGTTACATGTAGAAGTAATACATAGAATGTCAACTTACATTTCCATTTTTTGTTCTAACCACATGTACATTATTTCTTCCTCCATTCCCATACTCTGTGAATGAATTTCCATGTTTTGTTGTTGTTGTTGTTACAGGATTTGCAGTATTGGTGTATAATAATCTGGTCATGATTCATTGTGGCAGTTCCATTGTACCATGGTAGTATACCATTTCTGTAAATAATGGCTATGAGACTTTAATGGTTTCTGGTTAATCCAGTCAGCTTGTAATTTTGTTGTTTTTGACTAAATTTTCGTAAAATAATGTAACTGATTTACTGATAATTTGCAGTGCTAAATGCTAATTTATTATAGTGTAAGACAGCGATTATAGCAAAGTTGTACTCAAGATATTGTGCATAAATTTATTTTGCTTTTTATTATATTTTAGAAATTTTGAAAAATTGTTTGTTATTGCCCACATTTGTTTACATGAAATAATTGTAATTTTTGTACGAAATTCCGCTTGCAGTCATTACCAACTGCGAGATTTTATCAGTGATTTGCCACACTTTGTTCAACATTATCTTCCCTGTAATTATGATGATAAAAAAACTACCATGTTTTATGTGAAATGAAATACAATGTGTTATCTATTGATGTTATTACTCAAACAATATTATGAAATAATACAATTATTATGTGGAGAAGTCCTAATAAAAGAGTGATTAAACTGAGTGTGTTAATTCTTACTACTATTTGCCTTCAATGTCGTGTTTCAGCCTTATATCAAGGATATGTCATCCTGCAAGTATAGGTTTGGGTATATTTGAAGACATTCAGCACTTTTCACTGAACATATTTGTGTATTTCATGTGGAAAAATACTGCATAGTGGTTAGTTTAGTTTCAACATACACAAGGTGACTCGAGTTTCTGATTAGATTAATCTTAATGTTTTCTTCATGAAAAGACCAACTTTTATACAAAAGACAATAGCTATACTAAGGTTTACCAACTTTAATGTACAGCAAAAATACATTTGTCTGTATCAATTATCAATCCCTGGACTTACACATCATTTATTCAATACTCTTTTTCACTTCACTTCAGATTAGTGGCTATAATATGTTTATGTTATTTGAGACATTGACACATTACTTGCATAAAACCTTAGTGCCAACATATATTCAACTGTAAAAGATAAATGAAGATAGAAAAATGCAAAATTATCTTCTCAAACATTAGTGTAACATTGTGTGGTATCTGTAGCAGTATTAAGTTGTAGATAAGATTGAAATGCACTGATGAATACATTAACATACAGGCAGATGTCAGTAACCCTAAAGCGAACAAAAATCAGCATCACTCATTTTATGTAGACAAGTGAACTTCATGTCATGTTTCAGATACATCTGTTATTATGATACATACCATCCTATCTCCATAGTAGTAAATAAATAACAAAATTATCAAAGTTTTTTTGACATTTATTGGTTTTGGTAATTTTGAAACAAGACATTAATTTAGAAATAAATAAGAAACAATGCATGATGCTTCACAAAAATACAGCTTCTTAAAAATCATTTAATAACAAAATGGTATTTTTATGACAGTAATAAATAAGATGACATTAAAGCAAACAATGAATGCCCTGTGTAATGTTACATTACATGAAAATAATTATTCAAAAAATAAAGCTTTTAAAAAGCACTAAACGAATTTGATGGGTTTAAAATTGACCATAAAAGCATCATAATATGCTAAAATCAATATTCACATGATTTACAACAAATATTGACAAATACAAAATCTCAAACAAACTAGACACATGATTCTCAATCAGCCATTTTCCCAGGATGTACATATGGTTGTTTAATCATCCAATGAGAATACAATTAATATCAGACTAAAAGTGGGATTTGAAAGAACATTTTGGGTTTATTCCTAAATTAATTGGATTAAGCTTAACATTGAGTTTGGAGTCAACATAAATCATCAGAGAAACCTATTATTACCCTGTTATATTATCAGATATTGGGATACCATATAACACGGTAAATTCAGTGTTTTTTTTTCTTTCAACACTAATTACACATAGCGAGATTTACAGTGTAAGTGCCTGATGATCAAAGATATAAATTTTGTAAACATTATTAAACAGCAACAATCAGATCATTAATCTATGTTTTGGTTAAATTAAAACAATATAGCACAATAACACTGAGGCAGCTAGGAGAATTAACTTTCAGTCCAAACTTTTTGTCAAAAAAAAAAAAAAAACAACAACTCACAATCACCCACATTAAAATCAAAGGTCGCAGAACATCAAGAAATGTACTAAAACATATGTATGGCACTCAATCTGCCAGTCCGACAGCTTAAGTAATAACTAACAGTGCGATGAAAAACACCCTTTTACCCAATCTATTCAGTCTACAAAGTGTGTATAAATATTAAATGCAACTTTTAAATTCAAACATCTATATGTCAATGTTCAGTCATCGGAAATACAACCATTACATTCTTCACAATTTAAATGATAGTACTCTCATTTTAAAACAATGAACAATTAATTTATGTCATGGAAAATGAAATGACATCTTGGATTCATGTCTGTACATGTATGATGTGGGAAACATGATTTCGAGGTAGAATAACAATACATAACAAGATCATCATTCAATCCATATCATAATCATAATCCTCCTCAGTACCTAAAATAAATGCAAACAAAAAGAGTTAAATACATGTATAACTGAAAGTCTGCTGATAAAGGACCTTCAACAAATGATAGATTTGCATGAATAAACATTCATAACAATATTGCAAGAATTCTTACATAATGACATTATAAGGGCTACTTCATTACAGAACACATAATACCCATGTGCATGTAGCATACATTAAAATAATTTCATTAATGTTTTGATCTCTGTTTGTTATAAAAACTAAAGCCATTCCGAGAAAAAACAAATAAAATTTATTTAACATACCAGTAGTGCGGCCGAATAGCTGAGCAGCACTTAAATGATTATCTTCTTCTTCAAAATATTCTTCTGCTTCTTCTTCATCATAAACTTCTACAATGACAGGAAAACAGTACACAATACATGTACAAGACTACAGCAGATCAACTTTAAAATCATGTTAAAACTGGAAAATTCATAAATATATCATACAAATATCTCATAACTTTTACACTAGTGTTTTCATCATTTCATATCTCTTGTTGCATTGTATAAAATTCAGAAAACTGTTGATACCTATCAAACTGAAGCAATAAGTACTGATTACTGACCTTTCTGATCATATTGCACAGGTCCGGATTCTACAACAACATCTGTTGTATGTACACCAGTCACCTGAGGCAAAACTGGGAGTATTTCTTCTTTCTTGGCCTTTTTCAAAACAGGTTTTGACTGAAATTATTAAATCATTAAAAACATGAACAATGTTTTCATTACATGTATTAGTGAAAAGATAATCTATTTGCAGAGTGCACACATAATTGGTTTCACTAGTAAAGTAGTATGCCATGATAATCACTGAACTAAGGTGCATGTCAGTAAAATACCTGAATGTTTTTGCCCTTAAGAACCCAGTATCACATTAATTTTACAGGTTACCGGTAATATTTCCCTGACAGTGAAACTTCAGTCTAAATCACGAACTTCAGGTGCTACATTCATATTTTCTAAATTAATCAGCTTTTCAGAAAAAAAATGAAATTGGTAATTCAGTATTCAAAATTAAACCCTATTAATCTGAATACTCATTGAAATATTAAAGAAAAAACATGTATCAGTTTAAACAGTTAAATAATAAAAAACAATCTTTGAATATGAATAGATTGTAATTATTGCAATAATTAACTATGATACTAAATAATAATATTGGAGAAAAGGAATGTATACAATATAGAATTTAGTATAATATCACACACAAGTATACATTATACATTCAAATAAGACTGTAGACAAAAACATACTTTGACTAAAGAACAGGTAACAATGTTTCAATTAAACAAAGTTTGTCTGAAGATAGGTGATCAAAGAAATATACAATTAATGACCATAAAAAATGGGAATTATAGTAATTACAGGTCATGCTGTGCAATCAGTGGGTTTTCCCACCTTTTTACTAATTATAGCCACATACAACCAACAATATATCAAACAAACCAATCAGAGGGAACTAATTAGCAAACTTGGTAAATAGTGAATGTTTTTAATTAAAGAATAAACATTTTGTTCTGACTTAATCATAAGACTGTGAATTACCAATCAACTGTATCAACATTAATTATCACCTACAGAAAATGTGGTGTTTTACATGGTGTATAAATGGATGGTATCTGAGACATTTTATCAATCTGTTCTACCAATGCTTTAAGACAGTATCTCACTAATCTCTTGTATTAAAATGGATTTGTCAAAGTTACGTAGATCTTATGAGATTGCTGGGCAACAGATCAAGTTATTAGGTACAACTTTTTTCTACTATTTATCATTTGTCTCATTATTAATCTTATCACAATCCAAACTTTTTTAATGACAATATTTTAAAGATAAAGTATGTAAGAATAACACATACAAATAACAACAAAAAGTAACATCATATTAGAACTAGAAAAAAACGTTTTATCAAAACATATGTGATTTTATCATTTTTAAAATGATTTCATAAAATCTGTCAATGAAAATATTTTTACAAGAATTATTTCAAAATAACTAAGTTGTCAAATGTATCATTTTTATAGTAATTTATGATACTTCGGCACCATTTATACTATGTAATGCATATGTCTATGATTTTATAAATTTCAGAAAACCACTTGACTGATTTACTTGTCAGACAACGCCAAGATGGAAACCATGACAACTCAACAGAGAATGACTATCTCTCATTTAAGATCAGCATCACAAGAAGTGTACTTAACATGTATGAAGAATATCAGGAAATCAAGTGGAAAGAATTACAAATGGAGAGCACTCTACAATTAAATGAAGTGATCCATGGAATTAGTTCTGGAAGAGTAACTCCTGGTGATGACCTTGACATTCATATATTCCCAGCACCAATCAGTGAAATTAGTGATTTATTGTCCAGATTGCCATCCTTACCACAGTATGGACAATATCATCATAGTCGGTCTTTGACTGCCTCAACTTTTGATGATATGCCTCTATCTAGAGACTACTAAATACTTGTGACCAAATATAATCAAATATTCAAATGTTGGCCAATATGTGCTGGTGTAACATGAAATGTGCTGTTAATATCATTTATACATATCAATTGTGACAAATACTGAATATTTTTAAATATTGCAAATAGATGTACAAATAAATATTATAAATGACATTCACATTTGATTTTTACACAAACCTAATCAGTGTCTGGAAAATCTTAATGTACCAACTTCATATTTAAAGTTTCATATATCACAGTTCACACATACAACAAGAAATAATATGATAGCATTCTTGTTAATTGAAAACTAACACAATTTTTACCTCATTTCTGAAATCAAAACTAACGCTTGGTTTTCTCAGTCTCCCCACAGCTGGACTTGAATCTTGGAATATACTGACTCTGTTAGATTCAGAACTAGACGACAGATTGGTTTTGGAAGCAGATTTCACATTTAAGTCATTCAATACATCATAGTTTATTTTACACGATATTTTCTTCTCATGCATAATTTTTTGAATAGCTTCCTGAGCAGTTGCTGCTTCCGTTACTGGCTGCTTCTTCTTACGTTTTATCTGTCTTTTCTACAAATAACGAAAAAACAACAGAAAATAATTTTAACAGCATTTATAGAACAGCAAATGAGCCGCACATAAGCCTGTTAGTAAAAACCACTTATTCTACTTACGTTGTAATACAGTAATTGGAATTATTTGGGTAAAGATTAGTTACCTAAATAAATAAAGTAATTTTTGTGAAATCACAAGAACATATTTATTCTTTTTCATATTTCAATGCAATATACTACAAGTATACATCAGATCATATTTAGGTCATAAATAGGTGTATAAAAACTTACCCGTTTTTCAGGAGGTTTCTTAGCTTCTTCTTCTGCTTCCTTTCTCTTCTTTTCTTCTTTCACTATAAAGACAAAACATTCATTGAAATGTAATGATAATAAAATATACATTTCATTTAAAAATGTGCATTGTAGATTTATATTGTAGTGGTGACCGTGGTCCAGTGGTTAGTTTGCTGGAATTGATACCTGGAGATCAAAGTTCAAATCCCAGTTGCAGCAGGTCATACCTTCTATGAAAATTAGACAAAAATGTTGATTTTCCTCCATATGTGGAGGAGTTGCCAGGTCCTTGTGGAAGGGTAGGTTATTACTGGTTGATATGCAGTCCAGGAAAACTGTAAAAAAGTATGTGAACTGGTCACCATATATTGTTGAAAAAATTGTTGAAAAACAGTGTTAAACCCATGGATAATGTCACGTAAAAACAAATTTCATCATAACAAAGCATAAATTAATGGGTATCATTTCTACACTGGCGAAAATATTGTTATCAACGTAACAGATGCTTACATTGCATTTCTCTAAGAAAATCAGCATTTTCTGCCATCCAAATTCTTGTTTTCAATAAAACTTCTTTTTCAGCCAGTATATACTGAAAAAGGGTAAAAGACATTGTTTACATCAAATTTACAGGCTTAAATAATTTGTATCTTCCATAACATAAAAGGAAGTACAGGGTGGAGAGACAATTGGTGCAAGTAAAATATGTATGTATGAAAATGTATGAAAATTGCCAAAATTCCATCACACAGTTAGTTGGACAACAATAAGACACACTTTATAATTTTAAATTATCTAGCAGGCTACAAAAAATAATGGTTGTCACAAAGTTAAAACCAATTTTTTTAAATTACAAACTCAAACTATAAGTTTTTTTTAAAAAAATACCACACTTTGAATGCACAATTTTACAAAATTAAAATCACCTTGTTAATCTCCTGATCATCTATTCCTGTCAGATCAAGTTCCTCATCAACATCTGTATCTTCATAAGATTTCTCACTATTTTGTTCTTTAATACAATCTTCTACCAGGTTTTCTACACCTAAACCAAGGGAGGGAACTTCAGCAATACTGTTTGAATTTTTTGTTACATTTATAGTACTATCTACCACTGATCCAACGACTAATTCCGTTTGAACAGATTCAGGGTTAGTATGACCAGTACCCTCAGATTGTTTTTCATCACTGTCAAATATTTCTTGAGTAGTTTGTTTACACATAGATTCTGACATTTTCATTTTATCACTATTAATCAATGAGTCTTCACTGGAATTTCTACTCATGTTACATATACTGTCATCTTCTGTTAATTCACTCAGTCGCGAGGTCTCAGAGTCCACAGATCCAGCATCAGATTGTTCTGTCAGAAATAGAAGAATGGAATCAGTACAACTTACATACATGTATACCTAAGAATTCTACAAGGCTATAACATAACACAGAAATTTTTGCTCTTATGAGTCTAGTGCCAATGAAATCAGTAATATTTATTTCGAAAAAAACATACAAATTGAGGCAAAATCAAGCAATACAAAATAATTACTATACTTCAAACTAAGTCAGGAAAATACACTAGATGAAAGAAATTGCACTGTTTCTTACAAACAAAAATAAGATATTTAATAATACAGAATCAAATACTCAAAACAAAATTGATCTCATCTGGGCCTTGCTTCATAATTGTGTAATAAAGTCCAATGTATACATATAAAACATTTGGTGACAAACACTGAAGTTTTACATACTGAATGACAACATATACAGCCATACACACTGACCTAAAGACAGAAACTTACTACAATAAGCTGCAAAGAATCCTCTAGGTTTCTGATTCAATAAAGTTTCTTCAATTTCTTCTTGAAGTTTGGACACTTCAGTAGCATACTCTGGTATTTTACTCTGTTCTTGTATCTGAATATAAAGCCATGTGACATGCTAAACAAACTCAAGCAAAATAAAACAAAGATCCACAACTGCCCTGTAACACACACCAAAATAACAAGACAAAGTTTGTAACTGGTCCTTTCATGTATATAATCACTACAAAGTATTGTTGTGAGAAAATTTATTACACACAGTGACCAATTTACTGACATTAAATAACCAAGTATACACTCTTACCTATACTTCAGAAAGACAAACATTCCCACATAATTTAGTAATATGACAATGTTGTTGTTAAGGATGTGTGACAATTCAATATCAAACTAACTGTAGTTATCTAGAGGCTAACATTCTCAACTATGGTTGTTTTAATAATAATTTTCAACAATATAATGTTGACAACAGTTAATGGACAATGAAATCAAGGTAAACATTTATTATTACCTTAGCATAATGCTCACATTAGCTAACAGAAATCTGACAATTACTAGTATACTTTCAGCTGCTGGATCTATTCAGGTGTTCTGAGCAGGTGAATCAATATATACAAAACATACTATTACAATGAAGAATCAACAAATCATTTCTATGTACCTTTTTGGTTCTACGTTTTCCTTCAGTGAAAGATGGTGGATCATGCTCCTCTTCAAGGTCGATAGTTTGAAATTCTTCAATAGTTAACTGACTGGATGGAGTTTCTTCAAATTCAACTAACCTGTTATAAGAAAAATTTATAAAATCAAAACTTTTTTGTGTACCACAGAACAATGTAATTATTACTTTAATGACTGTCCTTAATATAACAGTTCTTTGTCTCAGAGTGTAGCCATAAGTGAAACTATATATTTGGCTAACAAACTGAAATAAGTTCACTAATTTAACTAATAGGAATATGCAGAATTAAGTACAAGCAGGCAATAAAAAGACAAAAGACTGAAACTTTTTCACAGAGACATTCATGAGAATGAATTTATGACAACAAAATTGTATTGAGCAATAAACAATCACCTTTTCCTCAAAGTAGACTGACAAACTTTTACCACTTTGATGATTTGTTTCACAGACCTTGAATAATCATGGATTCTAGCAGCAACTAGCAATGCTGAAAGAGAATAACACATATTCAGTTAACAGTCTAATAGAAGTGATCTATACTCTTATAGAAGTGGTCACTTACAACCAAGAAGGCAGACACATTCCAAATTGACAAGTCAATAAAAGCAGCATAACAAATAGCTGGATCAATTCTTTGTATATAGCAGTATGTTCAAAGATTACTTGCATGTGATTCAGCATGCAGTATAATTTAATACAAAATGTACCAGTATATGAAAATGAAAGCCAAGTAACAAATTTGACTGACCAACAACAGTTTTAAGACCTAAACTTGATATCAAGTATTTGATGGTCTGTGACTGCTACAAAGATGGAAACTATAAAAACTGTAAGTTGCATGCTCGGTGAATCAAATGCAAATTTTGCATACCATACAATGTTTTGCATTATAAGTTACCATGGATACTACACATACCTGCACCACAGAGTCCACTAGGTCTCCTGCCAGTTGACATCCAATCACGTTTCATTCTCTGGACAAGCCTCATAGCTGTCATTGAGACTTCATGTGTTTTATCACCAAATTGTAACGCATGAGCAAACCTAGATATGTACAAAGCAGGGTCTGAAAGAAAATACATTTTCTGTGTTTATGCTGGATTCAACATTGCTGACTATTTGTGTATAAGTCTGCAGTGCTCCTCAGTAGCTAACCTGTACAATCTTGTTCTACCATGTTTTCAATATGTAACTGACAATTTCACAACATGACCTTCAAAACCGTTTTTAACATACAACACAAACATATGTAAAAGTAAATGTCAGTACATTAATAATATTTTTAACTTAATAAGGGAGGTAATTGTTACACCACTAATAAACAGTGTAACTGGGTTTGTCTCCCTTATGGAATGGATTCTGGGAAGGCAATTAAAATAACAAACAAGTGCTCGACTTACTTAGTGCTGATTTATTTTATTGAAATAAAAATGAGTTCTCTTCTTTTTACAGTAAGTACTCATCTATCAAAACTCAATATTGCAATACGTCCTCTTAGTACTATTTGCGTCATAATTCACTTAAACGATATAAAACTGAACCTAACTGTGCGAAAAGTGGGTGGGGTAAGAATTTCCGGCCCAGTTTCATATTTTTTGTTTTGAACAAAATGGATTAATTTTTATTTTATAGTCACACCATATTCTTCAGGACTATTAAGAATTCATGTTAAAGACAATGAAATAGTTTAGAAATAAATGAAGGACAAAAACCATGGCCAGTAAAGAATTTAACTGTGGTAATTGGTAGTGTTGAGGAAATTATAAAAAAATGTTGTAAATTGATGTTTATAATAAATACAATTGGTTTACCAAATCTAAACTAAGTCAATAATTTGAGTTTCTTAATTTCATGTTTTGCTACTAAGACCATTGCGAAAATAACAGCCGGAAAGATATTAACAATGACATTCTAACATAATTATTGTAAGCATTAAAACAAGATGTCCAGCAAAATATGTTCTAACTTCTACATCACACCAAATGAGTGATAATTATAATTATTTATCTTCACAGGTGATGTAGCTCATACCAAACAATGCAGACTGCAATCAAAATGGCAGCCAAAAGTTGTGTTCCGAAATTCCGTGGTGACACTTCCGATGAAGAAGTAAACCAGGAAGTGCCACAAAATTATTCTGGTAATCAAACTCTACAGAATCAACCAATTCAACAACCACCCAGATCAAAAACTGATCCAATATGGAAGAATCCACGTTCTTCAACTTCACAACTACCAGTTGTGTTGCCAACATCTAAGGCCAGCAATGAGTTCAACTGGCAGGCTAACATGAGCTCCGTACGTGAAAAGAATGCAGTAATGTACAATAATCCTTTAATGGCTGATGTTCATTTTACTGTTGGCACAGGGAATCAGAAGCAGAGAATTGCAGCACATAAATATGTACTGGCCACAGGGAGTTCTGTCTTCTTTGCTATGTTTTATGGAGGTTTAGCCAATCAAATGGAGGAGATAGATTTACCTGATGTTGAGACGACAGCATTTCATAACCTTCTAAGGTATACACTACTTAGTGATAGTTTTTAGCAATTCTCCATGTAAAATTTTAGCATTGCATTACAATCTTGTTGCTGTCTGGCTTCAACAATCGAGAGTACATTTTTATGTACCTTAACAAAAGTTTAAATTTTCTGTAGTAATGTTAATCTATATCCATCTTATTCAGATTATTTATAATTAACACATTTTTTTACATGAAATAGGTATACATTAAATATTCTTAATTTCCTTATTAAAATGAAGCTTCAATGCTAATGTATTTGCTATTTTCTTATTAGTGTTTAATAATAAATGTCGACATAAACATTGATTTTGCTAAACAAAAAATTATATAATAAGTCATTCATGATTATAGGTACCTATACTGTGATGAGATAAGCTTGGCTGCCGACAATGTTTTATCAACTCTATATGTGGCAAAGAAGTACATCGTTCCATACCTTGCTAGAGCATGTGTTCAATATTTAGAAACCAGTCTTAGTGCTCGTAACGCCTGTATACTGTTGTGCCAAGGTCGGCTGTTTGAAGAACAAGATTTGATGCAGCAATGTTGGGAAGTGATTGATGCACAAGCTGAAGAAGCATTATCATCTGAAGGTTTCACTGATATTGACTTCAGTACATTAGAGAGCGTACTTCTAAGGGAGACATTAAATGCTAGAGAAGTTTCTGTGTTTAAAGCTGCTTGTAGGTGGGCCGAAGCTGAGTGCAAGAGACGTGACTTAGAATTAACAGCCGAAAATAAACGTCAAGTGCTTGGTGATGCTTTTAACTTGATAAGAATTCCATCAATGTCGCTAGAAGAATATGCTAATGGTCCAGCACAAAGTGGTATACTGTCTCCGCAGGAAACAACAGACATTTTTTTATACTTCACAGCCAGCAGCAAACCAAACCTTCCATTTAAGCGTAACCAACGATCTGGACTAATGCCATTAAAATGTCATCGATTCCAGTCTGCTGCATACCGCAGTAACCAATGGAGATACAGAGGTCGGTGTGATAGTATACAGTTTGCTGTAGACCGTAGGGTATTCATTGCAGGATATGGTCTGTATGGATGTAGTAATGGGGCTATGGAATACCAGGTTAAGATTGAACTTAAAAAAGATGGTATTGTACTAGGACAGTGTTACACTCAATTTTTCTCTGACGGTTCAAGTAATACATTTCCAGTTATGTTTGAGAATCCTATACAAGTTGAACCAGACACATTTTACACAGCCAGTGCAATATTAGAAGGTTCAGAATTAAGTTATTTTGGCCAGGAAGGAATGGCCGAAGTTCAGATCGGGAAAGTTACATTTCAGTTTCAGTGTTCATCAGACAGTACAAATGGCACTGGTGTACAAGGAGGACAAATCCCAGAGATTATATTCTATAGTTAGTGGGAAAGATAATACCAGATTATCAATAGATGATTTGGGTTCCTATCTGCTTTCATCTCAGTTTGGTCTCATCATCATTGTTTTCTCATTTGTTCTTGATTATCAGCATGGCATTAACTATGTTATAGGACTTTACCATATTCAGATTACACAATTTAACTTATTAGTTATTCATTCACTGGTGTATTCAATCTGGATCACCAGTATCTGTCAGTTTATTATTTGGTGAACTAAAGTATACTCAATTTATCATAAAAATCAAATATGACAATAATAATAACTAGAAGAGATATGATGCTTTTAAATCTTCATTTTGACTTATGAAAGTAATATACTAATCACTGATTCAAGTTCCTTATATCCTCCAGTATTTTAACAAAAATTAATGAAAATACCTTTTTTCTATTGTTAACATCACTTTTACTGTTATATGTATATTTTTTCCTAGATCATACATTTACAAGTTGGAAATTCTTACATCTTTACAAAAGATACACAATTCATATCTATTTTTCATATTACTACTGGCTTGTCCTGATGATCCAAGTTCATGTTTTGTTTTCTAGTTCAAAGTATTATGTTGTAAATTGATTTGAAATGAACTGTATTTTCACTGCCATTCATGTCTTACCCATCATTTGTGAATTTTTTAGCATAATCACATTCTGAAATGCTGATTCAATAAACTAGTATTTGTATATATTATTTTTGACAAGCATTCCCAAGATATCTATGCTTATCTAGTCTACATAATCAGGGCTTTCATTTGACCCTTAAAACAGCATTTTAACTCTTGAAATCAGTAAAATTTAGCTTCTTACTCTTGAGAAATTGTGCCAAAGGTCAAATTTACAATGAAATTAGAAACAAATTTTTTTGACTCATCAAAATATCATCAGCCTACATTTGATGTCTAGTGAAAACCCTGATAATGATGTATCTTTTTTTAACTATCACTACAGATGTAATTCCAATTAAGATTTTTATCTTGTTAATAAAACTTGATTCAATGAAAATTTGGAAATTACATTATGTTATTAACATGCTAACAATGATTTAACTACCTGGTAAAGTCATACATTATTATCTATTCAAATCCTGACTGATGATAGGAAAAAATGATAGGCAAAATTTTGTTTAATACCAGCATCTTCAATACTCTTGTTGGTTTAATGACTAGTACATTCTCAAGTGACCAGTCGTTAAATGACAAGTATCATCTTTGAGATGTACATTTTCTGAACTCAGTATACATAGTCTAAAAAGTACTTAATCTCTAATGATTATTTTGTAAACACATCAATTCACTGCACACAAGAAATAAGGGAAGGCTTAACTCTTCAAGTTACTAGTGCTAGTTTCAACTGTCCAGTAAATTCATTTATTCTTAATGTATCAAATATTGCAGTCATATTTAAAGGCTTTCAATCATTATAGTCTGATTTTGAGAATACAACCTATTAATATGTACAGACTACATTACAGAGTAAAAGGTGTGACATTGAGTCACCCAGAGTATAACTACCAGTATTTATGATAATGCTTGCCATTCAGGTATATATTAAATGATTGAAAATGACAGTAATCAAACACAAATTTATACACACAAGCAGTTGAAAAGAAAATGACTTACATCTTGCCAAAGTACTTTACACTATTGTTGCAAGAAATAATTTATCCAGACTAAAACCTCATATATGTAATGCTTTGTCAAGTCAAAGTACAGTAATGGAGAAAAAGACATTTTATACATTTTTAAACTTCTTTAACTTATTCTGTGGCAAATTATGATTACCAACCCCTGCCAAAATGATTTGGAGAATATGTTTTCAAAATCATATTCATATGTCTGAATGCATTTTCCTTAGGACTACAAGACCATAAATATTGATTAAATATTTACACTGATTTACAAAACAGCATTAAAAAATTCATACATTTGTATTCCAAGCACTTACTATTATAAAATAAACATACCTATATCTGGTAGATTGATGCACAATTCTTTAGATAGTTGAAGATATGTTCTACCTAGACTGTATACATTGACCTAAAATTAACAGAGAAAAACTATTGTTAAAATCCGTATTTAACCATGACACAGTATCAAAATGGAATTTAAATTGTAGTTGGATATTTCACAGGTAACACAGTTTATCAAGTGTCTGGCTATCAAGTAAAGAACATTTGACCAGACGCATGTAAAAGAAAATTGGCAATGAACATAGACAAATAATTCCCAACATAGTGAGGACTAGTTCTGTGTTTTATAGCGAAGTTGGTTGATACAAATTTAAAGAACAGATAAGTTAGATACAACATGGTTCATAATGATTTGTATTCGAGTCAAAATCAAAACACTAAAATATTTGAAAACTTATGTTTGCAAACAGACATAGCTATAACCAGGTCATTCATGTGTTATCACCGATGACAAATAGAATATTTTGTACTCACCTGAAGGGCATCACTAAAGTCCAGCAACATATCTAAATCACTGTAAAGGATAGATACAATAAAAATGTCCATTCTTAAAAATAGCAAATATAATTCATTAACTATCAGTAGATTATTACAGCAATGTTTATGTTCTAAACAAGGGGTGCACCTTGAGGTTGTTTCCAGTTACAAAGTGCACCATTAGAAGATTAGATATGAAAAAAGAATCAGAAATTATTAGATGATAAGAGTCCAAAAAACCCATTTAGAAAAAAAACATCCTTGCATTGTAAGGAAGGATACGTGATGTTCTCTCAGATCTACACACAAGATACAGACATGCTGCTATCACATGACTGGTTTTTCGACCTCTTGTCATACGCTTGGCTACAGCCATCTTGAAGAAATTGAAAGCCATATCAATACAGTGTTGATTCAAGTTCATCTGACTAGCTAGGGCACTGATCCGCTTCTTTCCTATAAATTAAGAAAGTAAATTAATTTGTTGCATACTAAATCATTCTAGATTAAAAAAAACATATTATTGAATTAATTTGTCCATAACAGACATCAAAAATCTCCTAAAATGCTAAGTTTCCATGTTGAATCAAAGTGCTTGTTCAATCTTATGTCAAATAACAAGGCTCCAAAACACAATGAATATACAGCATACTGACATCAAACAGTAACTATAGTAAGAAACACAATGAATATACAGCATACTGACATCAAACAGTAACTATAGTAAGAAACACAATGAATATACAGCATATTGACATCAAACAGTAACTATAGTAAGAAACACAATGAATACACAGCATAATGATATCAAACAGTAACTATAGTAAGAAACACAATGAATATACAGCATATTGATATCAAACAGTAACTATAGTAAGAAACACAATGAATATACAGCATAATGACATAAAACAGTAACTATAGTAAGAAATACAATGAATATACAGCATAATGACATCAAACAGTAACTATAGTAAGAAACACAATGAATATACAGCATAATGGTATCAAACAGTAACTATAGTAAGAAACACAATGAATATACAGCATAATGATATCAAACAGTAACTATAGTAAGAAACACAATGAATATACAGCATAATGGTATCAAACAGTAACTATAGTAAGAAACACAATGAATATACAGCATAATGACATAAAACAGTAACTATAGTAAGAAACACAATGAATATACAGTATACTGACATCAAACAGTAACTATAGTAAGAAACACAATGAATATACAGCATACTGACATCAAACAGTAACTATAGTAAGAAACACAATGAATATACAGCATACTGACATCAAACAGTAACTATAGTAAGAAACACAATGAATATACAGCATAATGACATAAAACAGTAACTACAGTAAGAATGGAGTCATACCATTTTGAAGAGTTATAGTTCTTGACTCTTTCTGTACACTGTGGGGAAAACTGCCACCGATGGAAAATGACTTGCCCGGTCCTGAAACATAATATAGACATGCATGTATTCTATCGAACAGTTATTTGAATAATTCAGTGACAATGTTGCAGTAAAAAAGTTCTTTGTACCAACATCTATTGTAAATTACATTATTTGCTAAAATAAAGTACATGGAAATGCAAAAAGATTTCTAATCTGAAATAAAACTTGTATGTGCAACCTGAATAATGTAATGCAGTACGGTAGTAGAAAGACATGCACACACAAAACACTATCAAATATGTACCCTAATTCTAATTCATTAAGCATACTTTTTTGTAGGTGTAGACCCTCCCCTCCATACATGTGGCTGAAAAAAAATAATGTCCAGTGGAAACCCTGAATTTATATGAAACCAGAATGGGCAAGGTGTTTAAGTTGTAGCATATAACTACAACACTAACCTTCAGAGGACACAAACTGTCCAACAAGAGAAGAACCACCTCCAGAATTCTCCTGGAACTGTACTTCAGACACGATAATCTGATCTTCTAGAACTGAACCACAACCAGTACATACGGCATCTCCACGAGTAGAATCAATATCTATGTCAGTGCAACCGCACTGCTTACACATTCTACTTGACATTATTCTGGAGATTCTGAGTCAACCAAAACAAATCTGAAATATGTAAAATATGTACTTAAACAATTCAACTTATTAAGTTTCATTGCACTTAATATCAAGATATGCAACATTTTCTTATACTTACCAAATATAATAATATTTGTCCCAGACAATATCAAGAATAACACATTAGACCTTTTCAAGACTGTAAGGTCATTTCACACTGAATAAATACATATACACAATGCATAACATTTTAAGCTTGACATTTGTTCATATAGCAAGAATTATACAATTAACATAATTATAATTTCCAAAGGTAATTATTTCTTGCTCAGCTAGAAAGTACTGCTAGCTTCAAGAAGAAATTTGCGATTACATGTACTCCATATCATGCTGCCTAATTGCAATCTCCTAAGGATTATCATATTCTGGATGTGCTCCTGAAAATTTCTGGCGGCCAATATTTCCAAGGGATAAAACATTAATCTATAGAGTAATAGAGTAACCAATGATTAGTTTTAATGCTTATATTCCAGGACTGTCTGAATTTTATTAATAGATTTACTTAAAAGATATGTCATGATATTTTTGAATAACAATGAAAGTGTATTTTGTAAGAAATTATCTGATTTAAAGAAAAATGAAATAAGAAATACAGACTGGGTGGGATTTGAACCCACACCGTCTGTGACTTTCAGAGTCAGCATACGTGCAAAGTAAAAAATTCCATGGACTAAACCACTGGGCCAGAGAGGCAAACACCAATTACGAACACTTCGAATTTGTTAGTTTTGTAAATACACAGATATTCAACCACGTGTCAGTTTGACAAGTAATCTATGCTTGGAAAATAATTATGAATTCAATTTCAAACTGCATTTTTGACAGCGGTTTGAGAACGGCAAAATATTGCATGTTCCGTTGAGGGTTGAGACGATACGCAAGAATTACTTAAGAGTAATACAAATTCATACTTACAGTTTCTTTTAATTACTCTTTAGATCACCAGCCTATTTATCCACATCCCGATAATACATGGGTCATAAAATGAGTTTGCTCGCATAAAACCGTGATGAAATGAATTGCAATGTATGCTACCAAATGCGCATGCTCCAAAAATGAAATACACAATACTTCCGGGGAAATGGTGTTCCGTTTTCAGACGGTTATTTTGTCCTGTTAATATCTTACTACGACATACTCAACCAAGGTCAAGTCGCTATTGAAGGTATAGTGTTCATTTTTGTTTATAACAGGCTTTATGTTACAAAACATCTTGTCAACTAATTAAAAATAATACGATCTACGAGTAAACAAGGGAGATGACTCGTGTGTAATAATGAGACGACAAGACGTTTTATTCCACCTGTAAATACTCTGATTTTGATATGCCGCTTGCCTTAGATCATTTCGCATTGAAGTATGTAAAATTTGCGTTGAAATTTTCATCGGACTTTCTCTTTAGACTATATTGGTCACTCTGACCGTATTTATTGTTGATTGAATATGAATCAAAATGTGAATAAATGGCCATGGGTATGACTATGAGTCAATAATTTTTATAGGTTGCCAATGGTTGATTATGTCACACACTAGGTAATTTTATTTCATTTTTCACAGAATTGTTTGTTTGGTTGTATTCTATCTTGGATGTGTTGAAATAATGGATGAACCTGTTATTCCAATAGTATATAATAGTTACGATGAGAATTGGTTTTCTCACAAAGTAGGTTATGATCTTAAGTGTTTTTTGTTAGTTTTTTTTGTGTCTGAAAGTCACAGACTAGCCTTTGGTGTCATTTAGTTATCAAATATTGTATTGTCATTTACATCTCCAAATTGAGCATTCGTTTCCATAAGTGATGTACTGGGGAATTCATGTTGAATGTTGAGAATAAAAAATATTAAGGAGAAATGTATTTTAATGAAGAAAGAATCCACACACTGCTTTATCTTTTGCTGCAATTTATTCAGTAGTAGTAGGAAACATTTGAATATACCATGTTTAATTTACAAACTGAACCTATTTGTTTAAACTTTACTGAAGTGCAAAGATTTAATTCTGGACTTAATCCTGCACAGCTTCTTAATAGAACACTTACTTGCTTACTCACTGATATTCATACTCTCCATTGTTATAGATGTAACTTGCAGTTGCACTAATTTTCAATATTCCACTGGGTTCTGCTTTGATGGAATTGAGAGCTTATGAGTTAAAAAGATTACCATGTTATATACAGACATGTCTGATAATAGGTAAAAAATCAAGACAAAATAGTTTTATGTCTATAAATCAATTAAAACTTCACTGTTGAAACATTGTTCTTTCTCACTGTTCTCAGTAGTATGTTTTGATCCTTTCAGAATGAAATGGCGTCTTGCCCAAATAAGGTAATGAATCCATGGTATTGAATAGTAGCTTGCTAGACACCAAGGACTGAGAAATGGCTGAGTCAGAATCGTATCATAACCCTAATAAGGCAAATGGTGCCAGTTGTAGTAATGAGGTGTATAGAGTGGAAGAGAGGCCAGAACATGGTATGAGAATACTACATGCTCTCAATAAACTGAAGATGGACAAAATATTGTGTGATGTTACACTCATTGCTGAAAGTAAGTTGACAATATTTATATTTCCTTTGATTTAATTATGATATGTTTTCTATTGACCCTGTCCAGTTTATTGAGTGGTTAGGCACATTAGATTGAGCCAGTTTGAGAAACACATCAGGAAGTATGATTCTCTGTAGCAATGGGATTAATATCTTATCTCACAGATTCTCAGAGAGGTATTCAGTTGCTTTTGTCAGGGCACATAAATACAGATTGGTAACAATAATTGATTGCTCTGCAAATAACTGAGAAACTCCTGTATAAAGTACAATATAAACAAAAATTGTACATCCATATGAAATTTAGAGATCCTGGGATTAAGAAATCTGGTTACATCTTCTTATGGTAAGCTGATGTTAAATTGTTGTGAATGAATTACCCAACAGCTGTATTAACTTTGTACATTTTAGGTAAAAGGTATGAAGCACACAGGGTTATTCTTGTGTCAGCCTCAGATTATTTTCGGTCTATGTTCACTTCTGGTATGCGTGAAAGTCATCAAAGAGAGATAGAGTTAAAAGGGATCACTAGCAAGGGCCTGGAAAAAGTACTTGAAATAATATATACATCCACAACAACATTAGAAGGTGATGATATATTTGATGTGATTGCAGCTGCTACACACCTCCAAGTTACTCCTGTGATAGAATTTTGTGAAAGAAATTTTCTCAGTGGCATGACAACTACAAATTTTTATGACTTCATAAATACTGCAAAGTTATATAGCATGAACAATGCATTGAAGCAGATAGATGTTTTCATAGCAAAAAATCTAATGCAAATCTCTAAGGATGGAACTTTGTCTTTGTTGACTTATGAACAAATGGTAAATTGTTTAAAGAATGACAAGTTATGTATAAGAGAGATAGATATTTTTCAAATTACCTGGGATTGGTTAAAGCAGGATGTTTACCGTGAAGATCATGCAGTTTTCCTCATGAAGCTAATCAGGTTTCCTCTGATAAATCCAAGGGACCTTGTTCAACACGTACAGCAAGTAGAAACCATGATGTCCCTGCCAGAGCTGCGAGAAATGGTGCTTTCTGCTCTAAACTATCATGTAGTACCACATTCACAACCACTTCTTAACAATCTGTCCACACAATTACGGTCTTTCACTGAAAGGTTGATAAGTGTTGGTGGTCGTGAAATCCACCCTAACCCTTGCTTACATGATGAAATTCTTGTATTTGATAGTAAAATTACTGCTAATAGTTTATTAAATAGAAGTGAAATAGCAACTCTACCAAGTGCTTTAAGTCATATGCAAGTAGTTGTGTTTAACAATTTCCTCTATGTACTTGGAGGTTGTACAACACAGTGTGCTCACGGAGAATCTGCTGTGAACTCAGTTTTGAGGTATGATCCAAGATTCGATGCTTGGTTTCAAGTGGCATCTATGATTAACAAAAGGGCTTACTTTTTTGCTGGTGTACTTAACAACAAAGTCTATGCTGTGGGTGGTAAGTTCAAAGATGGCAGCTTAGCTACTGCAGAAGTGTATGATCCAGCTGAAAATACGTGGGAACCCATTGCAAACATGCCTATGTCATACCATGCACATGCTGGAGCTGTGTATGCTGGTCACATATTTGTATCTGGTGGTTATAGCAATAATCATTTCACTCCTGATATGCAGCGTTATGATCCGGACTCAAACCAATGGGAAGATATGGCCCCTATGTTAACCCCTAGGGGCTGGCATGTGATGTGTACAGCACAAGACAAACTTTTTGTGTTTGGAGGGTGTAATCTTAATGTAAATCAGCAAGCCCAGCCAGTTGTTCAATCTGAATGTTATGATCCTGAAGCTGATCAGTGGACAATAATTGCTCCTTTGTCTATCTCGCACAAAGAAGCATCATGTGTTGTATACCATGATCAGATCTATGTTCTTGGTGGATATAATGTACAAACAAAGACTGGACAGAAGCTAGTGTCACGTTATGATGTGTATAGTGGTATCTGGGAGACTATAGGTGGCTTACCACGTAGTCTTACTGGTGTTGGCTACTGTACTCTTCAGTTACCAACATTTAATATGGACGATGATGATTGAAGTGTAAAGAATAAGCATTAAATATTAGAATTTACAAATAATTAGCTTGATAAATATTGCTTCAGTATTGTATCAAGCTTTTTTGTGATTAACAGAACTGAGTTGTCCAAAGTATGTGTTTACCAGGTACTGTAATGGTTGGTCTGGTATTACTACTACAAACGATTTGCAAGTTTGTAAAAAAATGTTGTAAAATACTGGGTTATTTATCTGCGCTCTCTGTAGAGATTGGAGGACTTTTGCCAAGCAAAATCATGTATTTCACTTCATACATTTATGTGGTTACATTCTGTTTCATTGATTGGATTTTTAGCTGTAGCCTTGTTAACAAGTGTTTTTCTGTTTAGTGCCGACATCATCATTAACGTTATCAGTATGTGCTTCATTATTTTTATCCATAACAATGATTGGTACACAATTGTCTGAATGCTGTTTTTATAAGATCTGAATGAGGCTATTTATAGTGTCTCTAATTTATGAAGTTTGTTAGTGTGTGTTTGACTGTGGCTGTGTATGGTGTGATTTTTATGGTAAAATTGTAGTATTCTCTGGTCTAATATTAAGTATTGAGGTATATTTTGCATATTGTGATAGGGTAATTTGGGATTTGTTGGTATTGGATAAAACTTTGCAACCACCTTTTTTGTGCAATTTTGAAGTGTAAGATAGATAAAGTCAGAGATATGTGAAATGTTTGCATGTCTAAATGTCTGAATAAATCACACTTGTGTTGTATTATTGGCTTCACATTGTTTGTGGTATCTGTCTGATGTATTATTTTTCAGTGGTAAATTAAAAAAATCATTTGATTAATAGTTATGTATTAATATTTTAAATTCATTCTATTCATTGGCCTGAAATATACTACTACAGCAAAACTTTAACATTTTAGTGGTCCCAATGCATCGTATCAATTTGAAATATCAAGGAAATGTTGAAAACCAGTTGAAAAAAAAGTGGTCATTATAATGGGGTAGTCTTAATACTGAAGTGGTTGTTAAATTTGGTTAATTGAACAAGGATCACTATAATGGAAATAAAGTTGTGCTCAATCTCTGTCATCTTTACTAGAATGTTGTTTACCCATATCTCTGCCTATTTGAATATGATGACTGAATGGGTTTACTATGGAGTTTTGGGTCAAGAAAACAGATTAAAGTGTTATAATTTAAATATATATTCTTCCCCGAAAAAAATAAGATTATCATGTTGATAGTTGATGTAATTGTGGTCTGTCAAAAGTTGACATTTTACTTTATTTTCCACTGAAATAATGATATGATTTATGAATAATCTGTAAGACTTATTGGTAATATATTTCATTACCTTATCAATTACCTTACTGTTATTATTCAGTATAAAAATTTCTACTAGGTATGTGAAAATAAGACTGTATTTTCTTTTTTTCAAAGTGGTTGTCATTATCTTGAAGTAACATTTTTTTATGAATTTTGCCTCAATAAACAACACATTCCTTAATGGTTGTATTTAAAAGGAATGATCTTTTAAAAATGTTCCAATAGTCTGTTTCATCATAAATAAGTCCTTTTACTCTATCATACACATTTTGTACATTGAACAAATTGACTAGTTATTTATTTCACTTTAATCTTTTGAAAGCTTTACCTCACTTTTCTACCTCTTATTTATAATTTTATTGTCAAACGAGTTAAAGAAGTGAGTTTTGATCATTGTCTTGTGAATGAAATTCCTGTTAGGTTTACCATAAATGATATTCTGTGGTCATTTTAACAACGTTTTATTGATATGATATTTTGTTATCAATAGTTTTAGGTAGACTTGTCTTTGAAAGCTTGAATGCTTAACCATGGTTAGATCCTTCTGTAACAGATAATGAATTTTATATCTAGGGCATTCATCTCTGTATCTTAACCCCAATAGAAATTTCCTCTGTTAACAATGTTATTACTTGTATAATCACATGTTTTATTCTCAATATTTCATCCATGATGCACTTGAAAATTAGGCTTTATGTACCTGATCTGGTTTTTTCTCCCAACTATCCAATTTTCATGGTGTACTTGTGTTTTACAATATGAAGTGATCACTATTTGCCGACTGAGTGTATGTATGATTTAACTTATTTAAAACATTCATAATCAGACTCATGGTGGCATGCATGACATGATAATTATAGACTGAAGTTTTAACCTATATTTATAAAGCATTAAATTCTTACATGTTATTAATTAGGGCAGAAATTTTAATTGTTTGTTGAGTACTTGTTGAATTTATGTATATTTGTTAGTGATGCTTGCATTGTTTGTTTGTATGTCACTTTACTGAAGTTATGAATAGTTTATTATGTGTAAGTAACAGCACATTTACTATTTAGCAGTTGTCAAAGTTTATAGATTCATCGAACAATACTGTACTAAATCATTATTTTGTTATCAATTTTAATCAAAATAATTGTTGTAGCGTACTTGTAAATGCTTTTCCCAAATGAGCTGGTCAGATGTCTCCTGGTGTACAAGTTTGTATCTTAAATTGTTGTCAGTCCTAGACTTATATTGATAAATCCTGCATCTTGTCTGTGAGTAGCATTCTGTAATCTTCATACCCCACTATAATATACCCATGTTCCTCCATAGTCAGCTTATTGTTTTGTAGAATATTGTAAGTCTACTTAATATTAAATAGCATTTATGAATGATGTCTCACAGGATATGAGTACATGTATGAACTGCAGCATTTAAGTATTAAAGCCATAAATGTGACATTCTATAATGAGTTCCACGTTCAAACTAACTTAATAAGTGTGAGTGATGTTTGTGACTGATGTTTAGGGAGTACAAACTAAATGTGCTAATGTACAGGTTTTGTTACAATCAGAAATTGTAAACGATAGCTTGTTAACTGTCTAAGAAATACTTTGACTTTTTATGTCATGAAATTTTCATCACCATGTATGAATAAACCACATATTATGAGCTTGTACTGTGTTCTTTTACTTTCATTCATTATTCTCATGCTTGTACCATATGATAACATATAACTTCTTTTTAGCTCACCTAAGCACATTGTGATCAGGTGAACTACTTGGATAATCAATATCCGGTGTCCGTCCTCCACACTTCAGGGTTGTTAACACTCTAGAGGTCACAGTTTTGATTTGATCTTCATTAAACTTTGTCAGAATGTTCTTCGTCTGGGGTAAAAAACCAGGTCACCAGGTCAAGTCACAAGAAAATATTGTTAACACTCGAGATGTCAGTTTTGATTGGATCTTCACCAAACCTTGTCAGAATGTCTGTCTTAATGATATCTTGGACAAGTTCGAACATGGTTCGTCAGGGGTAAAAAACTAGGTCAACAGGTCAAACCACAGGAAGACCTAAGAAGTTGCAGTCTTACTCAGGTGAGTGAACAAAGAGCCATCATGGCCCTCTTGTTCTTTTGTGTGGGGTTTAACTTTAAACCAACAACCAGTGTCATTTGGTATCTTTTCAGCTTTAACACTGAAGGAAGACCCAAGGCATACACCTTTTCAATAAATTTGTTTGGTGCTATGTGGGGTTCAAACTTGTGGTAGTTAGGGGCTAGTAATTGCTAGTCAGATACCATGACCATTATATTTAATTTATACTTTTCATTCAAAGATTTCACAGTGAGTACAGTTAATCTTCCAAATAAGAAATAATTTTGCATAACACTGTGCAAGCCTTTGACCAGAAATATGTAAAGTTGTAAATATCAATCATCTGCACTTAAAGGGAAACTTCACAAAGATGTCAGTAAACATAGAAGTATAATGCATACCTACTCATCAGTACCATTAATTGAAATTCATATTGTAATTTTGGTACTATTTGAAGGGTATGTGATATACCTCGTCAGAATGGGACACTGTTCATACATGAAACCTTGAAAGACTAAAATAGAGGAATAATATGCATCCTTTAATATATATTCTAACAAGAGCTCTGCAGAGCTGCACCAACGCTCATCTGTTTTTACATCATTCAATTAAATAAGCAATTTTGACCAAAATTCTATGTTAAAAAGGGGCATAATTCTAAAAATATAGCTTTCAGAATAATGCCCCTTGTCTTGCAACTGCACCATGTCATGGCAATTTGTTTGAGTAATGGGCTACATTTTTACACGACAATGACGACAATGCTGCAGCGATCATAATAGTTAAATTTTTTCTTTGAAACAGACAAGCTAAAAATCACAGTTTACATTCATATATAAAGTAACATGACAATTATATGATGTGAATAAATTAGATACTGAGGGAGACCACCATAATAATACAGTATAGATATTGATTTCATGTAGGTATTGATTTAAACAAGAGATCCATGGTGGTACATGTACTTCTTGGAACATAATCAGTTGTTAATATCTACTTTTTACAAATAATACCACATGTTACATTAAGAAAAAATAATAAAAAATCATGAAAACAGTTGTACATACACAAAGAAACGTTTAAATGTTTATTGTGTTTGACTGGTAACCAAATGTTGCAGACAACACTAAATGACAAACATTATGCTTAAAGTCCTGGTCAGTTAATGCTCTGTGGTATAGATATATCTGTGTCTTCTATGATTTAATAACAATGCTCCTTTCACTGGTGCTTGGCTCACTGGCCCTGTGTGTGCATACAGTAGTACCTGTGGTAAAGGCTGCCTCTGAAAAGCAGTCACCTTTCAACAACGTCCATGACAACTTCCCCTCTACGAAATCACTATTAAAATGAACGCAAACAGCGGCCACCCATTGTCTGCAGCCAGCAGCTATTCAAACTAACTTGACCCTAAACCGTGATCACTGTCACTTAGGTGTCTCAAAATATGAGGTGTGAAAAACATCAATAATATAGTAGTATACATTTAGGTTAAGTGAGACAAGCACCTGTGCTTTATTTATTTTATTTGATCTTATTTGAGGTAGTAGCAAGAAAAAACTGAACAAAATTGTGGTTATAATAAATCCAGTACATAACAGCATAATAAGCAGAAACTAACTTACTTCAATATAATATGGTAAACAAACAAAATATACGGTAAAACCTCACATTATGACCATCTCAATATTATGAAAACCTTATTACAATGACCACATTTTATCAGACCAGCTTTCAATAACTCCCCTATAATTCAACTTGATACTGCCTAATTATTACAACCAATTTTAAATTACAACCAAAAGGTGGTCACATTATCGAGGATTTACTGCAATAACAAATACCAAGGACCTGAAATCCTTGTTAATTATTCATATAGAAAAAACTACAAATATAACAAAAAGCAACCATAACAAAATGCGATATCCGACAGCAGAACAATCTACTCAGTGTCAGCTGGAGTCAATAAACACAGATTTAATTTTTTAATTTTCAAATCCTTTCATTAGCACTTAGTCCACAACAAACATAGCAAACACTTAAGTCCATTGTTGTATCCTTCATTTTCCCCACCCATTCTCATCAATCTATTTATGGCAATTTTGCAATACAGTATTAGTGTTGTATCTTTCATGTAACATGTTTTATCATTATCAGGACATTATCGTCTGTTTCTCAACAAGTTTCTTGAAGATTCCATTATGTATAGCAGTTAATTGATCATATGTTCCTAGTTCCAATACTTTACCTTGATCTAGAACAGCAATCTGATCAGCTGTTTTGATTGTAGATAGTCTATGTGCGATAGTTATCACGGTTCTTCCTACCATTAAATTATTTAGTGCTTCCTTCACATAATATTCACTCTCTGAATCTAAGGCGCTGAAATTATTCATGAACTACTGTTATTAAGACAATATTTCGATTACTGAAGGCTGTCTAAAAAATTAAGTATCTCCAAGAAAAGAAACATAATTAATCAATCAGCATAATTAATCAATCAGTAGCTTTTGTAATTTAAAGATTAAAAAAACAGTGGCACGTAAAATCTCCTACTCACATACTGTACATCAGAAAATGGGCACATGAATATATAATCAAACTTCTTTAGTAGAGGGTTTCATTTAAGAGAATTCAAAAAATATTCTTACCTCGTTGCTTCATCCAACAATAATATTCTTGGATTCTGAAAAAATATGACAATTTAGTACACATGTGAATACCTCTACAGTACTACTTTGAGAAACATAACAAATATTGATTACTCTTAACTGAATTGGTTAACTGAATACCCAGTTATGGTCTCACTAGCCCCTCAAAATTGTGATTTCAAATCCCACCTGATACCAAAGTCCACATGTGAAGAAGTTATCCAGCTAGCTAACAGAAGGCTGCTGGTTCTACCCTGATGTACAATGATAAAAACTCTTCCACCACCATTATTAAAACATGTACCTGTATCTCATTTTGTTATTCAAACAACAAAAATACAATATTTGTGTGTTCAATATATAAGCTTCATAAGCATGCTAATTAATTGGTTCACAACTGACAATAAAAAAGTGAAACAAAAATAAAATTAAGTAAAACAATCACCTTGATTATTGCTCTAGCTAAGGCAATTCTCTGCTTTTGTCCACCTGTAAAAATAGGGACAATTTGTAGTAATATATTCTATGCTTTTTACAAGTCTTTATTGAAGAAACAAGGAATTTCAACCCATACTTTCTTATAATTTCACTGATAAAATTCCAAACTGTAAAAATAATCTAAATACGATATTTGAATCCATGAACAAATCATCAGTGTTCATATTTAACTAAAAAAAATAATTTTAAACTTTTTTGTACAAATATTTAGTATAAATCTCAAACAAGCAATGATATATTCCTAACCTGACAATGTCAGCCCTCTCTCACCAACCATGGTATCAAACTGATCAGGAAAGTTCTTAATAAACATGTAAGCATTAGCCTGTCTGGCAGCATCTTCGATCATCTCCATGGTAACAGAAGAAGGGTCAGAGGCACCATATTTTATATTGTCAGCGATAGAACAGGAAAATAATGCTGGTTCCTGAAATTTTCACATATAATTACTGATTAGATAAATATAATGATAAAAGGACCACATTATATATCACAAGGTAACAAGATGAACAAAAATTAATGTGAAATCATTGAGAACAATTTGACCATTTTTAACAAATGGACTTCAGAAATATATTTGAAGGAGCTACTGAGTTCATACCTTCAGTTAAATTCATATTTTTAACAATACATGTAAAAGTTTATAAACTGGTCTGAATGAAACACACAGTGAAACCATCATATTAAATGGTGAATATTCTGGCTTTATACCTTACAACATTTATATGATCATTATACCATACACTGTTGCATTTTTTTTTATTTCCTGTTAAATATGCCCACTGGTATTTACCTGACTAACAACACCAATCTGATTTCTTAACCAATCAGGATTCAACTCCTTAATATCAGTACCATCCAAATATATGCTTCCTGAAGGAAATATACATGAAAACAAATAACTAGAGATCAATAAAACAACAAATGTTCACTATCCAGTTACATGGCAATGAGTGACTAAATATTTCTCTGATCAGAAAAAATCAATGTATTAAGCATATCCTTTTTCAGAGAAAACATTTTTGTGAGAAACTAATTACCATTTGGATCTTTACAAACATGAAAATAAGATGAAATAAAACAAGGCAAATATTATAAACTAATTTGTTACACATACATCTACAATGAAATATAATGTCATATGAAAATAACACAAATCAGTTGATATACTAAAATTCACTGGTTTTACATACATCATATCAACAGTCTACTTTTCATTTAAATGAAACATACCTAAAATACATTAATTTGTATTTGAAGCAAATTGTTGCCAAGAGAAGGTTTATTTCTTACATAATTATTTGTTTCAGACATTTTATGGAAACAACATAAACATACACATGTTGAAAATAAACCAAGCATTTCAAAGTACCAATGGTGATATCTGAAAAAACGAGGTACCCACCAGAGTTAGGATCATAGAATCTTAACAACAGACTACCAAGGGTTGATTTTCCAGAACCACTAGATCCAACAACAGCTGTAACAGTACCAGCTGGCATAGTAAGATTTAAACCAGATAATATCATAGCTTCTTCTCTCGTAGGATAATTAAAATCTATATTACGAAATTCTATAAGTCCATCCACGTGTGATCTAGGAATTAAACCACCTGGAAAATTAATGTACAAATTATAAAATGGCATGCATTAAGAATTGACCAAGTACATTACAAGTCTGAGACGTTGAAACTAAAATTCATTAAAGACTATTACTTATGTCTTAATGCTGTGAAGAGATTAAAGAAGGCAGGAAAAGAAGACTTGTTTGGTTTCCACTTCAATAAAATAAAAAAATAATGCAACACAAATAATCTGACTTCACAAAAAATTTGACACAGATCAGACAGACATACATGATCAAAGTACATGTATAATGGTTACAGACATAGAAATAAATAATCAAGGGCATGTCACTCTAAACCAAATAATTGACCTTAAATTTTGACTGGGTCTTAGCGAAGGAATTTATCAAATGACTTTATTGTGCCAAGAAAAAAACATTGTATTGTATCATACCATTATT
This sequence comes from Lutraria rhynchaena, assembly GCA_008271625.1. Taxonomy (NCBI): domain Eukaryota; kingdom Metazoa; phylum Mollusca; class Bivalvia; order Venerida; family Mactridae; genus Lutraria; species Lutraria rhynchaena. The sequence goes on from VIBL01000197.1 coordinate 336,793, forward strand.
TACAAGGAAGTATAAATGAGAGATCTTACAGCAATTACAATCGTTCATCATGTAAAGTCACTTACCTGTGTAAGGCACTAGAGGTATCCTGTCTGTTAACTCCCAAATTCTAGAAGAAGCACCAAGACCTTTCATCAACTCAGAATAAAATGATGTCATTCCTGTAGATACAAGCATACATGCATATTTTATCCAATTAGTTGAATATTGCTTGTATGTGGCCAATTGACTTTTAATGAAGTCATATGCACCTGCAATCAACTTCTCAGGATTTCTATTTTGGCCACTTATAAAGGATATTTATAAAAATTATTAGAACCTGAGGTAGTTTGTAAATTACAGGCAATCTGAAGGATTAGAATCCAACGTTAGACATGAATAAAACTCACAAAGAGTATTTAACATGTGAAGCCTGCAGGACTTGTAACCAGATATCACATGATTTAAGACAAGAACTGACCAGTTCTTTACACAAGCACCCATAAATTCTGTGGTTGAAAGCATACAGTATATATTAACATCTGAAATAACAAAACAATAAAATAGTTACCTCCCATGGAAACACCAACATAAGCAGCATATAAGAGAAATGCTGAGAGATCACCAATACTTAACATAGACTGGCTCATCATATAACCACCAGCATAAAACACAGACAAAACAATCACATTTCCTGATAAACCAGTCTGAAAAAAGATGATTAAATGCAGTTTCTGACGGATCAGAACATGTTCTATTGTGTTTCACACTTAAGAGGTTAAATTAACAAAACAGATTTTACGACTGCTGTGTCACCAGCAAAGATTTTAGGAAACAGATGTTTTTTCTTATTTCAACAAATCTAGAACTGAACATTGGTATTCTACATTACATTTAGACCATACTGCAATGCAATTCATACAAACAATAACAGAATTTTGTTGTAGTCCTTTTTTATTTAAGATCAATTAAAAACCTCTTAAAAATCTAAAATATGTATACATGTATATATATTTAATTTATGCATAATGATAATCATGACTTAAAAACAGGATGATTTATGCTAACAAAACTATATACAGCCACTGTAATTCTGGGGTGTCTAAGAACTGTATAAAACAGAAACAGAATAAAATGACTTACAGAACCCCAGAATATAGCACCAGCCAGAGCTTGCTTGTAAGCCAGTCTGAGAACCTTGCTTAAGGATTTATTATATGCATCTATCTCAAGATTCTCCTTTGTAAATGATCTCACTGTACGCAAGTTACTAATCTTCTCTTCAGCAACCTATAAACAGTTTAATTCACACATGTATTATGCATTTACTTAAACTACTATATACAACATTCTCTATTTATCTGTTACAACTAATATTGAACACTTGAAAATGAATTTAAAAAAAAGATTAAGTAATATTGTCAAAACAAAGCTGAAAAAGAATAAAATCATGAAAACAAGCCAATCGTTTTTTTTCTGGACGCATGAATGTGTACATACTTCATAATACAAACATACAGAATTGCATAAACAAGCAAGAGAAAAATTAAATAAATATATTTCTATAAGGACCAAAGATAAATAATTACATGAAGTTCTGTTCTAAATAAAACTCAATAAAACAAAACAAAGACTGTCAACTCAATTATTCTATAATTTATAAAGCCTATGTTATGGGGGTACATACTGAGGTAGCACCAGCCAGTGAATCTTGTACTTGTCGGGTGATTTTTCTGACATATCTGCCATACACAATAGACATTACTGCAATCGGTGGTACTATACCCAATGCTATCACAGCTAATTTCGGAGATACATAAACCTATAATATAACAACATTTAATTAATTTATTAAAATTTGTTGTTTGTGAATATTATGTCCCATAAACTGCATTTAGACCAATACCAAACTACTGATCTATAAAATGAAGTGCACAAGGAGTTTAAATTGAAGAGCTGATATGTTCATATCTGATACATAAAGAAATAAAGTTACACTTTAATATTAATTAATGTTTTTGTCAGTTATACAATTCCATGCAATTCCATACAACTCCATCACCAACCTAGCTGGTCTAGTGTGTGAAGATAGACATATTATGCAAGACTACACAAAATTCAAACTAAACAAAGACTAACCATCATTCCTATAGATCCACCAGCTTGAGCCACAGCCCTCAGACCGTCAGATACATTAAAAGTAACAGAATTTCCAATCATTGAAGCATCAGATGACAACCTACTAATTATCTCCCCTGTTTTGGTTTTGTCAAAAAATCCTATTTCTTGCCTCAATATTGATTTGAACAGATTTTCTCTGATTCCAAGGACAATTCTCTGCTCTGAAAACAAAAAAAATACCAGTTTTAACTATTGTATGGGAAAGGAACTGTATTCTTATAGCCAAAAGCTGAAACTGTTACTCACAAATAATCAAAGAATCAGTTTTCTCTATATTGTACAAACATCATTCACTGAAGTATCAGATTTTTGTATCTTTGTGACATTCAATACTGGGACTCTTAATTAATCAAAACTTCTTTATAGAACAAAGTATCTACATCCATCATATAGTTTCTTTTTAAAGATGATTCAAATCTAAGATCAAAATTTAACAATATACAGTTTGACTTAAAAACTTAATCATACAATTATTGCTTGAATATTTTGCACCTAAATAATAATTTAATAAATAATTCGTTTTATGAACATACCATACATATTCTATAGCAAGTATGTTTTTCACTTAATAATATCCTATAACAAAGAAACAGAAAACTTACCAGCAATGTTCATCAGGTAAGCTCTACCAAAGTTTGCTAACCCACCAATAATAAATATAACTAATAGAATAGAACAGAATGACGTCAATTTATCCATCAGAGTCCCATCTTTTGCTGATGTGTTTATGATATCAATAACTTTTCCCATACAAAAGGGAACAGATAATGTGACTGTACTTGAAATAACCAGGAACCCAACTGCACCTGAAGTAAAAAGTGTAAACATGAATATTTATATTGAAATGTCACACTAAACTTCAGAATTAACTTTGATACTGTAAATATACTGACTTGCCATTGTCTTAATTCATTTAGTTACAAAGATCTGATTTTGAGAAAATTTATTAATATGCAAAAATGGATAACTAGGCATGCTGATTTTTTTCAAAATATAGCAAACGCTTATATTTATTTCTAATTGAAAAGCATGGCAATTTTTGGGTCATCATTCATGTTTAACCTAACTGCATTATTTCAATCCATTTTTATTCATGGAGCTGTGGCATCATTATTGAAGAATCAGTCAAATGAGGTATAAGTTTAATCTGACTAAAACTATACATTGGTCCTTATGAAAAAATCATCACTGACTCAATCATCAAGGCACAATAGCGAGGCCTAAAAAAAGGTTTGTTTCCGGTTACCCTACCGACCCATCTTTTACCTGCTGACTCATAAGTTTTTACAGCATAAAAATCTTAGAGCTATATTGCAATTTTTAGAACAGTGTTGCTGACATATGTAAAATGAAATATAAAAGAAATAATCCCTACCTACTGACCCATTATTTGTTTTGGCATGTAACTGAAAACAAACCTTTTTTTGTTTAGGCCTGATGAAATAATGCTACAAGTATGGAACTCCATAAAAATAAACAGACATCTGAATGAACCATCATTGTTGTGTTTGTCTTTGACGAAAGTATAATACAAAACCACCCAAATCATCATAGTAACTGTTATTTCAGCTGGTCCAAATGATGGATTTCCATGAGGTATATATGATAATAATAATATAAAAGTAGATACAAAATATGTGTTGATATGATGCTAAGCAAACACTCAGTAACTGTTACAAGAACAAGTTGATTGTTGTGTTAGTTCTTTATTACAATGCCCAAATAATAACCGTGCCATCATTCTATCTTGTATATACAGAATGATAAAATGATCACATACAGGCTAGTCATATCAATTAGACTGTTATAATGGTAAGACATTTATCATTGTGTGACATTCTGCACAGTCTAGATTATGAAATATCCTACATACTAACTGCCAAAACATTATTGTTACATGAAGGCACACACTGAAGTTGACAACTACCAAGGTAGTATACAACACATGTATAGAATAGGTCTTTGCAACAACATGTACACATAAAAAAGAGCAACAAACGTAACCTTAAAGAGTAGATTTGCTAGAATATGAAGAAAGTTTCATACCTATAATTTTCCATCTTTCAGGCCGTGCAGCTTGAATTAATCTCCGTAGCTCGGATATTTTTGGTATAGATTTTGAATTGGAATTTCCTGTTACAGGCTTATTCACATTATTACCTTTATCTTTCACAAGTTTAGTTCGAGATAATCTGTACGTTCTAACAGGTTGATTGAATTGAACAGATAACCATGTAGAACTGTTAACACTCTTCTGCACCGACTTAACTGTATGAATGATATTCACAAATTGACACTTACGGTGTCTAATAATTGCGGAAAACATTGTAATTCGTACCGGTATTTTCAAACTTTCATTGCAAGAAATATGGAACTTGTCAGATATAAACTAGATATGTACTAGATTCTGATGACACCAGGCTGGCCAGGTGGATGAACAGGTTAATCCAGTATCACTTCAAGTTCATAAGAAACAAAACAAAAACTTTTTACACGCTAGCATTTCAACTCAAAAATGATTATTCATACCGGAAATACCTGAACATTTGAGTGAGCGTGAAAATATGTCGGACGCTGTAAACAGATCATGGATGACAACTTAAAAATCGTGACATTAAGTTAACGTGTGATATAATGATGTAATGACATTAACGAACGTGTCCGAAGTGGGCCAAATCAGTGTTTATCTCGACTGGTTCTCTAATAGATACCTCTGAAAATTTACAACGCCTGAAACCAGTTGCCTCCGAGTTAAAGATACGCTCATTATTCATTGTAGAGAATTTAGTTCAAATCGAGCGTCTGTGGGACCATTAACACCGGAAAATACAAGCCGCATTCTGGAAAAAAAATCACCATTTTTCTTCCTGATCAGAATATTCAAAGTATTTTTTATTTACATCGTTATTGTTGTTATTTTTGCAAATATCCATTATTATTCCAGTTATTGAGTTATGTAGGTTTCATCCTGCTAAATGATGTATTACCATTCTCCACCCACTTCGATACTCATTCATGACTTCAGATTTTCATGACTTGCACCTCCCATATGTAATTTATTGTCATATATGACTACATTTTTAATACTGTCCGTTTATCTTCGGAAAAATGAAATACATTCATTGTGCATGATAAGTAATTACATTCTGTTCAAGGCTTAGCCAAAAAATTAGTTTAATTTTGTCATTCTTCAACTTTCATTACTTCCTCTTTCATTTTCATTATTGTTATTTTGTCATACTTCAACTTTCACTACCCCCTTTTTCATTGTACATTATACAGTCTTATAGATGTAGACAGCTTAGCTAATATCCTAGGTAACAATACTGTCTAGGATTCAAGGTCTTAGTATAATCCAACAGTTGATTGATTCACCTATATTTGACTTTGAGCAATTTGGATGTGAACAATCATGGAGCAATATAATATTTCCTCCAGGCTCTAATTCTTGAACATGCAAAACTTAATATGACATTTGTGATGTTTTAAATTGTTAGTCTTGAAAAATTGTCTTTGTGTGTAGTTGTATTGTTGATACTCATTGTAGACTTCAAGCACATTGTTTGTTTTAAGTGTTGTAAATATATTTGAGCATGTTTACCAATGTATTACAGAGATAGAAGATGACAGACTTGTCACAGTATACTTTGCCAAACAGCACTGGTGTATGTCTGTTAGACTGTACCACTGCCTTCAGGAATCTCAGTGACAAGGAGAAGAAGTATGCTCACTACATATCAAAGGCCTCCTGGTATGGTGGTCTAATTGTCTTAGTGCAGGTAAGCAACTAAACATAAGATGTATCTCTGATGTTACTTGTGAAACAGTTGCTTCATTATTAATATGTAGTAAATTTATTATATTTGCAATATTTGTATTATTTTTTTATATTCAAAGATTTAATTCTATTTTTTTCCTCTTGAAATCTTGTGAAGTTATTTAGAAATTCCTGGTGCAGCTTTTTGTTTTTGATTTTAGGCGTCTTTTCTGATGTGATGAGAGTTTCCAGTTAGATTGATCTTATGATATATTTTCAGACATCACCAGAATCACCTGCTATCTTCCTACTGCTGCAAAAAATGTTCCGATCTCAGTCAGTCAGCGACCTGCAGAAGATATCATTAGAAAAAGGGCTGACTGAGGAGGAATTTGATGTAAGTAAAGTTAGTTCATTTAATTCCACTGCAGGGTATCAAACTATTTATATCCCATGTACTGCATATTTGTTTTTTTAAATGTGATAATAATCAAAAATTTTTGGAATTATGGTTCTATGCCAGTTAAAATGTAGAGGATCATGTTTTGACCCTGTGACTGACAATATTACATCTAATGTCAGTTATTCAATATGGCTAAATAACTGCCAAAGATAGCTGAAATGTTGTAGATTTATGGTGTCAAAACCCCTTCCCTTAAATACAAATGTTTACATGTTCATGTATTTACATAATGTAGTATCTGAATTTCAGGCTGTGTTGATTTATGCTGCATCATTTTATTCCAATGCAGGCAACTACAAGTCCTTTGGAGACAGCAAATTTATCCCTAATTTGCCTAAGGTACATGGATTTTAAGCACTAGAAATTATCATAAAAGGTGAAATAGTGTTGTATTCAATGCTCTTTGAAAATATGTTGTTGTGCTTAAAGTATTGACAATGACAGTTAATTACTAATTGATAATCAGGCCGTCATTCCTATTTCATCAAATTAGTTGCACTGTATATAATGTGATATGAAGTATTGATATTATAAGGTATTTATCAAAAGAGTAGTTTTTATTTCTGACTTATTTTACTTGTATTTTGTATTACCAGCCTGTATGTATCTCAGCAATTGCTTAAGATGTGAGGGTAGAGATATTTACACTGTTCACATGGCATTAGTTGTCCTGTTTAAGTTGATATTATTGATACAAAAAATTATTTTTGTTTTTTACCATGGTTTATACTTGCAGGATAAATTTGAAACTGTTGTGTTTAATTCTGCTGCTGCTCAGGCAGATTCTGAAGGTATGAAGAAGTTATGGAATGCAGTGTCTGACAGAATGTTTTCTCTGGTTGATCGGCAAAAGGAATTGGGCCTTGGAGAAAAGGTGTTAAACTTTAATAAATTCTATTTTAATTTTGTTCTGTTTCATTTACATCTGTTACATTTCCCATGGACTGAAGAAATGCAATGTCACTTTTAACAGGTAACCTGCTTCACTTGTTCAGATCCTTGTCTTTGTTTTTATTATTTATTAGATGTTTCAATATAGACAACATAAGAGCATACACCACTGCTTGATTCAGCGAATAGCTTAAAGATTTTTTCTGTACAAATAGCATTTAATTTGGTATTTATATCTTCTTGATTGTATTTCAGCTATTAAAATGAATCTATACTAAAATATCTTATGTCCTTATCAATACTGTCCTGTGTGTATGTTTTGTGTAAAATTGTTTTAGGGTACTACTACATACTACTCCAGTAATTGTGATTTACAAGATGCTGAGGTTGCTCAAGAGTTTTTGACACAGATGAACTTCAGTGCCTACAATACAAGATTGTTCAAAAAAGGAACGCCTAGTGGAAATGATTTGGAATACGAAGTCCGTCTTGCATCAGCAGAAGCTGGATGTGAGTCATACTATTGTGATTAATTCCTGAATGTATTTTCTTGGTTTGTTTTACAATACTTCCATAGAAAAAAAATTAACTTCCATTTTAATTGACTTTGCAAATTGAGTTGCATTTTACTAAATATTCCGTAATAAATGTTTCACTTATTGTATATGTTCCACCCCTAATACATGCTCCACTGCTGTAAATGCTCCATAACTCATGGATGCAATACCCCTCAAATTCTCCATCTCTAATACATGCTCCACACCTCTTTGATGCTCCACCTCTAATAAATGTTCCATTTATGTTCCACCCCTTATAAATGTTCCAACCCTAATGAATGCTCCACCTTTTTATAAAAACTAAAAAAGTTGGTACTCATCACATCCTTGTTATGTTCCTAATTACATACATTGCGTCAATAAAATCAATCTCAAAAAGTTGAAAAAAATTCTAAGATGTAATGCTCACAGAGCATTTTTTACAAAAAATTTTGAAGTCAAGTCAACATCAAGGAGCTTTTTTGGATTTTGTAGATAGAATTATGCTTGTTTTATCAGAGAACAATATAGTGTAGAGGGACCAAAATAGTGGAATGTTATTTCAAATGACTTGAAATGTGTTTCAAATGAAAAACCAGTTCAGATAAAAATGCAAAACATATCTGTTCTCAAAATTCCACTAGTGACTTACCAAACTGTGTTCAAAGTTTAAGACTGACATTTATGGGGACCATGTAAAATGCAATTGTACATAATGTCATATATTTTTGTGCTATATAAATGGACTTGTATTTGTATTTGTTTTTCTATGTCCACTATCAAAACTGGAATTCAGTTGGAGGATAAGGTAAACACTCTGTGATTTATTTTCACATTATTAATTTCTCCTATGATATATCTTTGTGTATTGCAGCTGGCCAAGTTTCAGGCTGCTGTGATGATTTGATTGGTAGTCATAAATTTACACCAAAAGGTTGGTCAAAGCCAGCCACCTTCAGAGTTACCAGGGGAGACTACTCTAAACTTATGGCTAAGGTGTCAGAAAATCTTGAGAAAGCAAAGGTTTGATTTGGTTTTATTTTACATTGCGTTCATGGCAAATATTATGTTGTCTGCTGTATACTTTTAAAGGATTGTTTCCAAATCTTATAAATACTTCATTATCTGAAGCTGTCATACATTCATGGAGATTCCTTGTTTATCTTTGTATCGCATCCAGCTGAATCTTAGAATAATCGTTTCAGCTGGTCTGTATTGGTTAGTGATATTCTATCATTAGTGTTCCATGGAAGTGGAAGTTACATGTATTTTTCTTGTTTGTTCACATACAGCTGCTAGACAATATTTTAGATTAATATCATGGTTTATATTTTATTTCAGGAGTTTGCTTCGAATGAATCTGAGATTAGTATGTTAGATGAGTACATAAAAAGTTTCAACTCTGGTTCAATACCTGCACATAAGGATGGCTCAAGATTCTGGATTAAAAATAAGGGGCCTGTTGTAGAAACGTAAATTCTTTACTTTTTTAGGAATATGCATTTGCTGTAATCACTTGTGTATAAGAAGCATGTTTTTACGTTCAAAATCGTGTTTACACACAGGTTAAGAACCCATTCTCATTTCTTCCAGGACTCAAAAAGGACAAAATCAGTTTAAATTGAATTGATTTAATTACCAAAGATGGTGTCTATCTAAGGGCATATTAAAAAAATACTGCAGGAAATGAATCTTTCATAATGTTTCTCTAAAGTTGCTCATGGTTCCTGTAAGTTCCTATGACCTATACTTTCACCAGACCCGTTTGAGGGATTGTCTAATTTTATTAAAGTAATACTCACTGGTGAAAATGCATAGTCACTTGTGATACTAAATTCTAGATTTATTTTTCAAATTTGTCTAAAATGACTTTCTTTCATTGTAGCTACATTGGTTTTATTGAGTCATACAGAGATCCATTTGGAGTGAGGGGAGAATTTGAAGGTTTGCTATATTGTAGCTTTTTAAAGTTTTTTTTTTTGTTCTGATTCAGAAGAAAAACATTCATTGAAAGGACCATTTTCATTCACTTTTTGTTTCTTACTGTATTGTTTGCCAATTTACTGAATCTGTCTTAGATTGATTTCCTCCATTGATTTATCTCTTTATTATGAAGTTACAAATCTTTCGAAGTTGTTTGCAGGACAGTTGTTGTATTTTTCAATGACTCAGATTTCATTAATCTGAAACTGAAATCTGTTTTCATATGGTAAATGTATTCAGTTTGACACAAACACCTTGTTACAAGTTATAGTTTGATTGTATAAATGTAGTGTTTAAATTATATCAAGGATTTGTTGCTGTGGTGAATAAAGAGATGAGTGCCAAGTTTGGACAATTAGTTGAGAAAGCTGAGCACTTACTTGCACTGTTACCGTGGCCAAAGGCTTATGAAAAAGACACTTTCTTGAGACCAGATTTTACCTCACTTGATGTACTGACATTTGGCGGATCAGGAATTCCTGCTGGAATTAATATTCCTAACTGTAAGAAGATACGTCTGTTTGATTTAACTTCACCTCATGAAAATAATACTTTTTGGTATTGCTGATAAATATTTCATGATAAGAGTTATGTTGTGAACTAAGAGTTTGGTTGAAGAACCTAACGTCTTGCTGTAGAGATGGTTCCCTGTTTTGCTATCAGTGTTGCATGAATATTGTTTTGCTAATAATAAGTTAATGTCCATGTTGTTCTTCATAAAACACATTTAATAGAGTTTATTTTTATAATTTCCATATATTGACTTGTCAATTTTTTTATTTTTATTCCAAATTATGCGAAGGTTACTTTAATGCTTACTCCTGGGTTGAACCATCGACCTTCTGTAAGCTAGCTGAACAGCTTCCCTACCTGTGAAAATTGTCTAGGTGGGATTCAGACTCTCAGAGATTAGGCGCTAGTAATTATTAGTGAAAGAACATAATCATTCTCCTGTGGAGAACCTTATCTTTTGATAATCATATTTTGTTTTCTGTCACAACTAAATGTCTGTTATGATTTTCTGTTATAGACAATGATATCAGGCAAGATGAAGGCTTCAAAAATGTTTCTCTTGGTAATGTGTTAACCGCTGGTTACAAAGACACAAAAATAACTTTCCTCTCTGAAGAAGATAAGGTGAAATATGTTGTTTTAAACTTTCATGGATCTCTTTTAATACCAATAATAAGTAAATGTTTATCTATCTAATTTATGCTGAAATTTATGTTTTTAAGGTCACACCTACAGCTAGGGTCATTTCATGAGTTTTTTTGCAGCTTTAGCATTGGAGCTAGCTGACTGGCTTCCTCCCCAGAATTATAACTCACAGTTTTGAGGTGTTGGTGATTACTAGTGAGAGACTATGACAATTTGACCATGGAGGTCCTTACGTTTTCAAATTAATAGCTAGCGATGAATTTGTAATTGAGTTCTGTAGAATAGTTAATACTTTATGGTTTTAAACCCTAGTCAGTTTGTTTTATCTGTGTTAAACTGTATATACATGACTGTTATTTATTTTTTATTTTAGGAACTGTATACTAAGTTAAAGATTCCATCATTTGAGGTTCAAGTTGGTTTGCATGAGTTACTTGGTCATGGTAGTGGAAAATTGTTTACTGAGGTAATTTACTCTCCTATAATTTGTTCACTGAGGTAATTTACTCTCTCTTAATTTGTTTACTGAGGTAATTGGCTCTCTGTTAAATAGTGAGAAGTTGTTTGAAGTAGATGACTTTGCCTTATTTTTGCTGAATCACTTTTGCTTGATTTGATTACCAGAACACTTGAAAGTATACAATGTATTTGGAATAAAATCTAATATTTGTTTAAATGCTATTAATTCATTGTATTAGTAGAAGTACATATTACTACTTATTACCCTTATTATCAGCTGGGATCTCTGTTACTTCTTGTTTATTTATTTTAATGTTTTTGAAATGAAGTATTTGTTTAATGAGATGGATATGCTTGCTTGTAATTGTTAGTTAATGCTGATGCTGGAAATGATAATTCACTTGTGTCTCTGTGCAGGATGAAAGTGGGAATTTCAATTTTGATACTGGTTCAGTCAAACATACAGAGACTGGAGAGAAAGTATGTATATTCACACCATATGTATGTGCTTAGATTATATCTAGGACTTGATGTCTGAGATAAGAAGATATTGTCTTGACTAGAACAGAATTGTCATTTTGTACATGAAATTTATAGTAAAACAAGAGATTTTACTGTTTCAAAAGCTTAAGTTTCAAGCTGCAGTATGCCAGTGTATTGTTGTTACATAGTTGTATGTTATTTAAAACACATGGAAACTAGCTAGGATTTTATTTATTGAATTTGTTTAAACAAATTGGTTACTTATCCTCTTACTGTATATGTTGTCGTTTTCCCATGTATTGTTTTAGCGCCTGTTTACATTGAAATTCCACTGCACATGTGTATTTGATTCTTTTATTATTTAAAAAAAATTCAGCAGTTAATTTCATGAGCAATGATCAAATGAATATGGTTACTGATTGACAGTCATATGTTTGCGAAAAATGCTGAACATGATGGAAACATGAAGCAATCAGTTCTGTTGAAAATCGAACTTGTGTCTTAAAACAAAGTCACTTACTACACATTGTCCCTTTATCATTTTAACTACAAATATTTGATATCATCTCATTTGAGAATTATTTATTATGAAAACAGGAGTATATTATTTGTTTTATATTACTGTATCTCTATATCGTTGTTTAACTTTAATCATAATTAATGCTTCAAATCTTTATAGATCTCCAGTTGGTACAAACCAGGTGAGACTTGGGACAGTAAATTTTCTACAGTCGCGAGTACGTACGAGGAATGCAGAGCTGAATGTGTTGGTCTATATTTATGTCTAGCTTCAGAAGTACTGAGGTAGGGTATAGTCTGCTCAGGGTCATCAGCTGTAAATTTTGTTCATCTGGTTCTTCTTCTTGTTGAAATAAATCCAATTTTTATTTACACTTATTTTTCAAAAGTATCAGTATGGAATAGAATAATGTTTTCACATTTAATAACAACATGGGTTCAGCATTCTTTTATTTTTGTTCTGTGTTTTTTGTTTTGTGTACATAATTGAAATGAAATTTCAATCATATTAAGTCACTTAAGATGCAATTTTTTTCCATTAAATTTAACACACATACTCTTCTACTTCAATCAATACACTCTCTATTTATGACTTGCCTTGTAGCATATTTGGTCATGATGATACAGATGGGGATGATATTATTTATGTAAACTGGTTGAACATGGTACGTGCTGGTTTGTTAGCTCTGGAGTTCTACTCACCTGAAACACGACAGTGGAGACAGGCACACATGAATGCAAGGTAACACAAATGATGAGGATTTCTAAGGCTTTAATTTATTGATATTTATGTTGTATTATTTAGTGTATATCAATTCTGTTTAGTGGATATTTCAGTAAATATTGAAAAATACAACATAAACTTAAGTTGTAATTAAGTGGTGTTAGTATGAATTCAATTAGTGATGTCAGAACTGGCTTATTTTGCAGTCAGGTGAATGAAAGTTTTGGTAACATGCTGATTTATGATGAAACATAGCTTTATGAAGATTTGTTTTATCTAGTTACTGATTTAACCAAACTGTTTTTTCTGCTAAAATATTAGAAGGAACATATCTATCCATAAATCTGTTTTTTTTATTTAGTGGTGATAAATGTTACCATTTTCTCACTCTGTACACTATGTTGTTAAATGTCTGTAGGTTTGTGATATTGAGAGTATTGTTAGAAGCAGGAGAAGGCTTGGTGAATGTGAATAAGATACAAGGTGAAGATGGGAAACCTGATGTAGTTATCTCCCTAGATAGATCTAAAATTCTGTCAGTTGGTAAACCAGCTATTGGTAAATTCCTGAAAAAATTACAGGTACTTTTTTAAATCATGAGAATTTATAAGTTAATCCTAATAAATCATGAGAATTTATAAGTTAATTCTAATTTGCTCATTTAGCTCTTTTGGTAGACTATTAAGATTAGTGCTTGAATGTAATATAGTATATCAGAAATACTTCAATCAATAGTTAATTTGATATACTGTGGGTTTGAAGTATCACGATTCTTGTTTGTTTAAACCAGGGCTCCTGGCTGTCCGATACAAAAGTCATAGTGATCTTCAATATAAACATCTTGAACACATTAAATTCAAATATATAGTTTATTTGTTATTACAACAATGACATTATTCATTCCCTGGTAATAAGCCACTATGACAAATATTCCAAAATGTTAAATAATAGTATTGACATAAAGTGTTATCAGTTGGGATACCATTTGGACCTTGATTGCTAGTATTTTGTGTAGAAGTCAGAATTGTAATCGTTGAATGGATGTAAAATGTGTCGGGAAGTGTTGTTGCTGTGATATTTGTGTCTGTGAGTGAAAATTGTTCTACTGTACAGTCTGTGACTTAAGCCAATTATGCCAGACTGGTTACATGTAAATATTACCTCTAAGAACCATGAATTCCATTTTCATATTTAATATATACTAAGTGAGTGAATTGTACATTTTTTAAATACCAGTCTCAATAACTAAGGTCACACTGATGTACCTTGTTATTATGATAGTCATTTCAGTGAACTGTTGCATATACAGTTGAATATTTCTTATCCAAACATGTCCAGACTAGAGGAAAAGTCAAGCTAAAAAAGGTTTTTATGTTCAGGCAAAATTATACGAAATATTTTAGGAAAGATATTGAATATTAAATTCAAATCTGTTTGATTTAATGTGATTTCCTGATTAGAACGGTCTTTATTAAACATGTTTGTTTGTATTTGTCTATTGTACACTGTTTGTTCAATCCTAGGTGTATAAGACAACAGCTGATGTTGTAAAAGGGAAGGAGATGTATGACTATTATTCTGATGTCCATGATCGTGAAGAGCCTCACTTTGTCTCATTGAGGGAGATTGTCTTGGCTAGAAAACAACCCAGGAAAATGTTCGTTCAGCATAATACAACTATACAAGAAGGTTTGTTGTCACTTGTTTTTATTTTTACAAGAAACCTTTTTTGCAATGCTACTTTTTTATGTATTTAGTCATTGCATCTATATTGGTCAATTTTTTGTCATTGGGTCTAACCCTTTGCTTCATAGGTATATTTTGGACTTTTCCAAGTTCTAAGCTTATGTACAAAACACTAATTTATTTTAGAAAATTGGGTTATTTCTTTTGGCAGAGTGGAAAACATTGTGGCAAAAGAAGCCATTACTCATTACTAGCAATGGCTTCTTTTGACATGTTTTCAAAACTCGTCTGCTTCAGACGTGGGGAAATGCAGTATTATGAGGCAAAGGGTTAATGTTGTACCAACAGTCAGGGTCATTTTGCAACTTTCAAGCTTTTAATGGTTGAGGAAGACCCCACGAGTACACCTGAGTTGAACCACCGACTTTCCATAACATAGATGGACTGCTTCCTCATATGTGAAATTTGTCTTGTCCGGTATGGGATTCAAACTCACATCGACGAGGGGCTAGTGGTTACTAGTCAGAGACCATAACCACTTGACGAAGGCAGACCCCACCTTTTGGTCATTAATTTTGCGTCTGTGAATGAATGATGCAGATTATAACTGTAACATTTTGTTACATGCTTGCCTCATAGAATTATTTATGGTATTATAAGTGGTGATAATTCGGATGAATTATTGGTATATTGCAGATTTTGTGGTGTGGGAAATATGAAGTTTTTGCTTTGATTAACTATTGTTTGTTGTTTTCTACATTAGATGCCATTATTTCTTAACATCATGATCACAGTATGTATATGCTTTATGAATAAAATCCGTATATTAACCCGTGACTCTATCTTCAGATGGTACAGTTACATTACAAGACTATGAAGCTACCGCTGCAGCATTGATAAAATCCTGGGTGGACCGATTTCCCAACACAGAAGTGGATGTTATTCTTGAAGAATTGTGGCAGAAGGACCAAGAGCACTTTGGATGTGTGTGATCAGAGAAATCGTTTCTCATAGACTCTCACATAGGCAGCTTAGTAGGGAATCCTAACTCCTGTGTCAGATGCAAAATGTTTCTGTTTTTGTGACTTTTCGCACTTAACTTTTATTCTTTCTACTTAGTGGTGTCAGTGAGTTAACAACTAACTTTTCCATTCTACACTTCAAATAATTAAGCACCTTTATATGGAATTAATTTCAGTATAAAAATAGAAGTCAGTATATGTTTTAAACAGAAATTGGACAATCGGATATACTTCACCCATTGCTCATCTACCATCTATATTTATTATTTCCTTCAATACCGTAGCAGACCTCAAATTGAATATCTTTTCATCACATTCCCATACACACAGTATATATTGTGATTTTTGTTTACTGGTGTGAAGAATATTTTCATGCATGAAGCATATTTTGTAACCCGAGTCAACATTCAAATACATTGATAAAATTGTTGAAATCTGAAAATATATGTTTTCATGCTCTGTTGCATATTCATGTACTTGGAGTGTAGTTATCATTGTAGAGTTATTGCATGATACTAATAGTCATAACCATAAAATAACACTATAACAATTTGTCTTCTCAAGTTTAATTCTATCATTCATTGTTTACAGACATATAAAAGCTATTCTACAAGTAAATTTCATGACCCAAAAATATGATGAAATAATGTTGCAATGTTATAGGGGATAAAAACATACTTTTCAGACTGGAGAATTGGAGGAATTTTTGTCCTAGTTCTGCCCCCCCAAAAAACTAATGTCATATGTGAATGTGTAAATTTTATAAGTGAATGTGATGTCATATGCATATATACTGATGTCATTTGTGAATATGCTAATGTCTTGTTCGAATTCACTAATATCTTATTATATGTGCTGCATAATCAAATAAACAGTTTTTATATAAACAGACAAAGAATATTCAGCATATATTCGTTAAGTATCGCCCAATGGTCATTTATATGTAACAGTGTTGGCATAATATCACCCAAATCATAATATCTGTCGGAAGATTTTGTTGTCTAATAAAATTCTGATCACTTGCACATTAAGGTGTAGTCTTAATATTTCTAAATTGTCTGTGAAAAGTTCTCTGATCAATTTTAACTTCTGCTGCTGGCTTTATTTATTACCAAGTTCCAAGCAGTTGATTGTCTGAACAGTAATCTACTGTTTTATTTGGATTGTTTATTGATTCTGTACAGAGTTAGGTGATTCTGTACAGAGTTAGGTGCTTATAAACAGATTTTCATTGTTTATGAATGAATTATTTTGTTAGTGATTCTAATTATTTTAATTGCTGAAATAATCCTAGATTTATTTTTTGTTGTAATTCTTGGGAAGTGTATGTTTTAATTAATGATGTATGAATCACTTAGAATCTCTAAATAAAATTTGTGATTGACTTTGTCTGTGTTTGTGTTTACATCAGATATCCACACCTTATAGATCATGTATCAGGTAAATAAACACAGACATAACACTCCAGACAGTGATTTTGTGTTTGAATTGATGTATTAAGTATACAATGGATAGAATCTTCACCCACATTAAGTTAAACAATCTATCAGACAAAAATCAAACACAACTTATGAATCATTACACTACATGCTCTGTTAAAACAAAACATCACAATGCTGGCTTTGTCTGGTCTATAGTACTTGTAAACACAGTGACATGTTGTATGAAGTTTAACTGGTTCCCATTCCATGTTGCTGTGCACCACAGTCGACGGGAACCAGAATATATGAAGTGTACTGTACTAGATTGTTCAAGGGAAGTTACTCTGGAAGGAGAATGATAAATAAACATTGTTTAAGCCACTGTACTTTTCTCGCCAGTGTGTCATGAACGCGTCCGAGATTAAAGTCATGATAACTACATGAATCGCACGTAAGTGATTCGTTCGAAACCTACCACAAAATGCAGAATACAACACTAGGTACTTGCCTTGACGGTTTCACTGTTAGACAAATCACTGCTTTTTGCAATACTCCATAAATACAGCCCGTTCTTGCAGTATCATTGTTTTAAGCATAAATATCGAGCACAAAATATCAAGTTTTAATTAGAAAAGACTTTACTGTCATTAATTGTGGAATAAGTATAATATTCATACTTTTCTTTAATGTTTCTCGATTATTCATTAACTGAACAACGTCCAGATGATATTGGCATGTAATATAACGCGAATAGTTTAGTATTGTTAGTAATTCAATTCTATAATTTTTAATATACCATTTCATTTCATCAAAATTAATTGCATGGAAACACGGGTCTTGTGCCTGACCAATACACGATGATCGGCGATGTTTTCTTAGGTGAATAAACTTGGTTTTCAAAATAACAGCGCAAGTGTTCTAAAGCACTTGCTATCATTTTAACACGTTGATAGATACAAGACAATGAAGTGATTCAACTAGGCGAAAAATATAAGGATGAAATTCATAATTATTCATTGAACTTAATGTATTATGGGATATTTTAGATACTTAGCGTACTTTAGATATACACATATATTGCTTGTGTCGTTCATACTTGTGTCTATTTCATGTAATGGAGTATTTGCAACCGCTATCGATAAGTGGTCGTTACTGATAGTTGGTCTTTAGCACAGGTCTTATTGCGAAGGCTGAGTTTATCATGCTTTTTTATACACATTATTTGATGAGCGAATTATCCGTATTCTTGCATTTATTGATAAAACAAGTGTAAATCGTCCATTGTTAATGAGTGATTAATATGATAGGACTAGAAAAAATGATTGTAATTATGGTTACTGGACCAGAAAGTAGGGTTGGTAGTAAAGTTTCATTTTTTTCTAAACGTACCTTTAATATTTTGGAGGTACGGTTCGTCCCCAAATATTTTGCTGTTAGAAAACTCTTGGCGCCAAAAGATACTGTCAGTCGGGTAGCCGTAAACACAACTACATATATATGTTTCTTGCCTAATCTGTCCCAATTATGTATTTGGAGTTAACTTTGTTTTATTACATCTTCTGGAAGATATAGATCCTGTTCCGGTTACAGGGCATCCAATTCGTTCTCACAGATATACACGTATCTAACTTCATCTGTCCGCGATTAGATATAAGATTGTAATCTTATTATTTTTAGTCCGGTTTGTCATCGTAAACCTGGGCCATCTATCCTTGATTGCCAGCTGATTACAAATAAGCGTACTGTGTATGTTCACATGGGATAGTCTTTCTTACAACACTATTATATCAGTCTATGTTGTAATTCATTAAAAGTGTCAGGTAATGCCTTCTAATTGAATCTAAAACTAGAGACATTATTTGTGTGCTAATTCCTGCACGGATGACTTATACAGTCATCGTTGATGTGATTATAATACCATCACAATTACGATTTATTTCTTTTTTAGAGGTGTGTGCGTGTGGGAGGGCGTGTTGGTCAAGAGCACGATTGCATCAAGTTGCAGTCTAATAGTTTCTCCCCTTGATGTGAAGTTATCAGTGGATTGCGGAGGAATATGTTGTAATTGATCCAAAGTGACGAGCAGATCGTTAACCTTTCGAGTGATGCGGCTTCACTTGAATATCATATCCTAAAATCCATTTTAAATGACTGATGAAAGTCGCCATGGTAATGTTTTATAACATGTTCAGATCAAATTACGAAATATATTATATAAACATATGTCTCCGCATTCACCACCAACGAATGAGCAATATTGATATTAATAGGGTATGATTATAATAAGTTTCCTATCGTATGGTAATAAAATCAGGACAGCATCATAATCGCCGTGAAGCAAACAGTCAGAAATAATTTAATACTATTGTTCATGTTTTAGGCTGATAGCGTGTATTGATGAAACACCCGTTAAAGGTTTTGTCCGCCCACGACCTATAAAACACAAATATAGTGCTATTAGTCGATACAATAATTATTAATGAATCGTTTCAGGGTCAAAACACCGTTTTATTGTTTAAATGCCGTTGTCGATGGAAAACATTATCTACAGGAGTGTGTCCGTTTTACCATCAGTACGCGTGGGTGAAAGTTGGTAATGAATCCGATTTTCTGTTGAATAGATGAAGTTAATTGAAAAGTATATTTCGCGGAAATGTCATCGAACATAGTTTGTGCCTTCCATAGATTTGACCATCATTGTCAGTGGTTGATTAATTCATTCGTGCCTTGTGACGAATTCCAGCGTCAGTATGCTGCTGAGATATTAAAACAAACGGCTAAAACTTGATGCTCTTTCCTGATGACCTTTACATGAATCGGTAATAAATATTTTTTTAAAAGCACGCACTGTCATTATTGTTACAAACAGGAAAAAGAGACGACCGCCTCTCACTTTAAAGCGTTTTCTTAAATGCCATATGACAATAATTGTACATTTGTTAATTTTGTGTGGTGGATAGAATTTTACAGATAATACAACAAAATGTGTTGTTACAACGCGAAATGAAATAATTTTAGCGTGTTGTGATCATTTTGCCGTTTTTCCCAAATTACACATTTAGTTAAAACGAAATAAATATCCAACTATCGAGACAAGTTAAAAGAATACGTATGCAGTATTAAGTTAATGATATTTTAAGATAATTTTATTTACATTTTGTATTGTTTTATGTACGTTTACTGCGTAAAACACGCAATGACTAAAACGACTCTAAATGACTGAGCAACAAAATATCTCACTAGTGGGACCGTCTTTTATCTCTTACCTCATACAGATTGATTCATGAAACGTTGAAAAAAACTTTAGCATAATTACCGATACATATCGCATGTTCATTTGAATTAATTTAATTATTAATTAAGATCTATCAAAATTGTTTTTTTATCGGCTTTAATTAATGGGCTGAAAATAACCGGACCATCTTATTATACAACAGACAGTGTGATATGCCGTTTTATTGTCATGCTGAAAGATATGAGGTATTATCAGATTTATAACGTGTATAATCACCGTCCTATTATTTAGTAGACTTAGTTTTAGCTAAACTCGGACGTTGAATGATTAATATATTTCAATGTGACATTTTCTCGGCTTTTTTTCTCGTAAGATATCATCACTGTTTGATACTATCTCATGGGGACGATTTTAGATTGAATGGAATTAATAGACGTAATGCTTTAAAAATTCATTAATTAAATCAGTCAAGCTTTTGATAAGAGGTTAATTAAAGTACACACAATGAATTCGAACTTTGGTAGCAGTTAATAAACCTGAGATGACAATGTTCTCTTGGCAAACCCAGATTGTTTACGCATATATGTAACAAGCTGAGATATGACTGTAAAATTCCATTCATGCTAAAATAGTTAGTTTGTTCATCGATTTTGATTAGAGTAAAGTTATCCCAAACAGTAATATGTGAATTATTGTATGCTAAGCCTATATATTAAGTAAACCCATGTGAATATTTATAGCTTGGTACATAACGAACATAATGAAATATTCATACACATCGACGAAAAAACACGTGCTTGGTTTTTCATTCACCTCAGCGCTGACGTCCCGCTGTTTTGTTACTATATTTACCCCCGAAGACTCCATTTTGGTAAATTTTGTCACGGAATAAAAAGGGTTAATGTTCTTGTAAATATGTATTTATTAACAATGAATATTATTTTGGTGTCGCACCGTTGGCAATAAAATACGCACATTACATGTAAATGTGTGAAGTCTGGCTAAGCGTTGACGTCATTACATCTGTTATATGCTGTAAGCTACGTTCTTGACGAGACAATGTCTGTCTCTTTACAATTGATCAAACGATTTGTTTAGGATAAACTAAACAAAAATAACAATGTCTACGCCAATTAAGATATCTTAAAACATTTAGTTTGATTTGATAGAGTACACTTTGAAAAAATAAATATTAAACGACGTTTTTTGGCAAAGTGCATTACTATCTGAAAATATCTTAATCTCCGTTACCATCCGAAAGATAAGTTACGTTCTTTCTTTCATTTTAATTGGTAGGACAAGACAACTGTCTGGTATGTACATATCGCAATGAATTGGTTATATAAACTGTTATACGTTTCAAACGCGACTTGTACACAAAGGTAAAACTAAAGACTATTGTTGTTACCCCCAGTCGTGTTTAGCATACTTAAATACCAAAACTAGAGCATGTTTGATAAGATAATGAAGAACCGTTGTTTTAAATATCTGATATCAGCCACCCCGCGACTACCCCACGCGAGGCTTCAGGTGATTATGATCGGGCAGGTTATCATTAATTGTTTGTCAAATCAAAATATTTGGAGCCTGAAAAAGTCAAAGTTTGCGATTTCGATGAAAAGGTGGATTATGAAATAGCAGCAAAAATGTCAATCGTGCGATGTTTCATATAATGTTGTCGCGGACATGACAATGTGGTCGAGATCGGAGTGGTTGATTGTGAAAAGAAAAATGTAAAGAATTTTATTAATTCAAATCTTCGAATTTCGCGCGTGATAAAAGTGTCTATTATTGAGTTCATTGGCAGGTTCAGTTTTCACAAACACGTACTGAAACTAATGAACTAGATTTACACAGCTTCAATGTTTGTATCAAACATACACAGCCAAGATTTGTTATGATTTTAGACAATGTTTTATCACAGCTCAATAAAATCACACAAATTTAACAACTTTGCGTGTAAAATACGTCGAGGCGCGAGCGGTATTTTACAAAGAAAGATTCCACATTTTACCAGTTCCGTTACAAGAAATCATTTTTGTATGTATTGGTTTTGACAGTGCTTAAATCATTCATAAATTATGTTCTAATTATTAAATGTTTGACGTGAAAAATATGCCGAGAATACTTTCCTTGTCGAATAAAATCTGTCTGAGACGGTATCTATTCAGTACAAATGTTTAGTGTTTTATGTACACATATTCGATAGGCAAATATCGCGCATCGTGAAACTGTCCAGCCATTCAAGTACACGCTCTCTGAACATTGTTCATTAACTTATATATGACGTGTTTCATGCTTATCAGTTGTAAATCGAATAATCTGCGAACACTAATCAACTTTTGCCGGAAACAAAGTGTTAAGCAGGTGCCAGATAAAATAAATTTGTATTTTTAACACTTGACGGCTTTAATGTACGGAACTTACTTATCGAAGCTCCGGAAGATTCTTCATTTCTCTGCATAAATCATGAGAAAAAACTAGCGTGCAGAATGAATGAATTACTTTTCTAATGTTGCGTTGTGAATTAACTGAAGTTTACAACTGTTGCACCTGGTTCTATGCTTCTGTTTCAAGTTTTTCTACAACAACCTAACGAGATAACGTGCACTTGTCACAACATATTTATGTCATTTAAACCAGAGATTTGTTTTACAGCATTAATAATGAAACTGCTCACTTTGCATTAAATATTGACGATACAGAATTTGGGAATATTTTCCATTTTGCACTTTCCATGTAATATTGAGGTTCGTGGATTATTAGTTTTATCTAGGAAACGTAATCTAGCGGTACAATCTTGGGCAGAGGTTGGTCAAACTCGATGCGTAAGACAACTCAGATTATCCATACGTTCCGATCACGTTCAAGAAAATGTTGAAATTTGTTGTGCCTAAACGAATTTTTTCATTTTATCTTTTCTTCATTATTGACATAACTAAAAGGATGCACACCCTGAACACTAACAAGAAGCACCATCATCGGCAGGGGACATCAGTACATTGTATTAGTCTTTTATGTCGAATAAGAAAGTTGTAAAAAAGTTCTTATGTCATAATTCGAATTGTAATATCATTACATTTAACCGAATTCTATTATGCGATAGTAGAATTCTCAATAATTAGCAGAATTGCTTTGGTACAAGATCTGATTTAATACAACGCGCAGAAAATGTCTGATATGTATTTACAGATATTATATTAGTTGAAAAATGTGGGAATCGATCCAAACTCGGAATCCTTGGAAATAGATACTGGAATTCTAAAATGCCAACTTTTCGGTTGTGTTTAAATATACGGTGTCAGATAACACTACAGTGCGATGACTTCCAGTAGTATGATTTGTTTATTCGCCAGTCGGATTATTATGCGGAAGAATTTCGTCTGCGTGTGTTTTTGTAACTGACACATATAGTCCGACTGACAGTCTGACAACAGATAGCGATCTAAGAATGTTCCTGTCGAATATTCTGGCACCAATCTATTATCGTTCGGTAATACACGTACTAAGATTGTATCATACGACCTCGTGCCATGGAACAATAGATGAATAGAAACCTTCAAAATGACACGAAAACATATCCTCAGTTTATTCACATTAGGTTTATGATGGCCATTAATTAGATTCAAAATATTCTTATATTCAAATATCTTTTACTACTTCAAGTATTTATCTAAGAGAAATACATATTGATAAAGTTACAGTGGGCTATTTATTTAGACGATAAAAAGTTATAGATTTACGGAAACAGGTTAAAGCACCGGTTTAAACCGATTACGGAGTTATCTTTACAAACCTGAAATTAAATGATGTCTTTGGGTATTGAACTTAACGGCGTTGAACCACATTATTTCAGTAATTTAAGGTTAAACTTTTAAGTAATTAGTAGTTATGTGTCTGAATCAAAACTATCATGTTCCTCGTTCCGTAAACAACACTCTACTGCAATGTATTCAGTTAAACCGACACGATGAAAAATTTGGCTGGTTGAGAATCGAACACGTCATCTCGGGGTTAATAATCTTGCCGCCATCTGACTTAAACTGACGAGCGTTCCACCTAATGGCAAGAACTCAATCACCGTCCGGAAGCGTACTGCCTCAAGTCTGGAGTCATATTAGTGTAGGAGATTGTAATGACTTATGTCTGGAATTAAGTCTTCGTGAGAGAGTGTACTGCTTCATGTCTGTAAATTAAGTCCCTGTGAGCGAACGTAAACAAGATCTCTGTATTTAAGTAATCGTGAGAGAGTGTAAGGCGTTATCTCAATGATCAAGTCACTGTGAAAGAATGTAAGGCGTAATCTCTATATTCATGTCACAGTGAAAGAGTGTAAGGCGTTATCTCTATAATCATGTCACAGTGAAAGAGCGTAAGGCGTTATCTCTATAATCATGTCACAGTGAAAGAGCGTAAGGCGTTATCTCTATAATCAAGTCACAGTGAAAGAGTGTAAGGCGTTATCTCTATAATCAAGTCACAGTGAAATAGTGTAAGGCGTTATCTCTATAATCATGTCACAGTTAAAAAGTGTAAGGCGTTATCTCTATAATCAAGTCACAGTGAAAGAGTGTAATGCGTTATCTCTATGATCAAGTCAGAGTGAAAGAGCGTAAGCCGTTATCTCTATTATCAAGTCATCTTCAAAGAGTGTAAGGCGTTATCCCTAAAATAAAGTCACCATGAGAGAGCGTGCTGCTTCATGTCTGTAGTCAAGTTACAGAGCAGTATCGTAAGTATGCCTGTCTGGAATCAGGACACCGTGAGTGAGCGAAATTTGTCTTGAATCAAAGCATTGTGAAAAAATATACTAGCGTATCTCAGGGAATATTCCGACAGAAACTTCTTTATTTTCATCTTTTCTAGAAAAACACATACAAGGACGTGAACAAATGCGGCCCCCATGCTGGAGTTATGTACTTTTCACACACGCAACATGTCATGAGGTCGTATAGAAATATGCTAAACGCAGGCAAACGGGTAAAAATCGAAATTTATTGAACACTGATCGACGGTATTCATGCGGTGACACACATGCTTCATAGACTTTAAGACGCCGATTACACTGAAAATATGCGCAATCTTCAAAAATTTAAATTCCTTCCTTTGAATTTAAGTATAAAAACTTGCTATCAATTTCACACAATCGCCAAGTATAGCTGTCTACATTTTAATTTTTAATAATTGAATGATCAGTAAATGGTAATTTTTATAATAAAGTAGAAGAATCTTTTTATTGTGTGAATTATTTCAAATTAAATGACAGTACTGAATGTTAGTCTATTGAAAATTACGGTAATGTAGACCCAAAATTGATTTATCTGTATAAATATGTTTAGGTCTCTTTCATGTAAGGTGCATGATATTGCAATTACAGTTGATATAAACTTCTGATAGTCATGGTTAGATTGCTGTCAGTTTTTAATACATTAATCGTTGAATTTAAAAGATCGGGCAATTATTAAATTTCACCAACTCAATAAAAAGTAAATCGATACAGACTTTTTGTTGTATATTTTGAATAAATTTATCGACTCAAAATGATGTTTGTCATCGTTGTTTGTTTAATCTAAGCGTTGACGCCTAAAATCACGACATATCAAAATCACGTGACGTTATTGTAACACGGTCTATCCAGGCTATAAAACAATACGTTTGTATTTAGCCTCTGTTTGTGAACATATCATTTATGATTCCTTTAATATACATTTTGTTTTTTATCTGGCAAGATCCTAAAGGCTCACGCTGTCAACAAATTTCCTGTAGCACCAGAATTTATTCCAAAATTATTTACACGAGGATAATGAACCAGAGCACGGTTAGGAATTCTATACTTGATAACTTATTGCGTACATACATACTTAGACTATACATTGAACTACTTATATTTCTCGTTGTTTTAATACTAAATCATATTTATCCCCTTTATGAAAAATTCCAAATCGTTCTTCGAGCTGTTGAACAGACTCTTTACCATAAGTGATATCATGACAGAGTTCCATAAGTTTTCTTACAAAACTAACAAGTAGCATCAACAGATCTGGTTGCTAGGGAACATATACCCTATCTCAAGCAATCTGTTTTGACGTCATCTTTTTTAATAAAATATATATAATTTTTTAACAATATAAAGAACTCTTTTTTTCGACACTATCTTATTTATGATAATTTTCATATCTGTCGGCCTATACAATACTCGTATTATAACCTACAAATGTTCTTTCTAAATTTAATTTGAACATTTTTAGTTTTCTATGGTGTCAGTGTATAGCATGTTCATCGCTGAAATTGATTATTTTTCCAACTCAAATCACGTGCAGATGGTCAATACATGCGGATAGCTATTGTATGGCTTGGAAACAAGACAATACAGACATAAGGCTTGACACAATGTTTTTATTGTTTACATGCTTTGTAATGAACAATTGTGGTATCATATATAAACATACAGAGATGTTTATAGAAAGCAGACAAGAATTTCCACATTTTCTCAAAAAAACAAATGCAACAAACTTATAAGATAAACATTTCAACATTTCAATGACGTCCTTTGTTCGTTCAAACCGATTGTTTGGTTATGTGGGCGGTTTTCAGGTGAATTCGGGATTCTTCAAAACTTTATACAGAAAGGCGGAAATGCTAACTTAATTCAGAAGTTCTGGGGAAAAATGTGCTGAAAAAATATCCAGATACGTCTACCAATCCTGTTAAAACTTACGGCACACCCATTCTGACAGGCATGTTTGTTGCAAACAATATTTCATAACATGAACACCCATATGGTTTAAGCAATATTTTTTATTGACCGAAAATAAGCAAAACCTGCCATATAGAAACAAATCCACCACTGAAAGAAAGGTAAAAGTTATAATCTCACGATAGTCGTGTTATCCAATCGTGCAACAAAGCTATGAACAATTTATCCGTGTACTGGAAGAAATGGTATACAGGATTTTTTTTTTTGGGGGGGGGTCTCTTTGGACCTGGTCCTGGCTCATAGTAGACTTAGACGTATTTCACAACAGGATTAAAAATTCCGAGTTTTTTTTAGTGTCGGATACTTTAAAAGATATTTTTTTTCCTCGGTTTATTAGGCAATTTGTATTTTTTTCCCGGTATTGCAGCTGCTTTCTTCAGCATTTCAGTTATATACCAGTGGGCAGTTAATCTAACCAGTTTTCCAAGATTCTAAACCAGTACTGGCCTTGTTCTCCACAAGTAACTGCTAACTTTTCCACAAGATTGACTGGCGAAGGATAACACAAATGGCGGTAAAGCAAAGTGTCAACCGAATCTTAACACAGAACATGTGCCGCATCCAGGACTCGCACTTACGACCCCGAGGTTCATTGACCGAACACTCTACGTGTTGAGCTTAGCGGACGAGCGGTAAATAAGACAAAAAGGGAATGAAAAATATTCACATGAAAATGTAAATATTTACTTAGTTTGAGACTTATATTAACTGGAGTTGACATGACATGAAGAGAGCTCTTACCATGCCTGTCCTGTCAGGATACACTGACTTTAAGACAGAAAAAAACTACAGTACTTTGAATGTCGCATTCAATTCGCCACTCAAACAAATAATTGAAAGACTGGTTAAAATTTTCACCGATTTTGTTTTCTGTTCTTCTGTTTTAAGTAGAGAAAATCAATTTTGAAGATACAATGGTTCATATCGTCTCATTATAAGAATTGAAAATGTTTCTTATGTACCTCCGAAGTAAAACACCATATTTTAGTGAGAACGATTTATTTACTGCTGAATTATGGGAAGTCTTCTTTTGTTGTATTTTTTAGTGTTAAATCCGTTTCCAGGAGAATAATTACAAGAAATATTACAGCATCGTTATCAAGTTCGACTTTATCCTTGATTAGAAAATATAAAAAAATTAAAACAGAATTATTTCAGTAATTGCTTTAAAAATAAAAGACTCAAACAAAATGTGACTAGATCCCATATAGGCAGACATATGACTTACATTTTCACCATTGTATTTCATGAACCATTTTCTAACGCTCAATCAAGTTTTACTACGAAATTATATAATTGTCCGTAGTAAGACATCAATCTATATCATGTTACACCATTTCTTTTTTAATTGGTACAAATTTACTTTCACGGACAGCTTTAGTCTGTAAATTTGTCATAAATCACACAGTAATGCTTGTTAAGCCAGCATTCTCCTGTAAGAAACGAGTGAAGAAATAACGGCGAATCAATTAAAAAGAAGAAAATGAGATAAATCTAGATCCGACTGTTTTCAAGGCCGAATTATGAGTTCTGTCTGGTTTGGTAAAACACATGTAAATATATGTAATTAAGCAAATACTTCGTCTGTTGTTTAGACAGTGATTATTGAAAAATGATTTATAAAGTCTGACCCATTCACGTTCTTACAAACATTAATAAGTCTGATTTTTTCTTATTTAGTGAAGGACGTTAAAGGACTATTTGAGATTCCAGGACACGCTTC
Organism: Lutraria rhynchaena; assembly: GCA_008271625.1. Lineage (NCBI taxonomy): Eukaryota > Metazoa > Mollusca > Bivalvia > Venerida > Mactridae > Lutraria > Lutraria rhynchaena. Next base: position 365,770 of record VIBL01000197.1, read on the forward strand.
GCGTCTTAATCTTGTGTAACGGTAAGACACATTAACGAAGATAGTATGGAGGCATACTATAATACGCGTGTATCTGGGGGCATCGTTACGAATGAGTATTCTTTCGCAATATCATCTACAAGTACCCAGTAAACGACATTGAAATCTCCCCAAAATGTCTTTTTTATTACAGTCAACAAAAAAAAAACCGCTGTAAAAATGTTTGGGTCGCGTAACAGCAAACCAACATTTATGAGGTTGGCCTAATTTAAGAATATTTGTATTTTGAGTCTTCACTTATCACAGTATCATCGTCATACAGTATGGTTGTTTGTTGATGCATAAAAACATTTGTACATTTGTACAGTTCGGGTGGTTTGTATTCAATAATGAGGATGATTGCATTCGTCACTAAAGCCAAAGCATGTTGTTACTTCTTTCTCTCATGTGACATGTGACTGGATGGGCTTCAAGATAAAAGAAATGAATTGCACGCGTTTGGACCAGCATTTATGACAGCCATTTTATCTTATGAGTGTCTATATATAACGTTGTTTCTGCAAATATAATGACTTAACAAAATAAAATACAAACATATACATGTACCAACCATGAGTGTATTTGTAAGTAAGATGTTACAACCACAAGATCTGTAAGCAAGTGCAAGTGGTGTGAAGAAACAACGTCTTCATGCAAAGATGGTCCTCATGTATATGTATCTGCTTATTTGTACTGTCACATTTGTAATTATGTAACGAAATGTGACCGTTGTTTACAGGTAGCCTCTATGTACATGTGGCGGCTAACTTTGATTTGACTTTGCTTATCACATAATAGTCTCTAACCTTTGAACACTTCAACTCATTGCACGAGCGTGGTAAATATCACGCATATGTATGCAATAAGAGTGATCGGTCTTCTTTGAACATTTTTATACATAAAATACAAAGCACAATTCTATTTTATCGTTTATTCTTGAATTTTTAGTAAAAAAATCTTAATTCACCGACACAGATGAAAACAATAAATAGATGACGTATGATTTACATGACACAATGTCACGTGACTTTAATGGTGATGTAATATACGTTAATTAAACAAAATCCATATACAACTTTGTTAAACATATCAGTAACATCTTTCGCATTTACAATAACATGCACATATTAAATGTTAGAACACATAAAACTGACAGGAGTATTTTGTACAAGTGTTTACACAATGCAATTATAAACGTGAACGTATTTCACGTGACCCAAGGTCCATATAGTGACCATTCTGTGTCATCATACATTAGTCAAATGAAAGATTAATTATAAGGATAATGCATACCAAAACTTGTAAATCAGAATTCTTATTAAAGATATTAGTATGAAACAAATTATTAGGAAAGTAAAATATATATTTAAAAAGGAATTAGTAACCGATTATTTAATTAAATAACACATTGCTTAACGACCAATTCATTTGTTTATTTCAGTACTTTTATTTGAAACAAATTCAACCAACTTTGGACATAATCAGATTTTCGAAATATCAAGTCATGTCACGTTTTTTTATATAAAATCAGGAGGCGAAATACGAGTTATAAATGTTAAAATAGATCTATTGCACATTGCCACCGTTTGATTTCTAGCAAAAGTATCGTTTTTTGCATTGATAACCTACAAGGCTAAAACTAAGCCATACTCTATCTCTCCGATTATGGAGATCGTTGTCTTTTAAAGTTCAATTGCACCAACTTCGTGAGAATACATACACTTGTAACACAGTCCATTAACGATATTTTATATGAAACTACATCAGCGCAAAGTAAAAATCGGGCTAAAAACAAACTGTTTCAAATTCTACGTATGAATGATTTAGATAATTTTTATCATTAGTTATTCTGTTCATGCGTGATTTCATTGTTGTAATTGTTACTTTTTGTACTGTTCTTAAAATACAAAAGAAAGTAAATTGAGATAAACAGTGCAACCATTTCTAGATTTGGAATCGGACTACAATATGGAATGTATTGTTCGTCAAAGACATTTAAAGTTTGGTTTGATATTCCGAAAAACAACCAAAGACAACCACAAACTCCACAAAAGGTCCACCATTTGTAGAACAAATAAAAAGTGGAAACATGGCACATAAGCCAAATGCACGAGATGTTTGAGTCAGTGACTAGGACACTTTTCATCAATTTTGTCGTGCTCATCACTTCACAATCACGCCAATCAAGTTCACTTCAGTAAAACCAGGAGGCGATCGTTTTAATCCACATAAGCCACAGTTCCTGTCACGTGATATTCTCACTCGAAGCTGTTTTGAGTTTATCGCCCAACGGAATACTGGCCATTGAGTTTTGCTATCACAGATAGAGGTCTATTCAGCTCATTTATGAGGCTTTATCTCGCACTGCTCTCTTGGAGGTGCTTCTCTGTAAACAAAACCAGAATAATTTATAATCAACAAAATCATTTCAACATTACAGATTTTGTTACAAGTTTTTATGTGCAGTAATTGACCTTAAAATCTTCAGCTGTTGAACCTTGTTATCGTATCATGATTTACAAATCTCGTTTTTCCCAGGATTCTCAAAGAGCATCAAGTGCTTTTTTTCTATTTTGAAACCACTAAATCTCTGAATTATTAGAAACACGTGTTTACATCTATTCAATGAAACAATGTACTTAAAGTAGGCTTTGTAGAAAAAACATGTTGCTATCATTGAATATTTACATGAGTCCAAAGCAGTATTCATTTATCTGATAAATACCAAACAAATCATTCTATTCCATTACCTTTCAAATGAAGAAATTGTTTAGTCTTTGCCAGACACATGGATTTGCAGTCAGATTTTCTTGAGAAATTATTGCCTTTCGTGTCGCAACCAATGAATTTTTCGCACTTTTGTGTTCTCGAATTAAAGTACCATCTTTTGACTTGGTCGTCGCAGTTAAACGCATCTTGGCTCAAATCCAAACTACAGTCTGTGTGCGCAACTTCCGGTTTCAACATTGCCCGAAGCCTGTCCCTTTTCTCAATGTATGCATATCGGCATTCTTCCTTACAGAATCGTTTCCTACCAAAGTTATTACCGGATGTTACACAACCCATGAATCTTTCGCATTTTCCAGTCATTGCATTGAAATGCCATCGCCTCCGTTTGTGTTTGCAATCGACAGCAGCCATTGGAAGCGCTTGTGAACACAGATTGCCATCACTTCCGGCGGACCACCATTGGTCAGGTTCGTCTTTTTGAAAATTCTGTGGAACTTCTGGCCAATTTTTAAGATAATCATCCTTCCGATGTGTTTGAACAGCGTTTACATCTTCTGAAAATAGAATGTCATATCCTCGTTACATTCATTTGTTTAAAGAATAGGGTCATACAAAACTGTGTACCTGAGTACTAAAAATGTTTTCGGTCCTCGTATTTAAGTTACGGAATTTCAAGTTCAGTGTCCGTTCATTTAGTAGCGAACTGGTGTAAACACTTTGACAGCCAAATTCAATTTCATTACAAGATAAAGTGTAAAGAATGTGATAAATCTTCATCGGACTTCATTTTATATTTGTTTTATTGTTGATGTAAATAATTACTAACCACCACTGGTCTTGATACGACAATAGATCGACTAACATTAACGTCGTAACTAGGTAACCTTGCGTTTTGGTACAGGCTTGGTTTATAGCATGTTGACTGTTTTTGAAGTAACGTGAATAACGAATTACGACAACAGCCACCTGGACCGATGTATCTGTTTGTACATTTCGTTTAAAATTACTTCGGGTAAGAAGGTTAGATCGTAAATTTACTTAAATTTGACCACGTAAGGATCTCTGTTCATTGTTGTATTGCTAAATGTGGTAATTGTGTCTACATATTGAATGTAAATGTTAAATTAACAGATTGTCTTCATTGTAACATGACTCTATCAAGAATCTGATACTACGATAATAGGTTAAAGACAAGCTGTCAGTGAGGATGTACAATAAACATAGAAATACTTCAAAACAATAGATAAATCAAAGTGTTTTGTTGATTTTATTTGAGTTGTAAAATAAATTAATTCCGGTGTTTGTTACTACTTATACGTTATCAAGAGTATTAAAAGATGTTTAACAAACGTTTAACTAGTACTTTACTGTATAACGATCATGTAATATCTAGCAACTATAATATGTTCGTCTTTTTTATGTGAAGCATCACGAATTTCAAGATATCTAAAATATTTTTATATCGTACTATTATCGACCGGATTAACCTACAGCGATTTACCAGCACGTACCGGACCGAACTTTAAAGCATACCCCAGTTCACAGCTGAACCTAATAATGTTATTATAAGAAAACCGGCATCTTAGAAGTGCGTGCCAAGTCACCAAAAATACATAAAATATTTGGTAGTTTATATGCAATAAAATACAATTATAGAACATTATTTTACTTCAATTTAACGGTCAATTTGCACAATATGCTGAGTTTGAATGGTATGATCGTGTTGTGCTTTACCCAGCTCACATGGAAATAATTCGTCTGGCGACACAAATCTTATATCTTACATGTAGTTTCAGCAATATGGCTGTTTGAGATCGCATGGATAATTACAGATATTTCCACATCCTTTGTATTAGATGTGCATTTTTTTTATTAAGTCACGATTTCCCCGAGATAGATAACTATTTCCCGGAAGGCCATGCTTATCAGCGTATTACTGCGATTTAATTACACTTCATATCAACTTGCGCTGTTTTTTCTCCTCGATTGAAGTTCAAAAGCGTCTGTTTTTACGTGAGTTTATTTAACAATCAGATATGAAATATAATTCGTACCTGATATATGTAATAATATTGGAGTGACGAAAATATGCAAAGAATGATAAAAAGGGACACGTATAATTGATGAACAAAAGAAACAGAACTGAAAGTTTTATCAGGTATTTGTTGAATACATATCTTGAGATAATAAATTTGGCTCATACTTGATTAAAGTGTTGAACTGAAACAAATTGTCATTTATCTTATTTTAATTGATGCAAATGTATGCCAATTCGTATTAACCCTTTTTAAGAAAGTTATCACCCAAATTTCCGACAAAAGCAACAATTTCGTCAAGAATATTAAAATTCCACACTTTGTATTTGCATTTTATTGTTCAACACCGCATTCCTGACTGTTTTCGGTGTAAAACATAAAAACAGTATTGTGTTATTGTTACATAATTTAATGTAGTATGTATGTATGTATGTAAATTGTGTTACCGTTTACTTTGTACTAACATTACACTAGGGTCATATACAGTATGAACACTTTGTAAATATGTCTAATATAAGCCACATTGTGTCTGATGGCATATTCTGTAGAGAGGTTTTTACGCTGATTTACTGTGGTTTATTTAATCAGTCGCTGATGAGGCATTTAATTCTACATCAAAATACATTTATCCCATGATTGTGTTGTTGTTGTTGTTGCTGTTGCTGCTGTTGTTGTTGTTGTTACCGTATGATAAACACTTTAATAGAAATGCATACGAACATTTACTGTTTCCTATGATGTTACATAAATGCACAGTGAAATATAAGATGGCCTGAACAAATTGAACTCATATTGTATATGGTTGAAACTTAAAAGATCAAGCGTTTACATTGACCTCTTAAGTAGATTTGTATCCATTAGTTACAACGCATAACAGAACAATGCCTTATGAAGATTTGCCGCCAAGAATCGCGTTATTTGAATTAAAGTCCTTCATTGAAATGTTTCTGATTGTACAATACTGCCCCGGCGTTTTATCCATTGTTACATTGGATTATTCAGAATTAGACATTTTGATGTATGATAAGATGTTGACCTCTGGATGTGCAAGTCGGTATATTTTCATACCACAAAATACGAATCACTGCATGTGTGACCTTGAAATGTTTTCATGAAGTCATATATCATATATACTTCGACAAACATTCCTTTGCTTTCATGAATATTTATGTTCACACCATTCCGACCCGTTAGACTTTGTCTATCTTTTCGACTTAAGCTCAAAATCCGTCCGTTTGATAAGTGTTGAACTATTTCTTCCGTAAACAGGCCTAAGATTCCTTAGTACGGTAAGCATGTAAATATTGTGCTGTACAAGTCGTGTTCTATTGGCTGTTAACATTATTTTAGAAGTCACTATCCGTATGTTACCCTTACTATCTTAACTCTTCAACAACATAAGCTGACTATGAACATGGCATACACCTTCAATCAAAGATATACATCATAGCAAAAGGGTAATGTTGTACTTAATCCAGTCTATGCCAAGGTATCATTTAGATACATAAGCACTCTTATGCACGTTTTTACAATATCGACCGCCAGCTGTTTGACGTTTTCTAATTACTTTTTCCCGGAAATTTTCTAATAATAAGACATAGTTTCTTTATAATGTTGAAGAAACGTAATTTATTTATGAATAAAAGCCAGTATAACGACTGGCTTCAGAGCATATGGTGTAAGAAGATATACAAATATTTGTTTGATAACTTGAAATACTCCAAAAGCATGTACCTGTATTCATTCTTATATTAAAGACATTATGTACATGTATATAACTCACGTTACTCATCATATAGAAGTCAGAGGACTGGTGGGGTGGAATGGTTCATCATTGTGCATTTGGGACAAATAAAACAATAATACTCATATCCTAGGCATGTCCAGAATACCCTACGATTTAGATCACGTAAGATTACATAAGTACACAGTGAATGATTTGATTGTCATATTTGTATCATTGCGCAGTAATGGTTTAGACATTGGAAGTGTTGACCCTTGTAGAGTTTTGAATAATTAGACACAGATGAGACACTGGCAGAGGCTTATTAGTGAAAACATACCAAAACATACACATGTTTCTTGTAACAGTTCACAACGTATGTGGCCCACGAAATATTTCTACTCTATCTTCGTACTAGGTGTGTAAATAAACAAACTGCGTGTCACAAACTTTTTGTTCATTAAAGATTTATCTCCATCAAGTGTTATTTTAACAAATGCCTGAGTGAAGTAACTTGTATCTCGTTACAATTACAAATAACTATAATCACATTTTTAACTCTTCAAATACGATATCTCAATACAATGATAATAAAAGTGTTATCTAGATGTATAATCAAAGGTTAAACAGAGAATGAACACTTTTTTCGCTTTGTAACCAAAATGTCTCACTCCCATACCTAAACAAACAAGCGACAGATCTGATTTGGCCCAACGTGAAACAGTGTCGTGTAAATACAATGCACACGGTGAGCTCTCTTATGTATGACGTGTGGTTATACAAACATGTCCCTTCTTCAACAAGATACCCCACACTGCTTTAGGTAATTAAAGGTCGCTAATTTCTTAAAAAGAAAACAATGAGGCAGATCAAAGAACATAACTGAACATCTGATGGTTTACTTGTCAAATGACATTGAAACTTTGCTTGCAACAAGTGAATGTGTCATTCAAACCTTTCCGTGGGGGTCTGTGATTTATACTTCAAAACATGCCTTTAAGTCAAGGCTCAGATTTTAAGTGATACTAGGTTAATACCAAGTTGAATGCCCTGTGTTTGTATAAATAAATACACAAAGCGTTTTGTCAATAGCTCAGTGAAGAAGCTATTTTCAGTAATTACTATATACTAGTATGGATAATAATTTGCAAAAGTCATCGTGACGGTTATGTTGTTAAGATCAAAGTTGACAGAAATATAATCCGTGCTACTTTAACAAAAATGTCCCATAAAACAGTTTTGTTGCAATTTTGACGAACCATTTATTAAAATGATTAAATAGCTTTGTAAATTCACAAAAAGTAATTACAATTTGCAAAATACACTTTTATGACAACGTGTTTTGCGTTCAAATTCAGTTTATCTCAATATTTAAGTTTTTTTGCAATTATAAAGTCATAAACATTAAATGAGTGACACAACTTAATAATGTCACACAGATAGTTTATAATCTCTAAACGACATGAGTATTACTTCATTTAATCTATTTCTTCCAAGTACACTTCGTTCAATCCCTTGCTTCATGGATTGCATTAGTAAATTAATTAGACACTAATTAGAACTATGTAAGTGTTTAGTAAGGCTTTCACAAGACAGTGAATCCTCTGCAAGATTGGAATAATTATTACCTTAAAAGACAAACTCTTGATTATAAAATGTCCATTTAAAATAACTTTAGTGCAATAGTTCTACTAATATTTACGTACAAATGGTGGCATGTTTGCAAACATACGATTAAGAAAGTATGACACCTTGAATTTTTGGCACTTTTACGACACAGAAATTTAATTAGTTTCGTGATCATTTACATAATATATTGTGACAGAAATGAGTTTTGAAAATTTTGAAAACTTTATGATGACGTAAGCATTTACATGAAAAAGTTCTTGATTATGTGTCTAGCTGGCGGTTTGATCCGCAAGTAAGTTAAGTATGTAGTATCATTAGACGTGGAGAAAACCGCTAATACCGTGTATTAACGATCTCATCATGTCCATAAAGTGGAGCAGGGTTTTACGAGTTTCAAGTGTTACGAGAAAAATGTAAAAACATGTTGTTGTTGTTAATAAAAATACCACAATAACTCAAAACAGATCACTCTAATCTTGAAGGGTTAATTTTCTTTTATCACAAGCTTTGGATCTATTTATAGCTCAAGGTTTATAACAATGTCATAATTCAGACTATTTTATCAACGTATTAAAAAGCGCGGTATGCTAATCTTTCTCGGCGTATTCCATACATTTTTTTCATGAATGAAATATTCTATCTTATTTTTGATACTATTCAACACTTCGTTGTTTGGTAGCCTATTTAAAATATGTATACTGTTTTCAGTGTGTTAATGATGATTACTTGATGAAAAGAAATCGTTTTTTTAAACTAGAATTTAACTTTAATCATCAATTTAGTGGTCAGCTTTGAAAACTATTCTAGCCATTCGTAAAGAACATTGTGCAATTTAAGCAGGTTTCATAAAAAATAGAAACTTCTGAACTACAGTCAAACCTGCGAACAAAGGCCTTTCTTCGGAGGTCAGTTTGTTCTAAATAGTTCATGACGGTTTTTCAAAGAATGGCCTTTATTCACAGGGTGGCCTTTAAACGAAGATGGTTCCAAACACAAGTTTGACTGTATGTCGTTGTGGTGATATTGGTAAAGCTGTATGTTTACTTACCAACACATTTAGTTTTCGCTCGGCATGGCTCAGTTTCACAATCTTTTGGCATTTCAGCAACACAAACCGTACCTTGTAGACATAGAATCATCTGGAAAGATATAGAAACAAATAATGAGAAACAATTACAGGTTTAAACACTAAATATCCTCGATACTACAAGAATAAACCGCGATTGTCAATTTTGTACCTCAAATAGACTTGGTTTATCTTAAATGTGACTAGAACTGAAATCTTATCTCCACTGCTTCCTGAAAGAATTGACGATTAGGATTCAGCCAAGAAAATTTATCAAAACTAATCATCATTATTTGGTTTGATTTACTATTGAAACTTCACCTTCGTAAAACATGATACAGCAAACTGCCAAACATCTTTAAAGCCTATTTTAGATCGGATTTTGATACCAGACAATACAAACGATGATTAAGTTCAAAGAACGAAGCTGATAAATCCTATAATAAAACTCAATAAAGAGAATACAAATACATATCATTTCAGTAACTTGGTTGCGCATTGATGTTCAAATAGCACTAACCATGCTTGACATTTGAGACTAAGTGCCGGATCACATAACGTAATGTTCAAGAATTATTCGTATTGTGTCATTAGAATGATTATCCAAAAGTCTGTGATGTCGTAATCAAGTCCAATTTTTCGGTGACATTTAGAAATCTTAAAGGTGACAAAACGTTCTAATATTTATATACTCTACAAATCTCATACTCAAACTTCCGACATCTCATTTGTATTGCGGATAGTAAATACGTCTGGCTTGGAATGTGTTTGGTCTCCGTGTAAATGTACAATTAAGCGTGATTCATTTGTTTAAAGCGCTTGTCACATTGAACTTATTCATAAATATTTTCTTGCATCTTTTGTGTATAACTTTTTTTTAATTGTTATTTTTATTCAAAAGTTTCAGACACAGATTTTGGTCAACAGAAAAAGGGGTCATTGCAAGGTTAATCGTCACAATTAACTTAAATCTTTAATAAATCTACCATAAAGTATGAGCGCCTCAAGTGTCGCAAAAAATAATAAAGTTGCCATATAAAGTACATAATATATTCATGACGAATGGGGATATACTGTAGTGGTATGTAGGAGATACTGTCACGTGATCATGTCAAAGTCTAGTTTTGTGTCTTCATGGAATACAATTATTATTTAATTTTGAAAAAGTTTACATTTAATCAGCGCTCGTTTCTTTGACAAATCGCACATATTCCTCTTCTCATGTACAGTATTAAGAAATATATGTAAAAACATTTATGTCCGTTACAGAAAGTAACGTTTGATAAAAAAATATCATAGAAACAAATAAAACAGAAAGCGACTTATGTTTTTATTACTTAACATCAATGTCTCTTCTGTTAAATCTATCAAAAATTCGGTTCAAATAAGCCATTCATAAATACACTAACAAGCAATTCAATATCGACAGTTTCCGGAAGACGCCGAAGCTTACCGAACATTAACGATTCACGGCGTTACGCAACATTTAAATTTTCCGTATGTACAAGTATATCGTGATTTTAATTCCTTATAGCCTCGTCTATTAATTATTACCCAGTGTTTGTATTACAAATTTCCTTTAATCTGTAATTAGACCAGTTTTTACATGACTTGGTCGTTAAGATAAAGTCATTATAACGAAACAATGGGACAGATTCAGATTCGGATTTTCTTTCATATCAAATTGAATCGCTCGCTGATATTTGATGTGGCACCTTGATGCGGTAATTAGCTGATAACCTAACTTTGTATCAAGCTTTCTCGTGTCAAGGGTAATATATACATCACTCATGTTGTAGACGGAAGGTCAATTTTCTATCGTATTGTTAAACACGCATGTAATGAAGCACAAGAGTATGAGAAAGAATTAGTCTACATAAATGAGTCGTGCAAATTCAGATAATTGTTTCTCAGAATCGGTACAACACTTCTGAAAATAATAGCAAAGAAACTATTCGGCACGTATCGGAGTTTTCTTCTGACCGGAGATTCTTTCTGTCAACGCCCGAAAATTGTCCGATAGCGGAACGGAGAGGAAAGAGGAGTGGTTTTAAAACCCGGATAACACGTCCCAACCCCGGTTGTCTAAATGACGGAAGCTAGTACTTGTCGGCCACCAGCACTTGACAAACTTACTATTAAAAGTGTCAGGTACTAGCTTTATACCCCTTAATTAGTTTGTAAAATACCTTAAACAAAAAGTGTAGATTACATTTATATCCATCCAAACAGAGCGCGATCAAAGACACTAATATGTTTGTTTAACACTATTATCTCTAAAGTTTGAATTGTTATAAATTCTACACTAAGTTTTACATAAATCATAAACTTTAACGCCATTAAACTTGAAAGACCATTTCATTACCAGCACAGTAAATCTAGTGTAATTTTTTTCCACATTGGTTGACAATATAACATTCTCCAAGCGATTATTTCTTAATTAATGCGTCTAATTAATTCAATACCTAAATTGAATCTGCCAAAAACGCCAGATTAAGTCAGAAATATAGGTTTTGAATTGTGTGGGGGCAGTCCATAAATTTCAAGATTATGTCTTTGCCACTCATTAAAAACTAATTTACTCAGCATACTAGTTTATATTCCTAGCAGACTAGGTTTGTTGACATATTTAAAGGAAATAAACGAACCAAGGACGAGAGGCTAAGTATGTAACCGAATTCTAAATATTCTGACAATCTGAACTTTGCTTCACAAGCAGTCTGTTCACTATTATTAATTTGCTTGTCAGGAATTCAAAGGTCAAACGCGAAATTTAATTAAAACTTGCACGTGTAAACAAACAAAGACATTGGCAATTTTATGGCCGCACCGAGCCGGAGAATTAACCTGATAATTTGTATGACAAGATGCTTGTGTATTCACGCGTTCGAATACAAAACCTGATACTTTAAGGGTTATGGCACAATCTCGCTCTATCAGAGCTCAACTGGTGAGACATTAATACAGGTGTCGAAACTGTATACGGGTGTTTTTCTTTGTACCCCGGATCGGATGGTAATAAACAATGTACGTTCGTGACATTAAATAACTGGCAGCCACATAGTTGAGATAATAAGCCCGTTCTAATACACTTGTAATTGATTTTTGTACTTCAAGAATTTAAACATTCGTTGTTTGTTGATCATTTACATTTGGCTAATGATTTAGTATTGTTGTTTATAGCCACCACGTGTTCCCATACATACATATGTCAAGTAGAAATTCGAATTATATATTATGTCTGCATGATACTTAGGTGTAAATAAAGCTAGTTCTTTAATAGTCATGGATGTTCACACAAACGATTGTTGAAATGAAACAAACATCATACAATACGACCTTTGCGGACTAAACGCGTTTTTGTTGCATTTCTAAGGAATTTATATCAATAAATATGCCATAATAATATAAATTAAATTCTGCAGAACACCTGGAATAGACCATATGTTTAAATATGTTGTCACCCGAATATAATACCTTCATAAAACTGCTGGATGTGCTCACTAATCGGAGGGATATATACTTTACGATCCATTTTATTTCAAAATTATCACATTCGTGGTGTAGTTTCATGCTTGATTGGACCAAATATTGCAAATCATTGTTGATATCATGTTGTTAATGCATTTACTATCGAAACAATCCATAAGATAAGAAAAAAGGCAAAAAAAAAACGTTTTGACACTTAAATGAGTAAATTAGAGACAACATCGTATTGTGGAATGTTTAGGGTCAACACTTGATGCAAATAATGTAGGTTTATCATCAGGCATACCCTTATAATGGGTAGTAAAATCTAATACAAGTTTATTCCCAGCCTGAATTTATAGAATGTATTGACTTATTTTACACTAATATGCAGTTGGAGCTTTATACCATGCGACTATTCATAAGCCTATTATATACAGTAACTTTAAGAAGTCTTCCTGACAAACATGCTTATGTTGCATTCTGTAGAGTCTTCTTGTCGTATAAGCAGAACAGAGATTCTTGTAATTCTATCTTTATTCATTATATAAGTCATTGTTCCGTGTAAATTTGTTTATGAAGTATAATGTTGCAACCTCAATGCCTCTTCCTATTTAATTCATTGAACACATTGCATAACACGCTGTCAATAAGCTTACTAAGCACAATTGTTTAGCGACTTACTAAGTTAAATGATGTGTTCAATGCTTTATACAACCAAAATTGTCGCCAAAGTGCTAAAGAGCGTTTAAATGTCAGAGTCTTATTGCGAGGCTTCAATATACATTTTTGTAATACAGATAGAAAGGCATATTAAGTCCAGACGGACATTGTCACTGCACGTTTTGTTTCAAAAGCAAGCCTCCAACACAAAAGTGCTACATTTTGAGTGTTTGTGTATTGTGTAATAACTAAACTGGATACCTTTCTAATTTCTATGTAAATTCTATGTTTGTTTAATTTCAATTGAAACCGTAAAATGATTCTTCGACAACCTGTCTGTTTGTTTATACTTCGGTGGTATGTATGTCTTTTAAGCATTAATCACGCTAAACTGAATAAAAAGACACACATATCTCATTTGAATAACTTTGTAGCTAGAATGGGAGAGATTTGGTAACTGCGTAGAAAAATAAATTATATCTCATTTACAACTGGTACCGCAGATAATTGCAAGGTGTCGCGAATACTAGGACATGACATCTTATAAGTTCACGATTAACATAGATTATTCCTATAGTAATTTATTCCTCTATTTCAAACCAAGTTATAATTACACTGTATACTCATATATAGACAATAATACTATAAACGGATAATATTTTGACCGGACAGAGAAACACCTTAGTAAACAAACAACTACATTGAACGCCACGTGTTTGTAAATAGACAGCTTATGTATGTTTATCATTCTGCTTTCGCAATGTAAGTCCGACGATTTAGTAAACACAAACATGATACATGACCGTATGTTAAAGAGAGGACACTGAATGAATAACGACCTTCAATGTTCTCGTGTATACAGCTGTTGAAAAGAATCAAGCCAAGGTCAGGTCAAAGTATTTACAATTTAATCAACAAAGCTTACATTCCGATATACAATGAAAAGTTCATAATAGCAATGTTTTTGTTATTCCAAATAGCCATCCAGTAATTGCTGGCGTGGGTGTGCAGTCGGCAATCAGATTTACATTAATTCTTGATTAAAAGTGTAGATAAGTGAAATAAACGTAAGATACAACAGTTACTCTGATCCTCAGGGTTAAAGAAGGTATAACAGATAGTAATTTCCATATCTTATTGTTCCGATTTACATTTACAGATACTGTATGTATAAATACTTGATGGGGATCTTAATTAGTTTAATATCCCTATTAATGCAACCAAAGAAAGACTAACATCTTACACGAGCAAAAACAACATGAACAATGAAAACGACAACTAGAACAACAACAGGAGCAACAACAACAGCAGCAACAGTAACCATAGCACTAGCTGCAGCAACATCTACAACAGCAACAATAAGAAGAACACTGGCAACAACAACAGCATCAAGAACAATAGCATCGAAAACAAGCACATACTTGGAAACAACTGCGACTTAGTTATAAGGCCGTCAACAAGATTATACCAGTTGTATAAAAACACCACCAAAGCTAAGAGCTTGTAACTTGTAGCTGCTACACGAACAACACAGCTCAGAGTGGCGACAGTGAAGTAAAAACAAGGAATGCACATAAAACGCACAATGACACACAAAAAACTGCGAATAAAACTCAAGCCACAACACGGATTTTATATCAATTATAACAAAGCGAAACAAGCATTACTCTGGTCAAGCAAAAGTACTACTTTGACAATAATGAGACGTGTTTGTGATTATCTTGACATAGTTGTGAGTTGTAAACATTTATTTATTTTCTCACATCGTCAGTTTTGTGAACGTAAACAAAACGACTCGATGTACACTTTAGACATATCTGGACAATGATATCTTCGTCCATTTAATAAAACAAACGATGTAGACGCTGTAAATAACAACTATTCTAGGAATTACACGTAAACGTGACACCTCAAAACAAAAACAGAGGTTACAGGTTCACAAAATGTTCCTTTGTTTGTTGCGATTTTAATTAATTAGCCAAACGTGATGTTCTACAAACTATAAGTCAGTTCACCCACTGCTTGTTATTATTAGTTATTATAAAGTCCTATTTACACTACACAGATACATTACAATCAGCTAAAATGTTTGGTGCCCATATTTGAGACAAACAAAGAGCAACTTGATATAACGGGAAACAACGAATGTGCTATGTCTGTTGCTCTGCAAGAAACCACGATTGATAGTTATATTATGTAAAACAAATGGCAGCAATCCTCGCTCCAGAATCCATTGAGTTGGATTTTCTTGAATTTATGTACAGCAATAAGCCAGGATGATTGCAGCTATCTGGATTCATACATTTTCCCTCTCTCCCACGCAATCGTTGAAAATAACTTTGACAAAACATGATCAAGGCGTAAAAATTCTCGTATCTCAGTTTGGTAACAAGATTAGTGAAGGACCGTTAAGTTTCGTATAAGTGTTATCAAAATGATTGGGATGTTCTAGCTATTTGAATTAGTATATAATTACACACTTCAGCCTGTAATAACAACCATTGCGGGGGTGAGACAAGGTGCCATCTAAGCCATTTATTTTTGGAGCGATTCTTTGAGCGCCACTTACACCGACAGCTGCTTTCCCCATACATCAGGATCAAAGTCATCACCTCAAATACATAACATTGTTCGCTAGCTTTTCAACTTCACATAAACCTGTATCGGTAACATCAGAAGAACTTGTATACATACGCCTAAGGTGAAATTTAGAATCTCTTTTGCAACTTATTTATTCGTTAGACAAAGAGCTTGAGACGCTACTGCGGTCTGTTACACTGATTTTAGGGTTTCCACTTTTTCTGGCCGTGCTATGATGCAGTACTGGGCATAGATTAGACATGAAGCCACCATATGTCGAACATTGGAATTACAAACACTGTTCTGACCTGGTAACCTTGATGGATGCCGATTCGTACATCTGATCTACCACATATGTTACATCTTCTGTGTCATAATTAGACATTTGTGTCATTCACAAACTTGTTAAACCATGGCAACACTCCAAGCAGATTTGTTTGTAAAATTTTGTAATATAAATGTCAGATTAACTTTCATTAGAACAAAGATAATCTTATTAACTTACTTCATACTCATTAAGAAAAGTGTTTTTTACTACTAAACAGTTGTTCGTTCTGTTAGTTTAATTGCATACGGTACGGACTGTAAGTCATATGGCACGTGCTGAACGGACTTTTATAGCTTTTCTGACAGCGTTACATAACTATATATGAACAGTATTTGTTATCTGGCATTATCATGAACAATAAACAAACATGAGACCTGGAAGTGCCGAGATGAGATGTATGTATGTATATCATGAAAGAAAAGGACAAAAAGAAAGAAACTTAAAAGATAAACAACAATTACCTAGAATTGCGTCAATAATTTAACGTCTGACGTCACTTCCCGACGTCTGCCTGACTGCAATAAATGCATCGACGTATAAGCGGACATTTGAAAACCCATCTGACAGAACATAATCGCTGAAAATTACCGTGATGATCTAAAAAGGAGGGAAACCCCATGTATGGAAATATCGCATTATAAAATCTAAACCCGCAGCTGATAATGCTCATAACGGTAATGATATTCCTATAAATATAGATGATCGATTTACAACTGTAAAGAAATGGGTAGACACAGTAACCTAGACGTCTGCAAACGTCATTATTCTTCACAGGATAGAGATTTAAGAAACTGTACATTCTATATATAGGTATTAGACAAAATATAAAATAATTGCGCACTGTTAATAGATATATTTGGTGTAGATGTTATTGATCAATCAAATGTTAACGCTTATAACGTGATTGGAGAATTATCTTCACAGTTAATAGTGTGACATTTCGTGCCCAACAATATTGATAATACAAATTAGTATTTCCCCTCAGATCTGACATTTTAAAGAAAAAGAAAGACCAGTCAAAGACTAATAAATTAATGTTAAAGACATTTGTTTCAAAGCTGGTCAGACTATGAACAGTTTTTGGATCCAATAAGAATCTTGTAATGTACCGTATTATTATTTGTGCTAAAAAGATTTGATTTAATGCCTAACTTCTGTTTACTAACATAATTATGTTGTAATTCGAATATATTCTGTGACCCATTTTGTTATTAAAATGACAAAATGCTGCTCTTTTTTTAATAATACTGCTCATAAGTAATGTAATATCATCATCCCTATAACGCCCTTTCCAGGAAGCTATGTAAAAGGTATTTGAGATTAAACAAAAATGTGTGATTGTAATTGTCCTCAGATAATGATATGATGCAAATGTCAGTGTTGCTCATGTATTGATAAGCGAAATAAATATCAATGTTCAAGTTAATGAAGTAGGCGTTGATGACGACAATATGGCGCATAAAAACGAAACTACTAATGATTGAAAATGCTGGCGGTACAATTACTAAAAAGAATGTGGTTACATTAATGAATTAATGAAAGCACGTGGTTGTGTAGGAAAATAGAATGTCCTTCGCTAAGTACTCTTTTAGGTGGATGAAAGGCGTGTATAAACGACCGCTACGTTTGTTTCAATAGCTGCTGATGCTGAAGTTAATGTTATGAATATCTTCATGAGACGGGTAGAAGATATACTTGAAGAATAACAGAGAATGTTCTGTATAGAACTGATGGACTCTAGAGATAGACAATTTTGAAGAAACGAATACAGAAATATAAGTGTTAGATAAGACAATGACTTATAAATAAACATGACAAACATACCGAGCAAGGATCGTAACATGTACACGTTAAATCTCCTTCCACATCGGAGACAAATCCAAACGGGCAATGATTGTTACATATGAGTGTCTGTCGCTTGTTCATCTCTTCTGTTTTTTCCAGAATTGTATGGCTTAAGCTGTGTCCAAATACCGACTGAAAAAATCAAGTATTACTGCGTAAAACACTAGATTACAAAGTCAATACAAAAATGTTCATTCACTCGGGTCACTTTGATAATTTTACGAAAGCTGGAAAATAACAATATGATTACAACATGCATGTCTGTTAACAAAAAAAACCACTTAAGTTTTCCTCAATAGTCATTGACTAAATATTTCATTACTGAATCAGAAAAGGCGATGATTATTTGGACCAACCATGTTCTTCCGGCCTCGGATCAACTTGTTTTGTCATGATTACAAATTGACAATTAGGACACACCTGAGTTTAATGCATATCCGAGAAGATGTTTCACGTGATTTATGATTTCATTTAATTGTCTACACCATCAAATCTCTATACATGATACTTACGAGGTGATATAACTCTTAATGTTTTCTGATATGCGTTTGCAGAGATATACTTCATTGTTAGGTGGAGAAAAAAAACGCATATGCTCAAGTACTCATATCATATACTGAATGAATAATGAATGCTATGTAAGAAGTGATTTAGGCGTGGAGTTTAATCATTTTTCTTATTCGAACTATTTTGTGATATGTTTATATAATCATCCAAAATGCCATTTAAACCGACTCTTTGTTTTAATGTTACGTAAGCTTATGAAACATAAAGTTAAGCGTTTTATTAGTTTAATCATATACGTTATCAGGACTCGAAAAGTGGAAATCCCCAGTTGGTCGCTATAAATCTGAGGACACAGTTATGTATTTTTTCTTTAGTAGTCTAGGCTATTATGTTACACAATCGTATTATCTGCATGTAGTGCGCATTCTTTTTACGTCAAGTAATAAATTAAAGCAATATAGATATTTCAGAAAGAGTTCTATGAAAGTTATGTGAAGTGATACGATTATATATGTATATATTTGTTTTCTCTACGTGATAAATCGTGGTATTATTTCCGCGTGTTTTAAAGATAGGGATGTCTTTGTTTTACGAGTAGGTCTATATTGACGGCAACATAAAAGTGTGTTATTAAACAGTTTCCACTATCATTATCATTATATCACGCTATGTTACAAAATAGATATATTTTTAACCACGGTTTTAGATCATCACACTATAAATGTCGCTGCATGCTCTACTTTTCCGTTTAAACACTTGAAAATACTTACACTATAAGCAGCTAAGGACCCCTCACATTCAGGTACTTCATTCAATCATTAAATCGTAATTAAGAGCAACTTTTATAAGCCTCATTTACAATGTAGTATCCTATTGTATGACAATTGTAATACGTGTCGAATGTGAAGTACCAAATTTGTACATTATACTACTATATACATTCCAACATAAAGTATCTAGTTTAACATGTGACATAACTAAACAATGTCATTCATTTTGAACACCATATATCCATTGAACATTTTTGATTCATTGGTAGTGTTTAACTCATTGCAAAATTGATTATTGCGAAATAATGGACTAACTGAAGTTAGACAAAACACATGATTTTCTAACGTGTTCCAAAGTGGAACAAAACAACATCAGTGCAATTTCGCATAAATTAACGTAACCATTAACCAGTAACGTGGACAGAGTTCACAGACACGACTGTAAACACATTATTTCGTGTATGACAGAATAGAATTTAAGTTCAAGGAACTCATATTTATTCTTGGACCATCATAACTATATACGTTAATATTACGTAATCTGCCACATTCTTTATATAATACGCTCTCCGAACAAAACGAAAAAAAAAACAAGATGCCAAACGTGTCACTATCCTAACGTTACGTGAATGGTCTAAATGTTTTAAGCAAGGTTTTTTTACCTAATTAGGCAATTTATGTCAAGTTTTTATACATATAATGACAAAACTCAACGTCACACAAGGAGAGATATAAGTTTTGCCATTAATGACGTGAAAAGTGCATGCGGACACAAAATTCATGATCGGGCAAAAAACAGAAAACATTTCTTTGTACATCTTTATGATTTGTCGACATCTCGGAAGTCAGCGAACAAGCAAAGATCACGAGTTAATTGAAATTACGGCGCGCACTTGTTAGCATGAAGAATACGTCAGTACGTGTTGTTGATCTAATTATTGATACACTAAGTTATAAATGTTTTCCACAAAATTGTACAACATTCCATTCAAGTCTTATCATTTAACCCTCTATTACCTAACAGTAATATTGTGTCAGGGCTAATATTTTTCATAGCTGAAATAATTATCTACGTACGTAAACCAGGCAAAGTAATTGTAGGGAAAAAATCATAAATAGCAACCTCCACGGGTGATGCCCAGTTACTTTACTGTCAATATTTCAAGAAATTATTGCACAATTGAAAGGAATCCGAAGAATGCGAATGGAATGCGCTGATAATGTTGTTTAAGTTGTCGTACCAATTTTCGATGTATTTATGGCCCTATATAAATCGTCTACTCCTATGGAGAAGTGTTAAGGTTGGTCTAATGGGTGACACGACTTATGTAGTAATCGGTAAAATTATTGGCGTGGTTTGTTGATTCAATGAATAACTTTAGGTGTTAAGTTGGTGAAAATAAACAAATATTTTTACAGCTCTTGCGCGCTCTATTGGATAAAAAATATCTTTAAATAACTGTTTGATCTTTTTAAAGAACCATGTTGATAATAAAGGTACTGAATTCCCACACAAATTACGTTGGCGTAAATTAGCCACCTGTTTGTCTACATGAAGTTTTCCTGGTTTCAAATAAATATAAAACGCATGAAAATTAAACAAATTTTGGAAAATACATAACATCGAATTTGCATGGCGTCTGACTTGCAGCAATACTTCATCAAAACTTTCTTCTTAACCACAAATTCGGCATTTTTTCTTTTATGATGTTCGGGTATTCTCGAGGCTATAAAACTAACCAAATGTTGAATTAGAAGACATTGGCTGATTTTGATTTATCAAGATGGTTTAAAACCACAACTATCATAGCCCATTACCAAAGGTAACATAAAAGTTATCCGTACTTAAATGACGATGCGAAAACAGCGAACAATTGAAAATGTAAATTTAAACAGATAGAGTCTCGATCAGGCAAATAAAATGTGGTAGCCACACTCAATATCTCATCTCTTTATGCAGTAAATTTCTGTTCACGATTTATCGCGCAAAATACATTGGTACATTACTTTGAAGTATCGATGGAAAGCAAGACAACGAATTACACCAGGAGATGTTGTCCATGTTCATGGTTATATTATAAAACCGACAATAAACGTGGAAATAAATTACTTTCAAAGAACGCTTGTTATAAGGTTACGCTTGTAAAAAGAAATGTTGCATGTTAACCTCGTCTGTCAACGTTTGTTTTACGTCGTTGCTAAGATGTGATTTATACGATTATTAGACGATTAAGCAAGCTACGGTGTCATTGATGTTACATTGTGTCAAAATGCAGGGTTACTGGATTGCAATGGCGTCATAACGCTGTATGTATGCTTGGCATTTATATATCATAAAAAGTTCGCATATTTAGGCGTACACTTCATAATATTGAACGAAATGTTTATCAAGTTAACATCCGACAAGTCGAAAGTAGCTCGTCACAATAAATATGTGCAATTTTATTACAAAAAATGGCAAAAAATAACGAAGGAATTTACTGTAAAATGTAGCCGATATACACCACGGTCAGCAGGGGGTGAAGTGATCTGTCGTTTTCAAAATATACAAAATAATTTAAATTATTTAGGCATACTTTAAAACATTTAATATAGACACGGCGTGAGATCACGTGTATAATGAGAGAAGATGTAATCAAAGCGACCTTGTTAGTTACAATATAATAATACCATTACTTCGCACACATACAAATAAAAGGGGCACTGAAGCAATTTAAGCTTCGGTTAATATTCAAATTGAAAAGATCGTATTTATTCTGAATGTCCAGGTAACATTTTAAATGGACGTTTTCCGGGACATTAGCGTTTACAGTTTAGATTTGAACTCATCAAAAGTGTTAAGGCGCCATTGAGTAAATATTATCGTCTTTGCTTGAAACAAGATCAGCCATTGTTTGAATGACATTTGTAAATGTTTTCTTCATGTCAAAAAGTGATTTAAACAGGGGATATTTGACATGAATATCAATGAATTAATTAAAGGAAGCCATTGTCGATGAACGGTGCATTGAGTATGTGAATTCTACGCGTTATTGTACAAATGTGCAAGTTACTTCACGTCGAAGGCGCAAACTTGATATTTTAATAATTTTATGATAATGTTATGCATGTCTGATTAATAGACTGTTACGAAAAGTAATGCGTATGAACAGAGGCATAATATGTACATGAGTAAGATAAAATGCCTCCCAGGTAAATCTCATTTTGTTTTTTTTCGTGGATTTTTTTCTCGATCCTGTCAGCCGTATGTGCCGCAATGACAGTAAGAAAACGGTGCATTTAACTCATTGATAAAAACTCAGATTCATTTAGAGATATTCTGATAAAAAAGATGTTTTTGTTTTATCAGACTTAACCATCTAAAAGCCTTTGGATTTTATCTACGTCGCGCACGAAACGCACGTGCTTTCATGAATCAAATGACAACTTCATGCTGAGAAAAATCCAAAAAGTATTTATATTTAAAAAACTAAAGTAGCTTTTCGTGTATAGGTCCGCGGTAAAACGTTTTATCCATTATAATTAATCCCACGGAATAGAACAGAAGAAAATTGACTTGAAAAGCATTGGAATGGAATTTGAAGTAGGCCAATATTTTTTGTACCAGTTGAAAAAATAATTTGAGAATTTGTTCATTTAAGAAAGTCGGTTGCGATTAAAAGTCGATTTTCTTTAATATGTTCAGATTTTTTACAAGTGATCGTTATAATCCAGCGTAGCTTACAAAATGGTTCATTTATCTTTCCCACATTCCAACCAGGATTAGTAAAATAGAATGACTGGGTGGGAGTCATTATAGAAAGGTATAATCTGAGAATAATCCACACGTGAGCATTACTTCATACAGAGCTAACATACACACTTTTACCTGTCATACAATCAAACTATTTTAGCAAACTAGACCGAAATCCGAGAATCCTGGGAACTCTGTATTGCGAATGAATGAGGCCGAGTTGCTGTATCCGAACTACATTACACTTTTGTTCATCAATTCTACATCGGCCTAGTGCGGAACAAAGAACGTAAAACTTGAGCGAATTAACTTATTTGCATATTTTACGATCATATTTGTTACACAAGTTTTGATTATGTTGATATAATATTTGTATAAAAGTGGTTAGCAAACCGTGGCAAATTAATGCTATTTAATGTATTAAATCCATTGAATAGTGAGCATACAAACAGACCGAAATTAGAATTTTTGAGTCTAATAAATTACGAATAGAAGCTTTTTTTAAACATTTACTACACTCGATCAAGGCGTCCAGAGAGTAAAAGAAAAGAATGCCGGGAACTTAAAGTACTTTACACAATAAAACATTGTTCCTTTTAAATCTTAAAAAGCTCTACAATAAAATGCAAAGACTCCTTGAAAACAAAAAGTAAACTGTCCTAACAAGAGTATTAAATACGCGGTTTTTGCTTGTCTAGCAGTTTCACTGGAGATAACGGCTGTCACATTACAACACACTTCTGTGAAATATGAAATGATTAAACAAATAACAAGCACGATATGGTACAAACATAGAGCAATATCTACCTGTTAGTAGACGGTATATTTATTACTTGTTAAATCACAATAGTGAATTCAAATTCCTTTAAACTTCAGTCCATATTTTATCAGTGGGAATAACAGACTTCTGTATTTTCAGAGTAGCGTGTTTATCGTATGTTCGGATATTATTTTTCATATCAAGGTCGATTATGAGGCTTTCTGGTTTTTTAACAAGACATCAAAAGTTAAAATGACCCTGTACAATAAAACATTAAAACAGTTTGGTATTTATTCGTGTGTTTAACTTTAGTTTCTCCTGTTTTACAAATAGAATAATATCAATCGTATCCCAAAGTAAAGCTTCTTTCGTTTTGATTACCCCGAAGTCATGACAGTTATATAAAAACTTTTCGAGCGTAGAATGAAACAAACGAATCGTGCTTTAAAACGCAATCAAAAACTTTTGTATTGTACATTATCACATGTCTTGTTTAAATTGCGAATATTTTATGACATAATCATTTATAAAAATATTTTCGCGTCATGTAGAGCACGATTATCGTTCTGAAGACTGAATTGACAATAATCAGTATCTTATTTTAAAACGTTATATCAATAAGCGAAGAGATAAAAATGTTTTGAAATCTACTCCCGATAGTAATGTAGATTTAATACTTGAATTCGTACGACGTAATAAAATTTAAAACCATATCAGTTATTCGTATATTAAAAATACATGTAAATCATAAGTAATAGCCATGGTTAAAAATAGTAATTAATTATAAATATTAAAGTATGAAAAATGTTTAAACTTACTGCTAATAAAGTGCATCCACACATTATTTGATAACAAATCCTTGCAACCTGCATAATTAATTCCTTTGATAAAACTGACTCAAATCAACCGACTGACAACGATGATAAAATACAAGATATATCACTGAACAGATACAAAGATGGTTCACGATGTGATTGTACCAATGTTATATTGAATATGTCTACGTATAGCCAAAGTTGTACAATTTATACCGCGGCGTTTACCACGGAACGTAATCAGGTGGAATGTTTAAAATTGTAAATAACGTATTATGATGTTTATCCCGACACGCATTACAATTTAATTCAAGGTTTCTTCCTAATTTGGAATTGACTCGTGACGTCACAAAGTTCAGACACACCTCTGTGCGGTTTAATTGGTTTAATAAAACGGAAGTGTTAATTGTTTGACCAATCACTACGTGTTTCCGACCCGCTGTACATAGTTTCGAGGTCACGAAAGCTTACTACTTACTATACGTGAACTATTTATAACTTAACATTCTTTTCTTTCAAGGGTTGAGTACTCAAGTTGATAAGAAAATGCTGTGAATAGGTAACAGATGTGATGCTTAAGTATTCTGACTTTTCCTGTTTATTTCAATAAAGATAACGATTTTAGATGCACGCTGAAAAAATGCAGAGCGATCGTATAAATGCAATAACATTCTAGTGGTTTATGTTTTGCAGACATTTTTGAACACGACTTCCACAATCAAACAAGAACAGTTTAACGTCTTAGAAATTAACTAGTTAAGGTTTTACTTTCCGAAGAACAGATTCCGTACACAGTTTCCAATAACACAAAACTCTGTGGCCTCTGACTTTTACGGTTGTATGATTTGTTACAGGTTTTTGAATACGAAGTTTAGAAGAGCTGACAGTAGTTGTAAATAAAGTGGTAATGAGCTGGTATAACTTGCAGGTTGGTTCAAATAACGTGTTGTATCAACCAGAGTATAATGAACATCACCGTCAAACAAAGCTAATAAAAATCTAAGTGTTCCAGAGATTAGATCGGAACGCAGGACTGCGCTTATTTGAGATAAACAGGAAGTCTTGCTGAGAAAAAAGAGTTGAGCCGAGGAGATCGGATCCGGGGATTAGAGAAAGGTGCCTGACCTGTAGGGAGCGGAGAGTTGAGTTTCTAGACACCGGAGTTGTGTTCGAGGATGAACATATGAGTAGAACCTTGAAAATGTAAAACTTGAAAACCGTCTCTAAGGTCAAATTTCATTATTGTCTTTGAATTAAGTAATGCTTAAATGCATAATCATGTCAATTATGTTGTCAAAATAATGTAGCATAATATAATTGTTTAATCATAAAATTAGTTTAGAAGCATGAAATGACAAACTATGAGATTAGCGTTCAGATACCAATCTTATGGTTTATAGCCTCGATCTCTGCTGAGTGACAGAGAGCATGAGCGATTCTGTGGAATAAATGTAGCGCTAGTCTGAAGGAAGCCGAGCTTAGAAGGTTGGAGAAAACAGAAATCGAGAATAGGGCATCGCTTATTTTAAAATAACACAGCCAATCGATCCGAGGAGAGTCAAACTATTCTGATGACATCGGAAGTGCACTATGCAAGGAAACAGAGATGAGATGAAAAATGCATAGGCCTATTAGAATATATTCCTGATGAGATCAATAGAGGGAAAACAGAAAAAACACATCAGAGATGGGAAGGACGTAGCTTTTGAGATAAGCTTTCACTAGAAGAGTGTATGGCTAATGAAATCGATGCTAAACTATAGAGAACAGAGCTGAACAGAGCTGGACAAATGAGGTCTTGGAGAACGGTGCTAAGCTTAAGTTAACAGAATAGAGCTTGAGATTTCAAAGATTAACCTTAAGTACAGTTGAGCTAAGGAAAGCGCACTTAAGCTGAACTCAGATGAAGGTATCTATATAGAACTGATCTATAAAGAGCATGCAAGCATAGCTGCTCAGAGCATTGTACCGGAACAATTCTAAATTTGAAAATCAGAAAAAATATCAGACACCCAAGTGGTTAACGCCTTGAGGTCATTTTATACTACGATGTGTAAATGTCACCAATAAGAAAGTTACTGCATCAATCTCTGTAACTATATATGGACAGATTAGTTCACACAAGTGGTCCTTGAGTGAAATAAATGACTCACTTTCATAAGTAATCAGACATTTTCACTGGCCAATGAATCAGAGTGTTGCCTAACCTGGAGACTGTAGTTTATATAAAAATCACGTGACGTATAATGTTATATCATATTACAATTTAATGATGATATGAGTTAATAGAGTTTCACACAGGCTATGCCAATGCATAATACATGAACTGAATGAAATAAAAATGTACGAGACATGATTTCACCGCCAACGCTTATTAACAGATGATGATCTGAACGTCATTGACTGTATTCCCTGGCAACTTCTTGACTGTGATGACTGTCACTAGTGTTTACACAGGCGTCAAACACCTCAGTACTTTACGATAATTGATATTAAATATTGGAAACTATGAAAGCTGACAAGAGAAAAATGACAAAAATACGTGGACAAACAGATCGGTTTCCGCATGCTGGATAATTTTACCGCGCTTGATATTTTGTAATTCAATTTGATTACTAACTTTACGTATGTTATGTCTAACACTCTGACAATCCCTTGTATCTGGATACTATTTTTTTTAAAAAAAACCCTACTTCATGAATCGCATTCCACACTTTATTATTCCAGCTCTTTCTAATTTGAAAGATGCCGATTTTTCATGGCATCATAAGGAAACTATTCTACCTATTCTTGGCACGTTGTTTTAGTCATTACAAAATCCTGCCAGTATTTGTGAATAATGAAACATTTTATGCAAATTAATGATGTACTATATTTACATATAATGATCAGATCATAAGTAATTGTGGATATCCTACCAGCTCGTTCTTACAGGATGTTTAGTTTGTTTTGTTTAAAAGAAACATTAAGAGATCAAAATACCAGCTGTATGAGGTTATTTCATGAGTCATTATCATAAAAGGCTTATCAGTAATCTAGGTATAAAGAGTTGCACAACTCTCTGTTCCTCGTGACTAACAACATGTTAGGATTACCTAGAGAAAATACTGAACATCTCATACTCGACTTAGAGAATAAGTTCCGTAAATAAAATCTTATTCCAGAAATAAACGCATGTTATAAAAATATTTCCTGCGATTAACTAATCTTTGAACTTTAACACATACTTTGGGTTCTAAAGATGCTCTCTACCAGGTGTACTCTTTGGTGTTTTTACTCGGTAAAGTTTTTATAAACAAGAATTCTGGGAACGGAATTGTACACACTTTACGCTATTCGTCCTTGTACGCCCGCGAGATAAAAACACAAAAACAGCAGGAACTATGTCGGATCATGATTTCCTATGAGTAATATTTTGGTAGACCTATGTTTAATGCCAGGAAACGGTAACTTTGATGGTTACATACCAGATAATTATCATTATATAACTTGAGAACTGTTAAACCCACGTATATCATTTATTTTTAATCGAGTCATAAAAAACATTCCCACCAGAGAATTAATAATCACACGCCATAAAGACATGCCGAACATTTTCGCGCGATATTAGACCGACAATAACCACGCCAAAAATCGTTACAATTAACCATTTGAACTTTAATCTTAGAAAATATGTAACATTTACGATTTACCTATAGCATGTAATCGTTTATTCAACATGATAATTACCAAAATATGTACGTAAAGTTGTTGCTAACAAGGTATTGGAGAAAGAACAAGTGATAAGATGATTCCCTGGCTGAGCAGGCAATCATTGAAGAAAGTTGTCGGATGTAAGATAATCAGTCACTGATAAATCTTAAGTGCATCTATTTATTTAATGAGAGTTCCTATTTGATTCAAGAGTATGAGTTATCATGTTGTAAATGACATGTTAAGACCGGGAACATGTTCAGCTGTTTGGTTTTATTTGCATGTTAAACCAACCTACAGCGCCGATGTAGATGTCCCAAGCTACAGACTGCAACAAAAATAGTGGAATAAAGAGTGATGTAGAAATAGCCTGTTAATGAGTCGAAGGATTAGCATCCTTTCCCGTGTACCATTAATCGCGATCTATAATGACATTGTTAGGGTATATACTTCAAGTCTTAGGTTGAAATTTTCATCAGAACAGACCAAGATCAGAAAATAGAACAGAACAATATTTTATACAAAGACTTGTACTTAGCATATCTTCGTATACAAAAAGCAATAAAGTACACTTTCAATAACGACCTTGGATTTCAAGAATATTTGCTGAATGAACAACTGAAAATTCATTACTTACAAAACGAAAGTCAAAGAACACAATTAAACGAACAACTACATACTGCAAGCATGCACGGGTGAACAACAACCAAATACAAGCAAAAAAATATGAACAACAACACAATCAAACATACGAACAACAACACAATCAAACATACGAACAACAACACAATCAAACATACGAACAACAACACAATTAAACATATGAACAACAACACAATCAAACATACGAACAACGACACAATTAAAAATATGAACAACAACACAACCAAACATACGAACAACAACACAATTAAAAATATGAACAACAACACAATTAAAAATATGAACAACAACACAATCAAAAATACGAACAACAACACAATTAAAAATATGAACAACAACACAATTAAAAATATGAACAACAACACAATCAAATATACGAACAACAACACAATTAAACACACAAAAACAGCAACACGCATATAAACGGTAACAC
This sequence comes from Lutraria rhynchaena, assembly GCA_008271625.1. Classification (NCBI taxonomy): domain Eukaryota; kingdom Metazoa; phylum Mollusca; class Bivalvia; order Venerida; family Mactridae; genus Lutraria; species Lutraria rhynchaena. The sequence continues at coordinate 395,230 of VIBL01000197.1, forward strand.
AACATGAACAAACAAAACATATAAACAGTAACACAACATGAACAAACAAAAACATACAAACAGTAACACAACATGAACAAACAAAACGTATAAACAGTAACAGAACATGAACAAACAAAACGTATAAACAGTAACACAACAAACTATCTCACCACAGGAGACAATTCAACACAATATTTAAAAAATCTACAATCAGCAGCATTAAGGTAAGTATTAATAGTATAAACACCATGTCAAAACAAATAACAACATTAGAATGGCAACAATATAAAATCGTTAAATACGCTGTCCTTTATTCTCATCACTCATATTGAAGTGTACTCTTAAATAGATTTTAATTTTATTCAATTTCGATCATGTTTGGTTTATTCATGTTACTGAAATGTAACTGTGATTGTTCTAGATATTACAATAAATTTATTAATATACCACTGCTCTTGTAATTCTTGCGATGTTTTATCGAAGAAATCATTGAGATGGTCATCTTATAATAGCAAATACAATGTACGAGTTCTTTCAGCAACTTTAACCCCAAAACAGGCAGACACAGTACAAAACACTGTACCTTGTTGTGTTGCCAGATACTCGTATGAAAGTATCATCTCTAAATTTATGCTGCATCATTAAAGCCTTAGGTTACTTTCAGTAACGAAAAACCAGGGTGCCGCAGTATTCTGATGTATCCACAAAATAAATAATAAGTTACTTTAATCTAATTTCATTTACAAATTGTACAATTTACTTATCTTAAATTTCACTTACTTACGTCGTGCATGGAGGAATTTAAATATTAGGGTGGTGGAAAATCACTGTAATGTCAACATGTCACGGCCATTAATTCTATATCTTCTACATCAGCAGGTGAAGTTATTCGAAAAATGCAACAAAAAATCACCGCAGTATAATTTATTGAGCGCTTTATCAATTTTTGCTACTTGCGACCCATGTAAGTAAATACCAGTGGTAGGTACAACGCCCCTGAAAAGTCGCCTTTATTAACCCGCCACATTATGCACACTCATTGTCAGAAAACGCTCGCAGGTAAATTCAGTCAGGATCGGTCAGATGAAATCGTTAATGATGAATCGACTAGAATAGACTTTATAAAACTACAAGTAGCACACAAAGACTTTATAGCACGAAGTAATGTTGTGGTTTTCAGTTTTTACGTATCTATGTTCGTGATTATCCAATTCAGGATTCAGTTTTATTGATTTGTGGTTAAATTTTGTTTCTTAAAGTTTGCAGTCGCTATTTTAAACATAAAATACAGATTACTAATCATTTAAATATGATCATTAAACGAACCCACGCAAAACGGTACGACATCCATGCGACCATATATAGTTAAATGTATCATCTTTTTGCCAGTTATGTAAACAAAATTTCAATAAAAAATACAAATACAACGTACTTGGTTACAGAGTAACAATTGAATCAATTCTGTCGAAAGTATTTGACATCGGTTTATTTATTGAATACATGTAGTATTTTTATATAACCTATCACCACAGATCACCTGTGTTAAATAGTTTGTATTAGGCTCATTAGGACATTTGGTCTTTATTAACAAGTTCACATCACATCACGTTATAACTAACAAACCCTGAAATCAAAGTGTATCAGAGACAGTGAATGTTGGTTTGATTGTAAAGTGTGACTGTACTCTGGTATTATAACTTTAGAATTTATAAATTTAATGAAGCAGCAACAAAGACTATTTTACGCATTGCTTATAACTGCTCGGCATCACAGTCACGGTTATCTGTTGATCATGCAGTGTACAATATGGTAAGTTTATTGCGCAGTATTTTAGATTACAAGTATTTTAATTACCCTTTAATTAAGTATCTTGTGACATGAGAATTGAGTTTTCAATCGAGTGATAGCGAGCCCAGAAGGCACGTGGTATTGACGAAAATGTCACAGACAGAAAATTCCGCCTGACATTCATTTAAAAAAATACACACAAATACATACAAGACACTTGATATACAAATTGCACTATTAAGTCTAGAATACATTTTGGGTGTTTAGATAATAGCTTGTGCTCGGCATGTCCGCAACTGGATACGATGTAATTTATACAAATTCGCCAATGAAGAAAGTAGCCCGTTTACAATTTAGACAGACGTCATACAGCGAACAACATGGAAAGCAGGCATGACAAAGCTCTCGGCTTTTTGACATAGGAAGTACTGAATTATTCGCACTCAAATTCGTATAATGACCTTGCAGGAATGAAATGCCATTGCAGCCCGAAGCAGACGATAATTTATCGTTCACATTCTTAACGTGTTATCTGATCTCCGACATCTTCATTCATTATTTTTTAATTTTCTTATCTAGTTTTTATTCTTGTTTTGCCAGTTAGAAGTACTAGAAACGACGAGAATCAGTGACTGGAGCGTTCCTTGATAAAAATTCCCGCGATTTTTTATGAGCCTGATAGTGTACACATGTATCCTACTGTGCTAATTATTTACGTTGTGTTATAAATGCATCAACATTACAATATAATGGCTATATGTTAGAATGATTCAGAATTGAAAATTAGAAAATCTATAGGACCAAACTAAATTTCTCGGTTAAGACAATGCAAGCTTTATCTAAGACTATCTTTAAAAAGTGTTGGTTACGCGACTCAAACTTTTGTCAGTGGGTAAATAGGTAGGCATTTGTTTCGGTTTACAAAATAAGTTTGCACGGAAAACGAAAAGCTGGAATACAGGATGGAAACTATTTTGTCATAATCGCTCAATGAATTGTTTGAGTCGGGGGATTTTTTTTATTGGTTCAACTTCCATCTTCTTGTTTCTACGAGTTAGCAGCATGTGTTAGAATAAATATTCAAGTATCCATTCATTCATTATCGGTATTTTGTACCAGAAACATCTTGACCTTTTACGTTTTGTCGAGGGATGTCTAAAGGAACTGATATACACCCGTATAAGGAATTGTCAAGGCCACATACGACTTCCGGTCGCTGTGTATGACTGATATGTACGGAATCAAGTTTCCGGCGAAATTGACTGGTTACTAATGACAAAATCACTGTAAAAACAGTCTCAACATTGTCTCCGTATAAAAACCTGACGTGACTTTATAGAAACGTAATATTAAATACCGCTCATGTCGTCTGATGGTTGAAATTTTAGACAACAAACACAACTACTGACATAGGTCAAAATTGGGACAAACTATTTAATTAATGTTTACTGCCAGGGACATTCAAGTCAGTACGGTACGGTTTAATTACATTATATACACTACACAGGCGACACTTGGCTATTGATCCTTTTCTGATTTAACGGCCATGACAAATTCTGACTTACCAAGGTATAATACCCTGAAATGAATTTAACCATAGTTTAACCTGTATCGGCTTGACAAGAATGTGAAATAAACATGTGATGAAAATGTATAAAAAAATAAATATCAATTCATTACATCGCTATGGTTACAACCTTCCATGTACAATATATATACACCTTAATATTCAGACCATCTTTTGGACCAAAAACATTTTTTTTTGATAATGAAGTGGTCTTAGAAATAACTTGAAATAACAAGTAAACAAGTCCGAAACTAACTGATCGTTAAAAAGCAGTGGTCATAGTGTAGAAGATGATGTTGGATGAGTTCTTTGGTGCATAATCCACATCGGGTAATGATTGCTATAAGGCCGCGGCCGTGATCTAGTGGTTAGTGCGCTGGACTTGTAACCGGCAGGTCCGGGTTCGAATCACGGTCGCGGCAGGTCACACCCTTCTATGAAAATTTGACAAAAATGTCGATTTTCCTCCACATGTGGAGAAGTTGCCGGTTCCTTGTGGAAGGGTAAGTTAGTACTGGTTAGTATATAGTCTATGAAAGCTGCTTAGGTGAACCGGTAGCCGTATATAACTGAAAAATTGTTGAAAAACGGCGTTAAACCCCAGTGACAATAAGTCACAAAAAATGATTGTTATAATCAATATGTTAGTGAATCTAAATCCAACGGTTTCGTTTTGCTTCCACTTATTAAAACTTAAGTAAACCCTCACTATCATGACCACTTTTGGGACCCGAAAATCGGTCCTAATATCGAGGTGGTCTTATTATCAAGTTGAAATATAGAGGAAATATTGAAAACCAGTCATTAAGTAAGTGGTCGTTGTAATGAGATGGTCGTATTATTGAGGTTTCACTGTAAATGGAACCTTGCCTGCGCTTTGTTCTAAGTTCGTGATATAGGATCTTCAATACATAGTGTAGGTACAACATAATACGATTTGCTTCAGATTCTATGGCCACGTATATTAAGACACCGCCATCGTAGTATTTCCATTGATGGTGTTAAAGATCAAATTGTGTTGTGCCAGGTAACCATATGTGTTAAAGAACAGCACTTTGTTCCTTCTGTTTGGTGATCTCTGATTACTACAAGCACTTTTTTAAAACATGCCGGATAAAATTACAAATACGTCGCCATTATTTGATACTTTATGTGATTTTAGCTACATAATAGTTGTAGTAGATTACCATTTATAATATAGAATACAAAAGGGAAAATATGAAATTCGACACGATGAAAAACATCATAACAGACGTCTTGAATTTCAGCTGAGGGAACAGATCATTTATTTCCACCCGGTGAAAACGAATTTTCACTCGATTTATATACAGCACCATCATGACTGGCGCATAATTGTCTCATTTTTTTGCTTATTCTAATTGTACCCCAAATGATTCAGCATATTAAATCGTCAGTGAACGAAACAATTTATCTGTCACGGTAAACACACACTCTCACACACACACACTTTTCGTCAATATGCTAATAGGATGCTTTGTGAATTCGAAAAGTAAATCTGAACACATAAATAGATGTGCTTAGTCATTGAGTCGACAATATTGAAAACTTTCAATGCTGTATTGTTTTGTTCACCTGTTACCCAGTTAAACCTATTATGGTAAAAATTGACAAAACACCGAGGTACGAATATCCTCGGGGCGAATAGATGCCCACGTGCCGATTAATTATGAGACGAGGGGAATTTTATCGTCAATATTATCGTATCAGTAACTGAAATGTTGAATGAAATCAACTGAGCGACATTTCGTATTCGGGTCAAGAGATATCTAAAATATTATCTATACACTAAAATCAAATATACATTCAAATGTAAACAATAACAAGTACATATAAAAGTATTCATAGCTATACGGCTGACAAGGTCAATAAAGGGACACAGTGTGGGCTAAATATCAACAAGAATACGTAAAAACAAACATTTCAAAAGTACGAAGTAAACATCAACAAACGGGGTTGTATCATGAATAATAAGAGATTAGTGGAAATGTTTTGTTAGCCACGTGGCTAAATTTATTGGCCAAGTAAGTGTCAAACTGTGTAGGTAGCCACTGGACTGATTCGATATTCAAAAGAAATATAACAACAACAACAACAACAACAAAAAGGATCATCTTACCATTACGTTTTCGTACCGGCCTTTAATGCAAACTTTTCCAGAATGATACGAACGATAAAGGCTGAACGGCTGGGTTAAAATATTATATCTATTCATCATAACTTTTACCCAAAATACTTCTATGTCTGATTGCTTAAACAATTGATGATAAATCATATTTATAGGTACATTGTATATGTTTAAAATACTGCTATATTTATGAATACATTATTTTTAAGCCGTTTGTCTTAAGGACAGGACGACTTTTCTTACTAACGTTCCTATACAAATTTATTTCACTATAAAATGTTAAGACAAACAAGGCAAGTACATTAAAACATACAACAATGAAAACAGGTATGAATTAAAGAAGCTATGTCAATCAACATTATATAAAAGGATAACACAAAAAGGGTAAATCAATACCCTTATTTCCACTGTGATCCTTAGATATATAGTGCTAACAGACATAAGAAGACAAATGCAAATAATAATCAATTTTTATATAGTAATAAATAATATCACAGAAACTTATAGATAAAATAGCACCACATGTTAAGATGTAATATCACTTATGAACTTATCACAGAACAGTATACATTATGAGATATAAAAGTATGAAACTAAAAAATATGTTTCTGTGGAACAATAAATGCCATAAATTTCACCATAGTTAATGACTTAGTAAAATTATGATACAAGTTGCCATGCAAAATAAAACAACAATTGACTTGTCGTAGTTACTAAATTGAAATCGTCTATAATATTCAAAGCTGTAATAAAAGAATGGGATTAAGTTTTAAATATCAATAGAAATTAGCAGAATGTTTTTAACCTTGCGCTTAAAAGAGGAAATGTAATGGACATTCCTTACATCATAAGGTAGCATATTCCATAAACTACAACAATTATAGGCAAATGGCCAAAACCTTTCACCACTGGGATTGAGTACCTACCACTATCTGTCATTTCAAGATCAGTGCCAGAGGAATATGCCGAACCTATTGCTTGTCGCCGACCCTAAAGTAAACAAAATTCGAAGTACGAAAATATTTGTGGACGAATGGCACTTCCAAAATACTAACAGGATGATTAGAAAAAATAGCAAAGAAAAGTATGGCGGCTACATATCTTATTTTTTGATCAGGTAATCAGAAACACAACTATTTTTTCTAGCCTTAGGCCTACAAAAGGAGACAGCCTCAGTGTGCTCAACAGATGCCAGTGTGTTGACATACCAAAGACAATCGTTTAAATACACGTTGATTTTTAAATGTATTTTGAAACCGGAACTTTTGTATTTTCGGTCGTTAGGGCACAACAAATATTTATAATCTAACTGTAGCATAAGCTTTGTATAATTATAGAAATGTCGACTTAGAGATGCAAAGATGGCAAGAAGTGCTGTGATATTCTAAGATACAGATTTAAAGGCAATACGATGAGACACTCGTTGTTTTACTTTCGGACTGAACAGTTTTAATAAAAAAATTATAACAGACTGTGCTGAACTTCATGCCATTAGACACATGTTGGTTTTTAGTAAGCAGTCTTTTGGGTATCTGCGCTGAATTTAGTAAGATTAATTTCACGACTGAAGCGAAAATTGTGTGCAAATAAAACGTAGTTACAACCGCGGCCGTGGTTCAGTGGTTTGTGCGCTGGATTTGTAAACCGGAGATCCGGGTTCGAATCCGGGTCGCGGCAGGTCATACCCTTCTATGAAAATTTGACAAAAATGTCGATTTCTCTCCATATGTGGAGAAGTTGCCGGCTCCTTGTGGAAGGGTAAGTTAGTACTGGTTAGTATACAGTCCAAGAAAACTGGTTAGGTGAACCGGTCGCCGTATATAATTGAAACATTGTTAAAACGGCGTTAAACCCCATTGACAATAAGTCACATAAAAACAAAACAAAACAAAAAAAAACAAACAAAACGTAGTTATATACTTCTGTCTGAACCAGATTTTCAAGATAAGCCCGAACACTTGTCCCACAATATGATATTCAAGCAAAACAAATACTTTGTTATCTCGAACACATACCCGAAATAAATCATTGTGATTAAATTCGTGGAGTAATAAATTGCGTCATACAAGCAGACGACAATTGTACAAGCTGTAAAGTGTTTGAATTATGCGGTTTTGGGGCTTGAAAATTGCTAAACATGACGCAATTTTAATATTTACAATGTTTATATTCAAATTCCAGGACGTCTGATTTCAACACCGTAGAACATTTGTTGCAATTTGTTATCAAAAATTAAGGTATTCCCCTAAAAAATACCAATTAAACGCTTCGGGTGATGTTGACTGTGTTTTACATTTTCCATATATGGGTAACTGATACGATGCATCAGAGATTAATGCAGTGAAGTAGCGCGAACTCCCAAGTGTGAATTTACAGTGTACTTAAATTATAGTACAAACATCTAATTTTGCCTGATCATTCTCGTTTCGAATTACTGTGCATTCATGGTAAATGAATTTAAATTTAAATAGAAACGCAGCCGTCTGTTTAATTACATCAATTATGAGTCTGCTTCTTTACATCCACAGTCACAGTCGTTTTCAACCAGCCGTGATATTTATGCATATATTTTGGGATAAATAACTAATCCACTTTGTTTTGTAAAACGATTGATGTGCCATCGTGATAATTCAATCGCTAATGACTTCTGTATTAAATCCTACTAATTGGACCCGGCAATTCTTGAGCGGAGATTTATATCGAACCTCGGTAGTGTATAAATGACAAGGTAGCGCCGTCTCTGACAATTATCATGATTTATATAATTTAATAAGCCAGACGAATATTCAAATAAAATTGTCGTCCGCCCATCTTATCTGATGCACCGAAGTGAATTTAAGTAACAGACATGTTTAATGCATTGAGGTTGTTTCGGCTAGCAAAATAGTCCTATTAACGGTGGCTCGATAAAAATATGTAAGTATGTAGGTAGCAAAACTCCCTATACATATATATATATATTTATGATCAATCAGTGGCATGGGTGGAAAGTGGATGAGTTTGCGGTGCTAGTAAAACAAAAAATAAAGAAACACAGTATGTCGTAAAAGGGCTTTATTAAAGCCAGTAAAAATCTCATGACAAGAGACTAGAAAAACAAGTACTTAAACATACTAAGAAACAAGGTTTTTGTTTTATCTGAGTGTTTTCTCAACACATATTTCGTGCCTCTTAATGCTTTCGTTCTTTGGCCTTTGTTGTTAGAAACTTTGAAGACTGTGACAAAAAATAGGATCGTCGGGTGACCGTAAACACGACCATTCTTTTTTTGCCTTTCTTTTCGGCATAAAATTTACAAGATTGGCGAAGAGTTTATCACAGGCGTACGGGTGCACTTTTAGATAACGTACTATATATAATGCGCATTGTGGTGAGACCTGATCATGTAATTTTGTAAACAACAACTCTCTCGGTTGCTTAAAGCAACTAACAGTTTCAAAGAGCAAACCTCAAAGTACTTTTCTTCTATACTCGACGCATTTATTAAAATTGCATTAGATATGCAGCTATTCAGTGTCAAATTTATTCTGTTTTGTTTGTTCGTTTGTAGGTTTGTTCGATTGCTTTCGTGTACTTGTACAGTGTAACCTACTAAGCAACACAGCGAGTTCCGTCTAACTTACTCAAGTGATCACCTCTATCGAGAGACCATTTGAATTAGAAAACTTGTTTTTTCGGTTCAACTTTGTTTTAAATTAACAAGTAATTTTGTGTGTAGAGACCAGCTGTGTGCACCAATACAAGCCACACTGTATCATTACCAGCTTAAGTAATTGTTCTTGTTAATGGCGCGTTTCATGTCGTTATGAACAATACTTCAGCTATAAATGATCATTAAACTAACCAGCCGTGTTGTACACAAATGACGCTGTACGTAATAATTAGTTTCAATTACAACACTACGGGTAATCTGACAGTGAAACACGCGCCTTAGTCTCAAACTCAAGACCTTTCGATCAGCTATGTCATCCGATCTCAGCGGTTATATTGCACAAGAGGCCAATTATGTACATAGCAACCCAAGGTTGTATTGTATGTAATATAAGCGCACGGAAAATAAAAATAAATTACTTCATGCCAAAAATATTGATAGTCTATGTGATCAGAGTTTATAATTAGACAGTAATTAACGAATTTAAATAAAATTTGAAACCACTCACATCAACATTATTGTTAGGAAATGGTAGCTCAAGGCCGTGCGACTAGAAAATGATATAATAAATTTAACCACTTATATGTTTAATTTTTACTTCGCAAAACTTTGAATAAGCTGGGAAAGTACTTCATACAATCTGATCAATTTATGGGCGTTGTCGTAATTTTAACATCACGTGCATTTGATTTCTAAGTAGCAGGTTTGTCTAGGCTTGAATTTGTCGATATTTCGTTACGAAATGAATTCGGCCAATTTGAATCTATTTTATGCATCTTCGTAAGATAATAGCCATTCTATTGAAGTATTTCCTGCGCGATCAACGTGTAGGCGTTATGTATTGTTCTTTTATTCATGACTTGAAACACTCGTATAAATTATCAATAATCTAGACCTGTATTGTTGTCACCGTTATCAAACTAGCGGATTGAACAACACTAACATTTTACAGCTAAGATCATGTACAGTCAAACTTGCGAACAAAGGCACCCTTAAGGGAAAGGGAAAGACAAAATGTGGCCTTTATTGGCAAATGACCTCTATTCAGAGGTCAGTTGTTCTAAATAATCAGTGACAGTGTTTCAAAGAATGGCCTTTATTCACAGGGAGGTCTTTATTCGGACGTGGACGCAAACACAGGTTTGACTGTACTTTTATTTGATGCCTCATGATGTAGCTTCTAGCGAGTCACAACTTCCGGGTTTCATATAATATATTCAAATTTTCTGTGGTCAGGAATAAAAACGCATTCATTAGTGTGAATAAGCAGTTTACTGAAAGTGCTCATATGCAAATAAATTAGTAAATTGGCCGTAAATGTGATTTTGTTAAAAACGTTTCACTTTTTTAAAAATATGTTCTCCAAAAATAAGTTATAATATTGTGGACTTAAAAAGTACAAAACTCCGCTCACCAAATTGACTCGCCTAAGACACAAGATGGTGGCTAGCGTTTGGTATACGTCTATGCTCACTTTCTTGGATTTTCATAGAGGGAACGTATGACAATTACATTTCCGATTAAACTGTTGACATTTCATAACGGCTCATTGAGTGCTTTTGAAATTACGATAACTGTCCTGTAAAGTCTTTCATAAACTAACGATTTGTGATCATATTCAGACTAATGTATGACTTGTTACGACTCTAAATTCATGTTACCCAAGAACCATAGTACGAATTACACCTTTAATTACAACTGTATTACAGACATAGAACCTGATATTCACTGACTCGTATATAATGAAATATCTTCATTACCTAGAAATAACCTTTGGTATTTGTGTTTTTTCTATTCAAACAAATGAATATTAAATGCCGATTCCGATTTTTTATTGTCGTCGCGCCTACACACACATTGGAGTCAAGGATAAAAATATATAATTAAATCTCGACCACCTTCTTAAAACACCATGTTATCGGATTACTTCTATTCTGAATGCCTATAAAACATCACTGTTGCCCAATAAGGATCTTACAATAGTGGTTGCTCAAACATGATGCGTGTATTAGTAATAACGTATAGCTAAGTTTCAAACACGCCTATGTGTTATCATTACATATAATTCTCAACTTTCAAACATATATTAGTAATAATATTTTGGTAGGTTTCAAACTTGCACTGTGTGTTGACAGTGCATATACAGTATACACCTGAAAACCGGACCCCTTTCTGACTGGGTCAAAAGTCTGGTTTTCTGAGAATTATTGATTATCGTAGAGAAAAAAAGGGACATGAAAAAGCGTCAGAATTTCGGAGAATTCCAGTTTCAAGGAGTCCGGTTTTAAGGGGTTTTTACTGTAATTCTCTACTTTCAAACATTTTGGGACTGAAATAATAATAATAATAATAGGGAGGCATCGTGATCTAGAGGTAGAACGTCCAACCTCTGATCCGAAGTTCTAATCCAGGCCTCGACGGGTGTCGTTCATGAACTTCACAATCCTTTTTTCTGACGTAGTATTGGTGTAGTGTCCAGAGAGCGGACTCGAGCATGATTAATATAAGCAGAATCGAGCTAAAATAAATAAGTATGACGAAATTATAATATGGAGCCGCGACCCTGGTCCAGTGGTTAGTGCGCTGGACTTGTAAACCGGAGATTCGGGTTCGAGTCCCGGTCGCGGCAGGTCATACCCTTCTATGAAAATTTGACAAAAATGTCGATTTCTCTCCATATGTAGAGAAGTTGCCGGCTCCTTGTGGAGGGGTAATTTAGTACTGGTCCAGGAAAACTGGTTAGGTGAACCGGTCGGCGTATATACCTGAAAAATTGTTGAAAAACGGCGTTAAACCCAGGTGACAAAAAGTCACATAAAAAACAAACAAATAATATTTGAAACACCCTGTCCTAAGTGATCAGCGCACAAAACACTTCGAATGAGTTTTCAAGTGTCGAGATCCGTGTATGCAGGGTGGTTTACATGTTCAATGTTAAATGCATTCTGGCCATCCTCTGTGATTCGGCCTTATCGAGGTTTAAGACTGATTTTGATATTTACATACTAATACAAACTACACAATTATAGCCCATTGAGAACCGATTAAAAAATCCTGCCCTTGTTTAGCAAATTGACTCGTTTTCAAAATTTGATTCATCGATGAAATTTGGGCTCTGACACTTTGATATTGGTTATGATTTGTCTCCTGGGGACCGCCTCCACGTGTGTAACTCATGAGCTATTCGGATAGGCTTTTAAATTTGACTGTGTCTCTAAGGAAATTTGTTACGTCAATTTACAAATAAAATAAGTTTTAAATCGTTTCCGATGTAAATGAATTTTCAAATTTGAACTTTAACATTTTACTAGGTTTGCTATTTTCAAGCATAACACATAACGTGTATCAATCCGTACAGTGTTTATTGATCACAAGTGCATTCATTATTTATATTAATGATCGAGAATCATTTATAGACATTGTTCGTTAAATGCACTGTTGACTTATACCGGTACGCAGCCCAGTTGATTAACATCAAACATACAAATCAGTAGCATCCAATTTTATATGAAGTAATATCATTTTATTTAATTTGAAATAGCCCGAGTGTTATCATGATCTCATCAATGGTAACGCCTGTCATTGTTTGATATGGGCGAGGAAGGGTTGAGCCCACAAACTATCATAACAGAACAATTAAAATAGTTTTCTGTTACAAAATCTGGATCATTAATTTTCTTATGATGTCGTCTGATTATCTTCTGATCAACCGCTTCTTAGATATGAAATGGTAATGGGGTATTGTGCATTAGGTATCAAAGCTCTGTTTTTATTGTAATCTACGCTATTGCACATCTTTCGGACTAGATTTAAAATGAGCTAACATCACGAATATCAATTTGTAATCTAATTTTGCAAAGTAATTGGATATTCTTACAATATTACTTAATGACTTCACAAAATGTTTCGGCCGACAGAACCTACACACAATTAACCGTAACTTTGATGATTTAAACACCAAAATGTAAAGATTGGGGTAATCGTAGAGTAAAAAAGATGATACAGAACTTTTTAGTGTTGTTGTTGATAATGATGTTGGTGTGAGTAAAGTTGATGATGATGAAGAACTGAATCATAATCAGCAATTTACCGGACAGTTAACCATCCTATTATATATCTCTTAATGTACACGATAGTTAAAGACAAAAACGTGAAACGATTGTTTAAAAAAACAATTAGAGCTATTAAAATTACGCAAGCAATTAAATCCGCATAAAAGAGTTTTAAAAATACACATTCAGTAGACTCGAAACAGAGTGGATAATTTTCAGACAAATAGTTTTTATGACGACGAAAATAGGAAAATAAATAAAATCGATTGATGTTTAAATTAATGGCAGAGGCGTATGTAATTTGCTTAATTAAGAGCTAACATACGTGTATTGTCTTATAATTCACCGAACGTCAGTTTTTTCGCGTTTTTTGTTTATCCTTTACTCGAGGTATGGAAAACATGTTTGCCCGATGTCAGAGAGTAAAATTAGAAATTTGAAACTCCCTTATTTTTGTTGTGATAAGATTAGAAATTTAATTGAGTATAATCCTTCAGAACTGCATACATGTGGTTACTCCAGCGGCAGATGAGTAATTTTCTTGTTAAATTAAACTGGTGTTTAATGTAGTTAGTTCTTAGGATGGGAATACATCAAATAATCCAATTTGATAAGAATTTATTTAGAGTCGTCAAGTCTGTTCAATCTCTAGCATGAGCGTGGGTGTGTAAAAGAGCCGGTCGCATGTGAATTCCGTGCATATAAGCGGTGACCACAATAGCGACAACAGCGCTATCCATATGTCAGTCATCTGTCACGAAAATCCAATTTGTTAGCCTTCATCGCCGGCTGAGTAATCGAAGAAAGTCTTTACTAGCCTCAGATTTATCATCAGTCGGTGTTCACGCCCTAAACATCTAGTGACCAGAACGTAGTACATTTTGGAGCGTTTTGTTGAAATCTGGTGGCGTGTAATAAATGGCTAACAAGAAATTTTCTGACAGTTCTTGTTATCGATGGAATTAGCTGAAAGATATACTAAACAACAGGGCTTATCATGTTAATAAAACGCGCTACCGAGTCTTGAACACGTGAAAACATTTCGTTCACATGGTTTATCCAAAAGGTTATCAACAAAAATCTCACGATGATGTATGCACTATGTGATTTACGCGGATACATAAATGATAAATAACCTATTATATTATGAACGATGCTCTTTTTACAACAACAATACCGATAGGGAGCGCTTCCTTCACGCTTTGTCTCTGATACCTATCGAACTAACATACCAATCGCTTTATACAAACAACAGCATTCCAATGCAATTAGTAGATAGATGGGCCTGTCCTTACATACGATATTTTACAAACCATGAAACATGTTTCTCTGATTTCATCAAGTTTTAATGTTCATAGATATTTTTTGTCAATTTCTGAGGAAGTATTAATAGCATTGCGAAAATATGTTGCTATAAGATAGCTTGGTATGGGCGTAATCACTAATCGAACAATATCGTGGCTTGATTGGCATTCACTCATTCAAAATTATCACATATCCTTTACTAAAGATATTTGGTTCCAAAGGTTCATACGTTACATTAAAATGAGCAATTACCAGAAGATTCTTTCCAAGTTGTACACGTGAAAAATGTCAGTGAACTTATTTAAAATGATTTGTACATTTGAACGAAAAATTCATCTGTTCATCATTACGGACATGGTTGGACTTTTTCTATGATGCGGTCGGGATATTGTCACGTACCGTGTTTTCATCATAATAAAAATCAAGCGCAGTCTCGTTACGATATCAATTAAAGGTAACCTTGTTCGGAGATTACTCGACTGTAGTTACATTTGGTTACGAATGATGTAAGATAGCCAATTATCAGATAATACTGTGGCAAAACAATGAGCACGACTTTTGTATAAAAATAGCAACAGATCACTAAGAGACGGCAATGATGAATTGAATCGTAGCACTAGTCAATTAACCGATCAATCAAATTCCAATCAAACGTAACTTGGTCATTTATCCTCGGAATGCATTCTCGTATCCGTATACAGATTTCATTTCCTGGAAACATTTCCGTCTTTAACACGTAAATACAGTACAAACTTCAGAATGTCCGTCCGAAATGACCCATTAAGAGCTACTCGAAGGGCCTTATGACCTGCACTTGGAAGAAAAAATAATGATAAATGTTCATGAGGATTCTTATAAATTGCATAAATGTATCTGGCATTGTCTGGCCAGTGTTCATTTATACAGACCGGAAACCCAGTACGTATAATAATCCCCTATTTTCGTATTGAATAGCGTTGGTGTCTGGAACCTATTCGACCCATAGGATTTACCCCCACACGCAAAGTGGAGTTCTGAGACATATGGTACAAGTCTAAGGATACTATTTAATTACCAATCCAGATGGGAAAAAATTGTGACTTTATACTTTCGTTTTTTGCGACTATGTAATTGCAAACATGTGATTTGTAATATTCGATACTTACAAGTAGTTTACGTTTCGAAAGAATTCCTTCAATTACTCAAAACTTCATACCATG
Source organism: Lutraria rhynchaena (assembly GCA_008271625.1). Lineage (NCBI taxonomy): Eukaryota > Metazoa > Mollusca > Bivalvia > Venerida > Mactridae > Lutraria > Lutraria rhynchaena. The sequence continues at coordinate 410,921 of VIBL01000197.1, forward strand.
AATCATTCAGTGTTGACAATTTTAACATGTTGTCCCATTAGCAATTGTCACACGGTGATTCTTTATACGCAGACTACTTAAACTACATTTTGTAATGAGTAAAACTCTCCCCTGGCCCGTCAGTTTTCCCGCAAAATTGTTTCGCCCCCGCAATCATTCGAGAAGCAATTGCTCTCGTATGTGTCGTCTAGTTGAAAATCCACAAAAAATAAGAAGAAATTAGAAAGTCTCGCGCGTGAGATAACCAGAAACATAGCCTGTAATTGCTGTCGCTGATGTTGTAGTAAATAAGACCCTAGCGGGTTTTATGGACCAATTCTATTCATTCGTTTTGTGATATTTTTGGAAACCACGGCTCTATTTCGAGCCTAAATTTGTAGCCAATATTTCCCAAATGACACAATACGATTATTCCAGGAATCAAGAGAAAAATGATGACGTATTTTAAGAACATTCATTCGATGCATGCCAGTAACAGATCCAAAAAAAGCTAAACGTGACATTAATATCCTACGTTGAAGGCGTGTGTTTTAAAGGAGGTCATTTTGAACAAGTGAAAGTCACAAAAAACAGCACGCCGCATACGTCAAAATTACACAAAACAATATGATGATATTGTCTGCGTTATGTTAGTAGTCACATTAAGAAGGGAAAGAACAAATGAAATCATTTTTACTCTACATTTCTGAATAAGGGTTTAAAATGGTTTTACGTTGAGGAAACCACAATCTGCGTAGATGTACTTCCTAATTTTTCATCATGCGTTTATCTCATCTAGTTTTTTTTTAATTACACCTAATGATTTTGAAACAATACGAATTGAGCGAATTTATCGTATTCAGTCAACAAGATTCATACAAACGTACGTTCTCTGACTGTCAAATTTGTTTACTCTATCGTGCGTATGATACAGCTACAAAAACCAGAAATCATCAGATTACCTTGAATGACAAACGCATCATATTCGGAGTCAAACGTTTTTTTTAGTTTCATATACATATTGGATAAGTATGCATTCATGCCTGTACACAAGACCATCTGATTGAAGATCAGCATTTTTATCTCAAGTGAAAGAATTCGTTGTTTAATTTAACCAGGAAATAATGACCAATTCCTGTGTAGTAATTTTACTCTCCTGAAAGAGGTAAATACAAAAACGGGTTTGACCGGATACCGTCTCGTTTGCCAATCATCCCCATGGCGGTAATCGTCATTACTTTAAAGCAAGTGAGTTCTGTTAAAATATTTATCTTATGGAAAAATATTTAGGAAATTTAGAACGTTATCAGGTTAGAGATTTCTAATCCGTTCAAACAAAAAATCTTATCAATTATTCTCATTGTTGCGTGTGTATTAGATCCGACACAAAGCAGATGAATGAACGTGATCGCCAAGAAGTTTCGATTGGTAATTTTGATTATCAAGAACAAGCTTGTTGGACGCGAGTTATGCCAGCAGTGAAACCCACCGCCGCATCATCTTTTGGTTCATGTAATTGACTAAATCCAAAGGTACATAAAATTATCTTTTTCGTACAATGTGTGTAACGATGACGTGACATGAGGGCCTGTGATAACCAGTAAATCATGCTGAAGAACCATGACACGACATGAATAGATAAAAATGATTATTAATTAGCTGTGGAGGTATTTTTGTCCTGAGAATATGTAAATTTTTCATGACCAGACTGGATATAGACAACCGATAGCTCGAAATGGAATCATTAGCATTTCTAGATAGTGTTTGTAATGTTGCAATATCCGACAGTGCCATGAGTATTGAATTTATGACCGTTATTTTTATGTTTGTGAACGAAGCAATAAATATTGTACTTCATACTTCATATAAGCCTACAATATCACGCCTGAAATATTCATCTTTCCGAAGGAGTTTGTACTAAATAGGTTTTGCTGCGATTAAATACAATATTGAACTTATTAATGAAAATTGTGCAAGTTGTAGTCGTAAATTATGTTCTCGATCAACTAAAGGTGATAATAAATAAATAGAAAAGCTCATTAAATATTCGATTTATCACTGTAATACCTGCGCATGCAACATTAGAGCGTTTTTTTTAGTTGAACTTTATTGTCAGAAAATGAATCTATCCTTTCGCGTATCATGCAATGTATGTTAAGCTGTAGCCTTCACATACACGTATCTAAAAGCGCTTACTTAACAAGTCAATATTAGATCATTCGTTGGCTTCAAACTTAATTTCAGTCGTAGGAGAATTCACTGACAAATTAAGACATTCACTATACGTTATCAATAGTATAATAACCATATAAACAAAAACATTTAGTTATATATAGATAGGTTACTGCTGTATCTTGAGGTCGTCGGACAGGATCCGGACCCTTTCCCAAAATTGCAAAAAAAATCACTGCATAATAATAATTCAAGAACAATTAAAACGCGAATAATCAAGACTAAAAATCCAGGGGAAGACTACATACTAGTCTATGGTCTCTAGCTAGTAATTAATAACCCAACACCGCTGTGAGTCCCATCCGGGACAATTTCACATATGAAGAAGCTGTCCAGCTAGCTTACGGAAGGTGGATAGTTCTACGCAAATGCATGAGTAGGGTTCTCATCCGCTTTTTAGGCTGGTAAAGTCGCCAAATGACCCTGACTGTTTGATGCGACGTTAAACCCCGAACAAAAAAAAGATTACAGTGATGCAGAGGGGGGAGGGGTTGAAGCGATATCAGCCAGTATAAGAACTTTCAATACTTGTATATACTCGCTATTTGTTGGGACAGAATTTATGTAACGCACCCAAACGACCTAGTACGGGCGCACGTGCACTTTTTAGTAACATTAGTAAACAAATTAGTGTCAGTTCGGTTATTTCATCATCCGTTATAGTAGAACAGACTTCTTAGTGATACCATTAAAATTCCATGAGTACCAAACATGATACAGTAAGTGTATGATTAATGAATTTAGGTAAATGTTACGGAGTGAATGTTTCAAGTATGCTTTTGTATAGACACACCTCCGGAACAACCTGATCGTCAGAGCGAGTGATTTCAAGTTTATATGTTAAACAACAATTTGTCACCGTGGGAAAAGACAGCATTTACGGATAATTAATCTTCCGGTTTTTGTGTTACACTTTGAGAACAGTGTAAGAAGTGACTAGTTTCACACCTCCGGAAGACTCAATACATTTATCACACACACGCGTGAGCTGACTTTAAGAAAGAATACTGGACAGACAGCATCTCCTTGATCGTAATTATGTTCTAATTTAATTTTGATGTAAAATGTCTAATTCAAGATGTAACCAAAATGCAGACATTGATAACAATAAATTGGTAAATGCATCTCACATCTGCTTACTATGTATGTACATGCATATTATACGCTTAGTCTGATAAATACAAACAGTATCCCATTATTTTTTAAAACATTATAATTTATAATCTTCGCTACAGTAGTGTGATGAATATACAGAATATAACTGGACATACCTTATTTTACCGTCAGAATAAGACTTGCAATTGAAAGTTGAATTCGTTTGACATTTCCTGAAGGTCGCAGAAACCGGTGACAATTGCATGTACAGCTCGCTATCAACAGTAATGTATAAATTAAAGCAATGGGGCATATTTACCCAATCAAGGATCAATCCATTAACAATCATAATACGTTGGCTATAGATTTGTTTTAACTATTAATAATATCCAGTTGCGTCATTCTGACGGAACAAGTTTTCATTGACTTTGGACCAACCAGTATCCGCACAAAGTTATTTTAGGAACCCAAAGTGAAATGCATGTTTAAGTAAACTGATTAGTAACTATAAATTAATTTTAACATTCATGCAATTCCATTTTTACGAATCGTAGGCGGACCTACATTATTAATAGTGTACGTGAACTGTGACACGTCCTTTTTGCAGAACTTTCTGATTGGACAATGGAACTCGCTCGACATTGTGTTTGAACAGTGACGATTCCGGAGTTTAGCGGCGGTAAAATTTCAATTTGGAATTAATACGCCAAAGTTTATACATGTATAGGCCTATTGGGAGAGACCCTCAGTCGGTAGCTTTCATTCAGTCAGTTCGGTGGCGTAACTCAACAAATTGGTCAACCTTTAAAGATAATCTCATTATGAACATGTTACCGTACTTTTCCTAATAACAGAGACACTTACATATATAAGTCATGAAGATCTAATATTTGCCAGTATTTTCTACATAATTCATATTTAAGTAGGTCTATACAGAACTATAATTGACTCTATATTTCTTCTTTACTAGAGTTATGTGACTAACAATATATAGAGTATATATCTAGTAAAACCGGAACTGCAACTCTGTTAAGTAAGTAATTTAATGGAAGATTACCATAGATTTATATTAGTCAAATTAGCGTGTTTATTAATTCTATAGTTATTCCTGTTGAGAATAAATCTCGAGATTTAAACGTTTGTCCTTAATTAGTTATCGATATATGTTGTTTCAACAAATATGATAACATACTCGAAACCGGTATAAGGTCCTTGTATAAGGGTAAGTTAGTACTGGTTAGTATACAGTCCAGGAAAACTGGTTAGGTGAACTGGTCGCCGTATATAACTGAAAAATTGTTGAAAAACGGCGTTAAACCCCAGTGACTATACGTCACATAAAAACAAACAATAAAACCGGGAATGCAAGTTTTCCAACATTAGATCTACATAGTAACACACACGCACATTGATACATACATAGAGTACGTTGAGCAGATAATCATGGACATGATATAACATTAGTATATATGTACTTCCCACAATAAATAAAAACATTTTCTTTTACCAAGCGCGAGCTGTGTACAAATTTGCCGGTATAAAGTATTCAACTTCTTATCGCTCACGAGACTTCTACAAGGTCTGTGTAAGCATTGACCGTATCATGATGTGGGTGAAATATGTTCATAATCAGTCCGGGTGTTTGCTAAACGTATTACTCAAAGAGCATTAAATCGCCTGAAAATGGGCAAATAAACAGCATGGTTGCACTGCACAAACAGGTCATCACTTTAAAACACGACGCAGGGATTTGTCACCAATACTGTTGTCCGGTTTTGAATCAATACAATTTTTTTTTTACTTAATCTCTTAGTGCGTTTACATCGTAACACATTTTAATCAATGCTTCGACTAGCCGTCAAATAATTTAACAACAGTTTGCATCAACAGATATATATGTCTCAAGCTCAGTCAATAGTCAAGCTCAACCAATTCGTGCTTATTGTAAACTAGCTAGTCTCATGTAACTAGACAAAGAAGTTGACTTTATTTATACATACGACCTTTATTTTATGGCAAATAAATCTAAGATTGATCCACCGATAAGATGCGTTAAGTGCCAATATCGGAGTATTCCTATGTTCGGCATCTTATCGTTAATTCAAGTGTGTGTCAATTCTCTTGTTTTCGATTGAGTGAAATGGCACTGCGCGAAATTTCGCCCGCATTTTTGCCCCGAACCTGTTTGGTACTGTGGATTAAAAACACACGTTTGGTAATCTTCATTTTTCTTATGCCAGTCTTTCTGTCTCCATAGGACAAACTGATGAATGTTTTCAACGTTTCAACACCCGGCGATCGCAATAGAATTTAATGAATATTTCTCAAGAAATTATAAATCCTATAATCGATGAAGAGCATGATTGACAATTTGGCATATTTGAACTTTGATATAGATTATAACTGGACACATGTACATTACAAGACGATGTCTGCTCTACATTCTTACAGTACATGTATATACTTTTAATATACATCAATAATCTATGAATTTTACCACCATAGCGGAAGTGTTGACAAGTGACAACAATTAAGCAACACTATGACATAATCAGACACCAATTTCCAGTCATTCAACGCCCCCACCATACCAATTTTTGTCACGTGCACTCCAGAGAAGAGAGCTCTCGAATAATCCAATATCTACTTGACAAGTATCAATTATTTACAGGACTCCCCCGCGTGGTAATAAATTGATATTATTCAAATCCCGGGAAGAAAATGAAGACGAATGAACTTTTAATAGTCTACAAGTATACTTGGTTTATTTGTCACATAAATTGAGTCAGTATCGATGTTCAATTAACCGGTTAATGCTTAATGATGGATGCTATCCAACAAGGTGACGAGAGAAAACAAAGACACACTCACGTGGTGTAAATAAAGTATTTGTCAACCATTACCCACGGGGCGTCATAGATTATCTGCAAGTGAACATAAACTGGCAGTGTCAACACTTGCAATGAATTACTGGTGCCTTATGGGGCTTATCATTTTTATTTCAGACGCGATTTTATTGCTAACGACTTGAAATATTTTTCTTCAATAATTTATGTACTCAGGAAATTTGTGAATAGAAAAGTACAATGTCTGCAGGGATTTATTGCCGCTGCATTTGCTGAGTACGTCTCATTCACCCTCATGCAAATAATGCTTAATACACATAAGTGTTTCTTCATGCAAGTCCTTAATGGCATTTGTGAAATTCCAGCAATTCCGTCATGTTGAAATATCCACATTTAAGCAATGCTCCAATCTCTGAGGACTGAACTGGCCACTTAGGCTTCCAGCAAAAATGTGAAGGACGTTAATGAGTTTTATTACAGTGTATTCCTACTTCAGTGTATTCACGCTTGAATACTCATACTTCAATGAAGTCATAATTCAGTGTATTTATACTTCAGTGGATGCATACTTCAGTAAATTCATCCTTCAGAGTAGACAAACATTAGTACACTCAAACATACGTCAGTGTAGTCAAACATTAGTACACTCAAACATACATCAGTGTAGTCAAACATTAGTACACTCAAACATACATCAGTGTAGTCAAACATTAGTACACTCAAACATACATCAGTGTAAACATACTTCAGTAAAGTTACACTCTAGTATAGTCACCTACTTCAGTGCGTTCATAGTTTCATACTTCAGTGTAGTAATACTTTAAGTTAATAATAAGAAGTTATGCACGTATAATTTGTGTTTTATTACAAATATAATGGTTTATGTAACAAATAAGAATTACTCAAACATAGTAAGTATTTTCTAGACATAAATGATTGGATAAGTTTCACTTCAAGCAGATATTAGATACAGAAAAATATGACAAAAATACTTGAAAAATCAGTCTTACATTGTCTTAAAGTAGTGATTAAATACAGTCAAACAGAAATTACTGTCCATGGTAAGTCACATGCAATACAGTAAAACCCCTGAAAACCGGATCCCTAAAAACCAGAAATCTCTAAAAGTCAGATGATTTTTCAAGTCCTATTTTTTCTATTCTACAATGAATAATTCTCTGAAAACCAGAATTCTCAGAAAACCGGACCTTTGGCCCAATCCAGAAGGGGTTATATTTTCAGGGATTATACTGTACTGAAAGAATGATACATTTTCTAATTACAAAATTTAGAGCTTACAAAAAAGACTGAATAAGCTATGTAACATTGGTGAAGAAACTAGTCAATTAATGTTATCTAATTAATGAAAAAGACTAAAACAATCTAACTAAACAAGAGCACACAAGCCAAACCATTCTACAGAGTACATGAAAAACAGCATACTTCACACTGAGCATTTACATGACAGAATTATATTCATGAGACTATGGGACTTAATAGGTATGACTGTAAGTTATTCAGTTACGTTACAGCAATTTGTTGGATGTCTGACATCAATATCATATAAATAAATTTGTATATATAATCTAAGAAGTCACTTTAACAAATAAAGAGAACTACAAGTCTAAGTCAATATCCAGCCAGAATTAAGTCAATTTGAACACATCCACTGAAGTAATTATTTTTTTTTAAAAAATATACAAAACACTTATTTCCAGACAATAGCAATCAATTCAGTTTGTTCATCTTATCATGCTAACAGTAAGACAGTCTTTTCTCTGCAGGCCATTATTTTTGCTCATTAAACAGAGGAATTTTAAAAACAACAAGAAGTCAAGAATGACTCTAAATTAATAAGATTTCATTTGATTAGATCTAAGTTAGTTATATATAGAGAAAGCAAATTATGAAACCCCATATATACAGATATTGTATACAAAATTGCTATGACAATGTATGAAGTAATTGACTATCAAACAAAGTTTCCTGTATATTAGAATAGTCAAAGAATTGTATATACAAGACAGTCTGAAAGCTGCTTTCACAATAAATTGCCCTACAAAATATAGCTGAAATAATGGAATTCTCATGAAAGAATAGCAGTGGCATATCAAAAAGAAGCATAAATAATGTCACAAAGAAAATCACATACTATGCAAATAAATGTTAGAACATAATTTCAGTACATGTCACATTCTACCAAATTTGTATAGAGAATAATAAATTTCACACTCTGACCTAAGCAATAGAAAAAAACTTTATTCATCAAAATTGACAATTACTGAATACTTCTTATTTAAATGAGAATACTTAGACAGTAACTAATGATTACTAATGACTATGGAATACATGCATGTCCAAGGACTGAAGGTCATCCTAAAAATTTGCTTGTTCATCATATACAATTAAGATTTTTAAAAACATGCAATGCTCATAATTCCTATCTTAGTCAAAATGGAGAGTTTCCAACTAAATTTTATTTTCAACATAACGTCTTAAAGCTAAGTAATTTTTCCACTGGAGTTTAACATTACACCAAAAGCCAGGGTCATTTGCCAACCTTTCCAGCTTTAACAGTGGAGGAAGATCCATAGCATACACATAAGCTAGCTGGTCCCAATTGGGATTCAAACTCACAGCAGTGATTAAAGGTCAGAGACCATAACCACTCAACTACAGGTGCCCCTTAATGCTAAGTAAATTGAACATGTAAGTAACAAGACATAAAAGCAAATGAGTGTAAGAAAAAACCTAATAATTAAGATTCCTGCAAACTAACTTACAGATTTTTTTTTGAAAAAGAAAAAGCTTAAAGAATAGCATTGTATGCTATGAACAGTCACAAAAATACAGATCTTTGTGTGCTAATTTTCAGCCTGAGATTTACATACTGTAAGTAAATAACAAATATCTTATACATTTCAATCTTACATAACATAAATTACATAGTAAAGGTATATAAATCCTAAATATTATATAAAGTAACATAATTATATAAACAAACAATTGTGTCAGTCTATTCCCATAGATAAAAACTTAGTCCATTACATTTAATGAGATACTTCCAGATTTATCTGAAACAACATTCAAATAATTAGAATTTTCAAAATTAATATATAATTCGTGTACAGCATAATGTTTGTGAACTTTTCCAGTAGATAGTTCCAGGAAGCAGAAAGAATTTTCCATTCAATATAATATAATTATATTATTTTTTGTGTACAAATTTTAAATCAATATTAATCTTTTTTCTGGATAAATATACAGCAAAAACACTCAATAATTAAAATACAAAAAAATAATTAGTTGCATTTAATGGGTATTCACAATAATTAAATGAATATTAAAACAATAAATCATTACACTATCACATCAATAATAACCCTACAGTAAATTATGGTATATAATATTATGTTAAACAAAGACATAGAGCATATTACTATAACAATGGCTAAACAAGAACTACCACATTCTCAGCATCGTACCAGATCTACATTTAAAGCAATTAACCATTATCTACACAGCACACCATATTAAACAATGCATACCAGTCAAATATTTCTATTACAGACTTTCATTACGATTATACAAAGGGCAAGAACTCAATCCAGTTATTGCCTATATCAAAGGAGAGGTAGCTTTATGGTCCTCAGGCAGTTTGGCACTATCATAATATTCTGACATCATAGCCTGATCATTTATACTCTCTGTTGAAATATCAGAATTCTTTGAAAGTCTAGGACTACTTCTCCGTTTAATATTGTCAGTAGGTCCATTTGCAGTGCTCAAAAAGCTCTGACAAGATTGTGGAAAATATTTACTGGTCATTGTATCAAGTGATGTCTTGGTCCTTTTGATAAATTTCTGTCTAAAGTATTTAATGATATGGAATCTGAACTCTTGGAACGCGACAAGAATTTGCGAAATTTTGTGGAAAAGATAGGACTTAGATTTTTGGAAGTGTCACATACATCTTCTTCAGAGTCAATACAAAGATTGTATGATGGAATGAAGTTTTGTAGATCACTAAGAGTATCAACTACTGTATCATCTGAACTCACTTTGTTTCTAGGTCTAGATCTCATTGGTGATGACAAGAAAGCCATCCTCCTAGGGCTTGATCTTCTATAAGATGAAATGGAAGACATAGGTTGCATGTTATCAGACAGAAGAGTTTTGGTACTTATGTCTTTGGAAGTAAAATTTGAAGATGAATTACTAATTTGTCTTGTCCCATCAAAATGCCAGTAAACTCCAGTCTCTTTTTGTTGCTCAACACATGAAGATACTTTTTCCAAAACTGGTGGAGAACTCACTTTAGAATGATCGGCAGTACAGTCAGCAAGAGCAGGGTAATATTGATCCACTGGAAAACTATACTTTTTAAGCCTGTTGAACTTCTTGTCAGCTACATCAACTTTGTTTTTGTTTTCAAAATCATTTGCAAGCTTTCTCTGCCTCAAGTTTTTTGCTGGCGAGTCAGCCAAACCTAATGATTCTGACACATGCTTGTTTCTTGGTGGAGTCATTTCATCCTCAGAAGTATGGACTTTTTTGGAAGGCAGTGCACTATGAGTAATGACTTTTGTAAAAATTTGACTTTCCTTGTTATTGTGATTGCAATCATGATCAGCTGAACTGTCACTAACTGTCCTAAACATAGGGTGACGCTTATCCAATTGTGAGTAATATTTTTTAAGCCAGTCAAGCAAATCTGGGTTACAAGTTCCTTTGTCCACCAGATCAGTGTCATTGATTTTGTTTACATTCTTGAATTTCCCAATATCATTTGCTTCTTTCCTCTGTCTCGTGTATTTTGCTGGAGAGTCATCCAGACTACATGATGGTGGCACAGCCTTCTTTTTTGCTGGCATAATTTCAAACTCTGAATTTGATTTTCTTTTGGCAGGCAGATCACACATTAAGTGCATTCTAAGTACCGGCCATTCGTCATTACTCTCACCATGATCAAGGTCTGTGGTATTAGTTGCATTCAATTTGGGGTAACACCGATCCAGTTGAAAACAATTCTTTCTTTGTATGCCTTCATAAGTTGGAGAAGTCGTATCTTTGTCGAGCTTCGTTTCATTTGCAAGTTTTCTCAGCCTTAAGTTTTTGGCTGGTGAATCATCGGGTCCATATGAATCATGCAGAGGCTTGTTTCGTGGAGGAGTCTCATTATAATCAGAGTTTATATACTTTTTTGTAGACAGTGTTTTTCTAGGTATGATCTCAGAAATACTTGGATTTTCATTGCTTTGGTGAAGGAACCCATTTATCTCACAGCTTTGAACCTCAGATTTTAAAGCAATCTGTTTATCAGTGTTGCTGTCAGTCTGTTCATTCTTCTGAATAGGCACAAATGGAAGATTTACTTCATCACTTAAAGTCTTGTCCTCATTGCTTACAGGAACACACGATCGAGCCCTGGTTTTGCCATTTCTTTTAGCTGACTTTCTAGGATTAAATGTGTCAGCTACTTTACTAAAGACTGGTGATAAAATATTTGTATCCTTGCAATAAGATGCTGTGGATTCATTCAAACTATTGCAGTTAAGCCATGTTTTTTTCTTGCTTTTAGGAATTTTCTCATTCACACCAGGGACATTTGAATTATCACCAGATCTGTCAGCACATATGTCAGTATTTGATGGCTGTCCATGCTTTGTTTCACTTAAGCATTTTATAAAGTATTTTTCGATACCAGTATTCTTTTCTGGATGTTCAGTTTTTAAACTTCTCCTTTTATGACTGGAATTCTGGTAAGTCTTATTTTTTAATACAGACCCCTTCTTTTCCAAATTATAAAAATCTTTACAAGACAATTGTACAGATGAGGGCTTATTTGTTTGTGTAAAATCAGGATAGAGTGGCAGAAACTGTTCCTTTTTAGGGGTCACATCCTTACGGTTCAATTTTCTATTGTCATCATTTGTGTGCTCAGGAAATAGTGGTAAAAGTTCTTTTTTAGGTGAAATGTCATACAGAGTTAATGTTTTACTGCTAATGTCAGTATGTTCCATGACACCTTTAGCAGCATTGATATCAACCATATTTCTAGTTACTCTCTGATCTGTATCAATATTAGCAAGAAGTTCCATCTCCATATGCCAGTCAGATCCAAGTTTTCCATCATTCATATCAATAGTAAGATTTGGATTTAAGTTCTTCTTTCGTGAATATATTCTCTTCCTGTGTATTACAACTCTAGGAGATTTGATGAGGAGTTCTTTCCCTTCCCAATTGACAAACATTGGCGTCTTTTTCCGTGGTGATGACCGCAAAGGAGTCAGTGGCTTACTATCAGCAAGTTTCTTTCCACTTTCGCTAAGTTTTTTAGACTGTAACCAATCACGTAATATTGACTGAGAACGATTCAAGCCAGAATGTATTTTTTTACGATGATTTTTCCTCTTACCATTCCCTTTACGAACCTTTTTTGCAACTTTGTGAAGACTTTTCTCAAGTACTGTCCAATTTAAGTTAACCGTTTCCGTAACAGAATTTGATGCGCCCGATTTGGCATTAGAATCTACAGCAGTTTTGTACCTCCTAACCTTTTTAGCTGGGGGAACTTTTAAATCATCAATCATTCTTTTGCTTAAGTTTTTCGAACATCTTTTCTTTTTTGTACCATTAGATATAGGGACTCCCTTCTTTTTCATAGCACTTGATGGACCAGGATACAAGCTTGCAGCCTTAGAGGTATTAGGTGAATTCAACTCGAATTGAAGAGCCTCCAGTGATTTTCGCTTGGAACACGATCCATTTGACATATCTGAAAAAAAGCTTCTAGGTAAAAATTTGACAAAAAGCAAAACATGTGAATTTATAATGGAAAATGAACACATTAATCTGATTAACTCATTGTCTAGTTTATGTTTAACTAGTTTTACATGTACAGTAAACGATAAACAATGGATTACAAGACACAAGCACAAAATAAAAGTTGTATGAAAAATTTCAGAAACAATGTATGGTCACATAGCCATGATCACCATTATGAACATTGAATTAATTCTTCCAATTAAATTAGCCTAATGTGTAAAAAATTGAGTTTGTTTCCAGTTACCCAACCAACCCATCTTTCACCTGCCGACTCAAAAGTTTTTATGGCATCCAAATCTTAATGCTTTATTGTAATTTTCACCAAGGTGTTGCCGATATATGTAAAAAAAAAAAACGTAAGAGAAAAAAATCCCTACCTACCGACCCATATCTTTTTGGGCATGTAACTGGAAAAAAACCTTTTGTTTTTGTTTAGGCCCAACTAATTCAAAAAGTGATTTTTAGAAATCACACATTCTAAGTGTAATTATAATCATGAAATCAATTGTTGATTTATGTATACAAACAATACCTTCAACTGATTTACAATCTTGACATATTTTGTGTTTTCCATGTTTAATTAGATGTTTACATGCTTTATGGCTACCATGGGAGCCACAGAAGTCACATAATATCATTTCCCATTTACTGAAATAAAACATTGAAAGCATTAATATTAGCCAATAAAATGTGTGCTCATGCAATTCTCAGAAGTTTTGTGTATTGTAACAATTCATCCTCAAAACAAATTTCAGTTGCCTTCATCAAAGAATAAAATATGTCCTAGAAATGAAAAAAAACAGAATATGACAATAGCATAGGTAAGGGTCATAATGAAAGCCTCTTGATATTGTTCATAATAATCTTCAGTTTTACCAAAGATTTTGCCAGATATGTGAGATGCATTTGTAAACCATGTAGTGTGGTACTAGCATCAAGTTAAAGCAATACATACACAAACAAACATTTCTGGAAGGCTCTGAACTTCACAAACAAAAATAGAAATCAACAGAACTATGGGATATGACAACATCTTAAAATACTATTATTACTATTCTTTATCATATGAGATGAAATATGATAACAATAAATATAAGGTAAGTGTCAAGATTGCACTAAAAAGTTATATTTCAAATATAAATGGAGGATGAGGTTACCTTTCATCTTTGCTGAATGTTCTACCTTTATCACACTTACAATCTACAGCATCACATCGATTATAGCGTTCTAATAATTCCTGAAAGGCATTGGGCTCTTTTTCCCAGGATGCATCTCTACAAAAATACATTTGTTACTTAAGACATGGGAAATATTACCACTCCAAATTACCCAAACTGCAGCAGTAAGCATGCAAAGGAAATATATTTGAGGCTCATCTATATTTTGAGACCATTCAAATTAAACCTATATTATAACAACAACAGTAGCAGTATGAGTAGATAACAATAAAACACAAAATTTCACTTCAATGAATTATTTCTCACTTAAAATACACTACAGCAAATATTTAAATAATAGGCCATAATTCAAGTGTGCGGATGAATATTTAGCTAAACATCAAATTCAGCCAAAATAAATAACCATGTGAGGTGAAAATCAGATAAAACTGCAAAAGATCTGTAGAGCAATGAAATAATTGTTGTTCCTTAGAAACAAGGGGGGAGATCAATCTGTCTGGTTATCTAAATCTTGTGTCTTTATCCTGAATCAGTTATATTACCTAGTATAGAGATTATTGGGTGTAATTACTTATGTTAGCATATGTAAACAATTTTAGTAGATCAGTACACTCAGGTCTTACCATAATAACTCAGCCCATGATAAAAATAAACCTGTTCATAAATCAGTGGACAACATAAGCTCTTGAAACTGGCTGTGGGAAAATGTAATACTATATTTTACATTACTACGTTTTTAATACAGAAATGTCAATTTTGTCCCAACCATTGTGTGGGTGACTTAAGTGTCTGTCATATGAAACATAAACTTACTGATCAGGTACATAGATTCCCATTTTTAACATCTCATCCTGAAAGTCATCCTTGTTGTTACACAATGGACACTTGAAGAAATGCAGACCAGCTGACATAGCATAAGCCTGTAGTGATGACAAAAAATATATTATAGGTACATAATATTAAAAAAAATAGTTTTGGACTCAAGTGTAACAATACCTTCTCCTCAGAGGAGAATTTTTAAAAGTGTGATTGATGCAAATCATTTATTTGCCAGCATGTCAAAGACAAGTACTTATGTGACACATAATTTGAACCAAACATTGTGTAAGGTACTGGTGAAAATAGAAGAAATTTTGTAGTTTTTGAATTGTTTATTCGTAATTTTTGCCAGAGAGTAACCAATCATAATATAAAAGAATATTGCTTTATGTGAAAGTGTCTCATATTAACACAATAACTACATTTGATACCTGAAGACAATCTCGATGATACCAGTAGTGTTTACAACATGGTGCTCTCAGTGTGTCATATGAAGGATAAGCATTCACTATATTCGTACAGATGGAACATATAAAATTAGGATCATTGTCTGGCGGAACGTCTTGCTTTAAACAATGCCTGGGGCAATATGAACTAAAATACAAACACATTATAGTAGATCACAAAGAATATAGAATATAAAATATAATATGCACATTATGAGACTGTAATCAATTACATGAGGAGTTTTTTTCTTACATAAACAATAAGTTAATATGTTTAACAAGCAGTGATAAATTATGTTCAGTTTTCTTTTATCTGGATACTCAAGAGCTTCAGCATTTAGTCAAGATCATTAAAAAGTGTATCAGATCATACAAGACATTAAAAAATCATTTATTAGAACAACACTGTGGCACCACAGTCAATATCAACAGTCATTAGCACAAAAGCATTAAAGGCAAAAAAATATTGAAGGCAAAGATAGCAGCATGTTCACGAAACATGACAGATGTAACCCAAAACAAAAAAGTAAAGTTTAAAACAGATATACATAGCTTACCAAAATGTTCCAAAGAACTGATGCATGGTGCCATTACTTCTTCCACAACCAAAATGAAACATCTTTTTACAATTATTGACAACACACCCTATGGTTGCTCCAACTTTCTGACAGTAAGAGCATCTCTGAAAGCATTCACAGGTAATCATGTATTATACCATGATTATTATTATTGAAATGAAAATTTCATGTTGTTCACTTCATACTGATAAGAACAACTCAGTTTTGACTTTTTTCTGGATGTCCAAATGCGACTAAGTTAACATCTCCTAAAACAACAGATGTATTCAGAAAAAAGCTTATATTTATCAAAGTCATCTTATAATGGACACAGCATGACATGATCATTATAAATGAAAGTTAAATTGACTTAATTTCACTCAGAATTTTTACCAATTAAACTCTCCAATTTGACTACAACTACTGAACACTTTGCACACAAGCTTGAAAGATTCGAACCGGCAAAAATTTTGTTCAAATATCAATAACATGCTTGACAGTCCAGTGACTGACACAATCTCTAAGTGATTCATTCCGACTGAATTGACATAAAATGGCAACAGAAATATTCAAACTTTGTATTATAATTAGATACAAATTTGCCACTATCATTCCATCATTTGCCAATAATGTTTGTTAAATATTGAGAGTAAAAATAGTACAAAACCATACTGTCAGAACAGCTTTGAAGAAAGTGGCTTTGCATATTAATTTCCTCAAACAGGCTGATAAAAAATCTCACAAATTATGTCTAAGACAGTTATTTTTTTTAAATTAAAATATTACCAGTCTTGATCCCCGTTTCACTTCTTTAAGGATGTCATCTTGAAGGAATCCCAGAATGCCCTGTTTTTCAGACTCACCATTCTGGCCGAGACCACTGGAGAAAAGCTAAAAAGCAACATAGATAATTCTCAAAACATAACAAAGGAATAAACAGATTGAAAGCAATAAAAATACAGCTGAATGGCAGTAACAAATTATACAAGAGGGACATGATGGCCCTGCATTGCTCACCAGATAATAATATTAATTAACTTGTTACTAAAAAGGTAATAAAGGTACACTTGTGGGCAAATAATGGGGAACAATAATAAACTTGATAAAGGACCATCAAAGGATACTACAAAAGAATATTCGTGATGACAGAAGGATGCCACAGACCAAATTTGGTGATGATCCAACCACTGGTTCATGAAAAGAAGACGTTTAAAGGTAGTTCTATTTTTAGCTTTAGCGGCCCCTAATTGAGGCCAACCAATTATTTTTTTCGCAAATCTGATAGAACACTATCTAAAGATGCTAAAAATCAAGTTTAGTAATAATCCATCCATAGAAACATGAAAAAAAGTCATTTTAAGGTATTTCTATTTTCAGCTCTAATGGCCCCTAAAAGTGCCAACCAAATTCATTTGAGCAAGCTTGAGAGAGGAACATCTAAGGATGCTACAAACCAAGTTTAAGAGCAGTCAACCGGAACAATATGAGCAAATTGCAGTTAGAACGTCAAAAGGTTTCTGCACAGCAAATTTGAAGTAAATCCGACAGGTAGTTTCTGAGGAGAAGTCCATTGTTGATGCCAGAAGACGGAACATCCACCTACCAATCCTAACAGCTCACCCTGAACCTTTGGTTCTGGTGAGCTAATAAAAACAGCAAGTATAATATCTTTATATTAAGCTATTAATAAACAACTACAATAGCTGAAAAAAGTAATACTTGTGACAGAATTCTTACCATACAGAAGTAATGCACAGATAAACCTTTCTTTGTAAACATTTTCCCATATTTTCCTTCGTCAGCACCAGTAGAACAGAAGACACAAACTTGTTGAGTATTACCTAAAAGTGACAGGATCAGATCTGTATAACTATGATAGATTAATGCTTGAAACCACATATCACAAATATTAAGTCATCAACAAAGTTGTAAAGATCTTCCTTGAAATATTTCATAAAATTTCACTCAAGAATTTTGACTAGTCATTAGATTAGACCCCCAAAAATTGATATTAAACTAAAATTGCAGCAGATCTCTAGTAGCACATTTTGAAATTGATCAATATCATGAAAACTATCGTACTAACTTAGCTAAAAATTCAATGTGTTCACCTTTACTTGATTTAGGACTAGAAAATTCCTTGGCCATCTGCCCACCCTTCCTCTTGCCTGGTTTGCCTCCATTGACAGCCAGAGCTATACAGTAAGTAAAACACATAGTGACTAATATGAGCTTTTAATTAATATTACAGTGCACATATTCCCATACAGTGTTGTCATTTAAGTGAAAAAATAAAATTAAGATAAATCCCTACCTACTGACCCATATTTTTGGGAATGTAACCAGAAACAAACATTTCCTTTTGTTAGGCCTAAATGGCAAAATGTGACCAATGACCTAAACTTAAAGACAGCAATTGTGCAGAAACAACAGTCTTCGCAAAAGTCGCCGGACCGCTGGTCATGACCTACAATATTCAGTTGGGTCCGACAACAATCGAAGTTTGCCAGTCCTCATGACCGTCGAAATATTCGTATTATCTGGTATGAAATCAGAGGGTACAAATAATTTCTTCCAGTTTACACGCACATGCGCAATGCTGTTTGTTTAAATGGCGGAACAATAATATTTCTGCATCACTGATTAAACTACACAGCACTCTCGCCTTTTAATCCGTTATATAAGACTGTTTGTTCTTCGGAACCAGTTTAATTCAAGCAAATAACCTTCCTCAATAAAAGAATTATGAAATCGAGGCTACCGAAAATAACAAGCATTAAAACCTTTGATTTTTATTGTTTACTGCTAATATTTTTCGGTCCGGCCAAAATTGATTCGGTCCGGCAAAATATTTCTGGTGCCTGACTGAATGTCCGGCACTTTTTTCCCACTTTTGTGAAGACTGAAACAATAAATCTGCCAAGTCAGATTTTGTTGGTTTTTTTTAGACCAACTTAGGAAGAAGCCAAACATATCAGTTATTTCATCTCATGCATACATAATGTTCACTGTCAACAAAACTTGGGAATGATTGAACTGTAAAAATGAAGAACATAGAGACTCAAAGACTATGCATGTAAAAAATGAAAGAGTGAGAATTTCAAACAAGAGGGCCATGATGGCTCTGCATCACTCACCAGAATAAATGTTCATTAACTTGTTACTAAAAAGGTAATAAAGGTACACTTGCGGGCAAGTAAATGGGAACAATAATAGACTCGATAAAGGACCATCAAAGGATACTACAAAGGAATATTTAATATGACTGAAGGATGCCACAGACCAAATTTAGTGATGATCCAACCATTGGTTCATGAAAACAAGTCATTTTAAAGTATTTCTATTTTTAGCTCTAGCTGCCAACCATTTCTATTTCTGCAAATCTGATAGATCACTATCTAAAGATGCTAAAAACCAAATTTGGTAATTATCTATCCATAGAATCATGAGAAAAAGTCGTTTTAAGGCATTTCTATTATTAGCTCTAGTGGCCCCTATTTGAGCAAACTTGAGAGAGGACCATCTAAGGATGTTTCAAACCAAGTTTGGTGATGATCCATCCATTGATTCATGAGAAGAAGACGTTTAAATGTATTTCTATTTTTTGCTCTAGCAGCCCCTGATAGGGGCCAACCTTTTTTATTTCAGCAAATCTGATAGAACACCAATGCCAAAAACCAAGTTTGGCAATAATCCATCCATAGAATAATGAGAAAAAGTCATTTAAGGTATTTCTATTTTTAGCTCTAATGGCCCCTAAAAGGGCCAACCAAATTCATTTGAGCAAAGTTGAGAGAGGAACATCTAAGGATGCTACAAACCAAGTTTGGTGATGATCCATCAATTGGTTCATGAGAGGAAGATGATTAAGGTTTTTCTATTTTTAGCTCTAGTGACCCCTAAAAGGGGCCAACTGGTATAATATGAGCAACTTGCAGTTAGAACATCAAAAGGCTTCTACACAGCAAATTTGAAGTAAATCCAACCAGTAGTTTCTGGGGAGAAGACCATTGATGACGCCAGACAACTTACAAAGTAGCATCCACCTACCCATCCTAACAGCTCACCCTGAACCTTTGGTTCTGGTGAGCTAACAAAGGAAATTAGAGACAGAATAAAGGCAGAGAGAATTGTTAGCAAAAAAATATACAAAAGGCTGAACAAGATGAAGCAAAGAGTGGAGAAACTAGAAACGTTTACAGATATGATCATTGTCTATGGACTTTGGCAATCCAAAGAGTCAGTGGACAATAAATTGGCAGCTATCAAAAAAGAGAAATTGGCCGCTGTGAAAGCTCAACTTATCTTCAGATGATACACACAAATATGCAGTTCTTTGTTAAGACAGAGCAAGACATGGCCCAATCAAAAAACGTCTCACTGGACTAGGTTATTGGCTAATTCTCTTAAGGACGATTTCTGCATTTTGTTTTATTCAAGGAAAAGTGATCATTTTTTCATTTTTATAGAAAAAAGTATAACAAATCCAAAAATGGAAAGAAAAACAGGGGTCACCAAACTCGTTTTCGAGATAACAGCTCATACTTTGTGTAGGTGTGCAGCTGCTTTTTAAGATTTGCTGTGTACAAAGAGCTTATCGCTAAACACATACTATCACTGTTATATCATGATAAAATCATGCTCAAACATACTGTTTTTACATGTAAGTATTCATTTGGCATATATTGTGTTAATTTAACACAATTCATACCATAAATGATTTAATTCTGTCATACTATGTTTTTATTTTCAACTGCATGCATGAAAAAATGGGTTGCAAAAAAAAATATTATTTTTCATCTTTTATTCCCCCTTATCCGATATTCTTCCAACAAAACTTTCTAATTTTGATATATATCTTAGAACAATGTCTAATAAACATATTTCAGTGATAAAAACATGAGGTTACCGAGCTAATTTCAGTCTCAACTCTGAAATTCAAGTATATTGTCAAAAATAGTCGACAAATATGATTAATATCAAAAATATGCATATCAAGTTAATAAAGATTTTGCCTATTTTCCAATAAAACTTTCTAATTTAGATATATATATCGTAGAACAATGTCTAATAAACACATTTCAGAGATAAAAACATGGGGTTACTGAGCTAATTTTACCGCCAACTTCTAAATTCTGTTGCTTCGTCAACAAATATTTGCCAATTTCAGTTAAATTTTGTAATGTGTATATGAAGTTAATAAAGTGTAGTTTTCTGTTTATCATCCAATAAAACTTTTTAGTTTTGATATATATCTAAGAACAATTTTGTACCACATATTTCGCTTTAAAAAAACATTTGAGTCTTTGAGGTAATGTTAGCTCAGAGTCCTAATATCAGCTACATCATCAACAAATATTAGCAATAAATGATGAACCTCCATTACAGTCATATGAAGTAATTCAATTATGAACTGTACATGAAGTGTTTCACATAAATTAGTCACTATTAAAAAATAGAGCACGCATTATAGGTTGCGTTTTTAGCGTGCTCGCGGATACATTAGTTGTCAAAAACTATGCAAGTGTTTCTTCCGTGAAGAGCTTTATTGTCTCCCTTATGTGCATATATAATCATTTCCCTGATTATCTTTTCATCGATTCAATTAGCTGTTTATGAGGAGTATGTGTTTCTTGAATACAGAATCTTTAGTTTTGTAGGTTGTTATGGCTGATAAAAATATCTTCATGTTATCAATATTAATTTCTGAAATGGTATGATTACTAACATATTATATATATGTCACTATTATGTGTGTGTATATCAGGGGTGTAGAAATGTTTTCATGAAGCTGGTAAGCTACAAAAAGTAGAGGGTTTGATGGTTCCCCCCAGTAGAGGACCGGGGGGGGGGGGCAACACCTTCCGTGGGGAAAAAGTAGCTGGATAGAATGCTAAAATAGCTGATTGATTTTTCTGGCTTCCAGCTCATTTCTACATCCCTGGAATTTAATAATTGCAATTTTTCAAAAATAATTTGTTTTGGTAAATGCCTTTTCTGCAGTGTTTATTGGACGAAAGGAGCATTTTCATTCGAACATTCAGTTAATTTTATAAATCTAAATCTGAAGAACACCATGATCACGTGCACAAGAAAAACTAACATCATCATAACAAATTGACAATCTATGCAAATAACCAGTAACATACAGTTAACAGCACATAAGACAAAAAGTCACGAATTATCACAGCGGTAGTGAACGGAAAGACAAGTGAATTCGACTGCGGAACGAAGAGTTTTGAGTACGAATTATACGACCCGACAATTTATTTGTGAATAAGATAGTTGATCGTAAGAATTGGGGGTCGGAAGAGAAATTTTGGGTGATATGTGAATTATCCACAAATGTCTTACCCATTATTTTGGTGTGACTACCAATCAGCAACCTAACATTTTTAATTGAACGTAAATTCAACGGTCAATCGTCGTAGATTTGAAAAGCGCGAACAAAACGTACATTTCACTTCCGGTGTATGGTTTAAAATCCATCCCAAACAGGGTTAGTTCGTACTAACTTTTGATCCGGATCCGTACAATAAGCGACACAAGAAATACAAATATTATCAGAAATATTATCATTTCATCAGTTGACAAATGTTCAAATCGGAAAATCACAATTCACTACGACAATATCAATGGGATACTACTTTTTATTAAATACCAATCTCCTTCACAAGACAATATGAAACCAAATCTGGGATTCTACATTAAATATAAGCGGTTCCTGATAAAATGTATTCAATATGGACGCATACACAATTAGCCTTACTTATTCGGCTTTGAGGTCGGCTGATTTCATAAACAAATTCGGAAGGGCCATCCTCTCAGCCTGTCAGGGTCGGGGCCAAATCAAAACATGTCTCACCGTCACAAACAGTCTAATTAGTTGGACTAATATAGAATAAGACATCACACCAGGGACCAATACACATGAAATTTTCCAAGACATTTAATCTTGGATAAAAATATTACCAAAATTTCATATTATATCCATTGACCTGATCAGAAACATATATATATGTAAAAACAATTGGAGTAAAATACTTTAATAAGTAATTTATTGGCCCTTTTCGAACACTTGAAGTCCTTTCCGAATAGCTTTAAGCGTATTGGGAATGAAAAATATCTAAAAATTTCTTGAAAATGAATATTTTTCATTGAAATTTTGCATCAAGCATTAATTTGCAATGATAAATATAATTATAAAAAAATAATTTGTTAAATTACCTTAGTAACTATTTAATTGGCCCTTTTCGAACATGTGAAGCCCTTTTTGCGGAAAGGGTCCCTTTTTGTATTTTAGTCATACCCTATATATTACAGTAATCTACATCTCTGACCTGATGTACTATTCATGGTAAAACTAGATGTACAAATATACTGTGGGTATATCCTATATCCAGAATCAAGATGAAGGAACAAAATTAAAGTGTTTATGGTAATAAGAGATATCTTGTCATAGCATGCTGTACTATCTGATATTCTTGAAACATGGTGTCAAGTTGAAAACAGATACATGTCCATGTATATCCAAGTGGTGTCTACATATGTGGTATCAGTCTGGATATACATGGAAATTTCTATCCATCAGAAAATCAGAGTTAAGATAGCAGGCAGTTAAGCTCAATTCATTACGCCAATGACGTGTCTCTTGTTGGTAAAACAACAAATCAAAAGCACTGAAAACAAGGCATAAACAATCTTTGTTTTGTTACCCGGCTTACCCTCATTTTTTTAGCAACCCTAGACTTTTTATTAGACCCAAGTTAATTCTGTGATATTAATGCCTCTTAGCGTCATGCCATCAAAAAAGAGGAACACAATGGAAATAAGAGTTAGTCTTCTTTTTGTGTCATCCCCAATGTTGATGTACATGTCATGGGCTTAATTGCATGTGTGTAAATTTTACATTTGCCATAATGTTTTGCATCCATGAGTATGTGTATCTTTATCCAAATAAATAATAAAAAATGTGTGTACAAAACATACCAATTTTTTTAGCAGGAGTGTAAAAAATTTCCATTATTTAACTTAGAACATACCATTGCACTCAACTGAAACTTTGATGTAGCTCAAATATTTCAAATATCGTTTGCCAGGAAAAGAATCCCAAATGTATATTAACATATACATGGTACATTTGTCATACTTGTCTTAATCTTCAAAACATGTAGTCCTACACTCTAAATCTGGGACAACACTTATATTTATTTTTGCTGAATACATGTACTAAAACAATAAATAAAGAATTAAAGGGAAGCCAAACACTATTACAATAATTATCACTTTATTAATAACAAAAGTTACATCACATCAAGTACAATACCAGTAATCATAAAAAATTCACAATCTACGATAGAAAACATTAAACAATTTTTTATGTAGCGCTTAAAAGACCACATCAACATCTAGTCGAAGTACATGTACTTGTAATCACTGCTCTGTGTCTTTAATATACATTTAAACCATTTTGTAACAGATTGAACATGGTTTCTAATGATACAATTAAAGTCATGATTGTGAACAGAATCAAAATAGCCCAATCATGTTCATAAAATGTCAAATATTATCAGAGAATAAGTCCATAAGAATTATATGCACATGCATCACTTTATTTTTTCTTCCAATAACAGAAAACTGATTACATGGATCATTCAAACAAAACAATCAATGCAGCTATATACAGAATGTTTCAGCAACTAACTATAACACATTGACTGTACTAGAACATAAATTAATCACAGATATAGTTTTCCAATTAAGAAATATGGCCTGTTTCATATTTCAGGGCTCTCTCTTTTGGGGGACTGGGGCTGGGGCTCTGGGAGGGGGGAATTTCGCATCATTTTCAGTTCAAGGGGAATTTCAAAAGCCTAATTAATATAATAGGTGGGGTAAATTTTACCAAAAAATAGGGGGGAAAAAGTATATTCCAGAGGTGGGGAAATGGGGCTGAATTTTGGCCCCAAATTCACGAGATCGAGAGCCCTGTATTTATTAAATTGACAGTAGTGTGTCACAAGTTTGCCTGTCGTCCTGGCCCAACAAGGGGCTTATATCGTTCATCCCACTGTGTAACACCATCACAAGCACATATCTTTTTGGTATTCTGGAAAACACCAGCTGATCTAGCAATGATTCCACAAGAAATCCTGTGATGTATGAAACAATAAATGGTAAACAATGACAACAGATTCTATATGACTGTATATGACTGTAGTTTGATGCAAATACAGAGGAGATATAATACTAAAGGCAGAATTTTAGATAAGTATCAAGGAAATCTAAAGAAATTAGATTAAACAAAGCTTTGAAACAGCTCATTGCCCAACATACATGTATTTCATTTTACTTGAAGAGTTGCTGCAAAATTTCTATAATCTATGTTTTAGAAGTATGATTTGATTTAAACAGTATCAGTTTCACAGTAAACTAAGTATATCAAACAATAAACTTGGCATGTTTAGTGAAAAACCAAAGATCAGTCAAACCTGCGAACAAAAGCCATTCTTGAGAAAGGCAACTATGTGGCCTTTATTGACAGATGGCCTTTGTATGAGTCTGTTTGTTCTAAATAATAAATAACAGTTTTTCAAAGAATGGCCTTTATTCATAGGGTGACCTTTATTCAGAGGGGTTTATGCACAGGTTTGACTGTACATAAATCAGGAGAGAAATCAGAGTATAGCAACGTGTAGTTGCTAGGGATGATCATTGAATCCATTTTATAATGTTTGAATTGTTTGTACTTTTGAATAAAAATAATGTTACATACATATGAAGACAAAAAACATAAATTAGAGTTTGTTCAAAAAATAAACAAATTTTAGTATGTTTTGCCATAAACTTTTGAGTTCACTACATTACATTGGTAGTAATACTTTTATACTTAAAATGTGACCTGCACACATTCACATACCTATCATCTGGCCTATAAGAACTGCGTGCTTTTTCAGTAGAACAGTTGTGTATTATCATAGAGCGACCAATCATCTCCCATATCTTAATTCTATCATTTGTTAGTCTGAATTCAGCTCTACCATTTGGACCTGCCATTATGTCACCAAATTCCCCTTCTGCTGGCTGAAAATAAAACAAGGGCTCTGTAGAGCGGCGCCAATGCTCATCTATTTTACACCATTCTATTTAATAACCAATTTTGACCAACATTCTAAGTTCAACAGGGGCATAACTCCAAAAATATAGTTTTCAGAATAATGCCCCTTGTCTTGCAACTTGACCTTGTCATGATAATCAAGTATTCCAACAGTCATGTTGATATTTTTAAAAGTGTTTGAGTAATAGACTACAATAAAGTTTTCTGCATAACACTGATGACAATGACAACGACAACCCAGTGATCACAACAGCTCAACTTTTTCTTTGAAACAGACAAGCTAATAATAACTCATGTTATACAACTATCTAATGTAAATTATAACTTTAGTCTGAGTAAACATTGGCACCACTTGCATGATGAATTTCACTCTAAATAGAGTGGAATTTTAATTATGTTTTACGTGAAGCAAAGGTAATGACAGAAAAAGTAGTCGTGTTCACATGTACCCAACTGACCCCCTTTTTATGCCGACCCTAATGTTTCTAACACCAAGTCCACAGCATGAAAATATTCGGGAATGAAACCTGAAACAAACATTTCTAGCCTAACTGAAGGTAAGATAACCAATAATCAACAGTTAAGTGAGTATCTCCTGGCTCTGAATATAAACCTATACTAAAGTTACAACAGTCTGAAAATGTGTATGGTTTGTGCATGGAAATGTACATAGCTTAACCTCTCATGAACATGACACAGTTTCTACATCCAAAATCTGCTAAAAAAATCAGTTGTGTCATATTCATTGACATATTTGTTTACCAGAGATGATATATATCTAATAGCATATTTAATGACTAAGGGAAATAAATCTATCATACTGTTTTAAAGTTCTTATGGTTCTGTACTAATGGTTCCTTGATTTCATAGAGTCTACTTATCTATGTGAGTTTGAAAATCAACAACCAATATTTGCTGATTGTACACCTATTCACCTAATCAAGAGAAGCTAGAGGTGTTGAAAAGTTTCAGTACATATTGACATGTTGAGATAATTAAGAGAAGTTATGCTACAAAAGTCACTTGTTACACAAACAAACGGAATGCTTCCGTAATACTTACGTAACAAAACAAATGGTGCATGGGTTTTCATTTTCTTCGCCCATTTTGATAATTTTCTTTGATAAATATATTTGTTTTATACAAAAAGATATTTATCCTAGGATTTCCTCTGATTTTTTACCAGTGTCTTATACACAGGTGTGACCTATACACATGTGATTACAGTAATGAATAATATAGACACTAATTACAGACAAAACTATTTCCTACCTTTTGTGACAAGCTATTTCTGAACACTTCACCACAACTGAAAGAGGGAACAGATCAGGCTTAGTTGAGATATTCTATTATATTACAAAGTTAGAATAAGAAACTTATTTCTTTGAAACAGAGACCATTTTCATGTGAAATTGATACTAGTGTATCAGAATGAAATCTGAATATAATTTATGCATATGTATTTGATAACACTTCCTGAGTTAATATATAAGACTCTTACAATTCAGAGAGGGTTTCATTTTTTTGTCTATTGGGTCTGCTATTCTTCAGTTAATGTAACCAGTTATCCTGAGTTAATCAACAAACAATTCCCTGATGAAATGAGCCAGTCAAAAGTTGTCACTTAGAGCCTCAAAACCATATTCTCAAGTCTCTTTACAAAAGTAGTTACATTTCGTAAAGCCTCACCTTTCACAGCCATTTGATATATCTCCACATTCATGCATACAGAGAGCATGTTTCCCAGGAGGTAAACCATCAACAGTACCATCTATAACAAGCGTATTATCATCACTCTGTACAAAACGTATCAATCCACGAACTGCATCACTACCAATCTCCATAACAGACACTGCTGCACCAAGGTGAGCTGAAGAATGATAAACTTATAAATACTCTCAAGTGAATTGTTAAAATTTACAGACACATGGATAAATGTTGAAAATTTTCAAAAAACTGGAAATTTCAACCTCTGTGCTGAAGAAACAAGAACAAGAGGGCCGTTTTACGCTCACCTGAGTAAAGATTACAACATCTATTGTTTTCCTATCCATCTATTGATTTGACCTGGTGACCTGACCTAGTTTTTAACCTGAGTTGATCCATGTTCAAACCTCTTCATGCTATCATTAATACAAACATTCTGACAGAGTTTCAGGAAGTTGCAATCAAAACTGTGACTTCTAGAAGGTTTACAAAGTTTTCAGGAGATTTGAACTGGTGATTTAGCTTGTGACCCCCGCTGATCCATATTTGAACCTGTCCAAAAAATCATGAAAACAAACATTTTAATACAGTTTAACAAGGATCCAATCAAAACTGTGGCCACTTTAGGGTTAACAAGGTTTTTAATGATTTGACCTGGTGACATAGTTTTTGACACAAGGTGACCAATGTTCAAATCTGTCAAAGGTATCATTAAGACAAGCACAATTTTGACAAGGTGTGGTGAACTGTGAAATCTAGAGTGTTAACAAGGTTTTTCTATGATTTGACTTGTGACCTAGTTTTTGACCCCAGATAACCCAAATTAACCAAGTTATCATTAAAACAATCATTTTGACAAGGACCCATAAAAACTGTGACCTCTAGAGGGTTAACAAGGCTTTCCAATGATTTGACTTGGTGACCTAGTTTTTGACCCCAAATATTCCAATTGTCCCAAGATATTATTAAAACAAATGTTCTGACAAAGTTTGATGAAGATTCAATAAAAATTGTGACCTCTAGAGCAATAACAAGGTTTTCTGGCGCTTCGACCTAATGATCTAGTTTTTGATCAGAGATGACCCATATTCTCCAAGTTCATTGATGCAAATATTCTGACAAAGTTTCATGAAGATCAAAACTGTGACTTCTAGAGTGTGAACAAAATTTTCATTCAATTTGACCTGGTGACCTAGTTTTTGACCCCAGATAACCAATGTTCAATCTTGTCCACAATATGACTGAGACGAACATTCTGATGGGTCTAATGGAGATTCCCTCAAAAGTGTGACTACTAGAGTTTTAACAACCCCAGGTGTGGATGACGGACGATGGATGACAGACTCCGGAGTAGACTGACTGATCACTATAGCTCACTGAGCACTATGTGCTCAGGTAAGCCAAAAACCAGTAGTGTTTGGACCTGGAAAAAACTGGAGATTCCAGAAAATTCCAGAAAACTTTTAACCATGCAGATAATTATCGACAATGGGACCACAAGATAACGGTGAAGATAACCATGTTCTATTGTTAACACAAATAAAATTAAGGCCTAAAAAAAGGTCTGTTTCTGGTTATCTGACCGACCCAATATTTTAACTGCCGACTCTTACGACATCCAAATCTTAGTGCTATATTGTTATTCTCACAACTCATTAATATTACAGCGCACATATTCCTATACAGTGTTGCCAATGTATGCAAGAAAAAAAATAAAATAAAAAAAATCCCTACCTACCGACACATATTTTTTGGGGCATGTAACTGGAAACAAACCTTCTTTTGTTTAGGCCTAAGGGTTTGTTAAACCACACAGCATTTAACCAAGGAAGGACTAGGAAGCTTTTGGAATACAATTTTTTATAATTAAATGTGAATAGATTTCCACATGCTATGCATGTTTTTCAATGTTTTAAAGTAGTAAGTGAATCTTACCTTGGGACCCTCCCATGCCTTTAAGAACAGCCCTTTTCCCAGTACTCTCTATCAAACTCTTGACCTTGTCTGATCCAACACTGCCTTCAATAATCACTTGGCCTTTTTCAAGATCAATATTCAATGACTTCACACCTTAAGAAAAAAAATGTCAAAAATTCGTACATGTATTTACATGTATAAAAGTATATAAGTATAATATAATGATTTAACCTTGTCAATTTAAGTAAGTGCTGTCATGGTAGTAGCCAATGCCATGGTCCACATTTGCCATATTTTAACAAATACAATTATTTTTCATTATTCAAAAGGACAAAAAGATATGCATACCTTTACTGGGCAATTCATGGACATATATTAGTGATTACAAAGGACAAGGTAGAATTCTGTCAAATAAATAGTACGAAAAACTTAGCACAAGTTTTTCTAAAGAATGAAACAAGCTTACTGTAAAACATGCATTTATACTACTCTGTTTTAAATGAATGATGTAAAAACATTGAAAATGTAGTAACTGCACAATTGTCATTTACTTTAATATATGAACAAACTTTTCATATCTCATGTTGGGACATAAGCCACTTTCCAGGTGCCCAGTACAAATATTAATTACCTAGACAAGCATAAAAATGTAATTTTCATAATACAATTTAATTATACAGAAACATGACCATGTGAACATAACATGGTAACACACTTTCAGAAAAGTAGGCTATAATTGTAATTTACAAATTGATCTTTATTGAATTGAGTAATTCATAAGAAGAAATACTATATGAAATCTAACTACCTTCTACTCCAGCTAAAGCATTTTCAATGGACTTTACACACTTCTGACATGTCATTTCCACATCAAATTCAAGCTGAAAAAACAACAATGTCAGAGTCAACATAGAAGATTTCACACCTTGAATCCCTAAATATACTTCACCCAGCATGTTCCATTTCTACTTGGGTGTTAAAAAAAAGACATTTGTTTCTGGTTAACTGACCTACCATTTTTTACGAGCCTTTTTTTATTAGGCCCGTGGAATGTTACCATACCATACATACACTGCCTCACTTTTTTTCCTTTCCGCACAAAAATAATCTAAACAGCAGAGCAACAGATAAGCTGTGTATTTGCGTATTTACTCAATTAAATTTACAAAATATGCACTTGAAACTACTTTACAACTACTTTAGATGCATATAAAAAGCAATTACAAAAACAAAATACCCAATCAAAATATTCATGACGCGCATCGAAATCAATTTTCATGAATATACATGCATAGTGTCACGGTCCATAGAAAAACTGTAAACACTTAATAACCGGAAAACACGGAAAATGTTGAAGTGGGGACAAAGAAAACTTCAAGATCTGAGTAAAAAAAAAATGTCATTACGTTTTATTTCATTAAAATGAATCTAGTTCAGACCACAAGCAATATGTAAAGTGTATTTTTCATGATAAAGTTTCAAACCGTACAAAATGTTCTCTGGAAAACATTTATGTTATTGCACAACAAACATATTTTTTTTGTAAATATTGATACAAATTATACTGTCATATTCTAAAAAATTAGCGCAAGGCATATGCTTTGATTTAAAAAGTATTGACATTTGGGAAAAGTTCTACAGGAATAAAAATGTAAGTAAATATTTTCAAGTATCCTTTATTTCCTTATCTTACAGTGTTATTGATATTAGTGAGTTAGACTTGATAAGTAAGAGCATGAATACCCAATTGATATAAAAATCATAGAGTAACAGGTTTCAGAAAACCCAGTTATACTTAGTAATTAACCAATTCAAAATGAAATGATGGAGTAATACCCAATTAACTGAGAAAGCTTATCTGTCAACAGCAACATTCAAGATTAATAAAAAAAAATCCCACAAAAACGTTTTCTGACCAACTTTTAAAGAGCATGTAACTAGAAACAAACATCTTTGGTTTTCTTTCCAGCTATTTAAATGATTTTTTCCTACCATAATTTACAGCAGAAAGACAGTTAAAGTGGGCTTTCATCAGAACTTAGAAAAACACCTTGAGAATGAGATTATTTGTTGAACATGAAATCAGAGTTGTGAAATACACATTAAATGTGATGTTTACCAAGTTACCAACTATGACATTCAAACATTAAGACCAATCAGTATTTGGAGAAGTTTTTGACATTTAGAGAGAACATTTATTGCAGTACTTTCAACGTACAGTGCAATCTCTCCAAAGCAACACCTTTTGGGAGATGCAAAATTATGCCGTTGTTGAGAGGTTGCCGCTCTAGAGAAGTTAAATAAATAATGAAAACGTACATTGGTGGAAAAGCAAGCCGTTGTTGAAGGGAGGTTGTCGCTTAAGAGAGGGCCGCTCTGGAGAGGTTGCACTGTACATTCTTGTTTAAGAGTTTGAGAGATCTGCATTTTATTGAACCAGAGTTAAGCTCAGATCATCATTATTACTATGTGATTGCTCAACTGACTAGCTATACAGTCAGTCAGGCAGTAGCGGATTTCGGGCAGTAACGGATTACGCGCTTGGTCTTTTAAAACCTTGCTTGTCCGCTAATGATGTATTAATAAAAGAAATATTCAGTCATCAACCTGGTTCCATTCCACAAAAATCCATGTATGTTTGAAAATGTTGTGATTCTGGGTAAGTCTACAAAACCGTGTAGTCCAGAATGAGGTCACCGGATGTTTACGTATTTTATGCGCGCAATAACGTGTCGTTAAAACTGAAATCTGAATATCATCAAACTTAACATTTAAATTACCCTCAATTTGGTATTATGTTGCGTATAAATATCCCATCCCATCGTCCAACACAATTATTTTGCATGTCATTCATTAATCTGTCCGATTTAAGTGAAAAATGCGAGGTCGGTGATTCCGGTAGTAGCGGATTGACGATTTGGGGGACTGTGTCAAAATCAAATATCACTCTAGAAATGGGCGAGTTTTGATGCTGACGAATGGAAAACGCATTTCTGTGTTGTAAAGATGTTAAATTTTCATGCCTGACTGCATAAGATCATGTCCTAACTTGTCGGAAAATTGGTTATAATGCCATATCACATTGAGATGATGGCATGCTCATTTTCTCACCATCGAACTATTCTTTTCTATTCTATTTCAATTAATACGTTGAGTATATTTTGAAATCGTGAAAAATGTTTCAGTGATGAATTTATTATGTCATCAACTACACATTATGACTTCTGACAATCCGATGCAATGTAGTTAATATTTCAATCAGGGGATGGATGATATGTCTTGGTCTGACTAGATTACAATATTCTTTGCAAATTGTGACAGGGACCTGAAGCAAAGCAGGAAGTTGGACTGTTCAAGCCATACAGAACAGGCAATAGACTCAAATAAAATGTCAAATAAAATTGCAATCTGTATATACTCAATCACACTATCAAATTTATCTGCCAAGTAGCCGACTTGACCAGCAGTTTTGAAGATCAGGATTGGTCACGAAACATCCTAGGGTTAAAATTTCTAAATTGGTCCACTCATGTCCATTACACATGAAAAGGCAGTGAGCCAGAAGGATAGATAGATTCACTGAATTAGGAATATCTATAATCTTTAAGATATTTTAGAGAGCACCGCCCCTAAGGACAGGTTCACATGAGTGGTAACACAAGCGAAATGAAACGTCAAAACAATGATATTTTTTCGAAATATTGATTATTCTGATCAACCTTTTGCAGACTTTTGTTTCAATTTATTTTCTTACACAAACTAGAATATTTCAGTCTGCTTTACTTGAGCAGGGACTTATCTACGTCTCTGACTTGAGCCTCATTAAACTATATTGATATGCGTATAACATGTATTTGTTGTTATTGGGCCCATGCAGATAGAAACGATGACATAGGAAAGCGATGATACATCGCCTTCCAGAGAATGGCGTTCAATGATACTAACATTGTGTTAGTGGCTTGTCTAAGACTTCGTGGTAACTTAACCCGCTTTGAGATGCCCCCATTTGACGTTTGACCACTGACACACCGTGTAAAAGTGTGTAATCCGATACTGCCTGAATCAATCTGCTACTGCCGTAATGAGTGACTTACGAAATTCGGCATTTAAACCATGAAGATGAAGGAGTAGAAAAATTTAATTTACATCATTGGAAATGTCACAAAATTTGCTTTTAATCGGTATATATTTCAATAATTCACGCGCTCTATCGACGACGTATGCAGTGAAAGTTTCGTTAGCAATCCGTTACTACCTGACTGACTGTATATGATTCTTATTATGAACACACATTTTTCTTGTGCAACGTTAATTTCATATTTAAAACTCCACAGAATAAATGCCCATGACTTCATAATTTTATGTGTCCCCATGAATATAAAACTGAAAGCAAGCAAAACCAGCGTCAATTAACACATTTCACCGAGTATCCAAAATATCCGAATTAATGTATGTCTGAATTTAGTTCCAATTGCTTAAATTTTATATTAATGACTTTTAAATAATAATTGCAAACGAAAATTAAGACTTTACACAAACTAACCGCCACATAAATATTTTAAGATGCTGTTGAACAGATGTCAATAAGTTATACACAAACTGATTGCGACTATTATCGTTCTAATTATTTACCTTCACAGGCGCGGCCATCTTGAACGGTATGGCTAGACAGCGGATATGGACCATATCCGCGGATATATGTGGATACTGAGACCATTATATTGTGTATAATGGTCTCAGGCGGATATGACTTTAATTTCACTGTATACCTACTTACGATCATTTCTATTTGTTATTATTGTATTTAACATATTTAGTTTTGTAAATAGATACATTTTACCTAATTTTTGTGCGTATTTTACCAGGTTTATAAATAAGCCCATATTCGCGGCGTGAAAATACTAGTTGTCGCCGTTCACGGACGGCGACATATACAATTAACCAGATTTTTCGGCCATTTCTTCCCTTACACCGCCAGTATTAAGCCAATCAGACAGGAGAATTTCATACCACATGATAAAAAATGGCGGACAAAAATACCACAAAAAGGGTCTACTACAGGGTACATCATTCCGCCATGTTTTTGTTGGTTAGCTTTATGTATAATTGACATGCCTTTTTAATGTATGAAGCTCGAAACCAGTTTGTAGGCTCCTGCAGGGTAACAATATTTCGAATATTTGATTCAAAAATGTTAGCTATTATTGTTCAGATACGAGTCAGCGACAAAAGGAGGATTTTATTTGATGAATATTTAAAGACACGAATGCTAGTTTAATTCATCATGAAATCCTTTGTTTCATCTGAATGCGGTACTTTGATATTTTAGATAGGAGAAATATGGACACCTGATGTGTTTTTTTTTAATTAGCTAAAATGGTACATACCATTCGGCTCATATATCTTCATTTTTTACATCAACATAGATTTTGAACAAATACATATAAATATTACAATTTCATCACTAAATTGAGATACATCTTTATGTGTCTCTTATTTTAGACTTTCTTTTGAAGTCTTTCTCAATTCTCTCCTCAGATTCGTTTTACCTCCAAAACTTCTGGAGTGGTTATAAGTTTATGACTTATACATTTTTTTGCGAGTCGTCGTTTTAGATGGTCTTTCTTCTATTTTTTTTGCGACAAGAACATTGCTTCCGTGCAGCTGCTGACCGAACCCTCACTGATATCCTGCATGAAAGGACTAGCGTTCTCTACAGTAGCACCACCATTTGAAATCAGATCGAGCATTTGTTCAGGATCACTTATGTCAAGATTGTTAGAATCGAAGCTCCTTTCGATAACATAACTGTGATCGCTGCGTTTTTCCTTTAGTGATAAATATTGGTGGCATGCGGATTCCCGTAGCGACGACACATGCCATTACAGTAATATTCGATTACTTTGAACTTGTTTTGCTAACAAGCACCCTTTTAAGGGTATATTAATTCTTACGGGTGTATGCTCCATATTAAAACCTGTCTCGTCGCAATTCCATATGCGTATCGGGTGCGTTTCAAAGTCGCCGTCAGATATCAGTTTACTCAGGTCAATATTTTCCAATAACTTCAGGATTAAGCATTTTTGGCGCGTACCGATTTTAGTTTCTCAGGCTTGCGAAGGACAAGGTCGGGATATCTACGTTTTAAGCCTTCAAGCCAATCTTTCTGCGCTTGGAGTTTGGTATTATCGGTTTTGATCTTCATTCTGTCACATAAAATATGAGTGCGTCGCAAAATTTGCCGCCTACTTAAACCGACACCAAATTTCGCCGCCACTTTTATACTTTGTACGATTTTTGTTTCAACTCGCTCAGACAGTGCCTGAGGACGACTATGTGTAATGTTAAGTTCATGTTTGCCAGATTTACGGTCTGCAAGCGTAGATCTTGGAATTCTGAAGTGCTCAGACGCTTTCCCCACTGACATGCCGTTGTTTACAGCATTTACTGCGCCTTACTACAGATTGGTTGTACTTCGTCTTACCACGTCTTACTATACATGTACGTATTTTTAGGCACCGCTGCAAAGACGGTATTTAGATGAAGGTATACTTAATTGATTAATAGGATTGATCAGCATTTTAGTTATTATAATTATATTATTATTCTGTTCCGTAATAAAAATTGCCTTTTCTTACAAAATTAGTTTTCGTGGAGTTTAGAGACTTTCGTATTAATTAAATAAAACAGAAATTTACGTAGAACAGGGACTTTCTGATAGGACAAAATGATCGCGCGGATAGTGATGGCAACAGATTAAATTCTTTCTACTGTTGGATAACGATTGAAACTTTGGAGACTTTAAGTGGACAATATTTTTACTCAGTCGGAAGTTTCAACCTTGGTTAATACCTTATTGTCGCTGCTTGCAGGTTCTTAATCCTTGAATTGATACTATTTAAATTGAAAGATACTATTTATTTTGTTATTTGGAGTACAAATGTACATGTAATACAAATGTATATCGTAAATGATTCATTTGTGTTTTAGCAATGTTAAGCATTTTTAGACTTTGGCCATGCTTTTTGACAATGTTCATTGATGGTTGT
Source organism: Lutraria rhynchaena (assembly GCA_008271625.1). NCBI lineage: Eukaryota > Metazoa > Mollusca > Bivalvia > Venerida > Mactridae > Lutraria > Lutraria rhynchaena. The sequence goes on from VIBL01000197.1 coordinate 447,691, forward strand.
GCATTTTCTTCCTAACAATAAAACCCAACGTTGCATTGTTGTGCGGGACCAGTCCTCCTAAAAATCAGCTCAAGTTATGGTTTAGCAATAGAGCGTCTTCAATCGAGCATTCGCTAAACAGTTCAGAGACCAGTGCAGCATGTGAACGGTGTAAGTGTGCAAATGAAATTTTATCGCCATCTTTATTGTGTATTGCTTTCGCCTTAGAATTGTATGGGTTGTCTAGTTGAGCCCGTGCTAAGTACCCTCCTCCCATGGTTAAGGATCGTTTTCCATAATGATACATTCTGGCAGCATACTAGGAAAACATCACGACTTTCTTCATTCTAAAACACAATACATGTAATCAGATTACATTGTATGATTTATAAATCAGACTCAGAATCTAACACATAACTCAACAATAACAACACATAATTTTTCGCGATTCATTGTGGTTTCGACAGCGGATCCGGATAAACCCATTACAAACCTCTCTCCCTTTATCATTGAAAAACAAATCCTGTCAATTCTCGGTGCACCAAAATCTGTCAAAAACTGAAAAACGACACATTGCTTGTGGAGTGTTCTACAATACAACAGTAAAAATACCTTATTTCGACAACAGTGTCCTCCACGAAACTCTCAACTCCAGTAAGGGTGTGATCCGTTGTAGGGATCTTGCATGTTGTGAATCCCTTGACGAGATCAAGTCCAATTTAAAAACACAGGCTGTTTCTGATGTCAAACGAATTAGTATAACCAGAAATGGAAAATAATAAGCACAAACTCGTAAATTCTTATCTTTTTTTACACCAAATTTCCCTTCAAATATAAAAGTAGGTTTTAAAATTGTCAAAATCGGCGTGTATGTGCCCAACCGCTGTGCTGTTTTAAATGCCAGTGGTACGGCCATCACGAAACTAAATGTAAAAAGAATCCAGAATGTCCTAAATGCTCTTTCGAAGGACCAGACCATCACCCAAAATCATGCAACAATACAACTCTCTGCTTCAATTGCATGTCTTCTCATCCCTCCTATTCTAATGACTTTTCCGTCTGGAGGGATAAAAAGACATTTTTTCATACAAATGTCCTGAAATCCTTTTACGAAACCAGGTAAATCATACAGAAACGCCGACAAGACCAGGACAGCTGGACAAAAGAACCAGCCATGCTAATGTTTCTGTCCCTGTCCCAGCCTCAGCCCATGAAAAATCTTCCTGCCACACTTGTAACAAATTAATTAAGACACTTCTAGAAAAAAAATCCTGAAATGTCCGATATATTTAAAAGTCTGGTCCCTTCACTTTCTTCTTTATCCTCATGTTCAAAACAAAATAAACGAAAAACTTGGAGACAGTATTTCTCCAAACTCAATAGTCAAACTTGAATTAAAAAAAAACATGTGATATGATCAAAAAAATAATGGAAAATGTTCATCCCCAGTGCATCATTTGTCAGTTGCCGACAAAAATGTAAACTCTACGCAGGAAATTGCCGAAGCAGTTGCTGATATATTTGAGAAAAAATCTTCCTTCAAGAAATTACTCAGAAAAATTTCAGGCGCACAAGCCCAAGGAAGAAAGGAACAATCTTAATTTCTATTCAAAAAATAATAGAAAATTAGAAATATTATTTTATTATTATTTATTTCGATAAAGATACACATATACATGGATACAAAACATGATGGCAAATGTAAAATTTACACTCATGAAATTAAGTCCATGACATGTACGAACTCTTATTTCCATTGTGTAACACAGAGAGGCATTAATATCACAGATGATTATTATGTATATAATATTTAGATAAAAATGAATTGCATCAAATTGTAATTAAAACAGAAAAATATCTCCTGCAGAAATACGTTAAATTAAAATGTTTGATTGCTCGGACTTGAATGCTAACAATAGTGTCACATTTATGATAACTATAAAGCTATAAAAGAAATGAACTTTAAAGTTTCTATACCAAAACAGAGATATCACTTATTATAACAATAAACTGAACATCAATGTATCAATAAATTTAATGTAAAGCATTAAGATAGTAAATCTAGCAGATATTTTCTTACAGCGGTTTTGAAAGCAGACAGACTGGTGGTATGAGTTATGCTATGAGGCAACTTATTCCAAAGAGAACAACCTCAGATACAGTAGGACCAAAACTTTTAACATTCGAAATAATACAAGCACCCTTTTCACTTGACTTTGTTTTATATGCATGTGCATAATCCCGAGAGACAAAATGCTCCCCTAAATTATCTGGGGACAAACCATGTTTAACCATGAATACATGGCAAATATGTGATCTTGGATCCATGACAAGAATAAATCTCATCACCTTATTTTTAGTTGTCTGAAGTTCATTTCTGAGTGACTGAGTCAATCCATGACATAACTTAGGTGGCATTGAATAAGAGACATAACAAGAAGTTTTTCAATATGCTCGGTAAGGTAACCCTTTTTGCGATACAAATATTTTAACCATGCAATTTAGCCTTTTGTAATACACACCAGGCCATGGAATCAAAAGATAGAGTTTGATCTATGATAGCACCGTGATAGGTAATAGAAGGTGCACTTTTGATTATTTACACCAATGCTTGAAATATATGAATTGGAATTTGACCTTAGTCTATGTTTAGTCTATGTCTTACAAAGATGAAGTGAAAGCTTGCTATCAACCAAACATTGACTTTTGTAGATCCTCTTAAGAGCTGATTTTACGAACCAGCCGAACGAAGCTTCATAAGAAGGAAGGAATGGTCGAGAGTGTCGAAAGCTTTCTGGAGATCCAGAAGTACCATACCTATAACATGTCCTTTGTCCATTTCCATACTAATGAAATCAGTAAGATGAATTAAGCATGTATCTGTTGAGAACCCACTCCTAAAACCTGACTGAAATTTGTACAATAACTTGTTAACCTTGAAATATATTCCACCTGAACATAAACAACCTTTTAAAAAATCTTAGAGATGACACTCAAGATAAAGATTGGATGATAGTTACCAGCAGATGTCTTATAGAAGATACAGCCTTTTTCGATGGCAAAGCTAGATTTCTCAAAATTTTCCTCAATGATTTAGAGTCATTTTTCTTCCAGAGTCTCTGTGAAATAGTTCTTCTTAGCTGAATCAATGAGATACTGAATCTTGTTTCAAAGACATTTAAATTCATTATAGTTCACATCACTCATGTCTTTTCTATACTTAAATGCTTTGTCTCTCAGATTAAAATGTGAAATATCTAGATAAATCCATGGTTCAGATCTTTGTTTAATGCGAAGCTGCTTGATTGGTGCAATATTGTCAATAACAGATGTAAAAACAAACCTGGAATTTCCCCCAAGCTTCAGACACATTGTCACATAGAAGAACACTTCTCCAGTTTGCAGCAATTAAGTTAGCTTGAAAGTCATCCTTATGGTAGTTCTTCGTATAACGAATAGTAATGTTATTGTATGTACCAATGACAGATTTTGTATTTTTTCTGGTACAATATATTATACAATGGTCACTAAAGAAGTGTTAATAACTCCAGACTGAGAAACTTTATATGAGCCTGACACAAGTATTAAATCGAATGTAGTGAATGTTGAACTACACAATCGGGTAAAACAGAGAATTAACAGCGTAAAATTGAACATAACACTAAAATTCATCAGAGCAGAATAATCACCCAGTAAAATTAATTCTTATTCAGAAAAATGACTAGACGACGCACACTGTATCAAAAATATATTTGTACGTATCTGCAATTTACGTAGTATGCATCCAGAACCAAGCCTTCATTAGGACATCACACCAATTGAGGTTGTTGTCCCAGAATTTAAATTTCTTGGAGTGATATTTGACTCCAAACTTACATTTTTTCCCATATTAAAGCACTAAACTTCAAGTGCCAGAAAGCTCTCAGCATCTTAAAAGCAGTCGCTCACTCCGATTGGGGAGCTGACAGTTATTTTACATTTATATAAATCTCTCATTCGTTCAAAACTGGACGACTATGGATCCATTGTTTATGGATCCGCAAGGAAATCTTATTTAAAAATACTTGATTCTATACATAATCATGGTTTAGACTAGTTATTGGAGCTTTTAAAACATTCATCATGAACAGCTTCTATGTTGAGGCAAACGAACCTTCCCTTTATTCTAGGCGGGCAAAACTTGCTGCCAAGGATATTTTAAAAATTAAATCAAACACTTTCAACCGCACACACAACAAGTTGTTTTAAGCCCTTTGTTTAAAAATCTGTTTGAACGGAAACCAAATGTAATTCCGCCATGTCTCAATCCATTGAAGAGCCCCACGTTGATATGGAGTCCATTATGGAGCACAAAGTTGCAGATATTCCACCCTGGACTTTTGAATCGGCAGGGTTTCGTTTCGACCTCACCAAATTGAAATATTACTATACTCGCCGTGCCTTCATTTTTTCACAGAAGCGTTGGTCAAAATTTGCTGAGGCCATTAATACATGTTTTTGTCATCACCAAATCAGCAAATGGACGGCATTTAAATGATACTTAATCAAATATTCAATGGGCCATGCAATAGTTAGGTGTGAATTTCAATCCATTGTATTTAGCTAGTGTCTGCATTGATCTATTTCAACTATGACGTCAAAAGCTAAGGGAGATAAGTATCGATATTTTCGGCAGGTGTAGGCAAGATGTGGAAATGTAGTGATGCATTTAACATTTAATGATTGAAGTAAGATTTAATGCAGTTTCCAAAGATACAGTTTATTATTATTTATATAATTAAAAATTAATTAAAAACCACCACCACAAAATATTTTGTACTTCACATATTATGTCAATATTGGAACTTTCATATGCAGAAACTTGCAACTTTAGTATATACATGTATATGAATGTCGTTTTATCGGTATATCTCAGCTGAAGTAGCACTTCCTAAACAAATTGAAAACTCACCAATGGTTTACATTTCTGCCATTTACCTTAATAAGCCGACAATAAAGTTGCAAAACAATCAATAGAATGAAAATTTACTATCTTGCATTAAACATGTTTATGAAATGGTCCCCCAAGCTATCAAGTATTGTTTTAAATAATTATGCTTTTTATAGATTCCAAACAATACACCTGTACGCTTGTATCGCTGAGGTACGCTCGAACAAATGCTGAAACAAGAAATACAAAATATTACTTGAGCTGTTTTAGATATTACAATATTCCTAAATGTGAGATTTTTTCGAACCCGCTTGCGGTGAGCTCGGCATAGTTGTCACAATGGCGGTTCGGTGTACGTGCGTGCGTATGTGCGTGCGTCCGTGTGTTAGTCCGTCCGGTTATGTCCGGACCATAACTTCCATATGCATCAATGAACTTTAAAATGACTTGGCATAATTGTTCACCATGATGAGACGGTATGTCAGGCACGAGACCATTAACCATATTTTAGAGGTCAATGCCACACTTTGGGTGTGAAGTGCAAACATTGACATGTTTTACCTTGCCCGAATTGTAACTTCTTTCAGCATTGGTTTTAAAAACACATGGCGTAATTGTTCTCATTGATGAGACGGTATGTCATGCGCAAGACTCAGATCCATATCTTTAATGTCAAAGTCACACTTTTGGTTTAAAATGCCAAAATTAGATTGGCAGGTTTTTGTATGTCTGACTTTTGTTTGGACCATAACTTCCTCATGCAAGAATGGATTTTCGAATAACTTGGCACAAGTGTTCACTATGACGAGACGATGTGTCATGCGCAAGGTCCATATCTCAAAAGTTAAGGTCACACTTAGGTCCATGTCAGGAATTCAACACAATTCTCATTCCATGAAAAAAACAATGGACAACCTTTTTAGGACGATTACAGGTATCTTGAACTGTTTCTATTTGGCGACTTCCAATTATTCAATATTACATGTATGGATCTGTGCACGTTGACATTAAATACCGGCGGCCAGTTTACGGCATCAGTTTTCTTAGATTCTGTCGTTATTCGCGCGTAACTACAAACTTCTCCCAATAACTGATCAGCGGTGTAGGACAAATGACCAAAGACGCAATGTTTTCAACCAAATCTTCACGGAGGTTATGTGCTACGCCAAGGGTTCATACTTATGAACACGAGATCCGTAATTCTAACTGACTATTTACTGAACTATACGGTCAAGTTTGATATTTTTAAAGTTGTTAAACGTGCAATTGCAACCCACTTACGTTATGCAGGAGTATATATGAATCGAAAACCCGTTCCACCTATAATAAAGTCGCCTCTAAACCTCACGAACGCTGCGTTTCCAGTGGTTTGTATTGGCGCAGGTACTGTGGAACCACAAAGGCGAACTATGAGCGGACTACCAGTTGAATCTCCGTCATAAATCTATCAAGCATATTTTTACAAACAATTTATATAATCGTCTGTAATTATGAACTAAAATAGAACAACAATCTTTTCTCAGACAAATGCGTTTTACTGTGAACGGCCCTGCGGGGGGTCGTAAGGTACAAATTAGTATCAATCGATACATTACATAGCATCGCTTGCATAATATTGACCTAAGAGTTTAAATTGGTGATGTTTACTGAACTTTATCCATTCCAGCGTCAGTTATGTTTTTAAGTACATTGTACAAATTAAAGCAATTTATAGAACTACAACATATTTAAATTGCCAGTATATTAATACTGTTATGTTTAGTAAACGAATATAATTCCGATATTTCATTGACATAATCAATAAAAGATAATGATCTGACACATTAATTGTTAATTTATCGCTTAGAAATACAAAGCAATAGTATGTGTCATTTTTTAATAAAGATTGCCACCTTATTTGGAGAATTTCAAAGCGGTTTTTGTCATTTGTAGCGGAAATGCTTATCTAGGGAAGCGTGTCTCAGAATTTTGATATTTGTTTTCGTTTTCATTCTATGGCGTATTACATGATTGTCAGCGGGGTTCAGACTACAGAATTTCTGTAATGAACGGTGAACGTTATCAAAAATCTGAGGTACAGATGCATGATTGTTATTTTAAGCTAATTGTTGTAATATATCCTTATATACAGAGTAGTGATCGTTATTTAAAAATATGAAAATTACGTGCGATATTGGCTTATAGAAGGCCAACCAAGGATAACATTTGTTTCAAATTACTTACAATAGACTCTGTGTAGTGGATTTTTATGTATACAATTATGGTTAACTTTTTAAAACTATATATTGGTGAAACTTGTTATCGACAGTTAACCAGTCACGCTACATTAAAGGACAGTATTTGTATTTTAAACATAATTAAAAGTTTTCATACATCAACCCCACTTATACGCATTAAAATACTGACAACTGAGACATCAAAATTTACATTAGTGTTCACCATTTCATTTAAGCAGTACTGACGATAATTACTATTATGCTACAAATGAATGTCAATAATATCTTATTTTTAGGCATTTATGATGGAGAGAGAGAGAGAGGGGGGGGGAGAGATGAACAGTAAAACCTCCAACATCCAAACACATGTATATAATTACATGTAAATTCAGATAAGATATAAGCGATATTTCCTTTAAGACTTACTTCTACAAAGTCATATATGCATCCTATGGAATTTTCAACATCAAGCGTATCAAATGTAAGAAGAACTGTATTTCCCGGCGAAACTGTTATCAACCAAGTTATATCAAGGTAGTTTATGTAATAACACGGATAATCTGGACTAACTACAGCTCCGCCTGAAAAAAAGACATCGAATTACAAACATCGGTTCTTCAGTTCCCGCGGACCCGAAAAATTAATTCATCATATTCGCATTTCGCTGGGTCTATATCTTTCATTACATTACATTGTGAAAAACAGCGCGTTACATTACATTTTGGAAAACCGCGTGTTACATTACATCTTGGAAAACCGCGTGTTACATTACATTATGGTAAACAAAGTGAAACATTACATTGATATGAAGAAATGCATGATCGTACAAAAAGTTACACCCCTTCTTCCAAATTTTTACTATATTCAAGTTTACTACAAATCGTTCACTGTAAATGCAGACATTAGATATTGGACAAATGTTTTTAAAAACCTATCCTAAATTACGTTTAATAATTTGTTCAAAATCTTATCACTACTTTTAATTCAATGTTTTGAAAGTATTAGCTCCATCTGTTAGAAATACTAATGAAAACTACATGTATAATAGTTCATATCCATTATGATTATTTTCAACTGTATTTCAGGATTATATCGGCAGACATTTAGCAAATCATTTCCTGGATTCTGCAATGGTACAAAATTTGTTGTCTGCTAGTAGCGGCAAATATCTTCACGATAATGATTAGCGGTGAAGGACAAATCAAGGACACCATGCCTTAAATGAAATCGTCACAGGGAACAGCGTACTGGTTTCGAAAATAGGAACTTAGTGTCCGTAGACCTAACACTTCATCAATTAAGTTGTACGGACTGGCTCTAAATCATAAGTACAACGTATAAAGATATCCTCTGGAAAATGCAATTTCAGTTGAATTTTTTGCTGATGAAAAAATATTCCATTTTTTCTGGTCTTCATGATTGATATGGTCGCATTATTTTGTATCGTTCACGACTATTAAGACGTGAAAATGCCAATTAAAAACGAGATAATCTGGGTTTAAACTTCCTTATTTTCATTCGATTTTCTACGATACATTTTTATGTATGATGTATAACACCATTTATCAACAACAACGCATTGGATAAAAAGGTGATTCCTGTTTCTTTAGTTTCAATTATTGATTAGAAATAATAATACATGTACTAGTTTTAGCTCGTATTGTTACAGAAAACATGTGCTTTCGCTCTTTTAAAGTAACGCATAGAAACATCGGTTAGTTAGGAAAAAGATATTGACTTTCCTAATACAACAGCAGATCTTACACACTTCTACAGTACAAGAGGTCAGAAAACGCAGAACGGATTCTCGTCAGAAGGACAAACAATTTCAAAGGTACTCACCTTGGCAGGTAGGTTGGTTGCATGTTTCTATGCATGCGCAATCATAACCGCTGAATTGTTCGACGCATGCACCTTCATTCTGACAGAAATTGACGAATCTACAAGTCAGCAAATATCTCACAGTTCCGGTCGGCATAATTCGACAGACATTGACATTCGTAATCATTTTCCAGGATAATACAGGTACCTCCGTTCTGACAAGGGTTTGAACAGCAATCATTGATATTTTTCAAACAATTATGACCTTCATATCCTGGTAGACATTCGCACGTATAACCATTTATTTGATCAGTACATAACCCGCCATTTTGACAAGGATTCGGGTTACAATCATTGTTGTCTGTCTGACAATTCACATCCGTATAACCCGGCTTACATTGACAAACAAAACTTTCGACCAGGTCAATGCAATCGCCTTCATTCTGACAGGAGTTCGGTGTACAGTCATTGACGTTAGTCTGACAATTTTCGCCTTCGTATCCTGGCAAACACTGACATTCATAACCATTTTCCACTTCAATGCATACGCCTCCGTTCTGACAAGGACTTGGGCAACACACATTGACAAATAACTGACAAATCACGTCTGCACTTCCTAGCTGACATTGACACGTATAACCATTCACTTGGTCGGTACACGTACCTCCATTCTGACAAGGATTTGGATGGCAATCATTGATATTTGTCTGACAGTTTTTGTCAGCGTATCCTGGCGGACATAGGCACGAATAATCATTAACATGATCGATGCATAAGGCGTCATTCTGACAAGGATTGGGGTCGCAGTCATTGATGTTTGTCAGGCAATCCTTATCGGTAAATCCTGCCAGACAGTCACACGTATAACTATTGATCTGATCGGTACATGTAGCATGATTCAGACATGGGTTCGATTCGCATTCATTGATATCTGTTTGACAGAAATTGCCTGTATATCCAGGCAGACATTGGCAAGCAAAATCATTGATTAAGTCAATGCACGAACCGCCATTCTGGCAGGAATTTGGAGAGCAATCATTGATATTTGTTTGACAATTCCTGTCTGTATATCCTGGTAGACATTCGCAGCAATAATCATGAGCATCGATATTCTACAAAAAGAACATATCAAATTATTACTGAATTGGATTACGATTAAATGTCATTTACATACAACTTGTTAATTGGTACATTTCAACGTTTAAATTGCTTCACTATTAAGTGGCTAGAAAATTACAAAATGTTTAGCACATACTGATAAACCTCACTTATCGACCGCTTCAGTATAAAGACCATCTCAGTTTAAGGATCACATTCAGATTGGTTTTCAGTATTTTTCCAAATACCAACTTGATAATGAAACCACTTTACACATAAATATCGTTTAAAATCGCCCAAAGATCAACAAATATCGAGGTTTTACTGTTTCACAATTAGTTCTCATGGCTTATCAGCTGGTGTTACCTGGCAAACTGCGTCGTTTAAAATATGTCACACATTACAACAAAATTTTTATATTTTTTATTTACACTTAATTGAAAAACAACATTCATAGTGATTTATTTTGTCCATTGTTTTAATTAGTTATTTCCAAATAAAACTAAATTATGCCAATTTATAGTGGTAGTAAATTTACTCGGGTACTCTACAATGTAGAGTCCTGATTTACTTCAAAACATTTTTGGCGAGACAATATTTTGGACTTTTATGATCATAGCGCATAACACAATCTTGCAGACATGTGCGCTACAGTCGGTCAACGTTTTATGTGATAGTTTGGCGGAAGATATAATAAACAGCAATGTGGTATGCAATACTGTCTTAGGTACTGCATACCACATTGCTGTTTATTATATCTCCCGCCAAAACATAAAGGAATGTGTGATGCGACATATATAAGGTCTAAATTGACCAAGATTGATAGCATAATTAGTAAGGCGTTAGAGTATGATATCGATATCACACTTCAATAAGATCACTGTTCCGGATCAGTTATTTCATAATATATTTTATATTAAAAGTACATTAGATGCTAGTAGCCCAATCGACCAAGGTATTAATGAATTCACACGTTTCTTGCACATCCAATGATTGTTGCAGTTATATATTTATTACGTAATTTTCCGCTATAAAATTTCCATTTTCACAACATGTCACGTCACTATAGTCAAGTTTTTTTTACTGGATACAGATTTGTGCAGTTCGGTATCTTCAGCATTCATATACCAACTTCCGCGAGAAAGAGATTTCAAACTACATTTTCACTTTTTGAGGACACTCAAACACCTTGCTTAGCCTTATTTTTCTTATTTCCCATTTTAATCCGCTTGGAATTGATAATCTGTCTAATATTAAATACTTATGTTAATATAAGGCAAGCGGTACCAAATTTAATATCAATTAATACAAATTTGCCCCTTACAGCGCCGCCTCCTAGATCGTTTTCGTTGATAAAGTGGAGCCGATGTGGGGTGCAGTTCTTATCGCGATAAAACACTATTTTTGCATATTCGGATCGATTGTTTTGTTGCATGGTGTGATAATATGGTATTTAATCATTGTTAGTAACTTAAAAGGTCTTTTTAGCCTTTTTTTACGTTTGTAGGCACTTACACTACTTTAAATCATCACATATATTGAGAATGTAATAATTGCAAAAGTTATTGTATTTAATTATATTGTTAAAAAGTCATCATATACATTGAATTTCTTTGATACTTTTCTGTTTTTTATATGTGTAGAATTAGTAGCTTATTTCAAAACTCAGTATTATGTCTGAGATTAATCTAAACTAATAATGTTGTTTTGGGGGCAAATGTCTCGATAAGCACTTCGGGGAATGACCATGTTTTCGTTTAAAGATTGGAAAATGCGTTGGAATTAACGGCATATCAAAAAACTATATTACTCATTCATAAGACGCAATATACAAAGTCATAAAAATCTACACCCAGGGCTGATCAAATTTGATTATAATTAGATAAGAAATGTGTCTTTGATCAATGTTTGTACTGTAAATGGAAATGCTATGAAGGAACTTTCCATCTTGTAATGCGGCAAAACTAAAGATAAACTGGTTCGCGTTGACCCAGTCTGTACAGAGACCTTTAGTGTACTGCAACAAAGAATGGGAACCAGTTTAATTTTTGTCTGGAGAAAGGAACGACTACTCTGGATAGAGATTGAATTTTTAGCGGGAAATCTTCCAAGCGCTTGTCAACCGTGATTATCAAGCTTTTGTCAACCAAGAACGTGCAATAATATAAATATATCTAATTTTTCTTTACGAACACATTTGTTTAAATACTATAGTAGATCCTGTCTTTTGAAAAAGACAACACTTTATCAAATTGTTAAACCATAGGTTGAAAGTAATTGATCCATTTCCTATTGACTTAACTTCGTAGGTCTGCATTGAAAGTATAAATGAATTCGGACAATTAATTTCGGATGTATTTTTTTCGTCAGTTAAATGCAAGCGTGAATTATGAAAAAGACTTTGTGTATGATCTTGACAATACATGCGTGTTAAATATCAGAAGCGATGACTCATCGATTTGAGTCGCTCGGTTGTTGTGAGAAGATGTCACTGATGTTGTTATTTCCAGCAAATGTTATGTACACCATAGCAGCATTGACACATTTTTGGTTTGAACTACCTGGAGTGGCCTGGTATGGATTATGGTATGCCAAGTTCTGTGATACTTTAGATGAATGCCATTATGTGCCAGCTTTTTTCACCAATGAACCTGGTATGGATATTAATTTAAAAATTCGTTATTTTTGTTAATATAAAGTTGCATATTCTTTTTACCATTTGGTAATAGTTAGCGCATTTTCACAAGAATAAAAGAATAGTTATGTTAATGGTTACTTTACCAAAAATGTTAAGAGTAGGTAGATCAAAAAGCATTTATTTTTTTTTCTAAACATTTCTTTAGTATGAATTAGGCATCAAACAGCATAGTCCAACTAATTAGACTGTTTGTGATGGCGAGACGTTTTTTGATTTGGCCCCGACCACCATAGTCTAACATACAACTGCATATTTTTGTGCGGAAAATTCCCAATTAAAACCCGTTGGGGACGATAATTACAATATCTGTGAACAATTTGAACTGTTCGGTAAATAGAAACACGTTTCTAAACCCATACAAGCAGAAATTATTCCACCATACATTTTCTGAAAAGTGCACTAACGTTTTGTTTCTCTCCACTATTTCTCTATGGAAATCGAAACTGGTGTAATGGCGGACAACTGCCAGTGTCCTGATAGATATCTACCGGTGTCATGATAAAAACTTCCTATCCATTGTATTTAACCCATTATGGATACATTCCGGAAGTGGTATTTACTCAGCTGATTTGAATTTGGTATGTGGTGCGCGCATCTAACGCAGCGATTGTGTTGAGTGGAAGTTTGGAAACAACACGATATGGTAAAATATATGGTATGACATGGTCGCTTGAACGCGACATGCTACAAACAATTTTAAGTCAAATATTTGAATTTTGGCGTTAGATGCTTAGAATTTATGGCTCATTGTTAAGGATTATTGTTTTTTTCTATTGATTTGAGTAAGCTATACCACTTACTAATGCATCTTTACATAATTTGTGTTTCCGCACATAAATATGCAGTTCTCTGTAAGGCTGAGAGGATGGCCCTTCCGAATTCATTTGTGAAATCGGCCAACTGGAAAGCTGAATAAGGCTACAAACAGCAATGATTTACATTTTATAGTTGTATTGGATACACTAATTTGTACTGGCTTGAAGAAGTTCCTCTCTTGGACATGTTTACATGTGACAATGTTCATATCGACGAGCAAACATGTCTTTTTGATTTTCTGGAACAATTCCACAAAATTCTCATGCTTGTGATTTTTGTGCCATGTTTTTTTTGTGATTAGAAACATTAGCATCTGTCCTTAAAGTTGGGGTCAATTGGGTGACTACAACTTTTTTTCATTATTTTTGATCTTTTAATCTGGCCAAATATCATTTGGTACAAATATTACAATAAATATTACAATGTTCTGTGTTGCAGGATTTTATCACCTTCTACAGTTTGTGTCATTGATTGCATGGGGATGTCTAATTTTATCTACATTTATGTTAATGTCTAACAAGATTGATTCAAGGATCCCTCGATTTCTTAGAAAAAATCGAAATTCAGCCATAGCATTCCTTTGTTTGGTATCAGGTGAGTAGTATGGTTTGTGAATTCATGTGAACTGCTTTCTGCATGGAATAGTGAGAGTTGGCATCACTAGGTAATTTATGAATTAGTTTGAAACTTGCCAATTTATCCCTGATGTTCTTGCCCCTAGAGAGTACCGTACCAGTTTTTTGCCACCTTTTGTTCTGATTCTTCTTTGATAATATCACAGAACAGCCCTATTTTATGGTTTTGGGAACAGGTATTAGGTCCCTTTCATAGGGGAAAGTTGCATTATGAAGCACCAAGTTGGGGAATTATCAAAGGCTTATAATCATGAAAAGACAAAACACATAGTTATGTCTATACCATTCTATATTTATCACATACTTAACACAATATTTTGCATGATTGATTCCACCGAAAAAATAGCTGAAGTATATGATGACAGAACATACATTTTCATTTTTTTTAATTTTGGGGAAATTTTTCTCGTTCAATTGGGAAAAATATATATTTTTTTATTAGGGGAATGGGGCTGAATACTGGACCCAAAAATGGCATAAAAAGGGCCAGCAGAAATGATTAATTATGAGTAGAATATCTTCTTTCAAAAATTAAGTCCTGAGTTAAATGAAAAGTTTAGTATTTCCTTTTATTTCAATTCTGAACACAATAAGTATGAACTTCAGGCTTTTCCCTAAGATTTTTCACCTGAGGATGTCCGGGACTCCCATCTCCAACATTTTAGGGGTGCCTTGGGATTTTTTGGGGTCCCACACAGAAAATGCCAAGGGCAAATTCCAAGTTGGAAGCGTCCTGAGGATGCGATGGTCACTCTCGATGCAAGTCCCTCGGCTGAATATCTCGTCAGGGCTGCAAGAAATCTGCATCAGGGAAATACCTGGAAACTGTTTACATCCAGATTTCAGAAAAAAATTAATATTAGAAGGATTCTGTGTTGCTAAATACTTGTGTAAAATTTATGAGCTAATAGCTATTACTCAGCTGCTGTGACTGTCCAATTAAGTAATTATTAAAGTGTATCTACTAAGCCATTGAGTATATTTTCTGAAGTTGAATTAAATGTTTATTTGGCATATCAATATTTATTATTCTAAACCTTATATTTTCAGTGTTTGCAATGTCTGGAGGGTTGTATTTATTTTACTACATTGTTGATGAGTTTCCCAGAGAAGTTAATGACAACTACCCTGAGATGAAATGGGCTGCAATGTTTGCAAGTTTTGCATGTGGTAGTGAGTTTCTTGCTGGACTATTGTTACTAAACTCATAACTGGGTTTGATAAACTGGTTTTTTGATGTCCTGATTGGAGATATTGTTTTGTATCTGCAATATTAATTGATGCTAAGCTTTATATAATATTGACAAAAGCATATTTTGTCCTAATCCATCACATTTTTACCCAGAAAACGTCCCATTTCTAGTAATTGATACACATGTACATGAAGAAATTATATGCCAGCTACATAATTGCTGTCTGTGACACATTAGGATTCTTAGCCTGTAGGAAATATGCAAAACATAAATAAACTGTAACATTAGATGATTAATTAAATTATTACAGATGACTGTATATATTTGTGTAGGAGAAACCTACTGACCTGTCTCCTTCTAACCTGGAATGGATGTTACCAACAAACAATTAATTTAGATCTATGTTAAAAATATTTTTCTGAATGAATATTAACAACATTAAATTGGTGTCAACTTTCAACTACTCTAAATTTGTATATTACTACATAAAGGAGAAACTGTTTAACAGAAATTTAAAAGCTAAAAGCCATGATACAAAATCACATATATCCTAAACTTTACTCAGCGAACTGTGTATAACTACTTGAAATGTGATCTTTCTTATTGTTGGTAGCTAAAACACATCATGCATAATATTTTATTATGTGAGCAGCATCAGTTATGATCATTCAGCATGCAAAATTCATTGTTGATATTCACACCGTCTTACTACCACACATAAAATTAAAGATTATTACTCATGTTTCACTTCATAGTCTGCAAATCAAAAATGAATATTAGCATTGAATGCTTACTTTCTCATGATGAACATAGTTTTGTTTGATACTTATTAGGTGACTGGTTTTTTTTACTGTTTGTTTGTCAGAATTTTGTCCTAAAAATGAGCAGGAGAAGAAAAACAAAAAAAAAACTAACGACATGATTTTTTGGTTTTGTAAAAAAGTACAGTCGGTTGATGGGAGAAATAAAAAATCAATGAACACTGGTCTTATATTCTCATATCAAAGATTGTTATTATTTGTAATGAACAAAAGAAATAAGAATGTTTCATTGTGTTGTTAAATTTATTAAATTTTCATTTATGTTTGTACTCATTGGGCGGAAAGAAAGATTTTATACCAGTATTCTGAATGGGTCCAGAAATGGATTTGAAACATTCTGCACCAGTATTTTTGGTTAGTTCACTTTAAACTCAAACTTTTTCAACTTTAAGGGGTTATATGTATATACGTTAGTATATGTATACAGTGAAACCTAGGAAAACCGAACCCCTCCGGGACCAGACCAAAAGTTTGGTTTTCACAGGTTTTCAGTTTTCCCAGTTTTTTTGAATCCAAGTCAAAATCATGCATGTATGCACAACTTTCATACTCATATCGTACCTTATTCCACGCTGACTATACTCATTGTTATTATTGACAATTTTTGCACCAGCTCTCCAGTTTATTTTGACTTTGTAAATAACATTTTGTTTTTAATCAAGGCTGTCTTAGTCTGTTGTTATCCAGCCAGATTGACACCAATTAAAATACATAAATAAGGATTATTAGAAGGGCCAATTTCTAAAGAACCATTCAGTTGGCCCCAACAATAACATCGTTACTTAGCCCTGTTTGTTGCCAAACATTCAGTTTACTTACAAACAATCAATAATCTAACAATAGACCATTCAGATCAATTAGCCCTGTCACTTTTTTTGTTACTGCAACTTTCACAACGTTGATGTTTTCATAAGCACCAACATGTATGCTGTACTATCAACTGTCAATTAATGTCTGCACTTATGAAAACATGTGTATTGAACCAGAGAGGGGGTCACATTTTATGACACATAAAGTGTCATGCAATTATCAAATAGCATCTGCAGTCATTTTTTCTGAAGGGTTCCGAGGGGTTCGTTTTTAAGAGATGTTTTGATATTGAATAGACACAAAAATGATAGTAAAGCCGTTCAGTATTCAGTTTTAGGTTGGGCATTCCCAGGTCAAAAATACAAAGATTATAGAAAGAAAAAATTGTGACCAGACAAGTTGTTCAGTTTAAAATGGATTCCGGTTTTTCCAGGGTTCAGTTTTCCTAGATTTCACTGTATACATTTAATATGCTTTCTGTACCACATGTGTAAGCAGAGTGATTTTGGCTTGTAGGTAGTACAGTATTTCTTATTCAGCTGTGTGTATGATTATTTATATCACATTATTTGATACCTTCAAAGATACTGGATACCTTATTTTACTTGTTTTGAGAATTTGGTGCAGAAAGCTTATTTTTATTTTCCAAAAATGTTGCTAAGGTGCTAAGTGTGTATTCTTATGTGCAATGGATAACTATTATTTGATTATTTTCCTTCATATACGCAAGTTTTGAAATGGTCTATCTTGCCTTTCTGTGTCTCATGAGATTTGATTAAGGTTGTTGGGTGAAATACTTCAAGTATAAGTTGTTTTTAGGAAAATGAGTTTATCAGAGAACAATAATGAGTCTGTCCATTTAACTGGAGGTAGTCTTAGCTCTGTTTTGGTAAGAAAGATTTCAATGTTGAAATAAAAGCTTAAAATATTTTGATGTAATATTGTGTTAGATAGCATAACATCTGTCACTATTTCTGAAGTTCTGAAGACATAGGAAATACTGAAGTTATTACCCACTAAACTGTCAGTATAAAGTATTAGCTTAAGTATAGGTATATACCCTTCCATGAAAATTTGACAAAAATGTCGATTTTCCTTCATATGTTTAGAAGTAGCTGGCTCTTGTAGAAGGGTAAGTAAGTACTGGTTAGTCCAGGAAAACTGGTTAGGTTAACTGACCGCCATATATTACTGAAAAGTTGTTAAAAACAGTGTTAAACCCAGTGAAAAAATATAATATATGAATACTGATAAATATTGTATTTTCTTGTAAAAATTTCAAATATCATATTACAGTCTATATCTTTGAAAAGTTTTTTTTACAAATGTATTAAAAGTTCAGTGCCATTTACCAAAACTGGTTTTTGTTTAATCTGCTTTTTAAATTTGCCAATTATGATTTTGTTTGAGTTAATAGATGTTGTTTGAAACTTTATATGATTTTATTGTCTGTAATTTAATCCTAGATTAGTTTTTAATATGGCAAGAATTTTGATTGATTTTTTGACTATTTGCTAGCTGGAAATAATTGTAGTATTGTGTATTTATTGACACAGATCTTAAACATATTTAATGATTCATTTCACAGATATATATATATATATATATATATATGATACAGATGTTTATTTGTAAATATTGATAATTTGATATGTAGTATATTGTTTATTATTGTTTATTTTGAGGTTAAAAATCTCGAATAAGTACTAAATTTACTCATATCATCTATTGCTTTCTTAAGCACTGAAGACCCCAACCTATTTACAATTACTTAACCCGTTACCTCATAATACCGCATTTCCCCGCATCTGAAGCAGGCAACAATTTAAAGCATTGTGGCAAAAGGAGTTTTTGCTTGTAATGAGTAATGGCTTCTTTTGCCACAATATTTTCCATTCTGTCAGAGAGAAATAATCCAATTTTCTTAAATAAATTGAATTTTTGTATATTAGCTTTGAATTTGGAAGAGTCCAGTATGCTTATGAGGCAAAGGGTTAAGCAAAAATTGTCAAAGAATGTTTATTGTCGTCTTACAGCATTTGTTGTTTGTAATTGTAATTATGAAGACCATTTGCAGAACTTTATACTAATATGTCTGGTATAAATTTCTGTCAAATTCAAGTTGTAAGATTCTGTTTTACGTGTTGCCAACATGTGAAACAGACAAGCATTGGCACCACTCTGCGGAGCTCTTGTTTTATTTTGTAAGTACTTGCCTCATATTGCAAACTGATGTCTGTATTACGGCCATACAACAAATGCTATCTTTTTTTATGTTATCCATTTTTTTCATTGAAGACAATTTCTGTTTTGTTGAAAAGAAATATCTACAAAGAACACAACATTTATTCCAAATGTATTATGTTTTAAAAGAAAATCTTACAAAATTTGTGCAGTGTCATTTTTACAAAATCAACAAATACATCCATTTTGGGGATACCTGCTTCATGATTAGAGTCATTCCTTTGTGCCAGATAATGTTCCACTTTTATCTTAGTTTTAATTCAATGGTTATCTCCCTGTTGTTGTTCAAGTTAACAAAATCAGAATTATCATTTAAGTTCTATCATTCTGTAGATAATGCATTTTTTTGTCTGCAGTAAATAAAAAGGATTATCCACCTGAGATATATGAACTACCTGGTAGTTGTTCTGTACTGAAGTATCTTAACTCAAATTAATATGTCCCTGAATACCAGAACAGTATCCTGTTTTCTATGTACCAGGTTGGCTATTTATCTTTGCCACCTGCCCAACATCAGTACACTACCTATTCTGTAAATTTATAATCCTTGTAATACGTTTTATGTATGTGTTTTTTCTTCGTGTTCAAAATGTTTCTTTTTACCAATAAAATTTACTTTACCTGTTTTTTGCTTTTGTTCTTGATATAATGTTTTGATGGCTTCGTTATGATTTGTACTCTTAATACATTTTTGTTTATACAGTATTGTTACATTAATTATATTCCTGGCTTGATTGTCCACTACTTTTTGATTAGATATTATAGATCCTAGGGTGTAGAGTCCCCTATATCTGCTGTCTGGTAAGGGGCCAGTATATCATCCAAGGTGTCTGGTCTTCGTATCAGTTTTAATGAATCACCATTCACTAACACCTCTGCTGGACGAGCCTGAATTACACATCATTTATACTAGTGAGATGGAATTTGACATATTATGAACCAGATAAACTATCTACGAATGGTCAAAATGTTGTTTACATGGAACTTGTAAAATGATTCTCATTCCACTTTTCAGAATGGTTCTATAGAATTTAAAATATACATTGTATATGATTATTAACTACTTTTACTCATTAAGAATTCTTTGTCCTAGTTGTAAGAAAAAGTATGTGTTACCATTCTGGTGAACTTTCCAAACATTAATGTAAAAATTCTCATCTAAGAACCAGACATACCCTCATGTTATAATTGGAACCCATACTGCTACAATAAGCTCCTGTATCAAACATAACAAGCTGACATCCCTCATGTGGTGTTTGTAAATAACGATCCTTACATTAAAAAAATGAGCATGGTTAACACAAATGTGCGTAGTTATATGTAAATTAATTGAAAATGTAGATGTGGTTAGCACAATTGTGCTTTGTTGATTGGTTAGAATCTCAGCCACAAGAGCATATTGCAGCTCCAGTCATTTTCTGGGATGACTGATTAGTTGAGAGGTGATTCCTGAAATTATTACTGCTTTGTTAAAAATCTATTTTTAAAATTAATGTGCTTAAATGCTTGGTTTGTAGTTAATTTTAAAGTCTTAATAATTTATTTTTGCCAAAATGATTTTTATAATTTTCACATCTTTTCAGTTTGTATATATCTTCCATACACTGAAGTAAAGGTCAAATTTCAAAAGTGTATTAAGTGTTCTATGAGAAAACTTTTCAGTTAATTTTGCAACTTCGCCTACCTTTCCAAGAAAGTCTGCACTTTCACACACTGGACCTACAATCTGATATAACTTCTTGTCTCTATGATTACACAAACTTGGTTCAGTCAAGTCTATATGATGATAAGCACTGTATAACGCAGGTCTGATAACTTCTGTCATAGCTCCATCAACCACAATATAACTGTAACATCACAATTCACAAATATCAAACTAAATTATAAACAATTACATGGCGAGGCCTGAATACGGACTGTCACTATAAGATCACACATTGACGTGTATATAACTGGATTTGTGTTACAAGTCACTACAAAATGTTCTCCTGGTGTGGTTTGTGGAATTTTTAGTGGAATCACCTCAAATACAGGTAATTAGGAAACATAATTATCTCCCCACCACTACTTACACACACTGAACTTCTTGTCTGCGCTATGCACATTACGCATCAATTTAATTTGAGTGCGTGTCTTAACATCTTGTAATCTGTACATGTACTTTCAAAACGTGCTTGAAAAACACACCAGATGTCATTAAAATTGAAATTTGCATAAAATTTATGATAGTTTTATGTCAATTGAATTCATACTGAAACAACACATAAGATATATTTTTTCATGATGCATGTATTAGAGGACAATCAAACCTAATTAAATTCCATAAACTGTTTAGTTCATGAATGTGAAAAGGCATTTTTTTGCAGATATTTCGAGTAAATAGCTTTACTTTGAAAAGGGGTTCTGTGCTGATGAAAGCCTTCAGCTCCAATTTTATACGTAATAAGGACAACTTCATCTAAATTATCACCGACCAAATCAGAAAAAGTTTATCCATGTATGAAAAAAATGGAATGTTATTAACTGCAAAATTAAACGAAAAGTTTACTTTTGGGGATTTCCATGTTTCACACCAAGCACAGAGCAAACAAATACTCCTGCATTTCCAATTAACGATCTTCCAGGTTCTAGTATAAGTGAGACATCATCAGCGCCAAGTACGTCATCTATTGCATTAACAACTTCGGCTGGTGTTGGTATGCGTACGTCGTTCTCCATATCAGTGTGTGTGTAGCCTGGTTTTGATGTTCTTGATGACTTGAAAAAAGTATTTTGTTAATGTAGATAAAATGTATGAGTACAAGAATGCAGTGCAACATCTCCAAAGCAACTCCCATTAGGAGAGGCAAATTATGCTGTTGCTGTTGAGAGGTTGTTGTGCTAGAGAGGTTAAATTAGTAGTAAATTGCTCAAGAGAGTCCCACTCTGGAAAGGTTTCATTATACTTCAATTTCTCTTATTTTATATTCAGTGCTGGGTTATTAGTAAAAAAAAAACAACTATTAGTTTAAAAACTATAGCTATGCTAGAGACAGGATAAACTGAATTGACAGAATTGTATTAAAGGTCGCATTCTGCTTAATGACGAGCATACGGTCATCTTCTGCTCCTGGATGACCAACCTGTGCTCATACATTCATATACAAGCAATTCCAAATTCCTTAATTATGTGACATGTGAAACATGAGTAGGGTACCAAGACTTTAGACTGCATATAAAATATCTTTAGTGATTGGTTAGGCATGTGCTTGATATGGATCTAAAACATGAGACCTCTGTAAGAGCTGTCATGTTTTCTATCAACTTCGTCAAGTTATCAAATAAGATATGAGCTACATTTCTTAACATGTCTTAACATTTGACAGAACTCGCTCTTGAATGTGATATCTGATGTATGACTATATAAGAGGACAAGAATGAATGCGCGGATAAGACAATTTTTTCTTACATGTCGTTTATAGTTAATTCCTAATCCACCACCAAGATTGATCACAGATAGATGTTTGAAGTCCATAGCTTTTAGTCGTTTGTAGAAATTAAAGATGATTATAGCGGATTCTCTGAAATGGTAATAGGGGGGGGGGGTAATCATTATAGAAATCTCCGTGAAAATCATGAAATATCACGATCGATTAAATGGTTTCATTCATGAAAAATAAGATGGATTATTTTGCCAAATTGCCATCAATGAAGATTGTTTTGTAGTTTAAACTATGTCTCTGATGGAGGTACAGAATCGGTCGAGGTGTTCCGATTCATTCAACATTGAATTATCAAACTACACCCCTGCTTTTTTCCGCGCGAATTATTTTAATAAATTGAGAATGAGTGAAGTCACATATACCTGAATACATTAATATCGGTGATAGTTGATCCTATGTGACTATGGAGGCCTATAAGATATATAAGATTTTCTCTCTTGATGTCGTCAAGTATGGCGGCCATGTCATTAGGGTGTATTCCAAACTTGGCTCCAGTCGTCCCAGTGCTAATATAATGATGTACTTTCTATAAATACAATGAACAACTGAATGAACTCGAAAAATCATGAAATGGTTTCTTTCTGATCGAGTGGAACAATTACAACACTCATCTGCAACATTTGGGTGGTAAGTCTGCGTCTATGAATCAATGTATTTTGGTTCTGGTTTTGAGAAACCGAAAAATCACGGAGCTGTTTGAATATTGCATGCTTTTAATATAGAGTATGATGTGAACATTATGAGAATTAGCTATATCGGGGTTAAATAAGGCTTGCTATGCCTTTGAATGAAAAAATCATGACGAAAAATAATTAACATAATGATACCGGGTCAATGTCAGGGTTGACACGCAATAGAACGCGTGCATGTTTCTCCAAACGCTTGGCAACTTTGATCGTCTGCTTCAGATTAAATGAACTGTCAATGTTCAACATGCAATCATGTTTTATCGCCAGTTCAATCTCCCAATTCTGTTTCCCATTTCCATTCAGAATTATTTCACTCGTATTAAAACCTAGCTGGATGGCAAGTTTAAGTTCAAATCCACTGACAAGCGTCACTGAACACTTTAAATTCCTCATGATTGCTACTAGTGCAGGATTCATGTTAGCTTTCATAGCGTAGTTCAGCGTCGTTTTTCGCTTTAACTTCAGCAGGGCGTCCTGATAAGCTGCAATGTTTGCCGCGATTTGGGATTTGCTGTACACAAACACTGGTGATGTGGTTACTCCACATTTTCCCAACCATTTTGTAATATCTCTTACTGGTATAGATTCACAATTTAAAATCCCATCAACGTATTTGAAGTAGGAAGAATAACATAAATCAGTTTTCTCCTGACACTCCATGGCACACGAATAGTTTACTATTAGCTGTTCGCACTTATTTCCGTCAATAATCATCTCATATATGCCCTTATCTTGTGGAATTTACGGGTGTGTACATAGTTGCAGTTCAACTAAGATTATCAATGCATCAGAAATTGTTGAGGCTCTCACTTCGACATTCGAATTTTAGATTTAATTCATTTTAAATGGAGGTTAGTCATAATTGACAAAATTTAATGACAATGATGCTTTCTGAGATTGGATTCTCATCTCTACCTATAAAACCTTGCAGACTTGATAAAATGTTACAGTATTGGTGAATTTGTCGCATCAACTGTGAACATCATATTTCGTGAAATGATTTTATACAGCAAACTTTTCTGACCTCTGTCCGGTTCTTGAGCATACAATTTATATTCATGTATAACAATTGGCAGTCATGTTCTTTTATTAGCCACTTAAGCAGCGAATTGTAATGCCTACAAATCAGAATATATATTCTGATTTGGTGTCATTGTTATTACAGAATCAGTGTGGCCATACCAATTGACCTTGACGTACTTTTTTGGTAATACGGCAAGCAAAGTTATTAACAAACCGATCGATTCGAAATTTTCAATTTCACTTAAGTTCTTTATTTCTCTATCAAATATGACCAAATAAAACGGAGGATATGGGCACACTGAAAAGCTGCTGTCTCTTAACTAACAACGTGCGGTGAAAAATTATGATCGCTTTTAGTGCATATATGGATGACATGTACATGTGTCACAAACTATAAACATAGAAAGAAACAAACCATCGTAAACTAGACTTTGTTTGTCAAAAAGCATTTATTTCAAACAATATCACGATGATGTAATGCTCTTCAACCAAGGATGAGCGAAGATCTGGGCGACAGTGGCACGTTTCTTCTTGTGTGCCTCTAGGACAGCATGCACGAGTGACTTGCACTCATCTGTTAACTTCTTAGACTTCGAGAACGCTACTTTCCTCTCCGTCTGATCCTTCACCATTTTCTTAATGTTCGTGTCATCGTAAGGCATAGAGCCACAAACCTATAGTATACATATGAGAAATACGTGTACATATACATCTACATGCATCTTGTTTTCATTACCATTCGTATTATGTTCCTATCATGAAGACGTGTTTTCTGGGGGTGGAGACGGCGAACTAGTTAAGCATAGTAGGGTAAACTCAAAGCGACATATAACAGACAAAACAATTTAAAACCAGGAAATACCACTTAAACCCTTCTCACAATACGAATAATTCATTGGCTGATTCTTAGGCCAGTATTCATCCAATTGATATGCCGCTGACTGAGGCTTGACAATATTTGCGGGCGGGTATATATGTACATGTTCTTGTGTAGGAAGACGACATTTAATGACTGTCACTTACGATATCTGTCTTACAGGTCAACAAAAGTAAAAAATATTTGAATTTTTATAAAGAATCGCATGGCATGTTGGCTACAATGTCGATGTTCAGTGTCGGCGTTAATTCTACGTCGTAGGGTCATCAATGATTATCACTGCAATTCGGTTCAGTAAACAATACATTACATTCTTACAGTTTTTATATGTCTTATACGACAATAATGGCGTTCTTTCTACGTCGAAATAAACTCTCCATATTTGAACGTATACTGGCCGTCATAAGAAAGTACCAATAAGTGATGTTGGTATAAAATAGACAAAGCGCAAGTAATCGAAATGAATTTAATTCCGGAAATAGCTGAAACATTTCATGATATGGTTTATTGTTGTCCATCATTGATCATAAAATTGCTGTATACCATTAAAATTTCAAGGTCAGTATATTAGGCCGAAATAGGAGAATTTTTATGATGGTTACTTTCTTATGACAGCCAGTATACTTTTGTAGTTCATGGTGGTTTAATACAGTCTATGGATACACCCCAGCATACGAAGGAACAAATTTTACACGTCCTTTCAGCATACCTCGCTCTATTTATCAAATATGTTATGCAAATATTGAGCAGTGTATGTCATCTACAAATAATTATATCATGTTGACTGTACTGAATTATCACGTTGTCAGGACGTGACCGTACATAAATAAATATTTCACATTGGGTAAGTTCTTTATACAAATAACGGGGACGTAGCCAAAGATACGTACTTACTTACTTAGTATTTGAAAAGTGAAAATATAAATATAGCCGAGAATGGCATTTAAGTCGAAAGCTAAGGGGAATAGACCTTAATTAGATAAGATCTACTCAGTGTCAATCTACAAGATCAGATCAATTTACGAGGCGACATGTGTGGTTCAAATAAATCGTATTCAGCGCCTCTAATCCTCCCCAAACACACCTAAATGCTCATCATTCTAGTTCTAATAAAAGAAATTCTGGACCCCAGAAGCAGGAGGGGTTAACCCCGGCACCCCCTCTTGTGTGCGAAACATTCAAACAAAGCTGGATGCGTCCCTGATAATTATCGGCCAAAGAATGCAAATACGATTTAACAATGTGGCAATTTGTAAATGGTACGATCGTACATAGTTAGGCAAACTTAGGTTGCGCGATAATACATGAATATATACGACGCTGGTGCTTTATGAATGATCAAATGTGAATGCTGAATAAACAGCGCTTATATCACATATTTATTAGCACGACTGCGTGATCTTGATATTTTCTCTTACTTTTTCACCGCTGGTTTCAATTAAATTATGAAATAAAATGTTACTATGCCTTAAATAACATTCATCAGTGTGGCGAATCGCGTGACTCTGACCCGAAGTAATAGCCGAAAACCCACACGATTCAACCCCTAAATCAATGTATTTGTATATTCATGGTGATAAGCTTTGCTTTAGATATTTTGTGTATCCCGTCATTAAATTTCACCCGCTGACTTCTGTTAACTAGTACTTCATAGTACTTCATGTAACTCGGGAAATTCGATTGCGTTTTGAGGTCAGGTTTACCGAAGGCGTAGACAGTACATTTTCAAGGGAGACAACTTTCGCGATAAACCAGCGAATTGTCAATATTTTCTGGACATGTTTTGTACCGGTCAAAATGCAATAAAACTACCCGGAAAAAATTCAGGTTCAGTATGAAATTAGAAGTCACATTATTTATATCATAAATGTAAAATTCTCCACTAATACGTACCATGATATACAATATGACACCCATCGCCCAGATATCATGAAGGGGTAGATTGTAGGGTTCTCCCCGAAGCACTTCCGGTGCAGCGTAAGCAGCACTCCCACAGAATGTTTTGCTAACCTCACCGGTAACAAACGTCCGAGCGAATCCAAAATCACTAACTTTGACATTGTTCAAATTGTCTAGCAACAGATTCTCGCATTTCAAGTCCCTTAAACAAGATGTTATTTGCAATGATATACATGTATGCACATAATATGAGAAATTAATACAAAATATTTTCTCATACTGCTGTCTTTTATGTTTTTTTTAAATATGAAGCATGAAACACGTGACAATTTGTCTTAGGCCTCAATCAGTACATAATATTAATATGCCATTCATATAAATATTCTGCTAAGTGCAATTGTTTTTTTTTTCAAAATCTCTCTGATTTGGTAGCTATTGATTCATTCTGTAGCCATCATATTTTCTCCAGACAAACTTTTAATAGACATGCACATGCTTTTTATGATACACGTAATCACCATATGTATATTGATTCGTATTTGACTGATGGACGAAATCTGGATAATACTAACAAATCTTAGTTACTAATAACTGGTAGAAAAGGACAGAAAAATATGGCGTCATTCGTGATGACGACCATGTGAATATATATGTTAAGGAAAACCTTACAATAATTGATTTAGAATTTTGGTAATAAATACAATGCATCATGATCTTGATTTACCTATGCACAATTTGGTTGTTGTGAAGATATTCTATTGCATCAACCATTTGTTTAAAAAACGGCTTGGCCTTTTCTTCCGGAATGGCTCCGCGTAACTTGATGTATTCTAGCATATCACCGTGTCCAGCATGCTCCATTGCGATATAGACCTGATAAAAGTACATGAAAATACAACAAATGTGATCTACCCATGTATATATAAATCATGTATATATAAAACAAACTTACAAATGTATATACAA
Organism: Lutraria rhynchaena; assembly: GCA_008271625.1. Lineage (NCBI taxonomy): Eukaryota > Metazoa > Mollusca > Bivalvia > Venerida > Mactridae > Lutraria > Lutraria rhynchaena. The sequence continues at coordinate 475,888 of VIBL01000197.1, forward strand.
AACAAATATACAAATATACAAATGTATATATAAAACAAATACACAAATGTATATATAAAACAAATATACAAATGTATATCTAAATCGTCCATATTGAAGAGTAGAATCATCAAGTATGTCACGGTCAGTATTGTATAAAAGTATAACATATCATGTAAGTTTTCGTAATCGCAGTAAAAACAGATTTTAGAACAGTTTGAAACGTTGTGAGTTCAATTTCATCAGAAATATATAAACTGAATACAATAGAAAACTTGATTTCTTAGGACAACCATGGTACTGTACGAATGCATTTTGTTTAGTTATTGTATTTCAACAACCAGGAAAACGGGCATTTCATTTTCACAGGTTCTGCTCCAAAACATTCGAATGAAAAAAATATACTGCTTATTCTGCGCATACTCATTATACCTGATGAAGCTCAGACTCTGTTTTAAATAAACATGTACCTTAATTTAATGGTTTTGGAAGAAATCTTTAGCTTATAATAAATATATTTTCCCTGAAATCTCGTGGAATACTTTTGTGGTCAATAATTTTTCCAGTGCATTTAAAACAATGTAAACGTTTATATTTTTTTGAAACTTTGATAAAAGAATATCTTTCAAATCCATTGTGATAAACATATATTTTATTTTATTATAACATTTAATCTTCTTCGTGCCTTGCTCGGACAAATCTTCCTTATATCAGGATCGCAATAGAAATAAAGCAATAATCATTCCCTGTTTGTGTTGCCTAAGTAATATGATCTTAAGTCTTAGTGCAAAAATCTACATTTTTTATAATGTATTCGTTTGCTTGTCTTGTTGATATTTACTATTTAAAAAAATAAATATGGTATATATATTTTAGTCAATGATTTACATAAATTTGTAATATTTGTACCATGCTATGTTATATGCTAAATAATAAAAATGTAGTACATTTTGATGGTCATATAACTATTAGTGTACTAGCTTTGATTAATTTACAGTAATTCGTTTCAAAATTCATCTTGCCCTAGATGATACTGAAAAGAAATCATCATGATTCACAAGTATAATTGAACTGACAGGAGAAATTCATGTCATTACAAGTGTATTCCTTTGGCATTCAATTTTCTCTCTTCGTACATGAAAAACTGAAAACATAGATTACGAAGGATTTTGTAATAACAAAGTTTGGTGGTTGGGTCAGGACTTTTATCTTACCTTATTATGAAACTCCATTAATTCATACATCTTGATTACGTTCGGGTGATTAACCTGAGCAATAATTTTCAGTTCTCGGGGCAAAAACTTTTCCCTGAAATCTCTTGGAACCCTTTTGCGGTCAATAATTTTCAATGCCACTCTTGCTTTCAACTTTTCCGCAAATGCACTCTTAACTTTTGCATAAGAACCTTCACCAAGAGAAGTTCCTAATGAATAGCCACGCTTCTTCAATTCTGCCTCTTCATCCGACAGGACTATAACGTCCTTCCCCGAACTCATGTCCGATCCTTTAAAAAATCATTCTTTATTTACAATCGAATTAGTAATTGATACAATGTCCGCCAACGTTTCCAACACAACGTCGCGCCGTTAAGTCTTATATTGTGACGTCAACACAACTTGCGTTCGTTTATTGACGTTGCTATGCCAAGAACGCAAAAACGGAAGTTGTGTACGCAAAAGCCTCGTTTTGAAAAAGAAGTTGCTAGGCGGTAAAAAAACAAATGATGGCAGCAAAATTACTTTGAAATACATGGAATAAAACAGACATTTACCGTTAATTTTTTAATAGTAACACTAAAATGTGTTTCGTCAATGTTACCGTCTAAACGACCGAGGATCGACATGGAAGATGAATCTTCGTCATGGGAATCAACCATGATGAATGATTTGGAAAACATGAAAGCTGAAGTGGAACCAATTGAAGTTCGCAAATCGACTTCCAGTAAAATTGAGACAGTTACATATCGTCCCACGTATCGAGCGGTGTTAGCGAAGAAAGGGTTTCTAGTTAAACAAACCATTGGAAGTGGCAGTTACTCGAAGGTAAAGTTTGCTTACTGCCTAGAAAAGAATGACTGTCCCAAGGCTGCGGTAAAAATCATTGACAGAAATAAAGCCCCTAGGGACTTCCAAACCAGATTTTTGCCGCGTGAGCTATCTATATGGCCTCGTTTGATTCATCCTAATATATCAAGAATGCATGAAATGTTTGAGGACAATTATCGTGTATATATGATACTTGAATACGCTGAAAACGGCGATGTATTGCGTTACATTCAAAAATCAGGTGCCATCAAAGAACATCTAGCCAGGATTTGGATACGACAAGTTTGTGACGCAGTGCGTTATTTACACAACCAAGATATAACACATAGGGATTTGAAACTTGAAAATTTGTTGCTGGACAACAACTTCAACATAAAGATATGTGATTTTGGATTTGTGAAAAGTAATTCAATGAAAGATCTCAGCAAGACTTACTGTGGTTCTAAATCCTACGCCTCACCAGAAATATTGCGTGGTGAACCATACGATCCCAAAAAGTCGGACTTATGGGCCATAGGTGTGATTTTGTATATATTCATAACTGGAAAAATGCCGTTCGATGAAAGTAAGGGGAATCACGGTGTTCTTGAAGAGCAGAAGAAATTGAACTTCCCTTGGCATAAATTTAAGTATATAACACCAGACATTAAGACTATCATTCTCTGGTTGTTTCACAATACATACCAAGACAGACCTGGAATTGATTTGATAATGGAGCATGAATGGATGACCAGAGATTTGGTGCAACAATCCGAAGGAAGTGAAGAAACTGATATCAAGAAAGTTTCCATACAGAATGATGATAAACCAGAAATCCTGCGAGAGTTTGCGATGGCACTTCATAGAGCAAAAACAAAGTGACTTAATTTTTTCAGAAACCTTTTTTGTAATTAGGAGTTCAGATAATTTTGCTAATCATAGTTATATATTTATTCTTTATAACACATGATATGTACATGAATAGATGTGGGTGAAAATATTCTTAACACTACTTTTCTTCATCTTTTGCATCTCAATTAAACCTTCAACTTCAAGTCTAAGTTTTCTTCTAGTCTTTTCAACCTATGTTTCTGATCTTGGAAGTTTGGCTTACAAACACTTAACCATCATCTTGTATCTGTTTCCCCACAGCTTGGGCTGTCCAAGTATCTCACCACTCTGTTTTAAGTTCACAAGTATGTTGCATACTTAAGACATTATGAATTAATCTGATCATTTTGGAATAGAATGAAATGTCTAAACAGGCCCGGATGTTAACTCTATACCATCTGGTGACATAACTTTGTCCTCCTAAATGCAACAGTAAGTAAATTCTCGGTTTTACAGAATAACATTCTCAATACAGAACAAAAAAGAACAGAATAGTAATATAACAAACTGTACTGAAAAAATACTCTTATTAAGCACAAGTTTAAGATTTTTATGTAAAATTGATCTCACTTCACAAACGGACTCTGAAATTTCGTCTTTAGTACATTCTCTGTGCTGCTTTGTAATATTTTTATTTTATTCATTTACATGAAGTATATTATTTTGTACATGCATTTTAGCACTTTGATATAAATGATATATAGAATATACATACATGTGTAATTTTATGCCAAGTTGATTTCTTATCAAGATAATCATTCTATATGTGTATACATATGCATGTGTTATTGATTCTGATTAATGAACTTTATTTACAAAAGAATTGTGAAGAGCAATACTAATAAAGAAATTTTGCAATAAGTACTGTTTATAACTCAAATTTTCCACAATGGCCAACTTGTGTTTTTAGATATGTATATATAACACAATCAATCTTTATCAGAATATTAATCTATAGACCAGTAAACATGAGTTAATGTTGCATATGTATGTTGGTGATTATAGTATATATGCAGCAAGAACAATTAGCCTTGAATTTAGTGCTGCCAAGAATTTGAACTTAGTGTTATGATCATATTTAAAGGACATCAGTGTGCTTTAATCAAAAATGAATTTATGTATTTCATAATAGATATTGATACCTAATTCTCTTAAAAAAACCACAATCACCACCACAACCATGTTATGAAATCTCTACAGAAGATGCACTCTATTCTGTGCCATGCACTGAGGTAGTCTCTTATAGCCATAAATGTTTACGGTACAATATTTCTATGGCATTTGTACATTGCGTAGAGGTCTTTCAAATTTTTGACTGTATCTACAGATAATGCTTGAAAATTGGAGCAAATCTTTCATTGATGTTGGAATCATATCCATATGATAATCATATCCATTACATTTAAGATGTACAAAAAATTCTTTGTTTCTGGTCACACAACCTATCTTAATTTTTAGGGTATACCCCATACTTATAATTAGGTCGAGGAACGATTTATCCACTTTTTTACCTTTCAGCACAAAAAAATCTGAACAGCAGCTTTCAAAAATAATAAAAAAATTCTCCCCCAAAAATTTCCCTACCTACCTACCTACCCTATTTTTAATGAGCATGTAACCAGAAACAAACAACTTTTATGTATGCCTAATAAACAGAAATACAGATTTGAAGTTTTAGTTTACGGCAATTAATACATTGGAGCAAGTGATACTCAACAATATAACTGCTGAGATTCCATTTGACAATATTTACCAGAGCAGTCCAACTGTGAAATGTGCAGTACCTGAAGAAAACAAGAGGGTCAAGATGGCCCTTTTTTCTCACTTGAGTAAAGATTGCAACTTATATGGTTTTCCTGTGATTTGACCTAGCGACCTAGTTTTTAACCATATTATCATATAAAGGGCATCAACCTAAAAGACAACAAATATCAATAACAAGAAAATTAAACAACAGCACAAAAATTTTATTTTTCCATCAAATATTCAAACGTGAGATAATAATAAAAAAGAACGTATAAATAATACTCTGTGAGTTACTTTTCTGCCTCTCACTCTATACATATATATATAAAAAATTACAATGACTGGCATCAAGGTATCCATAAAAAGTACAAAAAAAACAATTTTTGCCATTTATACCTTTACAATTATACTCCACAAACAATAAATATACTTACATGTAGCACATCATGTTATCTACAAGGCCTGAGGTTATAAATCTTAAGTCAGAGAATCTTCTCAAAATACTAGCATCTAGTAGGTTGTTTTTGAGTAAAGAAACTGACCAATGGTAAAGCAGCATTCTGAGACTATCCACCACGCTTCACCATATACCAAAGGAAACATTATCAAACAACGTTGAGGCAGAAGTGAACAACAATGAGATTGACCAAGTGAGATTTTCTCTCATGAATAATATACATGTACATTCAAATTGTTTCTGTTCAGATCACTACATTTTAAAACATGAGGCCTGATCAAGGCTAAATCCAAATCCTAAGTTTTCTTTGCTTAAAGGAGTAACTGAAAGAATGCTATAATCAGGCAAAGTTGATTATAAAAACAATTTTGAGAATGTAGTCTGATCTCAAAATTTATAACCTCACACAACAAAACATATCACAGACTTTTAGTAACAAATATCACAGTTTTCCCAATATCAATATTTTAACACACTGGTGCATTAAATAATACACTATATTCTGGCAGTATTACCCCACATTTCATGAACGGAAATATAACAAGTTAAGTACTATGGTTCCCAGAATATAAATAAGGCAATAATAGATGATTAATTATAATACAATCTCCATAAAAAGTCACTAGTTAAAGAATTTGATCACAGATGTTATAAGATGAGTGGTTGTTCACATATCAACACTATGATAGAAATACAGACGAGGCATACAAAAATGATTCCTATATAAGTCAGTCATGAAAATTTCTGAACTAGGCATTTTAGTGAATGGAAATATTACCACTTGATAATCATCTTTAACAAACACACAGTGCTGGTATTAATACATACATAGAATTAGACTGACATTGAATTTCCACATTAACTGATGATTAGTGACTTATTAATGAATCCCTTCTGACATAAAAATAGTATTTTTACCAAAATCAAAGTCATTTGCACACATATTGCTAATAGTAAAACATAAAACTAGAAAACTAGAATTGAAACAAGCAGGTAAATCTTAAGTCTGCTACAAATGGTTTCCATGGTAATCATATTCTTGGTGTTGAAGCAGTTGCAGCAATTGGAGGTAACATCGGTGTTCCAGTAGTCATACTTAACACAGATGAGTGGCCAGCAGCACTTGTACGCCCTAGCAATGACCTCCTACGGGTCTTCACAGAGAACTGAGAAAGAGAAAATACAATTTGGTCATAATTCAGAGATTCTTTGCTGAGGCAAGCTGATCACATACATGAAATTGAGATTGTTTATTGCTTAGAAAAATATGTTTTTCTGAAATGAAGAAACTTTCTGCTGAAGTTAGAAGATAAATGAGTACTATAAGCTTTTATTAACAATCATTAGCTACTAAAAATTACTTTCTTGAGTTCACTTAATATAACCTTATTGGTTATACAATAATACTTTGTATATTATTTAATTGGTAATAAACGATATATCACCTTCTGAAACTGAATATTAAAACGTATGATGTAAATATAGACAATAAACAATAAATAAACCATGTGTTATTATCACAGTTGTTTTATTAAAGAAAACTGTAAATAATTAGTTTTATAAATAAAGCCATTCTCTGAACTTTACGCAGATATCAATCACAATGTTTATACTTAAACACTCATATTTCATGAGATATTAATAATTTATAAGCAAGATTTTAATTAATTTATTAATCACAACCACAAAAAACTGCACATACACACATGCACACTATAAAACAAACAAGAAATATATCACATTTTTTTCAATGTACGTAATTGAGGTAATTAATGCATTAAAAACAAATAATTTTTCTCTTGTTATGAAAATTATTTCGCTTGAGTAAATGTTAAGACTGATCTCAACCAATAGAATTTATGTTCGGTAGCAATAATTACAAGCAAATGTATACAGTAGAGTCATGAACTCACTTTTGTTGTGTATACTAAATTACCTGAATATTCTCAGAGCATTAAACAAACTATGAATAGGGAGATGAAATCTGACAGAGAAAGATTGGGTCATGGAGACTGATCTCAAATTAATTTGCTGAACTTTCCAGCTTGAGGCAATTCTTAAAATAATGACAAATATTTGCAGAATGGACATATTTTTTCTAGTAACAGCTGAAGACACAGAGAAAAATGTACAAACATAAATCTTATACAGACCATTATGATCTAAATGACTGGATTTGACAAGCACATACCAATCCAACAGTAACATATTTTGACACACAAATATCACCACCCCTCATACACTACACATATATACACACACAATTATTACTTATTATAGACACTAGATGATTCTCCCTGAATTAAGTATAATAAATCCAGATACAAAATATTATCAACAGATTTACAAATAAGGAAACACATTCCTACAAGTGACTGCAATAAGAAAAGATGCAGAAAATAATGTACAAAAAAATGAGGGGAATTGATGTAAGAAGGTCATTTCTATAAAACTTTTATTATATGATACTAAAATCTACAGTTTGAGAGTATAATGAATGCAGAAAAGTAATTTTGATGAAGATCATTGATGATCATTAGTAGGAAAATATTCTAAACATTTTACACCCTTGTTTTCAATCAGTGCAAAGGCTATTAACAAGCAATCAATACTTTTGATTTCAGTCACACACCAGACTCTTTTAAAGTCTTTATTACAATAATTTACTAACTAGAAATACAAATTGAATAGTCTCATATAATTTGAACATCTTTTCAAATGTATCTTATATAAATGGAAAGGAATAATCAAATTTTAAAATGTTGAAAATTAAATTTAGTAATGTTTGACCTAGCTAAAATATTTTCACAATATGAAATAGATAATGACTTAATAAAAGTGAATAGATTAACACATTTGGTAAGAAAATGTACATGAATACATGTATATTTATGTACATACATAACTAATCAAACTAAGGAGACCAAAAGAACAAAGTCTGTAAAAATTGTGAATCACCTATGACACACATATTGGAGAGGAATCAGTATAAGTTTTCAACTAACTTGTTCTTCTATCTGATCCTTTGTCTTATAAACATGGTATATATAGAAAATAGATAAAGTTTAAAATAAACAGAACACTAAAATATAAAATATAAAACTAAAATAATCTCAGAAGAAGATGAGAATACAAAAATTTGTTAAAATTCCATAGTCTTAAAAGTCTGAATGAGCTGGCGATAAAGTGAGATACTCCCTACATTTTATCTACAGGGAATTCATCATACTTACGGAAGTAGAGCTTCCTTCCTTGCTAGCCTTACTTTTTTGCTTCTCCTGTATTTGAAGGTAAAGTTTTTGCATATGGGGTTGTCTTTGTCTCGATACAGGGGTAGAGAAGCGAGAGTTATTGTTAGTTGACAATCCACGTTTATCCCTACTCTGGTTAGGCTGCTGCACAGTAGAACGCTACAGAAAGTAGAGACAGAAACAACACTGCACACAGGGTTAAAACAAATACACACACGCTCTGGGTTACATTAATCGAACAATTAATTAATTGTTAAACACATATGGTACAATTTTTCTAAATTTCACACAATGGGAATTTAATACTGAATTCTGAATTAATTTTTTATTAGAAGCCAAAGACAAATCATTACAGACATGGTTATACTACTTTAGCGGTATACTAGCTTAATATATTTTTAGTTTCATGATAAGTTTAGCATAAAGAATATTAATACAAAAGTGGAAACTTTGAAAAAGATTGTTACTGAAAACAATCAAAGCCATGCTTATTTTAATCATGCAATCCTGTTAACTGTTATCTATTTAGAATAGCACACAAAAATGTGGTTATTCTTCAGCATAGCACAGAACAAGGAACATGTTAGCATGCAATAATGACACACACAAACAAACACAAGTCAGTCCTCTGGTTTTACACACAAATTACAAACATCAACATGCATTAATACGTAAAGTGATGTTAGGTTAAAATGAATGATTTTACTTTGCTAACCTTCCCATGATTTCCTATGGAAACTGCCATAAATACATTAAAGAAACAGACAAGGATTAATATTTAGAAGACTTAAGCAACAAAAGCAAAAGGCTCTAAGCACTACATATATCTGATGAATCAAATGAAACAAACAATTAGACATACACTAAATGACCTATAGATCCACAAATCTCAATACATGAACAATATTCTATTAGGATCTATAAGGATCTCAAGAGACACAATTAGAAAAATCTCATGTTGTACACTGTCTTGCTGAGGTGGATTGAAGCAATGTGAGATCATTATGTGGCATGATAATAACATGATTAAACAACAACATATAACAACGTGGAACATCAGAATACAACATGATGTGATGACACTTGTGCTACCACTTACATCACATTGCAATAATACTATTCCTGATCATTATATTGCGGTATTGTTATACAACATTATGCTATTGTCAACATGCCTGGCTAATATTACTGCAATAAATTCCGAAGGGTATCATAACATTTAATATATACTGTTCAGAAAATCATTTCATTCACAAGTGAAGTACATGTACTTATGTTCTTTGATGTTGCAAACCACAAAGGGTGTCACCCACCCTTAAATGGTTGGATATAAATTCTACTATACAAAAAAATATGAAACAAACGAAGCCTTATTCTGGGAACCAAAGTTTGGTTGATCACAAAAAATACTGGAAATAATTTTCATATTTGTAGATCACTCACCTTTGGTTGTGGACCATCTGAGACGTCAACATGACCTCTGAAAGACAATGGTGGGGTCTTCGGCACATCTGGTGTTCGCACCTGTAAGTATAAATATGTTCAATCACTGTTTTACTCTACATATTAAACACATCTGCCAAGAAAATAGATCCCACCAAACAAACTCAGCCATTAGAATTAACAATAATCATTGATGAATTTTTGCCATCATTCATTCAACATTGTGAATTTAATATATAGTTATTTGAAAAGAACGCTTTTTTTCCATCAAAATGAATTTAATATCTTTATTTTCTCTCAATCTCCATATTTTATGCGATGCAAACGAATTCAACATTTTATTTGAGGAGGGAGAACTCTTGAGATAAATTTATCAAAAAAAATCTGCCAAAGTATCTTGTCTGGATTTGATCCCAGAGGGTTTGAAAAACTCCTAGTTGCAGGAATATTCAGGTGTCTTACAACACTTGTTTCACCTGGAGTAGCTTTAAGCAGGCCTTATGAAAACTACAAACCCTGTAGACAGGTAACGCTCTAAACACAGCACCATCTCTCTTCCTGCCAGGCGCAACTCCTTCCAGGTGATAATTATATGCCTGAAAATATCAGGGAAATTATCAGTGAAATTATCAGTGATAATTCTGGTAGTAGAAAATTTAATGCTTTAATGTATCATAAAGTTATAAAGGATAATTTGGTATGCCTTTCTTAAATGCACCAAATGCAGACATTATCATGCACTTTGTGAGAACTGGATCAACAATTGAAATGTACATAATTTTGGTTTCAAAGATGACAGAAGACAGAAAAATCCAAACAGGACTTGAAACAAGGCTTGCGTGAACACTTGTATAATATTTAGACAAAGTTTGATAATGCTTCTGTACAAATTTTAATTAGCTTCAGTTAGTTTCAGAAAATAGTTGTTCAAATTTATTTACTATGAGCTTAAAGTGAATTATAACAACACTGTGAGTCTGACAAATAGTGAATTCATGCTACACAAACCTTTGGTTTAATCAATGCTTCAAAGAACTTCTTATCTTGAGGATCTAATTTCTTTCTTTCCTGAGTTTGATTCAGGTAAGCTGATCTTTTAAATGGTTGCCATCTGCACAAAATATATAATAAGTCATCAGATTGTAACACACACAATGAAATAGAGATAAGAAAAGGATTGCAAGTAAAAAATTTCATACAAAACTCTCCATATATAGAAATACAGAGAACAAATATAAAGGTATTAACACTGAATCACTTTAATACAACATTGATAGAACTTTATTCAGACTAGAAATGTCACCATAAAATATAAATATACACTATTTATTCATTCTTTACAAAAGTACAATGTTTTAGTATTGATACGTATGACAACATGGTTAGATATTAACAGAAATTATTGTCATATCACAAAATGACAATCCCAGATTGCTTGGTTACAAGTCCAGCGCACTAACCCCATGACTATGGTCATGGCTGGAGGGTGGATTGAGCAGAAAGGTTGAAATACAAATATACAGTAAAACTTCATTCATGAGACCACCTCTGGGACCCAAAAATTGGTCGTAATGATAAGGTGGTCTCATCATCAAGTTGAATTACAGGGAAGTTTTTGAAAGCCGATCTGAAAATAAGTGGTCATTATAACAAGGTGGTGGTGATATTGAGGTGGTCACTATTTGAGGTTTCACTGTACATGTAATGTAACCGGCTCTTACCTATCTTCATCAAATATAAGGGGATACTCATACTTCTGTACAGGACGAATCTTCTGTATGGCACTCTTTGTTTTAACTGGTGCAAGTGGACCCTATAAATCAATCAGAAAACAGTTACTAATCAGTAAACAGTTACTAATCAGTAAACAATTACTAATCAGTAAACAATTACTAATCAGTTAACAGTTACTATGTTAATCAGTATTCGGTCAGTTACTCAAACCTTAATGAAGAAAATCAAGAAATATAGTTACAGTTTGCACAGTGGAAAATAAACATAACATATACATGTACATTTTTTGTATGAGTAACATAATATTATATCAATGACCTTTGGCACGTGTAGGAAAAGCCATCCTGATAAAGAACAATTAATTTGACCCTGACCTTCAAGAAACCAAAAACTATAACAGGATGATTGTAGATGCATTGCAAACAATCTTTAAGGTACCTTTGAAGCGTACAAGTCAATACAAACCTCAGTGATGTCATAAGGTAATGTTGGTGGACCCGCTTTCTCCTCAGAAGTAGGAAATGTGAAAATTCTATGCTGACCGAAGAAACCAACAAATCGACCTTTACGACCCCACCATACTCTACAAAGAAACATTTAGAAGAATTATCACCGTACTGGTAATTTTTAATAAACCTCATAGATAATATGAAATACAGACAAATAATTTAAGTTTGAATATAGAGACTATCAATTTATCAAAACATATCCTTACAATATTACCCTACCTTGCAGATCCATCAGTAGATGCAGACAATATTGCCTTAACAGAGTCTATGTAAGTAAGGGAGACAACTTTTGTAAGATGTGCTCTCCAACATATAACTTGCTTCACAAGCTCTTGCTCCTCAGATTCAGGATTACTTAAAAACTTGCCAATGTCCCATAATGTCAGATATCCCTCTGTAAGTACACAAATACAATGTAGGTATAACAACAAAAACAAACGAAAATGACTATTTTCATTATCTTTATTTTCAATGACAGTATCCATGTAAACTTATCAAGAATAAATATCATCTCCATCATCATCATCATCATCATCATCGTCATCATGTGAAAAATTATTTGGATATTGTTTAATTAAGGTATGTATATCGTTACATTGACATTGCTGAAACAGATCCCTTTGAAGAGGTTTGGAAGGTAGGCGCTTTATGTACACAATTTTGGGAGGACAAAAATCATAGTTTGATCTAGGCAAACAGACAAGCTCACAACACCACTAACAGTACAACTGCACACCAAGTATAAACTAGTATTCATCCTGTACTCAGATAACATTTTTCTAATATAAAGGTTGCTGAACAAGAGAAATACTTTAATTGACAAAGATGTAAATTTTGTGTTAAAATTCAAGCATTTAAATGGAATAGACAGCTGGAAGAATTGCAGAAAACATTAACTCCGAGGAGAATTGAACAATAAAATATACACATACTGTGATCACCAGTTATCATTATGTTACAATCAGCATCATGACATACGGCAGTGACTGCAGTGCCCTGTCTACGTGTTACAGCTGTTATTTCACGTAACACATGACCCTGTGGTAGACAAAAGCTTACATTGCAATATCATTTGTAAATTATAATAGTAATCAGACAGCATTCAAAATCTGCAAAATATATCAATGATTTATTACTGAAAAATAATTATTTAAGTACCTTATCAAATGACCCACTCATCTGCTAAAGGAAATGTACACAATCTATATTTATTTAGATAAATAAAACTAGCCTTTTAAATATAAGTTACATTCAAAATTCATATTTGCTAGAACTTATCAACTAAAAGTGTAAAAATGATTCAAAACTATAATAGTTTTCTATTGATAAATCATTTATCTAGCATATAGACAACCTAAGTAATCAATGTGATCTGGGGTATGATTGGTTGCTGATCAGAGGGACGGATTTTTTTCTCATGGTACAGAATATGCCCAGCATACCAAAACTAGAATAATAGGACAGATATGGGGTACACTATTTCTACTAGCAATCATGGTGCACCATCATTTGTTCAAATGATCATTTTAGAAGAATGGGCGTACTCTCTCAAAGCCCATGCAGATTTTCTTGAGATAATTACATGATTAACAAAAATGACCAAAAAACCATCCCCTGGTATAAAATACAGTAAAACTTCTCATAGCGACAACATCAATATTACAACCACCTTGTTATAACAACCAGTTATTTTCAGACTGACTTTCAATAGCATATATTATTCAACTTGATAATGAGACCACCTCATTATTATGACCATTTTTTGGGGAAGATGGTCTCATTATCGAGGTTTTGCTGTAATACCTCAGTATTCCAGAATCTAATATAAGCATCCTGATGTACAGTTACAATGACTGGATCGTATGTTTCCACAATATATTTAGCAGCATTTTCTTTCTCTCTCAAAACTTCAGGATCCTCATCTTCATCATGCACACTCTTTTCTTCATCTTTCTTCTCCTCTTCATCTGAGTCACTCTTATCTAAGGGAGGTAATTATATCAGCCAATCAAAGGGAGGTAAATAAGATGATGTTTTTACCCTCTCATAAGTAGAAGTTAAAATGTAATAATATTGATTGTAGGATATACTTAAAAGACACTAACAGTATACAGATTAAATATGAATCGCTGGTGTAATATTATTAGAGATGATATTGATTTGATTGAAAAACAATCAAGTTCTTACTGGATTCTTTAAGTAAGCGCAGTAAGTAAGAATAGTAAAACTTTGTTGAATGTCAAATTTTCAGAGGTTTCAGTTATATCTTAATCAAAACAACTTCCAGTCATATGCTAACCTTATCATAAGATATGAAGATTTTATATTTCTGATAATCATGTTGCGTATCTACAGAAACAGTTACCATACAAACCTTCACTGTCATCTTCTTCATCATCATCATCTTTATTACGTTCTCCTTCTTTCTCAGATTTGTCTTTTTCATGTTTCTCCACTTCCTGTAGTAAGGTAGATATCAAAGTCGATGTATTATTATACGGAGAGAAATCGTTATCATGCTAAACACATAGAAGGTCAGATTGGATTAATTCATCATTTATTCTCATCCATTACTTCTATATTCTAACAATGTAAGGAAAAGTTCAAATAATTCTCCCATTAATAGATTTTTGAAAATTAACACATTAGAACATTTCAGCATTCCTATACATGTAATTATCATTACAAAGATATTTCAAAGAAATTTCAACTATGAATTGAACAAGACAATAAAAACAGAAAGACAGAGTCTCTCATTTCAGATACATGTTTGTATCAGATGCAGATTATACAGTAAGAATCAGGAACCTCATCTGTAGTAGCAGAGGTTTCCCTCTCGGTTGAAGCTCCTTTATCGGCCCCTTTTTCTGCCTCATCTTCTCCACCCTTCGTGCTTTCATGAAATGATAACTCTTTCCTGTAAAACAGAAAATTCATGACAAACATGTATTTTATAACAAATGACAACATCTTACAAACATCTTGAATGAGGTAAATAGTTTTACCCATTAAAGCCAACTCATGAATTGATATATTTCTAATATTTTTAATGCAAGTATTGTTTAACTGAGTGTATCAGACTACAATTCATCAGTATAGAAATTGCAGTACCTATGTCACATTTGAGTAAAAGACAGACTTTCTTATGATTGAAGCATTTAAGTATTTACAATAAAACTTCCAAGTTTTTATAAATAAAATATTTGGTAATACCCAGTAATAGATGCATAAATATTAATTTCTTTTTTTCACTTCGTTTTATGCTGTTTTTCAACAATTTTACATATGGCGGCCAGTTCACCCAACCAGTATTCCTGGACTGTATACTAACCAGTACTACCTTACCTTTCCACAAGAAGCCAGCAACTTCTCCACATATGGAGAAAATCAACATTTTGTCAAATTTCCAGAGAAGGGTATGACCTGCCATGACCAAAATTTGAACCCGAATTGCCGGGTTACAAGTCCAGCACACTAACCACTGGACAACAGTCGCAGCCCCATGAATATTCATACATACAAGTGTATACCTTGTGTGTGTTAAGTATTAAGTTTCTCCCAGTAAAATTGGCATTGCCTTGGATATTGGTTTCCGTTACATACAATACTACTGGAGATTTTCCCAAGAGATAAAACTATCCAACTAGAATCCGAAACTTTTCTAAGTAAATATCACAAACTGACAGATTTCAACAGTTGTGTATGTTTCATACTTGATATATGCTGGATCCAGTCGTCTTGTTTTATGAACCAATATTTTAATACTGTTAATCTTTTTGTCACTAGATTTACTGGAGGTTCGACTCTGCTGCCGGGAACCATTCGTCGGCTGCTCACCCTCAGGAAGTTGGAATCTAAAAATAGATATGGAGAAATAGCTGTAATAATTAAAATCACATACAATTTACGGTGCAACCTCTCCAATACCTTTTCAGCGCCCTGGTTATTACATACTTGTTACTACTTACTGTAATCCTGGAAAAGTTGAGATAATAAATACAAGAGGTACAGTAATCATGCAAATAAAGGGAGATAAAAAAAGATGCCGAAATATGTCAACAACATGCTTTCTTGTGTAATCATGCTGAACTGACAAGGTGATGTGGATTTTGGGTAACTGGCAGGCCTTGCACTAGATAGTGATCAGACATCACCAATGTGAGACAATAGAAATGGGAGAGTATGAAGAGTGTTGGTCAATGGTAACAGAAGGAGAATTATATAACAAGATAAGAAAAATCCCCTGCCTGCTATCTCTGTGGATGATGGAGGACATAAACCATATACATGTATTAGCAGATGGACTTCAGTACAGGAACAGAACAATATGACAGAAGAATCCTGGTGAAAAATCTATAAATTAGATGTAAGTAATGTCTGTAGAGTGTGCATATGATTCAAACATTCATGTATCTATAGGGTGAGTTATGGGTCATTGACATATTAATGTAAGTGAGCTATGGAGGCACAGTGTTCAATCAAGTACTGATTTAATATCATTGGTATAATTGAAAATATTTGAGTAAAGACTTACACTTTATCAACACAGGACTTCTCAATGTCCCATTGTATAATATTACCATTGGTACAGCCAGTTAATAAAATGTTCGATTCAAATGTCGTTGTACATGAAATCTCGTTAGACATCAATATATAATCCTGTAATCAGAACAAGATATGAAATTACTTCCAGAATATTGTACATAATATACAACTAAAAAATGAGAGAGCTGAATGTAGGTTATAAAATAAAACATAAGAAGACACAAAAATGTTTATGTTCAGGTGTGTACCCAAATTGAAGTGAATTCAAGAATTCAAGCTTCGTTCTGAAAGAAACTAATTTAAACCCATCTCAGTCAAGAATTTGGTTGATTTTAATTTCTTATTAAAGCCATTTTACCATACAAATATAATTTATACCACATATTATTTGTTTATTTTATATTCGATTATTTTTTTGAAATATGATGTGGACTTGGCTGCGTACTTGCATAAAGGCAGGTACGCACCTGATATTCAACATTTTCATACAGTTCTTTCATTAGTGATAAGAAATATCATAGGGAGATAACAAAATTTATCACTTAAAACTTAAATCAAAACGAACATTGAGTTGTCTCCCTTGTATAATAACTTGATACGTGGAAAAAACTAACCTTTTTAAATAAATTAGACATTTGATGATTAGACATGCCCCGAAATGTTTGTGGTCTACTCCGTGACTCTTCATCATCCTTTTCTGATGCCTTGGTAGAGCTGCGTCTCGAAGTCTGACTCTCGTTTTTTATGTCAGGCAAAGGGTCTTGTTTAAATGGATCAAAGGACTGAGCTGTGGCTGGCATTCCAAGATCTTGTGTGTAGTAGTAAATATCGTTAAATTCTCTGATTACTGGTAAATCGTAGTTCTCATTAGTGTCCTGAAAGTAGACACATATTCATAAACAAAGTGCTTCATGTCAAATTCATTCAACTCATATGACCACTAGGAGGGGTTAATATATACATGAAAGGCTTGAAAAATATGCCAAGGACAAATTTTTGGATAAATCAGTTTCACTAGAACAAGAAAATGCTTTCTTGGAGTAAGATTTACAAAGAAAGAATTATATAAAGGTGGGTGGGGGTGGTCTTGATTGACAGACTCCACATAAGATCACACAGTAAACACCAAATGCTTCAAGTAGCAGTACCAAGATACTAAGAGCATTTTCCAACATTTAAAGCTCACTTCCCCAATGATTACGGAGTTAAAATACACAATCAATGTTTGTTTTTCAGTTGTCGGCTTCAACTAATACCCCAATACACCGACACTGTCACCACTAGAAATATAATAAATTCATTTATCCAAAACCTAGACTTATTTATTCCCAATCTTGACAGAACTCTGATTTCAATATATTTGCTAGTCCTGACAAACAATTCTAGGGAATCGGACAATATTCTCCTTGATTTGTTGACCATCTCGAGACGACTGTGTGTGCAGTCCACAGAGAGTAGTATAACCAAACTTTGCTCGTTTTTTTTTACTTATAAACTGAATCATGTTTTTGAATAATACACAACAGTTTGTAAAGCATTCATATGTAGACAGTCAGAATATTTTTCAACCATAACCTTAATAGGTAAGCCAACAGCCCAGCAGACTTGTAAAGCAGGATCTAATTAATACACCTAGTAGACATCTAATAAATTTGTAGGATGTCATCAACCTTGGCACAGACTGCACATTTTCAACCACAAAATCAAGTCATACATTATCCGTACAGAACATACAAGTGTTATAATCTATTGATAGTACTTGGCACTTTTTTGCACTGAAGCTTTTAAAGATTTCTGATTCAAATATATCAGAATACATTTTTTATGCTTAAAAGCACTATCCTAGCTGAGATATAAGTATGACATACCACATGAATATACAAGATATATTATATTCTATCTTGATGCTGTACATTTGTATACAATCAACAGCATAGACTTATCTAAAAACAGTTTTAACTCGATCAAGTTAAGAAACATTCAATGATATGAACCTTAGTTCCGTCATGTTCAGAGAAAATTCACAAAAGCCTTGCACCTACTTCATCTTGATGAAGTCTGAGAAATCAAGTTAACTTTTTCCGAAGACTTGATTCAGGCTTTTCTACAGAAACTTTATCGCTGACAGAATTTAAAAGACAAAGCCTAATGAAAGAATTCCCGATGTGAGCAAGTCAATTTAGGGTAAAAACTATTGTAACTTAATACAGAGAAATAATCCCCGTAGGAAATTCTTTTAAGCAATTCAGAGGCAATTTTCACTTCAGGTTGCCATTGAATTCATGATGTTTGCAAACATGCTAAAATTAAGCCATAAATTGCCAAGGAAACAGGCAAAAAACTAGTGAACAGAATTTAGCAAGTTGAACACACAACAAAACATTCCCCTTTGGCTTTCTTTGTTTGTTCACTCCCTAATTTCAGCTTATTATTTAAAATCAATAGCTACAAAGTGAGTTGGAAACATTCAGTACACTGTAAGCACATTTCTTTCAGACAAAAGCACTGAGGATTGAAGATCCACTGGACCATTAGGCCTAAACAAAAAAAGTTTGTTTCCAGTTTCATGCCAAAAAAAATATGGGTCGGTACGTAGGGATTTTTTTCTTATATATTTTTTTTACATATATTGGCAACACCGTTATGAAAATTACAATGTAACACTACGAATTGGATGCTGTAAAAACTTTTGCGTCGGTAGGTAAAAGATAGGTTGGTCGGATAACCAGAAACAAACTTTTTTTCAGGCCTTAGTCAGACTTCTGACAAAAACTTTGGAATTCCCATAAGCTTTGAATAAATACCGAATCTTTAAATCATATCATAAAAGTTTCAAAAGATAATCCAATATCCTGTGATACAAACAGGATTTTAACCAAGTTAGACAGCAACTAAAGAGGAATAATCAATAGCAATAAAAGTCAAATCTGAGAATATAAGTTAATTTAGAAACAATAATAGGCTAAATGTCCATTTATATATCCTAATACTTGACTAACAGATATTTTATCTGTTATAGAGACACTGATGTAAATAAACTGTATTAATTTGAAATAAAATATCAAAAATAATTCAGATCTACACATATGGATTTCTGAACATGTAGAAGAAACACAATACAGAAGAATATTAACAATTAAGAATTAAAATATTGCATTTTTAACTGTATCTGCCAACCAGAAAATTTCACCATCTTTAAATGTATTTACACCATTAAATGCAGTGATTATTTTTTACTAATGAATATTAATAGCTAAAAAAGTTGCACATCACTCAACTAGTCGAATTATACAAATTGTGGTAATATTTTTTATATAATTTTCAGACAGACGTGCAGATAATGTTTCTTCCATTTGCTTAATTGTATGTCTTAGAAGATCAATGTCTAATGTTTTTGTCTAAGAGCCATAGTGGTGCCTTGATACCGTCAAACTGTCATCAAGTTGATAGACTATAATAAAGTACTATTATCATACTTGAAAGATGGCAAAACTAAGAACAAAATAAACAAACAAGGAAATAAACAAGAAATAAGAGAAGAATTTTTCATCTCAAGACCAAAAAATATAAATCAAGTTTAAATTTCTTCTAGCAAAACTTAAGTAGACCACATAAAATCAAATTGGATGAATTTCCATTTTGTCCCGAGGGCCTTAACTTAAATAATGTATCGATGGTGTTCTGTTGTTTGTAGTTTATTATTTCCGAACCTTCCACGTCTGAGTGAAAATAACCCAATAAAGAATTAACCAGCTATGGGAAAGTTTAATCAGTAGATATGTCAATTTTAATTCATGTTTCTATAAGCCAAGAAAGTTGATAATTAGATTGAGTTTAAGATGAAATACCTTCTTTTCTGGAATAAGGCATGAGGGATATGGAAATAAATGTCAGAGCCTCATACTAAGGAGCCTTATTAAAACTATAATGGTGAGAGGGAAACAGGGTAGAAAAATATATTTTACATGTAAAAGCTTATACAAGGTTAAAATAATACCAAAAAGTGTAGAATGAAAGTGAAAATGCTTATTTTTAGTAATTATACTGTCTAAGAGCAAAAACAAACATGGTAGACAATGTGAACAGAAGAGTAAGAATGAAGTCATCATGTTTGCTTTGAGGAAAAAGATAAACAAATTAGTATAAATGATTGGATCAGTACAGAAAACATCAAACATATACTTGGTACTCATTAATGAAACTTTGAATCATGAATGAGCACTGCCCATTTCTTTGTGATCTTAGTTGTTTGTGGATGGAACAAAAGTGACTATTTGTCAATATTTGTGTTTTTTTGACATTTCTGGGTTTCTGAATAAATGGTTGGTGTCAGCTATGATGGTGTATTTGTGGTTATGTAGTTTGTGTACGATAGTGGATTTTTATGCTTCTGAATTTTTATAAGCAAGCCATTTGTACATTCTTTATTATCTATGTGGTCTTATGGTACAAAACATTGTTCAACAGAGAATAATGAAGTGAAAAAATAACTAAATTTTATCATACATATAAAATTCATATTAAAAAAACATACATACTAGGAGTATTTTGAGTTTATTATTCCAGCCAGAAGCAATGAGCACTCTATCGTCCTCTAACTTTGAGTACATTAAACCTGTAATACTCAGGTCCTCGTCTGATGCTCGCCCGGCTTTTTCCTTAATACACTGACCAGAACCAAAGTCCCAGATCTTTATTGATCCTTCAAAGAAAATAACACTCAGCATATAAAGCCTATTTGAAAAGATGCATATTATATATAAAGGGTATAGAAACAGTGACTGCTAAAAATATGAATTTTATATGGTTTTATTGTTTTGGGAACATATAAGTACACAGTTGGTCAACTTCTTACAAAAAATATTCCTAAACTTGATTTTAATTCCTAACACATCACACTGTCCCAAAATATGCATCTTAATAATGATGAACAATATCTTTTTAAGTGAGATAGATTTACACACTAATAAATTCAAGCTTTAAGCGCATTGGATAATTCTAAATATCAAAGGACAATCCTGGAAATACAATGTCTTACAAAAAACACTTTACTGTATGTTTATGATATCAAAATTCATAATAACATAGCATTCACTAAGTACCATATTTTTGAATGTTTTTGCATGGTGACCTTATGAATCATGATAAAGAATTGAAATATCAGCAATATGACATTTCACATGATCAATGTGAAACCATGAACATTTATCTGTCAATGCTTAGTCAGAATTATCTGACAATAGTTCAACTGTTACTTTGATAGTTGTTTAACACCTTCACTAATGCCCAATACTGGTATGACTTTTTTTGTTTGATGAATTAAAACAACCAGACAATGGATGAATAATTAAACTGAATCATTGTACAGTGCAACCTCTCCAAAACAACACCCTTTTGGAGAAGCAAAATTATGCTGTTGTTGGGAGGTTTTTGTTCTAGAGAGGTTAAATCAATAGCTAAATAGTACAGTGGGAAAAAAGTCATGTCGTTGAAGGGAAGTTGTTGCCCTAGAGAGGGCCACTCTGGAGATGTTGCACTGTACCATAAGTGCCAAAACATTGAAAATTCTATGACTGAAGAATTATGTGCCAAACACTTAATGACCCAACAACACTTGATGAATATATTGAGGCACAGTAAAAACTAATTGCAAAATCCAGACAGCATTTTAACTTCGTACAAATTATTCTTCCAATACTCATCTTGGCACTTAATGTCATCAAATATATCACACAGACAAGGGATAAAACATTTTGCTGTGGTATGCAATTTCAAATTACCCAAATACAAACTTCCGTCAGATATTTTATTAGTCCAAAGTTAATTATATCTTAACAGGTCTGGATAGAATAAAGGCCTGAAGTCTGAACACATCAAGACAAAATCCAAAGCCTGATTAAACGTCTTATTATATTTTATATCTTACCATCAAAAGCACCGCTAGCCAGTCTATAGCCTGAGGAATCAAGAGTTAAAGCAGTAATCTCAATACTTCCTTTATGTGCATCTGTGATTGTATACACCAGTTTTCCACTCTCCATTTCCCAAACCTTGAGAACAGATTCTGTACATACCGTTACCACTTGACCCAAGTCCTTGTTGAACACAAGCTGAAAGTAAATCATACAATTAGGAATCCACAAATACATGTTTAAGAAATACCCTTATTCGACTTTCATGAAATAATAACAAATCTTCATTATTTTCAAACTGACTTACATGTCAGGGGAAATACAAGTCTTACACACCATCAGCTTAGAGGCAATGGTAATTTGTATCAGCAAATTCCATACTTTGCCGCTAAGCTAAAATTGAAACTAGTAATTGACTTGTAATCTATTTTGATGTTTAGTTAAAGGGAAATGTTTCTAGCTCAAAAACAGTATGTACCTGGATTCTGGATAGATTGGTTAAAGACTTTATCTATGTAAATCAAATATATTCATTTTCAGGACAATGAAAAGATGATGGATTTATACAAGACAGTACAAAAACTGTCCCCTACATTGTCAAGATCATGTGACTCCAGAACAAAAACTTGGTTTAGGGGTTGGATCAAAAATTTTTGTCTGCCATGTTTAATTTCAGAGTCAAGTGATTCACTATACTGGAGATGGATATTTTTTATCTAGTTTAAAAGAACAAAGTCCATATGCTGGATGTATAAGGTAAAAATTTCTGACAAGATGAGCCCTTCCAGAATGAAAGACATCACAGTAAAATCCCTACTTACAACCATCCCGAAATTACAACTGCCCCACTATTACAACAGATTTTTTATAAAATGGAATACGACCACCCCACTATTCTTCCAAGACCACAGGTTTCACAAAATTCATCATTTCACACTAAATTATAATACGCTACAACAACCATCAAAATTTTGCCGAGATATTACCCACTGTGCGCCCCAGGTATTGACTTTTATGCCATGTACAGAGTCAATTTGCGTAACAGTCTAATTGGTGGCTGTTTACATGTGATGAAAACTAAGAGTCAAATACTGTATTGTTGATTGCTTTTGATTGTCATGAATTTCAATGTATATAGATCAGATTAACGAAGGTGTTGATCAAGTGTTTGTCACACATTTCTCCTGGTAGTGGACCTACTATTCTATTGGAAACTTGCAATGAAAATATTTATTTTCTTTCATTTTTTTTCAAAGTTTGGTTGTTATAAATTTGTATTGTATTTGCCCTAATTTGCTGATATTCAATGAAAACAAGGAATATTAATTTGAGTAATGTTGAATACATGAACACACAAAAAACTTAATTATGCAGGTAGGTCATATACGACTAACAAATTACCTCAGATACCTTGTTCCACTAATAAGACCACCCTGCTATTCAGATCACTTTGCTTGAGAACGAAAGGTGGTCGTAATGGCGGGATTTTACAGTACAATTCATAAAACACCTATAAATGCTGTACAATTGAGCCTTAATTACCTGACTGAGTGGTCGGTCATGTGTATGTGGTACTTGCATTGTATCTTGTACGGCTCTAGTCAAAGGCCAGGAATCGATGACACTGGAACCAGTCAAAAGTCTTTCGTGTTTATTGTCAAACAACATTGAGTAGATACGCTTCTCCCCAGGCCGCTCCTCATTATCTGTGAAGACCTGAAGTAATCATACAGCAGTCTTGTTGAAGAGTTTCCTGGGACTAATTTACAACAAGAGATTTATCAAAGTCCATTACAGAGAACAATTGTACATCAGTGGATTACCTGGTAATTCAACACAGTGCAATCATGTAGGAAGCTTTTGAAGGCTTAAAGATATGGCATAAGGTCAAGCAATAAGGTTCATTGATCTTCTTACATTGAATAAGTTGAAATAATCCTACCTTAGAGACATTGACCTTTGTTTTTCATTATGTCACCATCTAACAAAATCATATAGTTAATGGTAAAGGTTTGACTTGATTTTGTTTTAGACGCCTTTTTCATAACATAAGAAAACAATGAGCTTCATATTAGTCAACTCAGAGATTTAATTAATAATATTATTGATGTTAATTCCAAAATCAGTAGAACTCTTGTCTATGCAAGAGCTTATGCACTAAGTTGCACAAATAATTACTTTAATATACTACTCCTACCAAGAATCAATCCCTTACAGATATTTAGTCCAAAAATGCAGTAACAAATTCTGAGTTCCCAGTTGAACATCTCAAGGACATATAACAACAGTTGAAACAAACGTTTCAATATTTCATTTTGATTCCTTTGAGGCCTGAACTAAAGCTGCCAAAGAAAGTGTTTCATTTCAAGATAGTTCAGAGACATTTTGATGCTTAAACTTAGATAAATATATAATTACTGAAGAAACTATTCTACAAACCTGTAAACTTGTAAGAGTATGAATATCCCATACACGAAATACTCGTGCTGTGGACAAACTAATGATATGTTGATCACGTTCATTGCAACAAATATCAACTATAGTAAATAAATGACCCAATAGTTTCCCTGAAACACAAGACAATACAAAGTGTTGAATCTCTATGCAAAATCTATGATTATGTACTAAAAATAGACACAAAATTGATAACTAAATCAACTTGTTTCCCATTATTCATCATTTTAATGACATTAACACAAAGTTTTTGATTTCAACCACTTTTTAATCATGACATATACATTGTAGTTGAAACGCTGAGAAAAATACAGAGAAACGGGTTATGGAAGTAACTGAAAATGACTCAAAATAGCCAATACAATACACTACACCAGAACAAGGTCAACTAAAAGCGTCTTACAAACTTACCAGTGGGTCTTGAGAATATATGAGGATGCCAGACACGGATAACTTTATCAACTCCCCCAGTGGCAATTATGTTGGCTTTGGCACAATAGTCAAAGGCATTGACACCTTTATGAACTGAGACTCCGCGCAATTCTCTGGAAAACAAAATATTCAATGAATCCACAAATATTCATTTCATTCAAAAATATTCATTAAGTATACAATTTTCAATATGTTTAAAACATTCAGCAATTAAAGTATAGTAAATACAAATCACTAAATTATTTGAATCATGTTAAGATAAATTCTGCATTACTAGACATTCTAATTAAAAGATGTTTTTGTTTTTGACTAGTAATGTTTGTTCAAATCCAACCCAGAACCTGAAAATTTTGGATTTTGCTGTTAGAAACATTAGGTCAGGAACCTTAACAATTTAACAGGGTGGGTTGAATAACTGCAAACATGGTCAGTTTAATAAACTTACTGGTTATCATGAATTCTATCTAGCTCTTCAAGCACAAAGGAAGTTTTACTACTAGGTGAACAGGAAGCAAAACAATGGAGTTCTGGGAAATATCTAACCTGAAATAGAAAAATCAAAAGATAGCCAAATTAAACATAGGACCATCCTTAAAGAAAGTGTTGATTGAAGTTAAACTCAACCCCAATTTTTGAGCAATTTTGATCAAAATTTTTCATTTTTAATTGCAGCTTTTCACTTTGAGTTGAAGGACACAATAAAAATTATAACATTAAAAAAAACACAATGACTACCCATCTACCCACTATAAAAAGTTAAATTGCAAACCAACACTGTTTTATGAATGGGCTAGAAGATGCTGTCTTCTATGCTTATTATATTCTATAATAATTGGAAGTACCATCCTTTGTCAGTACATGTTAAGTAATGAATATATTTTGCAAATAATGGCAATTTAAATACAAAGTCAGCTTTTGCCTATTCGAACGACCTGTGTAAGTTCATTACACCTCAAACTGTTCCATACTGGTAATAAGTATTTTGCAATTCAGCATATTAAGGGTTTATATGCAGTCTGAATTTGACAGAATCATCCTCAAGGGTGAAATAAGAAGATATGCATAGAAAAAGCTGTAATTCTGTCTGAGACAACCAATTACATGTGAGTGTTCTAATTGAAAGTTCCCAGCGAATATTTTTTTGTAAATTAATTTGTCTGTAGTAATTGGTATACCAACAATAAGCTAATAGATATTTTCAAGATATACCAAGAATGGGTTATTACAAGCATAGCATGGACAGGTGTTCAGAAAAAATAATGAACAAAACCACCAAGATATAGAATTTTTTATTCACTGGGCTTATCAACGTTTTTTAACAATTTTTCAGTTATATACTGCGGCGACCAGTTCACTGAATCAGTTTTCCTGGACTGTATTCTAACCAGTACTAACTTAACCTTCCACAAGGAGCTGGCAACTTCTCCACATACGGGAGAAAATCAACATTTTTTGCTCTTAATTATTCATTAAAATATGCCTAAAACAGCATCTGAATACA
Source organism: Lutraria rhynchaena (assembly GCA_008271625.1). Classification (NCBI taxonomy): domain Eukaryota; kingdom Metazoa; phylum Mollusca; class Bivalvia; order Venerida; family Mactridae; genus Lutraria; species Lutraria rhynchaena. Next base: position 502,766 of record VIBL01000197.1, read on the forward strand.
GCACAAAAAGGGCAGGAGTCTACCCCTAAATCTCACTCAAAAAGGGGCTCTTAATTTAACAGATTGATTTTTGCAAATCTACACCCCTGACTTTTACTGACAACTTACCCTAGTAACCCAATCATCATGCACCTTTCTTCTCACCATTGGCCTGAAAAAATATTGACATAAAACATATTAACAACTTAACATGTTGACAATATGCTTTAAGTGTTTCAATGTAACAGTTCGACTAAAGTTCAATTGTAATCCTTGAGAAATTTATTATCACCAATACAAACAGACACTCACAACTTCTCCATACATTGCATAGATAAATAGAACAAATATTGTTCTAAAAGATTGTAAAATATATATAATTTCACTGACATGACAATTACTCATCCACGTTCAATTTACTAGGTGCAACTTAAATCTTATTTTTCCCCTCTACAAGAATTCTTGTCCCAACAATGCACACACAAATCAAAACAGCATTTTTGTCTCAAATTAAACACAGTTTTCAGCAAGGGTTAAGTCAAACCAACAGCCAGGGTCATTTGGTGACTTTTCAGTTTTAACGGTGGAGGAAGGCCCAAGGCATACATGTAGCTAAAAGCTAGCTGGATAGTTTCCTCACATGTGAAATTGTGTCCCGGGGACTCGGGATTCAAACTAACAGTAGTGAGGGGATAGTGATTACAACTCAGAGACCATAACCAAACAGAACACATGTATGGTACAATAATTGATATTATAAGAAATAATATGATTAACATTAAAAAAATATGGAAAACTGATAGTGAAATGCCAAGCAGAACATAAATGATTGTAATGTTAAATTTATTTTGTACATAAATAACAATATATCACCAAATAGGCATCATTTTAAGTAATTAAATACTGATCATTTTATTCATAATCAAATTTTCATTGGTTAAAACCCTCTAAAACTTAATAATGGACAATCAATTATTAAACAAAGTTAATAATCTATCATTTTGTTTTATAATGCTTTTATCTACTCCACATTATGTTGATGGAAAAGGAGTTTGCTAGAGACAACAGAGCATCAGATAGGACTTACACAGTGAGGCGGTTCGGTTCAATAACATGAAGAATATTCTGATCTTTGACAGGTTTCTTCTCACCACCTTTAGAATTCTTCATCGTAAGATCCTTAGCAGCCACCGTGAGTATATTAAGATAACCCTGATCGTCTCCAAATAAAATAACCTCTTCATGTATGGCCCCTGGTTTTGGTACACTGACCATACATTGAGGAGCATGATCAAATGGCTTGATAGCAAACACATGCTGAAGCAAGATAAGACCAACCATGGTTATGATATGAGGAAAATACTACCATATAGTCCAAGTGATAGTATACTCAGCTGATAAGTATATGTCAACCGTTACATGGTTCTCATACTGAGCTCAAATACCATAATTCTATTTTGCATAGTCATATCCTTACATACATTGCATGAATACAATTTTTCTTCATTTTTCACATAAAATAAATCAAGCCTGACAAAAACTGACTGAAACAGATATAATACTTCAGAGAATATTTCAGAAAAGCACACATTTGAATATTTTCCTGACATTATCAATTTCATCTCAACTATAGGCTATAACATATAATTTGAGAAACAGCATAAAACAAGAGAGCAGAGAAATAGTTAACAAGATAAGGTCAGCTGATTTTTTACCTGATTTTTACCCTTAGATCTGTTATCCCAGATTATAATGCTTCGTTCTGTGCAGCATGAAGCTCTTCTAATACTTGGCAAATAATCACAGCCAGTCACCCACGCAGCCTCCTACAAAGCACAATAACCCGCAAAATGCAGTATCAACTAAAATATGGAGTTACTTACTAATATTCAGTTCATTATCAAAAGAATAGCAGAACAGGAACGGGGGAATCAATATTCCCAGGAAAAGAACAGCAAAATCAGAAAATTTGATAAAGCATCTATAAGTATTTTATGTCCCTGAAAATCAACTTTTCTATGTGTCATTAATAAATGCATCATGACTGAAATTTAGAAAAAATACAATAATTTAAAATGAATTTTGTAATTTTCTTCCTCTTATTAATCCTGTTTACAGCTAATTGCATCTAATAGAAGAAAATAATTAGAACAATCAAATGGAACAGTGTAAGATCCATTTCTGAAATCAAGGACCTTACCTTTGGTATAAAATCATATATGTTTCATGTATACAGTTAATACATGCAATGTAAGTCTTACATTACATGCAGAATGATGTCAATAACTAATGCCAGAACACAAGATAAGGCCTAAACAAAGAAAGGTTTGTTTCAGGTTACATGCCCTAAAAAATTATAATGGGTCGGTAGGTAGGAATTTTTTTTCTTTTATGTGTTATTTTTACATATATTGGCTACATTGATGTGAAAATTACAAGATAGCACTAAGATTTGGACGCCGTAAAAACTTATGAGTTGGCAGGTAAAAGATTGGGTCGGTCAGGTAACTGGAAACAAATCTTTTTTTAGGCCTAAATGTATTAGGAAACATATACAGTACCTAAATTCAGGATCATGAGTACAACTCTTTGACACTAAAATATTCATTAAGAACATTGAGACATTAACACAGCTCCAAACCACAAAATTGCCACCTCTTAGTAATTAACTTGAAAATCAGGTAACATGTTCCATCATTTACAAGTTATTGCAATCTAAAACAAATCTAACGAGAATTTCTTGGTTTTTGTTTTCCTGTTTCATTTAATCAATTCATTTGCAAGGCAATATCACCATTAGAATTACTTCATTAAATCGTAACTGCATGTCACTAATTACTCATTGATTTAATTTTGTTCAAACTAACTTTATGTTGTTAAACACAATCATCACCGATTGAAACCACACAGCAATATGTGACATAAATAGTAAGGAAGGCTTAGAAAAATCCTATCACAATATTTCACCACAGTTTTAAGGCAAAATTTTAACTATTTGGGATTGACTGAATCGTTCACAGTTTGCTTGTACAATGCTTGTTTCAAGGGAGTTATTTTGAGCTTGTACAACATTACCTTAAAATTCATGGTCTTTTATAATTATTTTTGACAAAAACTATGCATAAACTCATGACTAATGCATGTCTCATCCATCAATGATGAAATCAAGTGACAAATGCTTCTCTTTAAATTGGAGAGTAAAAAAGTTCCTTTTGATCAATTAAACAGGAAATGGGACTCCATAAAGAAATCATACCAAATGATGAATTTATGTGACAAATGTAACTACGTAATAGAAGAAATCCTTACATAAAAATGAAAAGAACAAGTGAGCACATCCCAATAAAATTATGTTCTTTTTTCTATGAAGCCAATATCCCATAGATGATACGAGGGATGTTCGAAATGAATTGCTTAATGTCCTCTATCTCAATATCCATGTGAGGCACGATAAAAACCAATACATACCTGTATACGGTTATTCAATATCTACACAACGGTGTATAAATGTACATGTAAGATTAAATGTAAGACATAAAATTTGCCATTTGAATACAAGCAGTCATTAACCACTGTACTTAAAATGGTTGGTAGAAGCGTAGACAAGAAAGATGAAATACTGGCTTATATCAAAGCTCGCTCAAAACTTGGTTGTTCTTTGAAGCAGCTGATGACTGAACTTTCTACTGCTTATAGACCTTCTCGTGTGTCTTATGACACAGTGAGGCGGTGGAAAAAGAAATTTGAGTCAGGTGCAGAGTCCATCAAAAATGCGCTGAAATCAGGTAGGCCAAAATCTGCATCTCATAAAGAAATTGTTCCAAAAATAAAGGAAATCATTGAAGGAGATGCCAGATTTACAGTTTGTGATATTGCACGAAAGGTAGGCATATCACTAGCAACGGTTCACTTTGTTTTGAAGAAGCATTTGAAAGTCAGAAAGATTTCTGCTAGATGGGTGCTACATTTGTTGACTGATGAGCAAAAGAGGAAACAGGTTAAAGCCAAAAAGCAGCTTCAAATGTTTCCAAAATATGACAAAAAGAAGTTTGCCAATGTCGTAACAGGTGATGAAACTTGGGTCCATTATTTTGAGCCCGTCAGAAAGGTTAGCAATAAGATCTGGGCCACTTAATGCAGCAAACGCTCAATAATTGCCAAACAGTGTAAAAAAGGTTTTGTATGCAATTTTCTTCTCTGGTGTAGGAGTCACAATAAAAGTGCCTGTAAAAAAGGGCAAAAGCATCACCGGAAAGTACTACAAAGACGTAGTACTGACAAAACTGAAAAAGTATTATCAGAAATGACGCCCTGCCACTGGTTTTAAACATATCTGTCTTCTACATGACAATGGCCCCGCTCATACCTCCACGATAGTTACGGCATTTTTTGAAGATAGAATAAGTAACTGTTTTGCCTCATCCGCAGTATTTCCCAGACCTTGCCCCATGTGATTTCTTTTTGTTTCCGAAACTGACATCATTTCTTGCTGAGCTGAAATACAAGTCCCGACAGGCACTTGGGTCTACCATTCATCAGTACCTTATTACTGTGCCCAAATCAGCGTACAGTGACGCATTCAGGAAGTGGATACATCGGCTGAAACTTTGCATTTCTAGCCACGAGGAGTACTTCAAGGGCATGAAATGAGCACTTTTGGGCTAACTTGACATTTGAAGTCTCCTGATAGAAATAAGCAATTCTTTTCGAACATCCCTTGTCCTTGACACAAGATGTTTAACACCCTAGTCACAGTCTAGCATTTAGACACTAATCAATTGATCTATGAAGAGGACGCTAATTGAATGTATAGCATTTATCTGTCTTCATAATATTACAAAATGATACCTCTTAACTACAGACAAGATTTAAGATTTCAGAACAAGTTTGATTTATGTCATGAGCACCACAAATTCATAAAATATGTCTCCTGACAGCTCGCACTTATACTGGATGATAAATCGGTAACTACAAAATATGTCTAGATTTATTCAGCAATCAGTGAATATATAAGGATTATTTAATGTATTCAGTGTTATATTCCTTCCCTAATGTAACAACAATGCTACAAATTTGCAGCCAGAAAGGAAAAATATATAATGCAGATATATAGTGAGTATATATATCATTTAATTAGTAAGACTTCTGCAATCCCTAACAAAATAGAAAGGGAAGCCCTAATAACAACAATCTCCTACTGGAGTTGTCAACAAATGGCTTACAACCATGATGCTTCCATCTAGAATACAGTTCAAAATATTTCGGGGACACCTTTGTTAGAGATATTCATATAATACCATTACCTTAAGAATATGAAAAAAGTTTCTAAACAAAACTTCAGTACTATTGTACAATAATTGACAGACATTGACATAAACAATTTTTACATGCTAAAAACAACACAGTTTTATTGAACACAAAACAAACAGCTAGTACAACTGTACACCCACACCCATCCTTAAAGAATTAGAGTCAATACTAATCTTGATTTTTAAACAAAAACATAATTCATTACATGAGCCAATCATTAATGACAAGTCTATGAATGGGAGAAATAGAACAAATCTAGGACTGTGGTACAGACCAAAGATTTTAATTTTCTCATAAATTCTCTCTCAGGCAAGACATACCCACAGCTGAAGAAATTAATGTTTATCTGCCATGTTCTGATAACATCCTACTCTCCAACATGTAAATAGTTTAGTGCTTGTCTGCATTATTGCATTAACTTCAGTTTTATAATGGAATTATCATCCTTTGATATATATGGCTAATGCATCCACATAACGCCAGATCAATCACATAACATCGAAAGGATTCAACTTTGAACATTGACATTTCCTTAAGCAGTGGCAGATTTCAGGTATCAGTAGAGTAATGCCAAACATGTGTATTTAAGAATGGGGTGATTTCAGAAAAAAATAAAGCCAAAAATTAATGTTATATAAAAATCATAATTTACCAGTCTGATTGATAAATTTGGTTCTTGGAAATCACTAAATGGCCTTGTCACAAAATTGTGCATTTTAATGCTTTTAATGGTCAATTCAGCACATAATTGTAATGACTGGCTCCTGTTTAAGACCTGAGTAACATTGGATCTAACAGACAAAGCATGGAAACAGAAATCTTGTTAGTTTCATCACTGACAGATCTCTACTTACCCGGAACAGTCTGGGACCAATCTAACATTAATTTATAAGTCACAAGATTGAAACAAGGTAATAATATGCTAAAAATGATTTTCATGGATTAATTTCTATACAATTGTTTTACAAAATTATGATATTAGCTGAGATAATGATTTTGTAAAATTATAATTGGATGAAATATATTGAGAAAGAAACAATTTAGAAAGAGAGTGAGAAAGAATTAGATTTGCTAACAAAATTATAAAATATGAGGGAAGCTCTGGAGACATTCACTTCTAAACAAATAAGGCCATCGAAGAAAATAGTCTTGTAATTATGGATGAAAATTCATCAAAATAAAAAACTATCTACCAATAATTGGACATTGCTATGAAATAAATACAGACAAAACCTGGATTTGTTTCAATTACATAGTTATATAAAAAAAAGAAACAATGGTTAAGTGATTTAAATAAATGTGTACAGAAATATAGAGACATTTTTGAAACAATTAAAGGATTCTACATTAAATTTGTAAATTTCAGTATGAAAATATCGGTATTTTGCATTAAATTAGCTTTTAATAAAGACACCATATATACTGGTAGAAATCTGAATTTAAGCATTTCATTCACTATGTCCTTAGCACAATACCAACAAAGGAATAGTGTATTCAAACTAATTCACTGAATTAAATTTCTTAACATCCATCTTATATAACTTGATTTTTGGAAAAACCCAAATAAGTGCATCAATTCTTAGTTTTCACAATAATAAAACCAACCCTACACAAAGAAATTAAGAATTCAAAGTCAATGTTGGATTTGATATGTTAAGTCCATCTAGCAATTAACCAAATATGCTCACAGACTTTCTTCAAGTGCTAAAAAGTATAAAGTGGACGTGAAGGAATTCAGCTCCATTTAAGGATATAAACCTAAGGCATAAAAATTGCTTGTTTCTGGTTACCCAACAAACCCTTAATTTTCCTAGCAACCCTCAAGTTTTTATTAGGCCCGATGAATGGTACATCCACTGTCTAACTTGTTTTACCTTTCCTCAAAAACTAATCTCAACAGTGGCTTTCAAGTATATAAAAAAAAATTCAAAAAAATCCCAACTCACCCATCCTATTTTTAACCAGAAACAAACAGTTTTTTTATCACTCCTAAACATGATAACATCTACAAATGCAAAATATATGAACATATATACACATGTATATAAATGATTTTACTTACATTGATGTCTATACATGCCTGTAACCTCAACTGAAAGTAAGACAACAACTTTATTTTCTAGTTATTAAAAAGTGGGGGATGATGATAAAAGACAAATGATACATATCACAGGCTTCCTGAAAGTTGTTGGACTGTCGGATATGTCAGGCAAATTTCGAGCAGGTCCAATAACTCTTCGGCAAGTACCGGACCAGATGTCTGGCAGTATGGCACAATTTACCCCTTATTTATAATATATTTGATTAAACAAATTTTCATTTGGTCGGACAAAAATTCTAACTTTGCTAGACCAAATGCCACGCAAGTATTCAAGCAGTTTCGAGAAATCTGATATTCAACACCAAATAAATTTTTTATTCATAATGATAATACTACCTGTATATAAGTGTTGGTAGTGTGACTTGCTCGCATGGAAAAATGCGTAAATTGTTAAAGAAACCTAAGTAAATCTGAAACTTTAATTTATCATGTAAGACTATGTTGATATTTCAGAGTCTACGGAGCAAATTCTTCATTGTTGTTTTTGATGTATTTTGCAAATGGCTTTCAAATACAAGGGAGGTAATTCGGACCAGAAAAGTAGTAATAATCACCTTGCTGGACCAAAGGGCCAAAGCTCCTTTTTGAGAACAGGATATGTAACTATCTAGTGATGGAACATATCGCAAACATTGCACTGTATCTCTCCTCTTCTTATCACCTGAAAAAACAACCATTCAATAAGCACACAGCACATGATATAATACTGCGTACATCAGTTTTATATTACTCTTAAAAAGGCGTAATCGTACCGTGAAACGAAGACGTTATTGCTAAGATAAGGGATGTTGAACATATTGGATGACAGTCCAGCACGAGTTGGATATTTAATCTGTAATGTGGTACAATATAAAGTTTCATCACTTGAAATCCCATAATTTCACACTGCAGCACTGTACGTTTTCATAATATGTGAACGAAAAAGAGATGGAGCTAACGTACAGCGACATAATCACACAATATAAGACTTGCATAACGATATTCACGGAAGACTTTGTTATTAACAAAGTAAACTGTTGGAATCATCCTTAATAAGTAACGGCAACTTATGCAAATCAGCAAAAAACGGCAGAAATATTTAAAAAAACTTGTATTCCATGCTTGAGAATCAGGCTCTTCGAGTTTAATCAAATCCTTCCCGATCTTAGAATATATATTCATATATAATTCGATGCTGGTTAAAAACATTCAAATGTCTACATTGACATTCCATTGACGAAATGCAAAAATGTGTAAATTACCAGCCGCTTCTCCAACACGTCTTCTTTTTGATACTGTAAATATACTGACTTCTTCACCAACCATGATTTCCTCCGCCTCCTCAGCACTTGTCTGGATGTAACCAAACAACTGCAAAACAAAACATTCAGCATAAGTTCTACCTTTCCTAAACAAACAACAAAATCGTGCACATATTTCGTCATTTTCTGAAAAAATAAATTTATCAGTCATGCGCGTTTTCACGCCATGTTCGGAAGTTATTGACAAAATGTTCTCTTATTTGAAAAGTTCTCTTATTTGAAAAGTTATCCCTCTTGGAAATGGACAACGATAAATGATCGCCTCTTGAATAAGAATGGAACAAATAAACTACTTTATCTGGCACCATTTGCTTATCTGTAATTAAAATCTAATGTATAATAAACAATATCAACATCATATATTAAACATAAGTGGTTTTCGCTTACACTTTAAGTCTACATACTACGTACTACGACAAACTTTGTTTTAAAACTCAGTCGGTATCGTCATTTTAAGATAATTTATGTTCACCATAAATATATACGAATAAAACCAATTTATACAATATCCGAATACCCCTAAGTTAATATCAACAAGGACAGGCCTTATCATCATACAAGATAATTTTTTATTATTTTAGCTCATTTATCTGTAAATGTTTAAGTACATCGTGCGTACAGTAAAACCTCAAATAGCGACCACCTCAATATAACGACCACCGTGTTATAACAACTACTTATTTTCGGACCGGCTTTCAATAATTCCCATATGATTCAACTTGACAATAAGACCACCTCATTATTACGACTGATTTTTCCGGTCCTGATGGTGGTTCCAATATGGAATGTATGTGAATGTATAATATTTTTAGAAAATTTATCGCTCTGACATTTTTAGAACAAAACTGATCTTAGCACACGATTGCATTGCTTCTCTTTGGCAGTCTTTGTTTTTAAAAAGTTTCAAACTTAAAATAAAATACGGACCTGTCTGTAATTCTGATCTATCTTGGTCTAGATTATAATTCACAAATTTGAGAAAATGCATAGTATTTATCAATTCAAATAAGAAATTTGACCATTTTTCTGCTGATAAAAACATGAACACTGAGCAGATAGTGTGATCTATGCTAGGATTGTTTTGATTATTTACCGAAGATTGCTTTTTTAAACTATTGTTTGAATTTGCTTTTAATTCATCATAACAGTAAAAAATCGTTTAATAAATCTAATGGTCGAATATACTTAAAATCTTAAAGGTAAATGTATAGGTTCGCAATGGGCCGTAAATATCTAGTAGAATAAAATACATGGGTTAATGTCTTTAGTAAACATGTTTTCGGCTTTATAAGATCATTGTACGATCCGATATGTGGTTAAACATGTCTTAATTGTAGTAAATTTAATCAGATCTATAAATTTAAATGACTTAAATCCGTCTTAATTCGGTTATAAAGGATAAGCCAACATTCGTCATGGCATTCAAATAGAAGGTCGTACTATGAACTATAAACTTGATACATTGACGAGTTAAGTGGTTATGTAATAAAGACCGCCAGAAAGTCAGTTCATGGGGCAAGATTATGGCTAGTATTCAACTTTTAATACACGCAGACATAAATATTTTTTCTTTTAAGTTAAATGAAACAGCATGTATAATCATTTTTTATTCTAGTATTTTATTCTCACTGAATATAACTGACCCTTTTTTCTGATTACACTGATATACAGAACAACCTCTCCAAAGCAACACTCTATGGGAGAAGCAAAAGTATGTTGTTGTTGAGAGGTTGTTGCTCTAGAGAGGTAAAATCAATAGTTAAATCGTACAGCTGGAAAAATCATGCTGTTGTTTAAGCGGGTTATTGTTCAAGAGAGTGCCGTTCTGGAGAGGTTGCATTGTATTTACACATACGAAGTCCACTCGGTGTCAAACATGCAAGTAACGGCCTTTATTAGGCAAAGCAGTCAATAAGGTCCACTAGGGAAGAAAAACCTGTCTGCAAAGTCCATTCAGTTATACCAGTCCGTTAAAGTCAACCCGGAACATCGTATGTCTGTGAAGTTCACTCGAAAAAAAGTATACTTGGTGTCAATTTTTCCCGCAAACTTACCTCGTAGCATGTCTGTCAGTTAAGTCCAATAGGAGCTATACTTATCTCTCATGTCTGATCAGTGTCATAATTTTTAATCTCTATAAGTCGAGTAAATAAGTACTATTTAACTACATTTAGCTTCCATCCCTGGTTAGGTCAGTCGTCTGATGATCGGTAAGTCATTGGCTTCAGACCCAGGCAGTTAATATGTGTTTTTAAAACTCGCTATACAAATGCTGCCACAGTGCTGTTTCTGAACTTACTTGAAGTTGGGTCTACGACTATGGTTGACTAGGTTCAACCAGTCCCACACTTACCTCGCTCCAATCAATTTTAGCATCAGGATTGGTTGAAATCTTTCTGTACAACGCTTTAAGATCCTGATTCTTGATATCAGAACCAAACAGTTGACGAATAGCATCACAGAACTGGTCATATCGAAGATTCTCTGGAAATACACGAATCTAGTGTTATTATCTATATAGTTCATGTAGGCTCATGGCCTTACTGTTTTTCTGTACAGAGAGATATGTACTTTTTTCTTTTTTTTAATCTTGTACATAGTTAACCTCTGTAAATTGAAGACTTAATTAGGATTCTTAATAATATTCCCAGGAGACAATTTCATGTCACCAGGTTGCAGAATACTGATTCAGGTCCAAGAGACAACACTACACAAATTACGATATGCAGCTTTTTAATAAACATCATGGTTTGTTCAAGAGGAAATGAACTTTTCACTGTTTCTTGTTTGAAAGATAGTGGTGTTAATTTGGCAAACAAGCCCGCTACAGTGCAGCTCCATAAAATAGCTGTGAATCAATAATTAAGGACAGACGCAGGGCATTTTGGATAAACAAAGTCATAAGGTAATACGGAGGATCAGGTTTGAAACAGAGTAAAAAATCAATTATCACTAAATGTTTGACTTTATTGTAAGAACTACTGTTCACTCCTTCAGATTAATTCAAACATTTACCAAAATGGCGTCGATTATTTATTTACCTATTTCAATCTATGGATCAATACATTCCTTCGCTTTGACAATAATTTATGGGCAAGTTTATTTACATTTTATTGTTACCTTAACCGCGGTGCATTTGAAATCGACCTCATGCCATCCTAAATTGAAATTCTTAAAGCTGAATGTCTTAGATAACCATACAATATTGATAAAACGGGGGAGAAATAAGCTATATGAAAGTAAATAACGATACGAAACCTGATCGTATGTCATTCAAATTATTTATCATTATCCTCGGCGTGTAAGTGATTTTTAGCGTATTTCATGGCAATTTCAAACACAAATTGACGATAATAATTATATCCTGGTGTAATCATTTCGGTTATTTAACGTTTTACTGTTTGCTAATAATTTAAAACGATCAATCATAGAAATCGAATTGTTTGGCTATGAATTACTTTAGAATAGTTTTATGTTGGATATTGACAACATGTATTCCCCCAATATCATTTTAAACTTTTATTTTCGTAGTAATTGTATTTTGACTATTATTATTATATTATATAATTATGGTGTATTGAATTAACTTTATCGCGGTCAGTGTCTTAGCATATAGGAGTTATGTTATAAATAAAACAAGAACAGTTTTGTAAACCATGAACTTTAACATTCTTATAATGAATTTGTAAATAATAACATAACTAGAAAAAATTCACTATGATATTAGTATTTTTTTTCAACAGATTGGCTTAATAAAGCATGCAAAGGTTTATGAAACAAAACGAGACAGAAAAAGAGAGAATATCCAAACAGCTAACTGTACATAATTCAGTTTTGTTAAAATGTGGCGCTCACTCGCTTTGCGATTATATTCATAATTCACATATTTAGATAAGAAAAGGATTCCCAGAAGAAGAAAAAAACCACAAGAAATCCCACCTTCCCCAAAGTACAACGTTAACCGTAACACTCAATCCAAAACCAACAAAAACACCCAAGACCATACAAATAAATAGAAGACAAAACACTGTCCCCCGGAGGGTACCGACTTGGAACGGTATATAGTAAAGCTACAAAAGGTTTTAACTAGTTTGGAGGACCCAATCTCGCACTTATAAATTGGTCGATAAATTAACTTATCATTATTAAAGGCAATCATTCAAATCGAGTTTACTTCATCTATATGTAATGAACTTCTGAAATGTTCATATTGAGTGTATATAAGATTAATTCATATGTCTATGTTTGCTCTTTTTATACAGACATTAAACATTCAAAAACTTTATCGACTAGACCTATTCGAAATTCATAAAAGCGATGAAATTTTGAAGTAGGATTCATTTAGAAAATGTTGCCCTTCAATTGATCGGAATAAATAGATATTGGATTGAATTGTATCAGCATATGAAAGGTCTATTCAAGGTAGATGCGTATACTTCAATGACTGGTATACAAAGCTGAATAGTGTTGTATTGAGTTACATATGGCATGGCAAATTTGTAGTAATTTTACTTCATCAAATATCACACCGATCAAACACATTGTCCACTTCAGGTTCTATATTCAGTATGGTCTCTTTATGTATACATTGATAGCAGAAAAATAAAAACATGGCCGAAAAAAAACATTATGTGTAATCATTAATTAACAGTGTTGTAATAAATTACTACAATACTTCCGGTAATACTCCTGAATGGTATTCTCGGCATTACGGTATCTATGGTTTCTTTACCACTTATTAACTGATGCATGGACTCATTAACATTGATTTTACAGTGTTCTATATAGGGGGTAAATTTAACGTTTTTGTTCAAATTATGAAGAGACACGATTTCACATTTTGTTCTCTTATTTAGAAGCACAAATTTTGTATTTTTTTTTAAACTTCAGTGACTGACAAAATTCACATTTTATTGACTTAAGGAACACACTTTTTCGGCATTTAAACGGACATGCTTCACGCAGTTGCGAGGTAACCTTAAAGTCTGCAAGTCAATAAAGGATACTGAAATGCTGTGTCACTTATAACAATTCATTATACAACTGAACAAACATAATATTGTTGAGAATTTCATGAAAAAAACAAACAAACATAAAGTAAGTCCATAAATCGATAATTCCACATTCCTAAAACGAAATCAAATGGAAAGTAACAATGACATGGGTGGAAAATGGAAAGAGGCAAAATCGACTTCATCCTTTTTTAATAGAGGATCTCAACTTTTAAGCAATAGTCATAGATACTGTGATACTAACACTTTAACCAATAACGTATAAGCTGTTAAAGACATTATATGAACTTTTAGTAATCATATCTTGTTATCTCTGATTATCACTTCTTAAGGTAAATGAAAGTTCCATATTTGGTACTCAACAGTGTATCAAAGTAACATCTTAAAGGAATGTGTTCCTAGAGTCTAGTACATCATCTTAAAGGAATGTGTTCCTAGAGTCTAGTGCGTCAGACGAGTATAATACTGGCTAGAACCACACGCTGAGAAAGTGCCTTGTAAACACATGCTTACCAGTTATCATCTGTCTCTTCTCCTCAGGCGTGGCTTCAACATCTTGTAATGTTATCTCTTTCATAAGTTCATGGAACTGGTCTAATTTGGTCTGAAACGAACCCACAGTATAGGGCCTCTCGGATTCTTCCGTTTCACCAGACATTCTAATTCCCTTTAAAGTTTCAACGACTTGAACACTTGTTTGATGACCACTCTTCAGTACATCCTATCCCATGGTGAATGAAATTTCACATGATACAAGAGATTTTTTTAGAATGTTTCACCAGATTTAAAACATTAGACACGAAGCTTTATAGAATCCAACCTCATTAAAATGAAATAATTCAGCTAAACACAAAAACATTCGGTGTGTACCTCGCTAACACACGATTGATGTACCTCGACTATACTTTAATGATTTCACAAATCTTAATTCACACACTTAAGTTTTATTTCAAGAGCCCATTTTACACACAATATGTATAGTTAACACACTAACTGTGGACACTTTTTGCCTGTAAACTTGGTTAGACTTAATACCAGCGTTCTTTAATCCATTCTAAATCCGATAAAAAGCCCCGAGTACGAGCTACATGACAACCGTATATTGCGTTCGTACAATGTATAAAACCAGACATCGATAGGGTAAAATAATATTATTCAAAGCACACCATATAGCCACTGATTGTACAGTGGGGAATAGTTTATCAAATAGATTCAAGTATTGGACGGTAAAATTGTTGGGAGTTGTTAAAGCTAAATTGATTACAATTGTCAGATAGAGCTCCGAAAACAATGCACGTCGATTAAATGATAGCAGAATACATAGTGGTATATTTTTCAACTACTGGTTACAATAATCGGGAGTATATTTCGTTTTGATTTGAATGTTATCAGATTGAAGTTTCAAACTTGAACTGCGAATGGAAATATACTTAAGTATTGTGATACCAGCTTTATAATCTCCCTCGATGATCGTTTGATAATTTAGTATAAAACAAAGTAATTAACGTCCATTATACACAAGTCGTGCACATGATTAAATGACATTTCATTATTGGTAAAATACAGAGGAAAAATAAATGAACATAAGAGAAATTAACTAATCACAAGCGATGAAGCATGTTTCTGGGGTCGTGCACCGGACCCGTTTAGAAGGTCTTAATATCAAGGTCACAGCTTAAGTTGTTTTTTATAGGATTTAAGTAGATAAACATTCTTGTTTTAAATACATGAAACAGTCATCATGAGTGATTTATTTCGATTGCATCAGATAATGCAAACAAAATAGATTCAACTAAACTATACAATTAAGACAAAAAATACAAACTAATTTGTAAATCACTGAGTTTATTATAATAAATATGAATGCGGCGTTTTTTCTTATACCATTTGTGTTTCTAACTAACAATTACCCAATAACTTTCGGTAAAAGCCTCATGATTACGTATCTATTTGCAAGAGGTAATTTGACAATCTAGCAAATATACAGAAACAAACTCGATAATGAAACCTCATTGGGACCCGAAAAATCTGTCGCATTAATGCGGTGGTCTCATTATAAATTTGAATTATAGGGGAATTATTGAAAATAAGCAATCGTTACAACAAGGTGGTCATAATATTGGAGTGATCGTTATTTGAGGTCTTACTGCATTCATACATTTAAATTTCATTGCTTGAAAATTGCATGAATTCATACCTTCTTCAGAATACGGCAATTACACCGTTCCACCTTTCTTAGCTTATTGTTCAATATCAGACGACCAAATACGGAGTGAAAACAAATATTTACTTTTGAGAGTAATGTAAACTTAGATTGATAAATTACAATATTGATAAAGACGCATATAAGTGTCAGTACTTGTGTACAATATCATTTCTGTAAGTAAGTGAATGTTAGAAAGAAATAAGTCTGGTCAAACACTTATCAGCGTAAGTAGTGGTAAGATGTCATATTGGGACAAGATAATGGTGCCATTGCAAAATTCGGCAGTCGTGAAGTTCAAACTTGAGGTAAAGGGGCGTTAAATGTATGTGTCCCCTTGTCCGAGTTCACAGACCATTAAAGCGCATCATATATATTAATGAAAACTGAAGAAAAAACGTACGCCCATCAAGTTCATCAGAGCGCGTGTAGAATCTATGATCCATGGCAACTTCAGGTAAAGGTCACAACATAATTGTGTATGACAGACTATTTAAGGATGTACATGTCAGATTATGATGAAGATCACATATATTGTGATACATAGCAAATTAAGATGAATGTCACAACAACCTATGATGGTGCAGTACAAACTAAGGTATATATATCATATATCATATAATATCATGGTGTATGTGGGTCAAATGTTTATAACCTTATGGATTATCGCCCTTTGAATGTCACTGCTTAAGTTCAATTGGGGTCAAAATGATGCGCAGATATCAAATATTGCCATAAGTAGATTGTTTTAAACTGAGCTATGATTACTAAATACTCAAACCTTAACACTATTTTTAAATCTGTAACAGAAGCAAAGATGTAGGCATTCTTATAAAACATCTTATTTCATTTAAAACGACACAGAAAAATCATGTTTTATTCCGCGCGCTTTTTTATCATTAAATTAATGGTGTCACTTGTATGAAAAAGGGGAGGAGCGATAAACAGAGATGCTGTTTGGTAAGGACTTCGTCCAAATTGTGTACGAGGAAGTTGACACTGTGAGGATTTGAACAGGTTCGGAATAACTTTTTTGACTATCTGGTTTTAAATATTACGATATACTAATTTAATAATTGTCTCTAAACTTATTGTAAGTGGTATTGTATGTTTTAACACAGTTGTTACTGCACTTACTAATTAAATTGGACACTTATTTCCTGACAAACATTGATCTCGGTGGGCCTGTATCGTCCCATGAATATTAGCTTCACTAAAGTTACCATCCATAATTTGTTAACCTCTTAGTGTTAGATGAAGTAAAAAAAAAACAACATTGACACGGAAATCTAATTTTAATTCTTTAAAAAGAGTTGACTTAGTTAATTTAAATTTGGTCAACTTTCGATTTCGTTTTATTGTACTTTTTCCGAAAATGGGAAATTAGGTCGAATTTTATAGTTCCCTTAGCATTCTGTGTTAGCAGGAATTTTTAAAACCTGTGTTATTAAAAAACCTGTTATTAAATACAGGTTTTAAAAATTCCTGCTAATGATGATGCAACATATTGTGTTTCTATACACACATCAACCAGTCATATTCTTTGATTTGTACAATAAACATCAGATTGACGTTTTTATACGGTCAACTTTAGGCGAAAATTTGGGTGGGTCGAGTAACCAGGAACATATAATTTTCGCGCCTAAAATGAAAATTTTGAAAACGGTGCACTGAGGTTTGTTTAGATTGTATGAAATGTATTACGTATGTACATCGTATTGATCAGTTTTTTTATTATTATTAATCAATTCTATGTAAGTATTCGATTAAAAAAGTAATAATGAGAGACAATACTGTCGATTATTTTAGCATCATCCTCATTAAAGTGTTATGTCCAGGCGCGTACCTGTCTGTACGCAAGTACGCAGCTGAGTTTACATCATTTTTTTTTTCAAAAAAAAAATATGTGGTATATATCATATAGGGATGTCTTTAATAAAACATTAAAATCAATCAAATTCTTCACTGAAATGGGGTTAAACTCGCTACTGTCAGAACGTTTCATATTCTTGAATCCACTTCAATTTAACCTGGGTACGTGCCTAATATTTAATTGTTTTCTCAAACTGGTCATCAGCCCCAATATAGTACATACAGTGTTTTATTACAGAGAACAGAACACCAAACTTAGATCAACATGTCAGGAAGGTTATCCGAGGCCGATAAAGATCAGTTAAGCAACTGGATCGGTTCTGGTCCGAAAGAATTCACTCTACTGTATGCTATCACGTCAGATGGTTGTAACAGTGCGACTTTCCATAAAAAATGTGATAATCAGGGACCAACTGTAACTGTTCTGTATAATCAACAAGGGTCTGTGTACGGTGGGTATGTAGGTGTCAGCTGGAATGGTGCTAGTAGCAATTACATCAGCACAACCGATGCCTTTCTTTACCAGTTGTACTATACAGGCGCAGCTAAACGTACAAAGTTTCCTATCAAATCATCAAATAGAGGTAATGCGATTTATAGTACTTCCAGCTATGGTCCTACATTCGGTTCGAGTAAAAAGATTAATACATATGGTAATACCAAATATGACTTGAATACATTCAGTGATACCATATATGACTCCGGAGGATATTTCTCTCTGAATGGTTCTATGAATGTAGGACAGACATATGATGCACAAGGTTGTTCAGTGAACCAGATCAATAATGGTAGCATGGTTGTAACAGAACTTGAAGTATACAAAGTTACAGGTAAAAACAAGCAATGTTTTTTCAACAATATTTTGTGTTATTTATTTATTAGTTTATAGGATATGTTATTTTCAACATGATAATAAGTAAGTAATAAGTCCACCAAAGTGTTTAAGGTGATGTATACAGTTATTCATAAAATTATTACACAAACTGTGTATACATGTACATGTGAAATGGTGTAAATGAATATTGAATATACGGGCGGATAGTCTTATTACGTAATGTCATGATTTCGTGCATATTGAAAACTGGATAATATTTAACAGCAAGCATTTTTGCTTAACACCAAAGTGGCACTTTCACTGTGGTTAGTTGTGTCTTACGTATTTAAGAGCATATCCTATTTTTAAATTGAGAACCATAGTATACGCGTACATTACAGACAAAAAGTCAGATGGTCAAGCTGACGGGAAATCATCTGAAAATGTAAAATCAGGAATATCATGGAGATATAGTGACGAATGGAACGAACAAGTAAGATGTATTGAATATATGACTCGGTTTTAGCCGGACATGAAGTCCTGTGTATGTGACAGCAGTGCTAAATTCATTACCGATAAAATTTGATATTATGTTGACATTTTCTGTAAAAAATACACACTGCTCTGTTGCTAAAGTTTTAAATACTTTCGATGAGTGTGAAATTTGTAATGATTTCTGTACATTTCAGACCAGTATTTACCAGTTGTTGTGAAGATGACCACGATTATGTTTTGATTATAATGGTTTACAATTTAAATTACATTGTAAACTAGTCGGTATTGTATTGTATGTTGTGAATTAAAACATTATGTATCACAATCCGTTTTGGGGATAAAGAATGATACAACATTTTTGCGATATTTTTTTTTACAACACATTTTGTTCATTAATCAAGTATGGCATTATAAGTTTGAACAATGTAATTAATTCTGTTTTTCACCAATTTTCCTTATATATTCCCTCGCTTGCTCAAAATATGTCTCTAATTAATACTAATTGATTTTCAGTTACTGAACAAACTGAAAGAGGAAGTAGTTAACTTCCAGCCAATGTCTGGGCTGGATTTGAAGGAAGCTCGTATACTACTGATAGGTCCAGTTGGCGCGGGGAAGTCAAGTTTTTTCAACACCATCAGTTCTGCCTTCCGTGAGCGTATAACAAGAACTGCAGCGAGTGGAAGCGCAGAACAAAGTCTTACTACAGCTGTAATCATTTTAATTATCTTAACTGTGATAAATGACCAATATCCTGGTTGAATAAGGTCCGTATTCGACGTCACACGGGTTTAAGCTAAATTACAGTCATTCGGACTGTTATTATACAACTTAATATCAAAACACAACTTTATTATATTGAGGTTGCTACATAATGATTGGTTACTGTAGACTAATTATCCAATCAAATCATTACAAATAGTATTTATAAAAATTAAAATGATTTGCAAAGAGATAATTCAGTTTACGTCATTTCTTAATTATTGTACTTATGTGTTCTACATGTCATGCTGGCACAAATCCATACATCGCTATAATTATTAGATCAAGAATGAAAACTATGAAATAATGAATTATTCTATTAACTCATCAACAATACATTGAACTGTAAAAATACGTAATAGTCGTCAACCAAGCATTGTTTGATCTGATTCAATGTTTACTTCAGTATACTCCTTACAAAGTGAAAACACGATCTGGATCTGCTCTGAACTTCCGGTTTTGCGACTCACGTGGCCTGGAGGAGTCACAGGGCTTGGACTCAGTGGAGTGTAACTACTTGCTGGATGGTAACATTCCAGATTATTACACGGTGCGTTTTTTTTTCACATTTCTTGTTTGTCGCGATCTTTATATACAATGCGGATGTACTATCACTAGCGTTAATGAACCATAATTAATTGACTGTTTACAACAGTTTATTTGCCATTATTGGTACTGTAAATAAATCATTTGTTGGAGTTACTGCAACATGTTTTTGACTGATAAGTCTTTTCAAATTGTTTATGTGCAGATCGTAACCGAATGTCACTTGATAAGAAATAGATTCCACAGCGTATTTCATGCACACATCGGGTATCAATGAGGTCTAGTTTTCTTTTTCTCTTTCATTTTTAGTTTCAATCTACAAACCCAATCACTCCTAAATCACAAGGATTCAAGACGGAGCCAACAATTGCAGATATGATACATTGTGTAGTATTTGTACTAGACGGATCAGCACTGGACGTTCTACCGACAAAAATTGTTGATAAAATCAAAAGTTTCCAAGCTCTGATTGTCGGCAAAGGTAGTGAAATAATACATATCCTGAGCTCATCAACGTGTGTTAGAATTGTTGTTCTCTGTTACATTAACTCGCACCATTGCATTAGATTGCACTGCATTGTCATTAAACAACCATTATGCTGACCTTGTGGGAAATGTGCTGTGTAAAAAAATGCCATTTTGGTTTGCCCATTCTTTTATGTTAATATTAAATTGAGAGTTTTCAATCAACTGGGAAATTAAAAGCAACAGTGAACTAGACGAGCAAAAGAAAACACACACACAAATTAACTAACAGCGGTACGTCAAAGTTAATAAAACCAAATAAATTCTTACTGTAAAAGTTAGCCATAAAATGTCAATATACATACTACAATTTATTGTATTTTTCTCCCTTTTCAAAATCTCTCAAGCTATTGTGCTGAAATTCTGATCATAATGAAAGACCTGTAAAAATGAATGAGGCACTTTAGCCCTGATATACTGTGGATTTAGGCATTTTAACTGAATATGTCCAATTGATTGACAGGTATTCCACAACTAATACTTCTGACAAAGATTGACAAAGTGGCCAAGGACCTGACCCATGACATCACGACTGTATTCCACAACACGGATATTCAGAAACTCGTCGACAAAACTTCGGAACTCTTCGGACTTCCACGCGCTGATATTCTGCCAGTCAAGAATTACGAGAATGAAACACGTGTTAATGATAACACGAATATCCTCGCCTTTCTGGCACTCCGTCAGACCTTATACTATGTTGAAGATTTCCTCGACCTCTTGAAAGACAAGATGGATGATACTAAGGTTGATGCTGAGAAATAACATTCAAGTTACATTAATCGAAACGTTTTATGTTTGTGTCACGTAAGGACCAAATTACCAAAATGTACTAACAATAAAATCATATATTTATGTTCCTTTATGTATAATATAACCAATGCGATGCTTTTAAATGAAACTAATGAAGTGTGAAGAAGCATAAACTGTTAATCAAAGACAAAATGTTTTCATTAATTTGATATTAACTAATTTATTTTTAAGCATTTCATAGTCCTCACATTCATTTATCCATGCACTATGAGCTCCTGGCCATATAAAATAATTTCACAATTTAAAAATCAGAAAGGAAAGGAATTAATATAAGTGTCGCCATGACCTTGTTTTCCAATCCGAAGCATAATTATGTATACACAATTTTGTATGTGTTCTTTGTATTGCTCATTGCCTAAAATAAAGTTTAAATCAAAATGTTTTCATAGTCTGATGTAATCGTTGAATTCATACATTGTGTACTAATGTCAAGTCTTTCTTTTAAAAGCTATCTTTCTGATAACAAATTACATGTATGTCTGTGTTGTATTATTCATCTGGTTCAAAACTTTTCCATTTTGTTTTTGTCTTGTTAATTTCTTCTATTTTATTGCATGATTTTCTGACCAAAGCAATTGTTTTTTCACCTGTATGTGTGTATAGGGCTAACTAACTGAGTTATAACCACAATTTATAGAAATAAAAAAATGGATGGTGCTCATGTATATATATATATATATGTATACTCGCATTTAGCATAAAAATCCTTGATTATCATATTATTTTTAATAATAATAATAATAATCAAATGACAATAATTTCTTAGATTTTTGAAAAAAAAGCAATCTGAAATCTCGTACTTACATATAATTCCTTACATATGATTAATTACATTCGATTATAATAATTATTATACAGTAAAACTTCGTTATTACGAGCATCAATATCACGAGCACTCGACTTATCTCGATGAGTCCCGTCAATTTTTTTCTTAGTTGTGTATAATTTTCAACCTACAAACAAATACGTCGTTATTACGAGCACTACATTTATCTCGAGCAGTTAGTCTGTTCAGATGACTCCTCGAGCGCGAGATAACGAGGTTTTACTGTATATGTATATTGATGTACGTATATATAAGTATATATCTTAAATAAATATTTTTGAATGCGGCATTTTTTATTTCATACATTTCAGCGTAACATTAGCATTAAATCCGCTCATTTTTAATGAGATTTTTCATTCTTTATTCTGGATTCGATATTATAAGTGTGACCATCCAGTTGCTTGTAATGTCTGACCACAGTGCATTGTTCTGACCTTTATTGATAAGACTAACATATAACGTGAAAATGAAAAAGAAGCCTTATCATTAATTTTTAGTTGCTGTCAAAAGTTTCCATGGAAATAAATGATGTTAACTTGAAAATGTATCATTGCGTAGAAATATAATTTGCCAATACATACTTGTTGTTATCCTTGTCTGTCTTAGACTTGAAATTGATATTATAAGTCAAATCACAGTTAAACATCAATGTTTAGACCAAACCTTGTACCACGAAAATCGGTTTTAATGAATGAGATAGATTCAATATCTAGTTCAACTATAGAAAAAATACATGCATAGAAAATCGGTTCGATGATAAGTGCTCGTTATAATCTGGGACCAATATACACATGTGTATATTGGTCCCAGTTATAATGAGGTAATCTAATTACTGAAGTCGTCGCTAAGTGAGGTCTTACTGTATTTGTATCTTTACTGAATATTCATCGATTTCCTGACGTACAATTACAAAATTGCTATTAGATAATCTAGAATCCACCCCGGACTTTATTCGACAATAGAATAACCCTCGCGTGTAATGACACTTATATAAGACCCCTTCCCCACTGACATCACGATCAGATATTGAATTTCTACGCCACTGGTTGGCATTGTTGTTACTCGGCTTTCTGAGAGGTTCAAAATGATAAACTTATGTGGTGATATTTTTGAAAAAAAAACTCTTGAAAAAAAATCTTGAATTCGCACAAATGGACATATAAAAACTCGCCAATCTATTAAACGTCAATATTGCCATGGATATCCAGAATAACACTTTAAGTAAGAAACTGATCACGGTAAATTTCACCTAGAATAAACGGAGGTGCGAAAGAAAACACGTTTATTTTCAAAATTATAAAAAATTGAGTCACTGATCTCTTTCATTATTGTGTTTTTTTTTATCTTTGACGGGTCTGTTAACAAACTGGAGTATGTCTAAAACAGTAAAACTAGGACAATACAATAAATGACCAGAATACACCTCAAAGATCAAAATAAGTCATTTTTTATAATAAGAGAATTAGTTACATATTTTTACATCAAATGGTGTTCTCGCGAGATAATAAAAACAACATAAAATAGTAATCTACATCTGTCTACGTTGGTGAGTTGATCACATTACAATTAAATGAAATAGCTAAATATAAGTCTTGTAAAATCCAAAAGCTTCATGCATGAACAGCAGACGCTTTAACCTAGAGAGCTGTAATTTATATCTCCGTAAAATATCGCAGTAAAAGAAGAAGGAATTCAGAGATAAATTTGTTTATAAATACATGAAATCGTGCGTCACTGGCATTGATGATCGCTCGTCAATCGATCGTTCTATTTCCCGATTGTATACGTTCCGCCATCATTGTCTCCAGGGATGTCGATATCCATAAATGCTTGCGCTTGACACATTCTGTACAGAAACCCATTGCGCATGCGCTTTTACGTGAATTGGACGAATCCAAAGACGTCAATAGTCACGTGATTATGGTTTTCTCTAAACTGCTAGATGACAACATACTGTACAGAAAATGACAGTAATTCCACGAAAGCTACTGACTTAGGAACATTATAACTGAACATATAAAACGTGGTATTGGAATTCAACTTTTTGTATATTTTAATCAGGAACACAAACGGATAAAAAAGATCTAGAGTTGAGTAAGTGATCTGTAATCGAGAGAAAGCCACCAAATACTGAGATGGTGGATATAAAACGATGGATAAGTAAGGATTGTTGCCTAGTTCTCAGTCTGTTATGTATTAGTATTCTGGGTGTGACGTCAGGGGAGCAGGAAGTTCTCACGAACTCGTGGCTTGTGGAACTCTCGGAAGGAGGAGAAGAAGCGGCACGAGACATTGCAAAACGAGCAGGCTTTACTTTTGTCTCACCGGTAAGAAATTCATCCTAATAGTTATGTCTAAGCACCGTGTTTATTGTTTCCATATGTTTTTGTTGGTATAAATAGCCTCACATGGGTGCCTTATTTGAACGCTTTGCGTACGTAATTTCATTTTTACTATTGGCACATTCACTTCGCACAATCATAATGTATTTTATTCACATGACAAGATAATAAAACGTCCATTATGGTAAATATCTTAAGATTTTAGTGACTTGTAGGGTTCAGACATTATTAGTTTATTTATTATTCATACAGATTATAATAATGATAAATGCAAAAGAACAGTTTAATGTTAATGTGACAAACTTTGATCTGAACGCTATGAGTATGAATCCCGGTTTGGGCTTGCGTTAAAGCATTTCTGTGCCGTCTCTCGATCCGGTCCGATATCAAGTATATAGGCAAGCAATCCTTAAGACCTGCTGCATGTCCAAAACTTGTTTTGCAACGATATAAAACGCAAACATTTCAATTAAAGTAATGTTATGTTATTCAACAACCTTCTCCCAACGATTAAAGCGCAGTTTTTGGTATCCTTTGATTCAAAACTATATCGACATATTCGGATTCATAAAAGCTATGATTAACTGTACGCGATTCGTTTATTCTGAATATTTTCAGACAAATAACATAAATAAATAATGACGGCAATAAAACCCCGATCAATGAATATCGTGTTTATTTCTAAGCTTCCCAGTACTGTACTACAAAGCCAAGTCGGGCGCAAATGGTTTTATCTGGATATTTTATAAAACACCCGGCAGATAGATTTCAACTAAACTTGCCGGTAAAAGGAAAAACTATCCAAGCTTTCAAATAACATTAATTGATTTTTCTGCGATTCCATCATTTAAACAACATCTAAAACAACGACCCGATTGATGTGCGAGTTTTTTTGTATATTATGAAACTGATAGTTTTGATGTATTTTGTGTTACGCTTTTGACTATGATTTTAGTCAGCATGATAACCATGGGATAAAATCCTATCATATTATAACAATATTCATAATGGATTCAAGAAGTACATGAACTGCCGTCCTGAACGAAGCTGATTATATATTTCTTATACAAGTTTTAATTATTCATCCAGAAGATAAAAATATGCTGAATTTCAAATCGAAATGGAAACTTACGTGAGACAAAATTGAGATAGGAACACTAAAAACACGTTTTTTTTCTGATTTTTTGTAATTGTTTTCAAAAGGCTTGATCCGTTGACTGTTCGATTCAGTCATCCCAGGTAAGGAACACCACATGTACAATGAGGGTTATTATTTAAAGTTAAAAGCTCCAAAGCATATTCAGCAAAAATGCTATTTACAAAAATATACAATTATGACAAACACAGATACTATTCGGTATCACAAGTATAAATATAATTAATATGATATTAGTAAGCTCAAACCTTTCGTTGAATAAACTGTTTGAACTTGTGAAGGAAAGAAAAACAAATTGAGGCGTTAAAACATGTTGGTTAATACGTGTCTTGAAGTAATCAGGATTATTTTTTCTTCGAAGAAAAATATTTCGAGACCCTTTTGTCGACATTCAATGTCAATATTTCCTTTCAAAAGACAGAAAATGCTCGTATTGACACTGCCAATTATTATGATTAAAATCGATAAATTACTAATCAGTTGTAATAGACGTGGGCACGTTGGCAAGATTTTCCGTAAAACTTGTATTATCTATCTAATTAATGACAATGTATGATCCTCTGATATTTCAAGTTACCCTTTTGATTCAAGTGGATTGAGAAATATTAATCGATGACTGTAATTGATAATCAAAGTTAAGGGTATGTAACATTTCATTAACAATGTCTATTCCATTGTAGTCAGGGAGCTATACGCAACTTGGTAAACATTACAACATTACATATCATACATATCATTGCCTATGTGTTTACGTTTTTCCAATCCAGTTATTGCTTTTCTTTTCAATGAAAAGCCTTCACTTGAACACAACTAATGTGTTCATGTTTTAGATCAACTATCAAATTTCCTCACACATTATGCAACTCTATATTGACAACCAATTGGTTACGGCTTGCATTAATTCAAAGATATTCATATTCATGTACAATCCTTATATATATAATATCTTGTTCCACAGGAGCTGTGGTATACATGTGATATCGTACATGTCAAAGTTTATTCAGTTAGGAACACAAATGTCTTAGTAGTATCTCACACACCAATGTAACCCTTCTTTGGAGCGCATCTAATTAATTACTATATATATATATATATATATATATATATATACTATACCTGTGTTGCGTGTAAGCAGTATTCTCATTACATTCGGCTCTGAATTGGTAAACATTGCACCAATTTTGTTGAATGCTCACAACGTTACGAAATAAAGAACACAAAAAAGGTTCAGGCAAAGTAAAACTACAAAGTGACTGAGATGACGAGACTATTTTCGTATAAACCATAATCGTTTCCATAGTTACCGCGGTTTTTTAATTAGTGGTTACAGATACTTATCACAGAGATAACGTAAACAATTACACCAAGCACTCCTAGACAAGAATCAATGTTTGGTATGTAACATCATAAGGAGACGACAGATAGGGTAATTGTAGCATTTATATTGATTCTAAGGAAGGGATAGAAGTCTAATCTATGATTATAATATCAAATCATTCACAAGCTCGTATAAAACTCACGAACTCACCTCGAAGGGTCATACGAGAACACTAAACATCATGAATGTTTCAACGTAGAAATGAACACAATTCGGTGGTAATCAAAAATAACAAACTGACGGTGCTTTTTTTCTCCTTCTTATCTTTACTGTGATTAAACGTCAACAAACGTTGACATGAAGTCAAACCCGTGGCCACCCTTGGAAAATACAAAATGTGGCGTTTATTGGCAGACGGGTTTTACTCGGAGGTCAGTTTGTTCTAAATAATCAATGTTTTTCAAAGCATGGCCTTATTCGGGTGTCCCTTATTCGGAGTTGGCTGCAAACACGGGTTTGGCGGCACATATTTCGAAAAACAATATGAGTTTATTATATATTATACTATAAATATATGACAGAACAGTGAATTGTAACACTTTTGTACGTCAGACGATTCTCTCTATCAGGAGTTGCCGTTCGTTATCCCTCACTTATTACTCTGTCAACGTCTCAGCGTTCACTAGCTAGATTCTTGTAAAACAAGAATTAATGACAATAAATTGACAAATTTCGCGACTAAAATCAAAGAATTCTTTCATACAAAGAATGCTATAACTTGCATGAATGTTACAGAAAATATTTTATTTTTCAAGCGCACTATTTTTTGACGGAAATTGTTGGCGTATTTTAAGTAATTATGTTATAATGTCCAATTCCTGAAATGAAAACAAAAATGCAGAACGTAATCATGACATATTATGACAACAAACGCACAGAAAGAGATAATCAAAAGCCTGTGGCTGAGTGCCGTCATCAGATGGAAACTTAAGCGTTAGGAGACTTGGTCACTTGTTTATGAACTTTCAGACGTCGAAAAAAATGTGAGGGATAACGGACGATAACTCTTGGTAGATATTGATAAAATACGAGTTGAATTTAATAATTCGTTCAGAGGTCAAGCAACACATCCAGACCAAAAGCTTTGTTTGTTTAATGATAAACGTCCATGCTTCCAAATTGATAAACTGAATTCTAGTCAAACCATTTTATATGACTTAATAATATCTATATAATTTGTTTTCACGACAGTAATGCATATAACTTTAATTGTTAAAAATGACAATGCATAATATTCATTATATTATATCTACCCGCACTAGTCCTCAAATTTTAAAACATATCTAAATGTGAGAACAATGTTGTCAATGTGTTGACTTGAACGCGTCAGTAATTTGTTCGTAAATTCTCTTAGAGGTTCTTCGAGAGGTTAATTGCTCCCGCCCGACGGGGCAGATGATTCCACGGGGCTGAAAATAATGCATCCAAAATTATTTGTCACCCCCTGTCATTTATACAGAATATTGTACTTCTTTACTTGATAAGGGACGGTCGGGTAGATTGATACTCGTAGGTTCCCTAAGATTAGTTTTTAAGAAATCTATCCATCGAATATGACTGTAGTAATGTTGAAACGCTCTTCCTGATGCAGTTGACGAGATGGAATTTCTTAGTAACGTAAATGAATTGTTCTCGACTACCTCAAAGCGTTTGGTTACAGAACCCAAAAATCAATACAGACATTTGCTTCACAATACAATTTATTTTGTAGTTGAGTGAACGAGCAATGAACTCATCCATACGTTACCAATTATTGCTTGCTGATGATTACGTTCCGTAGTTCTGTACGATTTTACATTTCTGGGCGATGAAATTCCGAGACCAAAACAGAGCCAAAATCAAATTATTTCAATGAACTGATTATCATGTTCTCCTGAACTGATATAATATTGTCGAATTTCTTTACTGTGGCGCATAAGTTAGGATTTTTTTGTGAGCTGAAGTTTTTCAAAAATTGCTTGTAATATACGCTAAATATTGACAACAAACGTTTTTGACAAGGTTAGATATCAATGTTGTATGATTTTATATTTTCTACTTTTGTATACATTGGATTACTATTACTGTTAAAATGGTCCGCACGAAGTTCGTTATTACTCTGCGTTGACCAGTTCTGTTTTACGTGACAAAACATGTCAGCATCCTTCCTGAACTCGTCCAGAGGTGATTATTTCTATCAATAACTGTCCATCTCACTTCAGCCAAGTGTAAAATATAACCACACAAACAAAGTTACTGACCAAACTAAACATGTTCGTGTTTCTTATAGTATTTATTTTCTCATACCACGAGACATTGCGAGAAATATCACATTGATGGTAAACTTACGTGGGAAATCGTATCCACGTGGTATGTTTTCGTGATGTTCAACATTTTAAAGCTAATACATGATTGTATGAGGGTGATAATTCAATGACCCACTGATTAGTGAATCACCGGTACATCTGGCACGCAGTCATTGAATAAAAGGGTTAAGTAATATATATATTTTATTAATACGACCGATTATTCTAGTCCCAAAGATGGTCGTTTATTTTCCTTTTAAAAGAAACATTTCAAGAGATAAATTTTGTGTAACTTGTGGGTACATCTGACCAAGGAAAAGAAGTATATTTGTATATAATAACTATAACTACATAAGTCCTTTACTTTCAGCTCACACAGCGAATCTTAAATAAAATCTTTTCTACAACCCGAAACATTTTAATCAACCAGAAGAATTGTTTACTGGCGTTATTAATACATCTAGTTTATGCTGCGAGGTTAACATTAGTACAGTCATTGATCTTTTACCCAATCACACGTCAGTTTACATTGTTATTGGGACCTTGTATTGTTTTATTTTATGATCAATAAATGTTACAATCACTTTCATCTTGTTCATTACAATTCCTAGCGACAAGTTATTGCAAATATTAACACTATTAATTATTTAACGGAGATGGTTTTCCAACATTAATGAAGTGAACAATTGGTTTCGCTTTTAATTAAAACGTGTTGCGTAAATATAAGTTTATTTAATGTTCTTAAGCGTTACTCTGACTTTATTCTTAACCAAAGAGTTCACGACGCACAGCTATAATCTGGAACTATGTTTGAAAAAGTGACAACATTCTCCATAGCTTAGGAATACATGGACACGGTGATCAGTTGTCTTGTTGTTTATGAATTCCAAACAAAAAAAAAACGTTTTTCTGTAAGCAGGATAAGAAGGCCCCCTATGATCATGGTGACAGAAATAATAGGTTAATGGTTTGGTGAAGCATTGGATCAATCCATGCACATGTATATCATCAGTAAAAATAATTCTTGCTATCACGACTTTTGGGTCACAACCAGATGTTGGTTTACTCTTACGTTATGTATGACTTAATATATAAAGCAGAATTATAAAGCAGAATTATCAAGCAGAATTATCAAGCAGATACGTTCTTGGTCTTTGTTCGTTAATCACGCTGTTATTTTTTTTAAATGATTCATAGATGGTATATTATTCTCCACACAGAAAATGCGCTACATTTGGTTTTTGCATTAATTAACAAGAAAATGAAAACCTTTTTACAGATACAGAGCCAAAGACGTCATTGCTTAAAATGATGACAATGGTTTTCCAGCGGCCATAATTGTAAAAGTATAGGTTATTTATCAAAACAATGAAATACAATAAAACCCCGATTATGAAACTACCTTCGAGACTCGAAAAAAACGGTCGTAATAATGAGGTGGTCTCATTATCGAGTTGATTTATGGGGGAGTTACAGGAAACCGATCCAACAATAAGTGGTCGTTGTAACAAGGTGGTCGGTATATTAAAGTGGTCGCTATTTGACGTTTTAATGTATTGTAAAGTCATGGTAGTACTAATCAATCATGCAAGCACCGCGAGCTATGAGCTTTTTATTCGCCAATATGAACGGTCAATGGTGAAACTAACCAGTCATCTGTTTCTTAAAAGTTTGTGAAATGTTATTTTTTTAGCGTTCGTTTTACATTCAGTTAGTGTTATGATTAGCAGATAGTATGTGATATTGGAAAGCAACGACAACAAAGCCTGTGTGACCTGTGAACACCCTGTAGTCGTATGGTCAGTCTGGTAGTAGGTTTGAAGCGACAGTATATGATGTTAATCATATCAACTTAACAGATGACGTAACCAGTTGCGTCACCGTCTCGTCTTAGTTTTTATTACATTGATCAATATTACGTCAGCTGTAAGGATTTGTGTAGATGAGAAGGTCCTAATATAGGCTATGTATTAATCCATGAACGTAATCGAAGAAAATGATGTTGAACACAAACTTAAGAGTATAGTCTAGCTGTACTTAGATGTACTGATATTTAATACGAGTTGGAGCGCTCTAATTGAATACAAGAAATAAGGTCCCATAAAATGTTTATTATGCTATTTAATGATGTCACCTCGTCTGGTAGCAATTCCTTAAAGTGTCAGTTGAACGAGACTGCCACAAAACCATGATGAATTGTTCTGCGGGGCTAAATGTATTGCTGTCGTCCTCTTGGTGTCAATATGAATATTGAACTTGTAAGTTTCATCGGGGAAGCAGACTAGTTCACTATACAACGTTATAAAATAGTGTCTACAGGCATTCTAATGTATCTATTTTACAGCCATGATGTAGCTGACACGTATGTTGGTATGCACTTGAAACACCAGAGTGACAAATTATATCATATTGGGCCTATTTATTATCGCCCACGCATACTTTTGTTTATTGTCAGCAAACCTTATCGAAATATGCGGATATATTGATCGTTTAGCAGACGGGTTCTGTATCTTAATCCGCGGCTCTCTATCATAGCACCAACTTATCGACAATCTTGCCAGTTATGGAGATTTCTGTAAACTTGTGAGCTTTCATTTTGATCGATCGTCGGGTCCATAAAACTATTTATATCGTGGCAGGACAGTCTCTCGGAAAGTGGTTAAGAGTAAGGTATTAACAGAAAAAAACGGTTTAGCGTGATGAATCCAGATATTTTATGTTAAATTATGATCACCAATCGCATGAGATGTTCTCTTTATGTACTTGAACTACATCGTATTTTACGGAACTATGTCGGTTTAAACATCAAATAAAATTCCCGATGATTCTCGACTTTGATCGTGGTCATGGCAGATTTGTAAAATGCTGTTATCAGTACCTCATAATTAGAGCAGGTCACAGAATTATAACACACAATTAAGAAGAGTGATAATTATCAATGATATAACCAAAGTTTCGGTGAATGTTATCGATGCTGACGAGGTCATGGTTGTGTCTGATGACGTATGATTGTTTAAATTGACGTCAAGTGTTTTTATTGTCGTAAATATTTTGACAAAAATATTCTAATTCGACAATAATGTTATCAGAGACACATGGCGCAGTTTCTCGCTGGGAAAAAAAATAGTTTGCCGTCAAATGCATTTGTGTTCGTTGAAAACGCATGATTATTAATCCTTTTCGACGGGTCTCCTCCCGGGAATCTGTCACATAAATACTGTTTATATTCCTCTTTTAGAAGAGCAGTAATTGTAGCCCTGGAGAGGAAATGAACTTCTAACACTATCTCCATCGGACGTTCGATGACAGAATGCGTGTGGAGAAAATTTGAACTGGGAAAAATCTTCGGAGCTACGTACGTCACTCGGAGAACTAACATTATAAGTTGAGGGAAATTTAACGCGAGACGTTTCTCACAAATGTGGGAGACCATGTATTTGTATGATTATTTGGTGACTAGCATTACAGTGGTAGTTAAATACATATAATTTACGTCAAACGTGGGCGTAATCAATACAATGAAAACATATTTTCATCGTATTTAAAGCGATTGAAAATAATAGTCCCTGGGGATAGTCATATTTCAAAGAAATCGGTGGTTTTATATTGTATTTATTACATAATATAATATGTTGCAATTTGTTTATAAAGGGCAGTTTAAAAGATTAGGCTCAAGTGACATATCAAATTTGGCTGTTCATGCTTTTTGGCTTACCAGTTCCATCCACGTCAACTGTCTGACATTGCTTTGGAATGAAATGATTGTGCTATACAAGTATACTGGATTGATTAGTTCAAGAAAAAATTGACATGGAGTATAAGCTTGATAAAAATTAATGAAGACAGATCAAATAGTGGAGTTGTTGTTGGTCTGCGAAAGTTTGCGTCTGATTTATATTGTAATTGGTGCACCTACATCCGGTCACTTCGGTTCATGAATAAGTGAGCAAACATTTTCACATTTCATCATGACTTTAGTACACATGGGACCGTGTACTGCTAAGTAAACATACTCTAAAAACATTTTATGCAGTTTTCTCGTTCAACGTCGCATTTACTTAGTACAACTTGCGTAGGCTACTTTCAAATGACTGACAAATTTTTTATATTACTTTATTCTGAATAGTATAAAACTTAAGAGATACAAATGTTTTACTAATGCAGACACTCTAGAGTGGTTGCACTGCAGAAGATTGCTTTTATGGAAAGAAGCATCTACATAATCGTCGCGGAACTAACAGTCATGTTCTCCTTTTCTGTTTCCTGAAGCTCATTTCACTGTTTTAGTTAAACTAGAGTTAACGACCGTCAATGAATATAAGCCATCATGTGAACAACGGCCACACACTTATCACATATTTTGGTATAATAGACATTGTAAATTCCTCTGTATAATAACGATATGTCTGTCCTTTTATTTGGCTATCACTCAAACGATGTATTGTACCTCGAACGAAACTGTATCTGCGTATCTCTGCGTTTGTATCTTGCCTCCATTTTCTTTTCAAATCTCCCTGCTGCCACCCTCCATGAATAAAGCTGCCGGTTGTAAGTAAGTAAGCGTGTCCTTTTCTGTTAGTGTCGATGTTGCTTCCATTCTTCTTCCTCCTTCTCACTCCTCTTTGTCTACCCTACAAATCATCCACCGCACTGCCTCTAGAATTGGTATATAAATAGATTCCTGGATTCAAACACGTCAATCTTGTAAGCAACATTCAGATTCAATAACTAATTTATCGGTATTGACAAAAACTAGGTTTTTTTTAAAATCTAAGTGTGATTAACACAGCTAAAGTAAATATGTAATTAATGTAGTCGATGTCTGCAAAAGATGTTCTATTCTGACTTTTATTATTTTCGACAAACCCTATTTTCATTGCTGACCCTGTTACTGTATGTACCGTTATATGCTTCTGATCTTCATATTACCTTCTTGGTCTGCTGCATCCGCTTATGACAACAAAAATGTACCCATTGGTTATATAAAAAAAACAAATGGTAGAAATGGAGATAATGGGATTTATTTTGTTCATCAGGAGTACATCTAGCACCGATACAAAAATCATAAGAATACATCAGAACTTGGCAGCTCCGTTAAGAATAATTCTGAAGAAGACGTGTAGTTAATAACTGTTCATTTCTCTTTTAAACTATTGTTATAGCACAATGACATCGCACAATTTTGGAAAAGAATGAACTGTTGAGTAACTTATTCATCCAGCAAGACCAACTTGTGGAAGGTTTTCGTCTCAATTATTGCCTGTATATTCAAGTGAAAAACTGCTGACGTTCTTGATTTGTTTGCAAACATCTCAGTGTACCATGTGATAGAGGACGCGCAATCGACCATTAATATCACTATATCGTGAGATTCACATTAACATGACTTGATATAAGTACACCATTGCGTGCATCTATGTGCTTTACTTGTATAATGCTGTAATAATGAACATTTCTAGTTTTGTACGGCTTTTCCATTGTGGAAATCACATACATGGCGGCTTTGACTTTAAGATTAATGATATTAAACAAATGATACAATTCGTTGTTACTATAAAGTTAAATTATCAAAATGTCTACAATATCATTTAACAGTGGAAGTATCTTACCATAAATGAATTAAAATAATGAGTTCCTTACTGTTTAAACACATACGTTCTCTTGATCCAAATTTTATTTATTGCTGCCAAGTCCAGCTTATCTAGAAAATAATTTAATTGTGCAGTTTATACAAAAAGAACAAAATTTATTTGCTCCGTTTCTTGCAATACGCTCGTATTTAGGATTCTAGCTTCATAGATACCATTTTTTTCTATTTTATGTTATGAAATCCTTTGTGTAATTTAGCTCATGACTAATTAGTAAGTAATTAGGATCAGTCCGTAGTATATATTTAAATCATGAAGCATAATCCGATATTGTTCAATAAGAACCACATTATATGGTAGAGGGAAATAATTACATACTTTGTTTTAGGAGATTTGGTTTATTTTCTAATCAAATTAGAAATCGTTAATTTACAGCAAGTGCCAAAAACCAAACAACATTTTCAATTGAATTGTGTGGGTCTTAAATATTTTATGCCCTCGTCGAACAAATGCTGTACTTCTATTGGATTGAAGAGTCTTGTGTTTGTGATGATATCTCTACTGTTCACGGAGATACGTTCAGATAACCAGTTAATTATGGTTTTACTGCATTGGTTGTTTTTTTTCGCGCTACTTGCGGAGAACCTTTAATTCCGCGACAGGGGATAGCACTGGCTCAAATTGTGGATGAAATTATGATCATCATTATGATTTATTCCCTGGTGTAAGTTCTCATTTATACTTATATATTAATACGTATATACGTATATCTTATCATTGTTAAATTTGTACAATCATACAGGTTTGAAAGATTCAAAGACAATAAATTAAAGCATTTAAGGCCTCGTAAGTTTATTGATAAAATGTTGTTTGTTCATTATGTAGTAAAAGCAATTTAGCTTTCTGATTTATTTGTTCCACGAATGTTGTAGCGAAATTTATACGAATGTGTGATTTTCTATTTTCGGGACGATGAAATTGTACATGTGAGGCTGTGACCCTATGAAGGGCCAGCTGATAATGTCTCCACAGAATTCAATAACCGCGCGTTTCTAGTCTCATAGGTCAAGTATGTGCAAATAGTACTTTTACCGTGAATATAATACTAGTAATTTGTTATAGATAATATGGGAAAATCAAATGACTACCCAGCTTAATATGATATTACCAATAATTACCTAAAGCTAATGCTACGGGAAATTGATCTGTTCATGTGTACACAGTAACCAGACACCGGTCAGTGAAGATAATAGTTACAGGTTGTCTCTACAGCGGATGTTAATTACGAGTTGTATCCGATCAATAATTGTTTAACACTATGGCGAGCTCAATTATTGCTTACGACAACATGTTAACTATCGACCAGTTCATACATTTCATCCTGTGTCGATAAAACAAACTGTCGATAATTTCACGTAGAAGTTATATATCAATATGATGATTTGTACGATCTCTCTTAATGAGATGTAAATAAGTCCTGAATTTACATTTATTATATGTATATTTATATACTTTACATGTACATTAATATATATATATAACACATAATGTTCAAATTTCACACCGTAATTGAAGAAAGTTGTAATTATTTGGTTTTTCTAAGCAGTGATGTTAATTTTTTGACTTCTATTGTAATACCGGGTATGGATCAAGAGAATATCGATATTTTCTGCCTGATCGTACAACAAATTATATAGACATTAAAATTATAAACACAAACAGGGAAATTATTAAGGTATAACCGGAAAGACAAATAGTATGTGGGTGATATATTTGTTATATTCTGAGATTATAGCCTTCAGCAGAACATAGAGGAAGAATATGTAACGTATCTAAATCACGGAATGCTGTCACGCACAGCATCATATTCATGTTCTTTCCTTTCTCGAAAGACGTGATTTGTTTAAAATTATATCACAGTAGTGCTTATTCTGTTTCGTTTTGTTTTGTTTTATGTTAGATCGCATGCGACCAAGGCGACAATTTGAAATATTAGAGCAAATAGCAGCATTAGAAATGGATTTTCTGTAAAGTTGTTTTAATGAAGTCATCGTTAAAAATTCATGAATCAAAGAATTACACTTTAAGGAGGGCGATATTCCCTTGAGGACCATACTATAAGCACATGAAAATTTATGAACCTTTAATGAACCCTATACGACAATTTCTTCCAGGCATCAATTTCACGTTTGTCACTTACAGGAAATTTTAGACTAGTATTAATGTCTGATGTCCATAGAAACACCCAGTCCACGTAAATCATTTGCGTCATATAGCGACTGACATGACCACAACATGTGAGATGCTTGGTCATTATTCTCGAAGGCTAGAGGTCTAACTAAGATAACTGTTTCCGTTCCGATCTTTGTTGGACACTTACTGAACAGGGATAAATTTAACGCGTGATGTGT
Organism: Lutraria rhynchaena; assembly: GCA_008271625.1. Taxonomy (NCBI): domain Eukaryota; kingdom Metazoa; phylum Mollusca; class Bivalvia; order Venerida; family Mactridae; genus Lutraria; species Lutraria rhynchaena. The sequence goes on from VIBL01000197.1 coordinate 540,485, forward strand.
TTGTCCCTAACATTCGAAGGAGAATATGAAAATTCAATCAAAACAAATTTCGCATTGTGTTCGGTTGTGATGGAAACAAAACAGGCGTATTTCGCACAGACTGAAATAATATAGGGTGACAGAGATACACCCTGTAGCAACAATATTGTGAAAAATTCAAAACCAGTTTCTCATATCAACTCCTGTGATTCTCTTTTATTTCCACTGCGTTTGTTTTATCGCCTGATACGTAGGTATATAAATGGACCACTAGTCATGTGATACACTGATTCTGACAATCATCATTTCGTGCAAAACACCCAATAAGTCAACAAGATTGACAGGCATCGTGTTTGTTATGTATGTGTTGTCTCTACCGTGCGTTGTACGTTTGACAAACAGAAAAAGAAAACGAATTCATCGAAGGCAAATTTTCTTTGAACTAATTTCTACTATCATTTATTGTTTTATATTTGCAGGTTCTGGGTTCTGACACCGAGTTCCATTTTGTCCACAATGCGGTTCCAAAATCAAGATTTCGACGCAGTATTCACCATACAAGAAAACTTAAATCCCATCCCTTTGTAAGTATCTAACTGTCCTCTTGACCCGAATTATGTTGTTTATATCATCTCTGAATAAGTAGCCTTTTGGTAATATTTTTGGATAAGGGGCACAATTTGCCGGTTAGACGGATCTTGCTGTGGTTGCTTTATTTCCCATCATTGATGTTATACGCTATAATGCAGAGTATGAATTAGAATATATATGAAGTCGTAATTTTAATAATTAAAATGACACATTTTCCTCGTATGCGTTGTTGTTATATTTCTTAGCGAATTATTATCGTTATCAATAATATGTGTACTTTAGTAAAACTCGAGTAGCGGAGCAAAAGATCATTATCCACTCGTGGTTTTCTAGACCTGCTGTTGGATGGCTTGTCATATCGTCAACTTTCAGTAAAATGGCGTAGTTAACTGTAATCACACTCATCACTTCTCTAATATTATTTGTTTTGCGCAATGGTTCTATATGTATATATTTAAACATAACGTTTGATAAAATATCAGCTGTTTAAAATTGTTTCTTCTACTAATTTCGGTCTATAGTTTTTACTATTTTTCCATTACGTCTACACTTCGCGATTCGAATTTAATTTATTGGCAGAAATACCAGATGAAATAGGATTATTGACATTTCAGGATAACAAACGTAAAACTAAAATGCAGCCGTCATTTTAATTTCAAGTATTTCATGTATAAACAAGAAAAAATCTTAGTGAAGTAACAACCAGGCAAACTATTTTGTTACCAATAAAGCAGTTGACGCAGTTGTAATTATAACTTTGAAATTATATTCTACAGAACGTTTTGTAATTATATTCTGGTCACGCATCGCGCACCCTATTGCCTGTATCCCATTATCTTGTCGCGAACAAAAAATTCATCGATCTTATTTTGTGTGGTTTCAGGTTAAAAGAGCGGTACAACAAACTGGTTTTGTACGATCAAAGCGAGGCTACAAACCCCTGAATGGCGTGCTACTATCCGATCTACGTGTTAACAATCCAGAGATCGATCAAATCCTTAATGATGAGAAGGATGTTGTAATTGGAAAGGACCCTACAGATCCCTTATTTGACAAAGAATGGTTTTTGGTGAGTTTGTTCGTGCTTCAGAAGACGTGTAAAGAACTATGATAATGTGGTTTAAGTGTAGAAAATTAAACCGTTTACTTGCTTTCTTTCATCTCGTTTTAATTCCAACCTTCCTAGAAAACTGTCAGGTCATTTTATTCATTTGTATGGTTTACTTTTAACTCAAACCAAGTTTAGTGTAAGGAAGTGGAACGTAAGATTTTTTGATGACTGTAAAAAAGTTTCAAAATAGATTGTATCGGTGACAGACAAAGAAATATTTAAAATTAATAGTGATCTTGTTGATCAAAACGTCTTCACAACTCCAAAATTTGGTGTGAATAGCAGCTTAATCATCAACCGTCTTAAAATCCTTACAAATGGATGAAGTTCCTACTAAAAGCCTGTCCCAAATCTTGTCAGAATCCTTAAACATCATTCTCGTAGCAATCAAACTAAGAACATCAATCATAAATCTAAAACCTGACACAATGCTAAAATAAATCAATTATTTGTCTGAAAAGCAATTTGCATTCAATCTTATTATTCCAAGGGAGTTCAATTTTTACTTAACTTAATTAAGATAAGACATTTGTTACAAGTTTAGTGACTTTAACTTCTAATTACGTATTTTTCATTTTTATTGCATCAAGAGCAGATTCAAGGATAAGGGATTTAAATATAAACATTGAGTGAAAAATAAATTAAATTCTCAAGTTCAGTTCGACATAGGACGAGGTTAAAACAATAACAGTAAGTTAAATGAAATATTGCGTTATTTTGGTCACGTTCGTGTTTTGTTTTATTTTCTCCATTTTCACGATGTATGTAAGGGCGTAGACTCCGGTTTAGTTCCGTTCTGTTTTGGCTTTTATCAGTTCGCATCTCCTAACAGACGATAAAAATGCCCGGCTGATTGCGCTCTAAAATACACTAGACAGACAAGACTATGATCATACGACTGATCATAAACTTAAAAAAAAACTCAAATAGTCTGCAATATCTTAAATTGAAATCAGATTTTGAAAATAGGCAAGATAAACGTGGAACTTTGAGACTTGCCAAAAGGTTGAGTAGGTACACGATTCGCTTTGACCGTTTTTCAGTAAAGCACAACGAATTGAATGCATACACCAGTGGCTAATTGGTTTAATTAGACATCTAACAATTTGTTATTTTCAGAAAAATCGGGGACAATCTGGGGGTGTGAAAGGGCTGGATTTGAACGTGGAGGCAGCCTGGGGAATGGGATTCACTGGGAAAGGGGTAACAACAGCTATAATGGATGATGGTTTGTATTGTAGTCTTGTAAATTTTACTTAAAGAGCAACATTAAATTAAAATAAACATATCCGCAGCAGAAATGATCATAGTCCTGGAAGCAGAAAATATTGAAACATAATTTGTTTAATTAACAACTTAAAACTGACCATTTTGTGTCAATTAAACATAAACTTCTTTACTTAACTAAACGCCTATTTCTATAAAAAACATACTCAATGGCGTTTTACATAAATTTGTTATCAAATGTTATAGGTTAAAATATTCATGATATACAAAAAGCTTAAACAATTAAAACAATAAAAACACATAAAATACAAGTGAATAATTAAAATGTCTTAGTTACATTGATGCAATGTAAAGTTTAATTGATACAATTAAAATAAAAAAGAATAAAAAAATAAAATACCGATTTTATTTCATAAAAACAATATTCTGTTTCCTTTGAAATGTTTCTGAAGCTGACTTGTATTTGCTATGTAATACTATTTTTTTCTTTTATCTTACTTGTATGATATTTTATTACAGGAATCGATTATTTACACGAGGACCTGAAATATAATTACGTACGTATTTTTTTTTTCAAAATTTTCCTCTACTTCCGCAAACACTTGTAGACAGATCTGCATTATGGCGTAAGAATTGTCATTACATCCGACATTTGTTTGCATCGTTCCATTACGTTTATTATGACCGTCTGCTTCGAATCCTTAATTGCTGATGTGCTATTAGACGCATACACGAATTCCCGACTTATTTTATGTGTTTCTTCCATTTCCATACTTGACAGAACGCCGATGCAAGTTATGACTTCAGCAGTAACGACCACTTTCCTTATCCTAGATATACGGACACCTGGTTCAATAGGTGAGTCTACATTCAGACATCAGTAATGATGCTGGGTGGTATTCACGAAAAATCTTGAATTAAAATATTTCATGGATACCATTTAAGATTCATTTTAAATTAAAGTTTTATTCCTAAGATCCTTTTAAGTTTTATTCTTAAGATCCTTCGTGCATACCAGCCCTGCACTAATTTATACTTACATTCACGAGACAGTCCCAACTACAAGTGTTCCATCATACGTAAAACACGATAAAAATATTTGGCCTTTATCAGTAAAGCTATTTTTGTAATCACTCACTTTCCTGGACTAAATTGTTGTTCTACCAAATCCTTCTATAAAGTCGTTGTGTAACGTCAACTTTCCTGGCGTGATTTAAAATCCATACCTTCATTTTCACGGGCTTTCATACAGAATTGAACTGGAGAAAGGGACAGAAATCGAATCCATTAATTATGATGTTTAATATAGTCAAAAGTTGTGTTATATCTGAGACCGTTCCGTTACATAATATAATAATATATATAACCCTAATTTATCCGACAACCCAGGATCAAGTGAGAAACTGTTTTCAGATAACTGACACAACCAATCACATCATTTATCTCAAGTTGAAAAAAAAATGTTATATTCCAGCCACGGAACTCGATGCGCAGGCGAGATTGCTGCCGCGCGAGATAACGACGTATGTGGTGTTGGAGTGGCCTACGATTCCAAAGTAGCTGGTATGTCGCACGATGTTATACAATTACATAGATGTGATAATATGATGTTAGGGCTGAAATGCGATTTTATTTTTCATACGTTATTGAGAAAACATTAGATGGAACGCTTCCTATCAATTTCTCAAAAAAAATTCCTGCCAGTGATTTAATACATTGATTAACCACTAAACCTTGCAAACAAATCTAGAAGCAATGTCGTCTGTATAATTATTTGTGAAGGCAATAATCCTTTGTTTAGATGCGTTCTCAATTAGTCTCAAGTATGTTAAATCTTTAAAAATATCAATTGTGCAAACAGGGCTGTGGTATCTAATTTCTTTGAAGAACACGTTATTGAGACAAATATGATACTTGACAAGATGCAATTAGTTCCTTCAATCTGCTCTAATATCCTACACTATATTGAGTTTACAATTGCGTAGTCCTATATGATTCACAAATGCCTTTATATCTCACAATTTAGGACACTTATAAATTATCAGTGCGTTTATCGCAGAAAAAAATAAAACACTTCTTTACGGTTACATTTAGCAAGTAACAAACTAATAAGGTTACAAATTTCAGGGCTACGTATGTTGGACCAGCCATTCATGACAGACCTCATTGAAGCCAATGCTATGGGACACATGCCAAACACTATCGATATATACAGCGCAAGCTGGGGTCCTACTGATGACGGTAAAACTGTGGACGGACCTCGTAACCTCACCATGCGAGCTATTGTCAAAGGAGTAAATGAGGTTAGAATCACGTTCTGACATCTGTTTGACCTTCACTGTTTTAATCATTCAAAACGGTTACACCTCAATCAAGAATTACTTTAATATCATGACAAGTATTCAATATTTGTTCTTCATTTCAACTTCATAATAAAACTACTTGACTATTAATAACGTTTTCAATATAGAGTTTTATTGTGATTTTTTTAGATTTTAATAATTCTCATTAAAACATACATTATGTTTTATAGGCATTCGAAATATACGTAGACGTAAACCAATCAAACTATCGTACTTTGCACAAATTTTGATTTTGTGATCTCAGATACGTAATCCATACCTAAATCATAAATTTTGTCTCTTTTACGTTCCCACAGTGACTTGCACTAATCGATTTTATTTGTCCTTGCCTTTGATTTACTATCGAGATAAATATTTGGTCGTAAAAGGTCAATGCCAATGTAAAAGAGAATGCAAGTCAATATGATTTATGACATGCAAGGCCTTAGTGCAGCATTAATGGCATCGGCTGGTAATGGAGTGACATTTATCTTACATTCTTCAAAAAAGTATTTTATTCATTGCATCTGCTATAAAATACATCATTCCGGAATATATTGACTGCGTTCATGGACTGTACCAAAATCTTATTTACAAATTTTCTGTAGTCATTATTTATTCAATGTTTTCACCAGCTTCAATTATCATTCGCTGTAAATTACACATATTCAGACACTGCTCTGAAAGCAATTACTCGAAGTGATCCTCATTAGACAACATTCAAGTCTCGGGCGTTCTTAGAAATACAAAATATATCCGGATACTTTTTACGACTATTGAATGCACCTAACAAGATGATAGAACTTAGAATGAATGTGTAAAATACCTTTAGAATATATATTGTCATGATACACGGTTCTTCTGTGCTTTGCACGACCTTGTCAAACTCTGGAGTATTATACTCTACATAAAAGCCGTAATGTTATACAGATACCTCTAATACATGAGTCCCAGAGGAAAATTTCAATGAAAATTGTACACGAGTGTTCCATGTGTCTGGTTTAAAGGGAGTGAACCGAAAAATAAAAGACACCAAATGCAATCAGAAGATACAAAAACAATCGCGAAGTGCATTTTCATTAAGGCGCAAAAGTAGGCTGTAGAAGCGGAAGGAGAATGACAGCTAATTGTTTTGAGCTCTTACTATATCTAACAAACTATATTTGTTTATTCACGAAACGACAGAGTATATAAACTATTTAACACGCTCCAGGGTTCATGTTATTGGTTTATTCGTCATAGAAATGCACGAAAAATGCAAATTTGTTTGCAATTATTTTATACAAAGGCATTTCCTGTGTATTTTATGGATGTATTCGTTTGTTTAAAAGTGGCAGGTAGTCCCATTACAAAAATGAAAGTATTACGAGTGTTATAAAATATCGCACATATACCTAAATGCAAACGAATATTTCGCGGCAATGATTTGTCACTTAAAGCAAATATCGCATTTATTCTTTCTAGGGCCGTAATGGAAAGGGTAACATTTACGTTTGGGCATCTGGAGACGGTGGACAGGAGGATGACTGTAATTGTGACGGGTATGCAGCTAGCATGTGGACCATATCAATAAATTCGGCCACCAATGATGGACAGACAGCCGGATACGATGAATCATGTTCGTCTACACTGGCGTCCACATTCAGTAACGGCAAAAGCACTCTAAGAGACGCAGGAGTGGTAAGTTAAATTGCTATTACCGCAGACATCAATATATTTTATTTGAGACTGTTACTGAAAAAGAACGACATTGACAGTTATATCCCTGGAGTGTTCCCAATCTTGTATGATATAATTGCTACATGAAAGTGGTTTAATATTTTTATGTTGTCTCATTATTACAACTTCGGTTATTATAACACTAATATGGTAAACGTCTGGAAGCCAAAGCCATTTGCTAATTATTGCTGTTCAAAAGAAGGTTTGCATTAATGGTGGAAACTTCCAAAACATGATATTAGATGAAAATAATCATAAAAGTCATGGATTGAATTTATCTAAAGCTGTAGTCGATATGGTTTGAATAATGAGCATTGTATAATGCTTATAACTATCCAGTCTTCTACCTGTCTTGCGCTGTTTCCAGTCGTCTTGATTGCTTATTTAATGCTTAGGTATTTTATACGTAACTTTGTTTGAATGAGCAGAACGTTATAATATATATCCGAATGTGTATACAGAATTATATTTTCAACGAACGATTATGGATTTTATGATTAAGATGTAAGGATTAAAGTAAATGGAAAATGATACACTGAATGAAGCCATTCCACTACAATCCCTTCACAGAAACTATTTAAGGAGCATGGCAATTCAGCAATGGTAAACCCATATCAAGAATACATAAATTAAAACAGATTTCCAAGATACACCGCAACCGAAATCCACATCATTACGAGAACCATATGTATATGTAGCTATAAATCAATATTCACGGCTCACAAAAACTCATAGAGAAAGTCGAAACTGCACCAACATAACTCATACCAACCCTTCAAAAACCTACAATCAAAACACATTTACAAGGCAATCAGCACGGTTCATTCTAACAGCCTGACAAAATGACAGAAAACCTGATATCACAGAAATAACTAAAACAAAAGAAAACGTAGCAGTTTCCGTTGGCGCTAGTTTGTTCACTATAACCAAGTAATATGCCGTATTTACTGGACGCTGACCTTTTAAGGATGTCAATATGAATCACAAAAAGATGGAAATTTTAAACGCATGAACTATAACTCCGTCACAAATATGTAATATGATTGCGTGACAAAACCCCGTTTGGGAGCCTATTTTGTTTCCGACCGATAGCCTCGTTTCAAAAGTTTAAAGGAAACGCGACTATCATGTTAAAGGTCATGCCTCATTATCTGCCTAAATCCCCTGCCACCACATAGATCTTCGAATGAAGCAAGTAACTCTTTGTCATTTTACTCGCCCGGCTATCCATCACGATTATTCTTTTGGGAGGGAAATTGGAGACATTTTCTCTCTCATGAATACACATTTGTTCGTGTATTTGCATATGAGAACGGAGATGATTACGGTCGCTGAAGAAATTTCCAATTTAAATGAAGTTTTGCCTTGTTTTATAATGATGTTGCTCTACATTAGTTTTAAACCCGAATGGTAGAATAAGCCTTAACGTTATGCTAATACAGTTGGTTATGTTTTAAAAGCATTTCACTCAGAAATGAAATTTGATCATATTACTTTCCTGAATAATCAAGTTTTTTTAAGTTCATTTTGAAATTTGACAAGACGCACTAAACGTCAGTCGTAATGTTCAAGACTGGCAGATTGCATGAAAAGTTACGTAAACACATTGTAAGTGTTATAATTTCATGTCGGTACGTTTCTTTGTTATGAATGTCCAATAATATATGAATTGTGTTTGGACAAATTCATTTTAAGTATGCCTTTGTGTCAGTCACGGTATATACATAAAATATTTTCGCATAATACTTAATTTGGAAAGTTCAAATGGTTAAATAGTCTGCTTGATAAAATATTATTTGGCGTATATTTTACAATGGTTACTTTTACTGCTAAAAGAATGCGATGTAATCCCCAACAAACTGGAGATAAATGCTTATGACACAGGTTAAGACAACTTCACGCCACGTGCATATGTATGTAGCCACATGTGAATGAAATATTGTTGATAAATTATATGGTGATGACTTCATCTACTGATTGTCTTTTCTAAAGCAGCTAAAAATTAAAATTGTAAAAAATCATTACATTCAGGCTCTTATTAACTCTCAGCGCGACAAAATTGAAAAATAATCGGATTTTCATAATCAGCGCTTCGGAAATTCTATCATGACGGAAAATGTAATTAAAAGTTCCCGAGAAGATTTTTTAAATGCTGAGTATCTCTCAAATGTGTCACTATGGCAACATTATTCGGAGAGAATTATTATTTTCTGTACAGAATTTTATACAATGACACTACATGGTAATATAATAAAATAAATTGTGTAGGCTACATCATTGTTCGTTGGAACTAGGGAAATTATACATGAATCGCATTTACGAAACATTGTTAATGAGATTTTGTTCCAATGTGAAAAGGGATGTGTTGGCATCTCTATATGAATTCCTATTTATCATTGATATGTCAAAACATGTTTCATATAAAATAATTATCGCACAGAACATTCCTGACAAACTTATTATACTGAAAACAAAAAATAAATTAAAAACGACAAACAAACAAACGTCATTGGCAATTTGGTTTTTCCAAAATGTCCGGAAAGTTATTCATGGACTTAATGCAAATTCAAAAATAAAACAGATTTAAACTAGAGACACAGAATATAAAACTCATTTTTAAGCTTCCAGCTCCATTTATTGATCACATTTTGAAAGTTCGGAAGAAGAAACCCATTCGAGAATATGATAGTTCACAATACTGTTATTAGATTAGCTTCGCTATATGTAACCTTTGCGACTTTCCGATATATCGCACGTTCACAAAAGCACTGCTCCCAGACTCATATTGTGTAACCAAATCTACTTATTATGATAAAAAGAGTAGTTTACGACAGGACTTATATAAGGTAAATCTGTCGCCTGATTGAAAGCTGAAAAAAAAAGTTCAATAGGACTAATGCTTAAAACTTATGATATTTACAAATCCTACAGTCGTCTGATTTCTGTGATATATCTTTTTGTTAGACTTATTGTATTGTGAATTCTGAATAAAATTTGATATTGTCGGTTAAGCCTTCTTCATAATGAAGGTATTGGCAATAATTTGTAGATCGTTTTAAAGCATTTGGTGCTGTTTCCTTACTATGAACTTCTTCTTCCTGGCTATGCTTAAAAGAGGAACAGTCGAGACAAGAAAATGCATTGTATTTTTTATTAGACGGAATGGTACCTTCATGATGTTCATGACATCGAATTGACATCTTTATAAATCGCTAGAGAATAAACTTATGGCTGACTTCTCAATGTACATACAATGAAATGTGTCTTAGAATATATTCATCAGAGATTTCTAAATACATCAGTCAGCAACAAAAGTCACGACACCAAAACACATTTTCTCCATGTCATCCTGTTAGGTTATCCCGTTATGTTTTACGGCATCATTATGCTTTATTTCATTTATTTTGATTTTCCATCACAACGCTCTAACTTCGGCCGAAGATGCGTACCCCGGGGAAAACTTTTGAGAGACCTTATTTTGAGAATATAATGTTACTTACTCGCACTAAGTCACTTTCACAAAAGGGATACAAGGTGACTGTACCAACGTCCAATATAATCTGATATCAAACAAATTCAAGATGTCTCCAAACAGAAAACAATCGTTATGGTAACGTGTCTAATTATCCAATACTATCAATGGCTTGGGTTATTAAATTGCTTTGTGTCACGAAATCAGACTGGTGTTGGCAAACTACATCATTTCCAATTACGTGCCAATATCAGAATGAACCGGACTGAAACTCTCTGTGTCATATTTTTCAAAGAAGCAATGCATCATGCTATCTTCCCACGCACATAATTATCTCCTAGAGGTAGAATTATCAGAAGAAACAGTAACTTTATCAATAAGTTATGTTATTCGTTGGAGGCGTTTTTGTATATATTGAAATATCACTAGCAGATTCAAAATCAATGCTACAACGGTATAAAAAATATTGTTGTGATCGTGTACAAGGCATGTATAATATCCATTATAATATCAAAACTGGTTAAAGCGCAATATCAACCAGTTAATTTATTGTCTATAACCATGTGATTCGCAACAATTTTAAATCACACCATGCATGACCTTCCTGATTTATTTCCAGGCAACAACTGATCTGTACAACAACTGTACCACCACACATTCCGGCACATCAGCCGCGGCACCAGAAGCCGCAGGAATATTTGCACTAGCTTTGGAAGCCAAGTATGTCACTGTTGAATAGATTTATACCTGAATAAATATTAATTCTGTCAATCTGGAGACAAGCAATCCCTACTTTGAAAAGTTTCATGATATTTTTCACTAAAAACATCCAAATAAAACATATTGGTTAGGTGTGAACGCAAACAATTATCTGTATTTTATCCAAATCTACAACAACCTGCTCTAACAGAGGTCATAATCAATATATAATAAGCCATATAATACGGAAGATGACAATCCGAAATGGTGTGAATTAACTCATTCTGACTGGAACAGAATCGATATAAAAACAACAATAGAATTCATGGAAAACATGCATTATATTGGATTCACAGCTCGGCCGTCACTGCTTAATAATCACCACGAACTATTCGACCAGTTAATGGAAGACGTCCGTATTAAGTTGTCATTCAAATAATAGTGCGATCCATTTGTCTCACAGACACCAAAACCTACCATTAAAGTGCGATTGTTATGGAGAACATCTTTCCGCGTGCTATTGATTTACTGATAATATCCATCCATTTTATTATCAATGCACCTAAAACTGTGCAGCGTTTAAATTGCTTTAGAATGAATTTGATTAATGGATAAATTTCCTGCTGCATGGTAGTGATAGATCTGTTATCAGAATGTTGTGAAAACAGACAACATACTAAATATGATAAAAGTAATTACAAAGGATACATCATTTTTAGCAATACTTTGGTCTGTAACACACAATGCGTTTAATGCGTGTGCTACAGTAAAAAGGAAAAGTCAAATAAGGACAGCGTTGACATCAGTTCGTCCTGAGAACTATTTGTGACAAATGTGAAGCAGACCTTAATTGTCTGTGTCTAGCATTATTTCTCATTAAGTTCGGTTCCAATCATACTCTGGTGTCAATAATACTGATAATTTGTCACAAACATAAAGCATAGTGTGAAAACGTGTAAATTGTGTAACTGTATTCAACGATTCAATGAATAGTAATCCAGATGTGCGCGTGCTCAGCCTACAAATAAGGCTGATAGATATTTACAGAAAGAAACTTTTATGTCGGGTAAAATTGATTTTATCAGGAGATACGCTCAGGACCTCATTTCCTTTATATACACTAGTTCCTTTGAAAGCAGAACCAGACATGTTATTGTTGATCATTGTTATTCTATGATGATAATGGAAAAAGGAAACTGATATATCTGTTTACATCTGCGAATTCATTAACCAGCCTGATTTGGTTTGCGTCGCTCCCCATAATGTAACATAGTAATAGGTTCTCTTTCTCATTTCTATGCACCGAATATAGACAGACACTTGAAGAATGCTATTGTAACAGCAATATTTACTTTACATTAAACGGCATTTCCTGTAGTTATTGATACCTATTAAAAAGTGTCTGAATATATTATTATTAGTTTTTAGATTTAATTGGTAAAGAGCTTACCTTTCATCCATTCAATTCAAATATACAGAATACAAAAGAAAAAAAACATATATATTCACACGTAACTGTATTAATTCCAGTGCTAACCTTACATGGAGGGATATACAACATCTCACTGTCCTTACATCGAAGAGAAATCGTCTCTTTGATCCTTACTTGAAACATTTTTGGCAATTCAACGGTGCAGGTCTTGAGTTCAACCACTTGTTTGGTTACGGAGTACTTGATGCAGGCGCTATGGTTTATATGGCAAATCATTGGAAACCACTCCCAGAACGATTTCACTGTACAGCAGGGTCAATTGTGAAAGATATGTAAGTGACTGATACTCCTTACCGAAATCTTTTCCTCATGAAATCATTACATAGCGACAATTTCAGTTATTTTGAAATTTCTTCATATTCAATAATGTATGAAGGTCATGGCAGCATTTCAAGGTATAATATCCATAATTCTACGTATCTGCGATCAATGCTACTCACAATTGCAATATCATAAAAATAGTATTGACCAATTATCATATTTTCTTTGATAGTTACCCCTAGATACTTAAATTTATTTTACGACACATTTTGACAATTTTGTAAGAGTTATTGCCTTAGTCGAAAAATATTAATTTCTGAAAATATTGCACGGTAATATTTCCGGCATTGGCATCGTGCTTTTGCATCTTTCTACAGTGAGTGTTCATTTTATTGGATCTTCCTTTTTCACTAATCTTCGAAATATTGTTTGCTCCCATATACTTCAATACAAAAAAGGACGATAACTCTACGGATTGTCATTTTTTTTAAAAAAAATCTCACGGTACATCGTTTTCTATTACGGAAAACTGTAAAAGATATAAAGGTTTCGAAAATCTGTCCGTTCCTTTTGGAGATACTAATTTCGGACATTATTGGTATAAAACCGTATTACAATTAGTATCTGTTTGTTCTGCTGTATTTGCATGCATATACAGTGTATAAATAGATAAGGAAAAGGATTCCTAGAAAAAAAACGTACAAAATATCCCATACTACTTCCCACAAAACCCAAACCCAAAACCCATCAAACACAAAGGACCATGCAAAATATGGAGCACAAAATACAGTTTCCCGACGGGTAACGCTTTTTGAACTGAGGGAAGGGGTAAATTATTTTTGTGGACTCAACCTCAAACTTCAAATTCACCTCATTCATTAAACATTTCTACCTGAATTTTACATGTTCAGCTCATAGGTTTCTTGATTTCTTCAGGAAATTTGGTACAAATGAACCAATCACTTTGACAATCGACACTGATGCGTGTAAAGGAACCGATAATGAAGTCAATTTCCTGGAACATCTGCAAGCGTTCGTTACTGTGAAATCAACGTACCGTGGAAATATTGTAATGCATCTCACCTCTCCTATGAATACAACGTAAGTATATCAATAGTTCACGAAAGACAAACGATTTTGATGTCTGGGTAATTTGTCACATTTGAACAAGTATCTCCTCGTTTAACCGTTTAACTCATTTATATTTGTATATAGTCACATTGGAATAGTTTAAAACTGAGCTTCATTGTTATTGTAAGAATTTCTTTATTAATATTCATCAATTGATTCAGATCAATGATCCTGAGCCAAAGACCGAATGATGACGAGCATAAGAATGGATTTACGCGTTGGCCGTTCATGACGACACACACCTGGGCTGAAGCGCCAAGAGGCACATGGACGCTGCGCGTGGAAAACGTTCCAGGGAAGAATAATGAGTATGACGAAGGCCTGTTCCGGGAATGGACTCTCGTGTTGCATGGAACACGTGACCCACCTTATCATCACCAAGACGCTGATGAAGAAAATCAGACGAAGCTCTTTAAAATTAAGAGGATGCACGACATGGCAATGAAGAACTAAATAATTATAAAGGAAGAACTATTGATACTTGTGCTACAATGAGAACCATGCAGAGATTTTTTTTAAATTATCAGTTTTAGTTTATTGCGCGGTATTTCTATACTATTTATACCGAATAACTTCTTAAAGTTTCGTTTCGTCTACTCTATATGGTGATTTGTTCATACAAGTATCTTTATACTGTCTATAATCGTTTTCACTGGATGAATAATTATCAAAATATTAAGTGACTGGAGCATTGTATATAAATATATAAATTTGTGCAATAGATTGGTCCCTTTTACTATATCATAACTCTGTATGTCTGAATGAAAGGATAACGAATGTTTGAGAGTAAATCTGAATGTTAGAACGTCAACTAGCGGGGAATATGTAAAGTGAATTTGTAAGGCAAGTGTGTGACTTTATTAAAAAACTTGTAAAAGAAAGTGGTTAAGTATGAAACAGACACAAAACTTGTTGCATCAAGTGCTGTGTAATACCAGCATATCTTACAACGTGTTTGTATTTTTCAAGCTGTTTCCGAATCAATATCAACTTTATTATTGTTATTTGGAATTCATTTAATCTTTCGGTTACTTCTTCTCTCTGATTTAGTTTTACTTCGTATGTACATGTATATGTTTAGCATTAATTGTATGTATGAATGAGTATTGTCTGAAAAGTCCACTAAAAGTATTATCAATTCTACAAAAACAGCGTCAATTTTCACCAGTTAGTTTACATAGTCCATTTAAATCATTTCCAGTCAATTAATCTATTCGTTTTATTTATCCACGTATATTGGTTTCGTTTTCTTGAATATTTAGATTGTTGATATATCAACAGGAAACACCTGATTCATTCAAATCTTCAAAAAATCTAAATACATGTACAAGTATGTATATTTGCAGAAATATGAACTGGAAATAAAATGTGTGCCTATACACACATGGTTTGACCTCTAGAATTATTTTTATACCCGATGACATAAATGTGTGTAAATCATAAATATATTTCTATTGTTGTTAAATAAATCGTTACATTTTTCATCATTAGTTAATCATTGTAGATTCATAGTTATGAATGTTATCAGAATTATTCAATGTTATATTCTCATTATTTTTATTCTGTTATTTCAAAGAACATGTCAAATGTTAAAATTGTGTGAGGCAGTTCACAATATTTTTATTCCTGATTTAAGACTCTCCTGTATCTTCCTATCAAGTAAATGAACGCTTGCTGTATACAGAAAAATCGTGTTCATTTCTTGTATGGAAGATTTTAAGTAAACGAGGTAATCAATTCGGTAAAAAGTGCGTGTAAATACAACACGCCACGCGCTACAGTTCTTTAGGTATATCTTTGTTCGCTGTCATGTTAAAGCGGACTTAATAAGTTGAATGTCTTTCACCTTGTTATTATGTTCACTAGCTCATTTGTTTGTTAAGACTTTTTTGTTAAATTAAATGAAGTTTCTTTTGAAAACAAACCAAAAGATCACAAATAAGTTGTGAATAGATTACACATCCGTAAAATTTATATCATTTACCCCAAGAACTATTAATAACTCTCTGAAGAATTGGTTTGAATTTAGTATTGACTGAGACATATTTAAAAATTATCATTTAATAACTGGCAGAAAAAAATATATTCATACAAATAATTTTAGCCATTTTCTAAATCATGGTGATGTTGTTGTTGTTTATGTTGTTATCATCACAATATGTTATATTTTGTCGGCAGTCATCTTGTGCATATACATCAAATGTATACCATGGAACAAAAATATAAAAATAGTAAAACTTTCATCTGTTAAAAGATTTAATCAATATGTTTAGATATTTTGATGTAAACTGAATAAAAACAAAATTTACACATAATGAAGATGGATGTTTTGTACATTTTGAAAATTTCACTAAAAGTCAAATGAAAAAAAAAGAATGTTATTGCAAACTTGTAACCAATGGAACAAAATAAAGTAAACATTGAGAATGGCGTATTGTTGTTATTATGTATTAATGCGGTCTATAGGGATGTGTATTAGCTCACGTAGGTGTTATACTAGAAGACGAAAGGTGTAGAACAAGAAATACACACATTATATAACTGTCACACCATATCAGAAAGCGTAAACCGAGGTTACATAAATAGAAATATTGAAAGTTATCCGGTGAGGAAAGTCGTCCAGGTGCAGGTCGAAGCTCTCAAGGTCAGTGTATGGAGGGCATATAACGCAGCATGACTGATAGGTTACTGGACATGGACAGGACAGGACAATTAACTTTCAATTAATAGACATCATTGTACGAGTAACGGATAAGTACCTAGTGAAACGAATGTGAAACGCATGACAAACGAATAAAGCGTTTTTCGAACGTATAAAGAACATTCTTGTAATGGAGATGGTGTTGTGGTATATCCTCTTGTCAACTGCATTTAGATCTTGATGCAGGATGTCAGAGAGTGATAGCAAATTAAATATCTGGCTCTATGGGGGACTGTGAAATAATTATCTTAGGAAATACTTGTCCTAGGATCTGATCATATATCTCAAGGTGGCACTCTTATATAGATGGAAAATGACATTTGGTCGTCTATAACCACAGATCTGTCTTAATGTAGCGTGACTGGCTAATTAGTGATATCAAGTTTCAGTGATTTTAGTTTTAAAAAGTTTGCCATAATTGTATACATAAATAAACCCACTAAACAGAGTCTATTGCGAGTGATTTGAAACAAATATACTTGGTCGGTCTTCTATAAACCAATATCGCGCGTAAGTTTCATATTTTTAAATAACAACTACTACTCTGTATATAAGGATATATTACAACAATTAGCCTTAAAATAATAATCATGGTATCATACAGGGAACCTGTGCCTCAGATTTTTGATAACCTCTTCCGTTCATTAGATATTTGACTTTAAAGAAATCCATAGCTTGAACCCCGCTGACAATTACTTATTACGCCATAGATTAAAAACGAAAACAAATTCAAAATTCTGAGACACGCTTACCTAAATTAGCATTTCCGCTACAAATGAAGAAAACAGTTTTGAAATTCTTTAAATAAGACGGCAAACTTTTTTTAACCAATCAAAGTCGTTAATCGTTTACGGTTCCATTATTAAAACCACTCCAATTTATAATGTCTAACAAGAGTTTTAATTATGAATTATTGTCAAATTAGTATCATATCGTACCAACGCCATACACAACACATTAGATATTACGCCAATAGAGAGGCTCTCTACGGGGAAATTATCAATTGGAGAATCTAATTTAAAAAAATCATTAATTAAATAAGTAGTTGCGATATATTTATTATAAAATTACAACTTTAAATTGTGATTGGTTAGTAAGAAGTATGTTTGCTTTGTTAATGTAGTAATTTAAAATAGACTTATACATGCACAAAAACGTTAAAGGATTTATATAATGAAATAACGTAATTTCGAAAATTATCCTCGTTCGGTGTCCGTTAGAAATTACTGCATTTTCTACAATATTAGATTGTTTGGTGTAGTGTTCACTATAACACTTAAATCAAAGGTTACGTTAAAATAAAATTGGTCTATTGATTATGTCAATGAAATATCGAAACAACGATTTTCGTTTTCTAAACTTAACAGTATTAATGTACTGACACTTTAAATATGCTGTGGTTCTATAAATTGCGTTAAAATGTACTTAAAAACATAAAAGACGCTGGAATGGAAAAAATTAGGTCAACATTATCAATTTAACCCCTTAGGTCAATATTATGCTAGCGATACTAAGGAAGGTATCGATTGATACTAATTTGTACCTCACGGCGCCCCCTACAGCGCCGTCCTCTAGATGATTCTCGCTGATAAAGAGAAGTCCATGTAAGGGTACTGTGTTCATCACAATAAAACGCTATTTTTTCTCGTTTCGATAAATTTGTGTGGTTCCTTTTTTGTTTTTGTTTTGTTTTTTGGTTGAGGAATATGGGAGTCTAATATTTGATCTTTGTAAATAACTTAAAATAATTTTTACGTTATTTTTACGTATTAAGCCAGTCACGTCAACTTAGGTGAACCGAAAAGGTTAACTCGTCGCCGTATCTCAGTACAAGCAAAGCCGAGACCACTTGGGACATCACTGAAGGTGGACACTAAAATGACACATAATGTCTGAAGTTTCTTAAGTTATGATTCACATTTATTTGAAGAAACGAATTCTTTATTGCCTAAACAAGTAAAAGTGAAAAGCCTCAAGGGTAGTGAACAACATTTTCTTCAGAAAAAATATCAATATTCATTTAGGCACACATGTATATGTATATTCAATTATTCTGATTATATATTTATCCTATGTTTTAGGGTAACTTTTCTCTCCTTGTTGTCTTAGCAACTTCCTATTCTCTATGACAATGGAATTATCGGTACGATACGTATGAAACTAATGACTAAGCATGCACTATGGATCTCATGTTTTTCATGAGTCACACCTACGATTTCACGATCAACAGTTCTATGCTCCATCGACTGTAATGTACATACGTCATTTATGCAATAACTTCCAGGCTGTATTACTTTTAGTGTAAATGTATTTATAAAGATTTATTTTTTATTTTTGAATAAATGATTTATTTATGAAGACCACTTTGCATTTTCTTGATCTCCCGTTTTCTATATTTTATTTACAATACACTAACCAGTGCCATAATTTCCCCCAATGAAATATTAATACGAAAATGTTACTTTAAAGACGAAAGCAAAACAGTCGAACTGTGAGAATCCTCATCATAAACCAGTGGCCCAAAACATTTTTCTCTGTTATACATCAAACTTCGATATTACCCCGCAGTTTATTTCAATTGTTTGTAGTTTGCAAAGTGATTTATGTCGGTATGAATATTCGTACTAAAATCGATTGATCAGTTCAGCTTAAATCTAACACTTAGCACAAATATGACAGAAGTATATTCACACATGATAGGAGTAGAAAATTGTTCTTACTTCAATCTAACTGATCACATTTACCAAAAAAAAGGTTTGGATCTCACAATGAGCTCAATAAAATGAATCCTTTATTTTTTTAATGATCTTGAAATCCTTCGAGGATTTTCAGTGAAATATTTGCCCTGCCTTGGTTTCTAAAGTTTTTTCGTCGAAGTTCCGACGACAAATTTCCGGTTTTGCAACATTTTACACGTAGTTCATGCGACCTTTAATTGGAAACCCCCGAAAATATCGACATTCTGTTTGCTGTTGCTGAAATTTGTTATTGATTGAGCTTGCTTTCATCTGCGTCAAAGATTTTTTGCTCCTTTACTGTGGCTTTGAAGTCTCAGTGAGCTTCGTCAAAAATTATCAGCTGTACGAATTATTGGGAATGCATATTTCAGGTTACTGTTTCATCGGTAAATGCGCTTTCCTATTCATTTGATGATGTCAAACTAAAGTCCCTTTATCCATTTAACAGTTTTATATATAATGGTTCTAAAGTAGTAATAACAGTAGGTAATAACCTCCAGAAGGCATCCAGCGCATTCGCATATACATTTTACTAACAAAAAGCATTGCTCTCATAAGCAAACGTGTATGACACTAATATATAAATGGTATCAACCTTAAAAATATTCAGATCATGATCAGTACTCGATAGTTTACATGTAATCATTGAAATAATCGTCGTGAATTTTCGCTCATTTTGCCTCGTCAATTTGTCGCTTCATTTCTTATGTCGTATATTACATTGTCGTCTTGAGTTTAAATGTGTTTCTAGAGAGCCATATCCATCTAATACAGTAATTACTTATTTTCGCGAAAGATTTCGTAAAAATATTATACGAAAGGACCCGTGCAAGAATTTTGAATGCTTGCAGCCCCTAAAATAGATATGCAGTCCATCTAACAGAGACTTTAAAATACAAGGCCAGTTTCACAGACAATAGTAAGTCACTATTTTATCGTAAGTCATGACAAACGATATCTTAGTTACCATAGTTTATGCAATTAATCCTAGGGAATGTAGACGGGAACTTTATGACGGTCAGTGCTCTTCACAACAATATAGTTAGAGTCATAAATCACATTTTTTCAATGATTTTTTCCCACAATTCTTCAGTTATCACAAATAATACTTCAATGTAATGTAACAAACTAAACGCATTCAAATACAAACATATTCTTGCACGACGGAATCCGAGAAAAGTTGTCCATTTATCTACAAAAGGACCATAAACTTGTTTGTATCTTTCATTTTTAGGTTGCTGCTGGTTATGATAATATAAATTTGTTTGTTGCAATGGTGCTTGTACGAATTTTATGCTGAAAAGTTATTACTAATGTATCTATTGATGATATCACTGGTATTGCTAGCAACAGAGGACGCACCATAGATAAGCTAACTTATGTAAATCGGGTCAATGTTTGTAGTGTGTTTACCCCCCCATTCGCTATTTTTTATGGAGAATACATTGTTTCTGCTCACCAACATAGACTCTGGAATAGACATCTTCCCTCTGATCATCTAGACTACAATCATGTTGTTTATAAAGATACGTTTTATGAAGATTTCTGTTTCTCATGGAACTCATGATTTTTTTTTATGTACCCCACAGTTGCATTAGCTAGTAGACGGATATATTTTTGGTGATCTACTTTCACTTTGTATAATTATTTAGCTTATACATAAGCGGCCGATGAGTCATTTGACAAACATTTCGACGGTGTCACGGATTTTTCTCACTTACGACAATGCTTATGTTAGCTATTGTTACTTGTGACGTAGGTATACTATCAGAACGTGGAAAGCCCAGACCAAAAATAACCAAATAAAATCACGAACGAAATCTCGCTCTGTTATGCGGCTCACAGTTCATAGAAACAAAAATGTATAATTATAATCCAACATAAAAATTACAGAATAAATTGTAATAAATACACTAGTGCTGATAGGACACTACTTAAATCAAAATGATTTAGAACTTAAGGGCTATTTTTAAGATAAGTTCATAAAAATAAAACAATTATTTTGCTGAGAAAGTTACGAACAGGTATAAATAATCGGTGGGCTATGGCAGATCGGCATGGCAATACATTACATGAATGTAAGTAGTTGGAAAAAAAGAACACATTGAATGGCTAAGAATACAAAATTAATAGAAATGAAACGTAGGCATGGGCGAGGTATTATTATTACAGCGGATAAAACGGAATGATACAAGTAAAAAGGAATATAGGACGTGCCATGATTTAGAATCCGCATTGGACATCAGATGGATTAGCGCGGATTACAGGGAAGTGGACAGAGAATAAATTGTTGGAATAGCGAGTGATGAATTTGAATCCATCGTGACAATAGGCAACTCCAGTACATCAAGATCGGCCACTTCATTTACTTAGAAGAGATGCCAAATGACAGCAAAAGAAGTGATAAGACCAACATAAGACAATAACACAGAAATGAAAATATGCACAAACGACAACAAGTCCTCAACAAAATGTCCTGACAGCTCATAAAAACACAAGGAGTATGTTTCATCCCATTTTATAGACGTGGAAAATTATGAGTTTCCGGGAAATTCATGGAATTTGCACCGAAATATGATATCCCTACCCTATAATAGGATGGGAAGTCTTAAACACTAATACAATACAAAAAGATTTCCAGGAAGCGACAAATGCTAAACTTTTATTCATAGCTCATTCCAAAACCCGCGACGACCACGAATACGACAAACTTGATGATAAAGTCTGACTATACAACCTTATAGGAATGAATCATCAAACATTCTTCACAGACTTAACAATTAAACTGATATATCATGAGGAAGATCGCTCGATTCGACTGTCGCTTTGCCTAAAAATCCGTTTTAATTGAATGACGATATTGGACGTTTATGTACCGGCGTCTGGCATTTTAGTTTACAGAATATTGACGATCAGGAGATAGAAGACACAGCGAATCTTTTTTCAAACTAAACAACATAAGGCAGTAATGAGGGCCTATAAATACACACTCGTACGGAATCATTGAAGTTTAGTTATTGTTAGGCTGAATAGTTACGTTTATCTAGTACCGCAGTTCCACAGAAATCAAATATGGTAAAAACAGCGTTTCTTATGATCATACACTTTGACATTTCTATCATAAAACAGAATCATTGTAAGAATTATCTCGCGATCAATTATTCCACAAAGGAAACATTTCGACCAATCGAATGAAATTCAATCCCCGTAGAAGTTAGAAAGCGGTACCCGGATTTTATGCTTTAATAAAGTTTTCAGTCGTTTTTGCTCAATCGATATAAAGCTGTGTCGATTATTCTTTGGATACAATAGCCTGCACAAGGTCGACTTTATTGCAAATAATATCACCTGGTATTCAATTTTTACTCTTATTAAACCAACAACTGTATTAGAGGTGAGGTATTTTACTTTTTCAAGTAATGTTTTGTTTACATTAGCTTTCTCTTGTGAAAAAAATTAAGTTCCCACCTCCGTTTTATGCAATCAACTTGTTATTAATGCTCGCTGTTCATTTGTCCTTTGTTATTTTATTTTTGTGCGCGTCTATTATTTATTTACATAACTTTACTATTTTTTCCCATAAAACTAGTTTAACACCCTCATCGTAGCTTTACTTGTTGCCAAGGCGTATCCCTCCTGGTAACTATGATTTGTCTTCCATTTTTATAGTCCTGGGTGAGAGGAGTTTGGGTTGGGGTTTTTGGTTGGGGGCAATATTTTGGAGGAGGTTTGGTATGTTTTTTTTTTCTTGGAATCCTTTTCTTATCTATATATGAAGAATTAATCTCTCCCTCGTGGGCATAATATTTACAGATTATTCGCTGTGAACATGACTTGATACTAACCATTTCACTGAGCGACCATTGCATATTTTTCATATATTGATAACAAATAGAGTCCTTTGTATATATATCACAGATCTGCAAATGATAAACAATTTATGCAATATTTGATATTTCATAACGTAAGCTGTGCAAACTTCAAGTTACGACGTTCATGAAAATGATATCTTGTCCGACTGGTTAATATACCACGACAAAATGTAATAACGATCATTTCAGCATTCAATCCGTTCTTTGGTGCAATAAATTAATCCAAGAGAATCTCAGAACACCTCGGGGTATGATATTGTTCTCCAAATAGAATATTGTGATAATAAAGCTGTCGCAATGAAAGATATTTACTTTCTTCTTTTGGCTATGATAAGTGCGAAACTTATTATTTAAAACGACGGGAATTTGAGTATGACGTTGATAAGTCAATTGTTATGGGAATAAACATCAATAAATGAAATAATATAGATCATTTATAGCGCCGTATACTGTGATACCATGTTGTTATTTTAACATAAATGGTGCGAGAAAAGCCAAGATGATAACGTTTCTAAAATACACGAGTATTGCCGTTGTTAAATGCAGTTTTTCACCAATTATTGCTGTTCCTCAATTTCGGAATTCCTAATTCTAAATTGTATTTGAAATATTAATATCCAGTAATTAAAATGACGGACTATGGCCGTCATGATTTTTATTCAAGTTTTATTATACGAAGTGTTCTAGTCTAATTTACGTGTCGTAGTTTCGGATTCTGGAAGACCACCTGGATTTTATAATTAGTGTCGTATTCTTATATTAGATATTACAATCAACTATTTCACATCATCTATATTGTGTATGGTCCGATATACTGGGTTGGTCGTAGGTTGGGGAAGGTAGTAATTTAGGGAAGGTGGACTGTTTTTTCTAAGAATCCTTTTTTGTACAATCATATGTTGTGTACTATCTAACAACTGTATGTTCCTTATACCAATTTAATTCTCATCAATGATATCCCCTGATAACGTTATAGTGTGTCATCATTTGATTGTTTGGTGTCATCAAGTTGATGATAAGAAATTAACCTTGATGTAGGTTTTAATGCTAGAATTATTGTAGAATGATAGTACTAAACGAAAATAATTTCAAAGCAGTAGAAACAGTTTAAGAGTACACCGAAAACAGAGGAAGAACCCAGGCGTATACCTGGGTAGAAACACCGACCCTCCGTATGCTAGCTGGACAGTCTCCTTACATGTGAGATTTGTCCCGGATTGTATTCGAACTGAGCAAACGAGTTTCAATTTAAAACTCATCTAATTCAGTTTTATATTTCAATTTTTGACAGTTGATACAGTACAGTTTCTCAGTACACTAGTTTTATGAATGTCTTAGTGTTTGTCAATTAAGCTAAGTAGTCAGATATTGTCTTATCCCTTCAATATTATACAGACCAAACTACGAATTGGTGTTTCTATTAATCTGAATATGAAAATTAAACACCCTACTTCACTTCTCATAAAAAAGAGAGTTTCCACAGCTAGCCAGTTCTACCCACGTGTAATTCTATGGCCTTCATAAGCTATTAAAGCTGGAAAGTAGCCTAATGACCCTGGCTGATGATGCTAAGTTAAACTTGAGTGAAACTAATACATGCGTTGATGATATTATCATAATAGGAAAAATGACGTTTAATATAGGCGAATATCCTTTACATATTGTTTGTCCATATATATTCAGTGAATACCAGGACTTCTATTCTATTCAGCTCGTATATCTCTATAAGTCGATTATTCCATATGTATGGAAATATGAAGCCATTCTTGCCATAGTACGTATATCCGCCATCATACACTCTGTATATGGCAATAACTTGCTTCAAAATTAGCAAGATTCGAAAATCATTGCTTTAAGGTAGATATTGTATATAATTATGGTTTATAAGCTTCATAAACTCGCGTTAATATTGATTTCACAAATAAGAATGGTAGAAGGGAGATAATTGAATGAATTCGAGCAGTGTGTTATCAATGATTTTTATCTGAATTGTGTTATCATGTGTGCTATTTCCCGGCTTCGTATCACCATCTGCATATGAAACGATTCGAATGTCGTTATCAATTTCGTAATACTGGCGAAATAATCACGAACGGATTCATTGCACAGAAAGGTAAGGTAAATATTAATTATGACTTATACAAGGAAACTGGAGTTTAGTTGCATACAAAAATGAATAGAAATTAATTAATCGATAGAAATTAATTTTAGAACGCACGGTCAAAACTCTTATATCGATCACCTAAATATTACGACCACCTTGTTATAACGACCACATTTTTTTGGATCGACTTTCAATAATTTCCTTATAACTCAACTTGATAATGAGATCGCCTCATTATTACGATCGATTTCCCGGGTCCAGAAGATGGTCTCAGGTGTTGGGGAGGTGTTGCTTGCGTCTAATATGTATTATACAATATGTGTTATTAAATTGCATAACTTTAATTTATTTGATGGTTACAACATGCATTATCACACCTTTGTGACTTGATAAACTAGATTGCATACATTTATTTTCTTCTCCAGCGCGAAATGATATCTGAAGACAATATCGGAGACTTAGAAAATAAAGGCTTTACCGTCGTTGAAGGTGTTCTTGAAAATCAAGAATGTGATGAAGCCATTGCTGATTATAAGAAGTGGCTCGCACAATTTGGTGACAAGTTTCCAAGATCGTTTCAATCTATTATTGAGGATCACACTGTTGGTCGTCTTGATGTAACATGGCGTCTACGACTCAAGACGAAGCCTGTGTTTGCGCAGTTGTGGAAAACAGACAAACTCCTTACAAGTTTTGATGCTGTCAGCATTGGACGTCCACCAGAAGACGGTGTAGAATCATTCCAAGACGTAAGCAAATATTGGTTACACGCTGATACCACTCCCTCCAGGATTGGTCTTCATGCATACCAGGGGGCGCTATATATTGAAGAGCAGACGATAAATGATTGGACATTTCAAGTGATGGAAGGTTCACATAAAATGCTTGAAGAGTTTTTCATAAAATTTCCAGAAAAGGCTAAAATAGCTATGGAGAATGGTTTTTACATAGATATGACTGAAGAAGATATTGATTATTTTAAACAAAGTGGCTGTAGCGTGACTAGAGTTCCGGTGCCGAAAGGTGGAATGGTGTTGTGGGATTCAAGACTAGTTCATGCTAATGCTAGACCACTCCAGGTGAGAGACTTTAGTGTACTATGTACTTAGTGTTGTTCAGCTCTAAGTGTTTTGTCAATTATGTATGAAAATACACGTATCTAACTCAAAACCTCTGTAAACAACATTAATTCCATTCCCTTCAATTTTGAAATATGGTTGGTTTTCCCCGTAAAAAAGGCACTACGGAAAAGTGTTTTTATGATATTTACCCATCGCTTAATATGATTGATTTTGCCAGCTTACCCGTCATTCAAAATCTTATAAATGTATTGT
The DNA here is from genome assembly GCA_008271625.1 of Lutraria rhynchaena. Classification (NCBI taxonomy): domain Eukaryota; kingdom Metazoa; phylum Mollusca; class Bivalvia; order Venerida; family Mactridae; genus Lutraria; species Lutraria rhynchaena. The sequence goes on from VIBL01000197.1 coordinate 567,258, forward strand.
CATTCAGATACGGGAGCATAAGGGAAGATGGCGCTATGTAACGTTCATTTCAATGACCCCAGCCATATGGGCTAATGAGCAGGATTTAAAATTGCACAGAGAGGCCTACAAAAACCTAATTATGACAGGTCATTGGTCATCACAGGTAATTTTATTTCATATATTCATCTTAATTCATCAATATTCTCATTTAATCAAACCTCACTAAGACATTCTTACAAGGCATTGTGCATAAACAGAAACAAACAAAAAGAACTATACTACTCAACTTTTGCTCAGCACCAAATGTTTTAGAGTGAATATTTTCTACAGTGATTTGATTACGGCCGTACAAATTCATTTTAATGTCAATATCTAGTTTAATCAATTTGATTGAAGGACAAATGCAACATTTTTACCGAGTTTTCGCTAGTTATGTGCAGAAGAGAAGAGGAAGGCCCCTTACATCCAAGATTTTTGGACACGTAGCCTGTTTTCCAAATTTTCACAACCCCATCTATGTTTACAAGATTAGACTGCTTGGCAACGCCTTCTCATGTTCCCTTTCTGACAATCCTAGCGGGGATAGCGGTCCATTCTTGCACCAACATGGCCTCAAACACCTGGATGCTTCAAGGTTCCACTTGGCGAGCTGATATCAGTACCTGCAGCTCATTCCACGTGTGATCCATTGGACTTAGGTTGGATGATCAAGCTGGCCGGTCAAGGCGTCCAATAACCTCCCTCTGCAAGGAGTCCTGGACCCCCTCCTGTGAGGACACGCAGTATCATCCATTAAAATGAATTGATCGTCTACTGCTCCGGCATACAGCCTACCATGGGTGTCTAACATCTCATCGATGTACCGCTGACCAGTCAATGTACCTCTGTTTAACAGAACGAGGTCAGTTCATTCGTCCCAGCTGATGCCTCCCCACACCATAACTGACCACCCCGTAGCGTAGACTCAGCAATATTTCCGGTATGAAACCTTTCCCCAGGTCTTCTCCAGACTCTCACACTGTCAGAAAAGTTTAGGCAAAACATAAGTGAAGAGAACATGGTCCCTCGCCTATTCCAATGCCCGGCGGTGTCGACGAGTCAATGGAATTCTGATATGGGGTATTCTTGTTCGTAGATTACCCCCGTGTAACCTTCTACGCACCATCTGAGTACAACATTGACCCCAGAAGCATTTAGAAGGTCATTAAGAAGATGCGTTGTTGTTGCAATCGTCTACGGGCCTCGATAATCAAGAATCGGTCTTGAGCTGTTGTCGTCACCCTTTGTCTACCTCCGACTTGCCTCCTGACCGGTGTACCATACTGCTGGTACCTTGCCCGTGCTCTAGTGATGATGACGTGGTGTACATCAAGCGCAACACAAACGGTGTGTGGCCCCCTGCTCCACCATCCCTACAACCCTCCGCATTTCTGCTTCACCCAAATACCGTCTAATCATAGCGTTTGCCATGTCAAAGTGACCAATGTAAAATAGCTTCACCTTTGAATGACCTTAAATATGCAATATCGGTGTGTAAGGACAATAATATGTCTCTGCTCCTACAAAAACAAAAAAAAAGAAAAGAAAAACGTGCGGTGCATAATACGCTGAATCAAACTGTGCAAAATAAATAATTGAATCCTTTTTATGCTTTTCATAATGTAGTGAGAAACTTTTAACGCTTAGTAAAAGTTGAGTAGTATGCATATCCTATGTAAAACTGTAATATTTTAATGTAACTCCTCAATGATACACAGATGCACAAAAATGTGGATTTTATAAAACAGCATAGCCCGATAACCGTTGCTTTTATCTCTGATAATTACACTAGATACTTTGGTTTAATTTACGACACGTATTGAAAATTTTGTCAAGAGTTGTTGCACTTCTTAAACATTAAAGAAAACACTAAGTTCTGTAGACATTGGTACGTCTATTTCTTTGTCAAAATAGAATGATACTGTGATTTTGTATCTTTTAACGTAAGTTTTCATTGAAACGGATCTTTCTTTCTTACTTACTCGCATAGAATTCAATGCAAATTTAAATAGACGATAACTTAACGAATTGTCATTGTGTTTCGAATATCTCATGGTAAATCAGTTTCTATTTTGGAAACCTATAAACATTTAAACGCCTCCAAAATATGTCTGCTCCAATTTGAGATAATAATTTCCGATATTGTGGTGTTATTCCTTAATGTAAATGCACAATCGTCATTGTATTTATTGTGTATGGAGTTTAATCCATTTGAATCGTATGTTTATGTAAAACAACGTATTTAGATGATTGAATTCAGCTACAAATAGCATGACATTGTATCTCTGTGTCTGTGAATGGGTAGACACCTCATTAAGGGATTGAAGACTTGCGTTTTGAGTTTCGAAATATGGACAAAATAATGCCTAGTACAAATGTTTGATGCACAAGGCATAAAAAGTGACAGAATAAAAATAAATGAAATAATAACAAAAAGTAAAAGAAGAACTAGGAGAAGCAGGGAATGACGAAAAAAGTTTGTCTCCCTCATAGATAGGGAGACATAATTTGGGACTGGGAATAAAGCACTTGAACTTTGATCTAATTGTTCAGGTTGAACATGCCTTTTGTTTGGAATTCGAAATCGAGACCTTTAACAAAATATTTTCTCTTCCTCCTGGGCAATCAGATTTGAACTGGAAAAAATCGATCCCAGTTATAATCCAGTTCATAGCAGGTCATACCCTTCTATGAAAATTTGATAAAAATGTCTTTTTCCTTCATATGTGGAGAAGTTACCGGCTCCTTGTGGAAGAGTAAGTCAGGAAAACTGGTTAGGTTAACCGGTCGCCGGGTATAACTGAAAAACAAAAAACCAAAATGAAAATAACGGCATTAAACCCAGTGAAAAAGGTTTATGTTCTAACGACTGAGCCAACTAATCAGTTGTATTCTTTACTTAGACTGCGTTTTCATTGTTGATATTAATAAAGAAGTCCATTTCACCTAGTAATTACATGTCACCTTTTTCTTGTAGGGATTTAGATTTACAGATCCCTTACAGTCGTCCGAAATATCCATCCCGGAAACAATTCCTGACATAGCCCGTACAGAGGAAGCGATGAAATTATCTGCCATGTTGCCGTATGATTACAACGATGGTAAACCAAATGGAGATGAGATGAAACCAGTATGGAGACGATATGAGTCTATAGTACTTGCCCCAGAGTTAGATAAGGAATTACAGATGGCAAATGGACATATTTAAATGCACAAATAAGCTATCATTGAAATTTATTATTATATATCGTATTAATACGGTAATTCCTGCTATTCAACAATGGTCAACAATCTACTTTGCTTGGATATAAACTTTTGAAAACTCTAATTTACTAAATTTGTATGTGTTTGTATGTTTGTTTGACCTTCATTATGCCATTTTAAACTTAGAAATTACTCAAATAAATCTAGCATATTCATAATCCTTAATCACTGGATATTGTCTAGCTAAGAGAAAGTTAATGGTTTGTTTCATTTTAAGTTAGCTGTTCCAGGTACTAGTATATCTGGATATAGATCATTCTCAACAAAACTTTGACCTGACGGGAAAACATGTACACAAAGATTACGATGTAAACGTGTCCTTGATTATCATAAATTATTTATTATCTTGTTACGAATGATTTTATACAAGTCATGCTGATATCTGTTTCGTTTGTTTTATGTGACTTATTTCGCTGGGGTTTACCGCCGTTTTTTCGATAATTTTTCAGTTATATACGGCGACCGGTTGTCCTAACCAGTTTTCCTGGACTGTATACTAACCAGTACTAACTTACCCTTCCACAAGGAGCCGGCAACCTCTCCACATATGAAGGAAAACCGACATTTTTGTCAAATTTTCATAGATGGGTATGACCCGCTACCAGGATTCAAACCCGGATCTCCGGGTTACAAGTCCAGTGCACTAACCACTAGACCACGGCCGCGGTCAATGATGTCTGTAATAGTGCACTGTATGATATAACACTTAAAAAGTAAGATGTATTTAAATTTGAGATATGGTTACATATTCATACATATGAATAGGTGGACCGTTACTTAATCATGTATTTTATGTGTTCATCGCTAGGAAAATACATTATGCAACATTGTACTTTTTCGGGTGTTATACGTTTTTTTCATCAATTGCTGCTTTGTTGTAAATCACAACCTCTGTCTTTGCATGTTGAATGTTGTACGTTAGTAAAATTGTATGTATTGTTAATGTATATGGACCGGAGTCATTAAGTTCAATTTTACTACAACCATTTGTTGATAACAATAAAAAAATGTGATAAAATAATTAAGAACATCCGGTTTCAATTATTTTTTTAATTCAAAACTGTTTTGCAGTGAAGAACACGAGAATTATTATCGTCCCATCGTGCATTCAGGCTTTTGCATCGTTTTATATATTTGTCCGTACGCTTTTCAAAATATCTAAACTATGTCAAGTTTTTTTTTTTGGTTCATCGAAAAAAGTTTAACAAAAGGGTTACTGAAGAAGAAAGTCGTTTTAACATTCCTCCCAACTTCTGGCTTGTGTCGAGTCATTGGCAAGGTTTAGTACTTTGTAAGCATTGAATATTTTTGTACAAGCAAACAAAATTTAGAAACTATAGGTCATTGCACATAAATGCGCGTATACACAAACCGCAGGAACGAACTTTTCCCTCTCCACAACAACTATCTCTCTGGAGCAACCAATTAATGTGCTCGTCTCCGCAAATTGTTGCTTAAAAAAGGGAACACTGTATTACATGCTAACTTTTAAGCCCCGATAATAACTTAAGACAAGCAAGATTATTGTTTAACACACGTAATAACAATACTCCCAAAAGACGCTATGGAATATCAAATTCACAGTTTATGCACAGCCATACAAAAGACCATTACAATACGTAATGGGTGTTGATTTGAGACCGTACAACATTGTATAATGTCTTATTCGACCGTAACATTTGACACACTAACCTTCACCTATAATGCGGTCAATACTGTTTGTCTGTCTTTAATCAACTAGTCTTTATATCACAACAAATGAATCACTAACCAAACGACTCCATACTTATCATTGCAAGATCACGCATGAGTTTGAATTTAATTAATATAAAGACCATTGGTTTAGATTGGATATGAAGAAAATATTTTGAGGTGAGTACACTACTTCTATAACCTTTGTTATATAATTACGATATTCCTGGAATATGTTTGTCTGTATAACTTGTTCTTTGACAATTCTTTATTCAAATAAATTTTTGTTTATTCCCTTCAATATTTGTAAACGCTGCAATAAAAATCCAAGAAAATACATTTTGTATAATGTAAAATCAGGCCATATTTAGATGCAGCACCATGGTGAAATGTGTATTTCTTATAATTTAGTAATTTCTAATAGCTTTTCTATTTTTTGTAATTTCTGTAATTTAGTTTCAGGAAACATGATCAGAGAAGAAAATTTAAAAGACCTGGAAAATAAAGGCTATACTGTCATTGAAGATGTTCTTGAGAAGCAAGAATGTGACGAAGCCATTGCTGATTATAAGAAGTGGCTTGCACATTTTGGGGACAAGTTTCCAAACACGTTTAATTCTATTATCAAGGACCACAATATTGGTCATCTTGATGTAACATGGCGTCTACGACTCAAGGTGAAGCCTGTGTTTGCACAATTATGGAAGACAGACAAGCTCCTTACAAGTTTTGATGCTGTCAGTATTGGACGTCCACCAGAAGACGGTGTTGAATCATTTCAAGACGTGTGCAAATATTGGTTACACACTGATACCACTCCCTCCAGGATTGGTCTTCATGCATACCAGGGAGCGCTTTATCTCGATGAGCAAACGGAAAATGATTGGACATTTCAAGTGATGGAAGGTTCACACAAAATGCTCAACACATTTTTCCAACAATTTCCTGAGAAAGCAAAGAAAGCAAAAGAAATTGGATGTCACTTAGACCTGTCTGAGGAAGACATTGATTATTTTAAGCAAGGAGATTGTCGAGTGTTAAGAATTCCGGTGCCGAAAGGTGGTATGGTTTTGTGGGATTCGAGACTTATACACGCCAATGCAAGACCATTGCAGGTGAGAGAATAAATCTGTTTTTACGGAAAATATATCAAAAACGTGTGTATTAGTCCAACGCCATATTTTTACATTTCATTTTTAATTTACATTTTATGCCAATTTGTTTAACGTAATACTGAAGTCTGTTATTTTTTGCGTTGAGGTTTTTTCTTCAGACTTCAGATAAACATCCAAGTTTTAAAAATCCTATCAGTGTGTTTGTGCGTGACTAGGCATAGATAATGATAACTTTCTATCTGCGTCTTATTTTCTCTTCGACCAACCATTTACAAACATGACTGGTTATACTTAATGGTTAATTTAAATACAAAACATTTCTAAATTATATCCTGTTCTAACAAACTGCCATTATTTACATACCTACAAAGAAACGTAAGCATAAGGGAAGATGGCGTTATGTAACATTTATATCAATGACACCGGCTATCTGGGCGAATGAAAAGGATCTTGATATACACAGAGAGGCATACAAGAAACCAACGTTGACCCAACACTGGTCATCGCAGGTAATCTATTATTACATAGAATGTATTTCAAGCCTAAGATGTTTTCTGATATGTCTCTTAGTACTCTTCAGTACCTTTCGTATTGAATCGATATGTGCAGTGTATTTGTGTCTCGATGTGTCACTGATGTGTAAGCGCATGTGCTATCATGAAAATTGTTGGTGTTAAACCACTAAACGCAATTGGAATAATTTTAGTTGTAGGTGTTAACAAGTGCAACATTTCTTGCTGTAGGGTGTGAGTCTCCTAGATACTGCAAAATGGCCAGGAATACCATTCCCGGAAAGAGTTCCAGACATAGCTCGTACAGAGGAAGCGATGAAATTATCTGCCATGTTGCCGTATGATTACAACGATGGTAAACCAAATGGAGATGAGATGAAACCAGTATGGAGACGATATGAGTCAATAGTACTTGCTCCAGAGTTAGACAGAGAATTGTTGTTGGCAAATGGACATATCTGAATGATTTTGCTTCAACATCATTTGAATAGCAGTTGTATCTTTTAACGAGATGTCTTTCACTTCAACTACAGAACAATTTTGATGTAAGATGAAGTAATACTCTGATATATATTAAAATTCTTAACAGGATATTATATCTTACCGAATTATACGTGATAACATACATCAACCTAGATTACCTTTAGTAAGTTGATCCTTTACAAAATTTAAACATTGATTTAATCATACGACCATGTATGAAATTTGAAAACATTGAGTAAGGTTTTTCAGGCAGCACTGACGTTTGCTATCAGCTCCTTCTATGTGAAGGTAGCACGGTATGTCTGATGGTAATAAAATCATTGCATCGGTCCGCTGTATGCAACACAAAGTCGCTGATCAAGTTCTACTATAATCTTTATCTACGATAAAATTAGTTATAAATAAAAAATTATATCTATTGATAAAATAGCGTAGGACAATGGATACTTTTTCTGCAAATACTACCGCACAGTAATACTTGAATGAAATGCCTGAATTGTAATGCCTGTTAAAATATATTGTGGAGTCCATTATGAACCATTACAAGCTATCATCCCTATTTGTAGATAACTGTAGAGAGAGAATCATAAACTTCGTGTACTTGTTTGTCTTTTTCAATATAAACAGATAAGAAAAGAATTCCTAGATAAAAAACACGTTCAATGATCTGTTGTAGAAGCATTTTTCCGGCTATCTACTTAAATATATCTTTTACCATATACACTGACTGTCATAAGAAAGTAAAAATCATAAAAATCATAAAAATTCTTCTATTTTGGCCTTATATACTGACCTTGAAATTTTAATGGTGTACAACAATTTTATGGTCAATAATGGATATCAATGAGCCATATCATGAAATGTTTCAGCTATTTCCAGAATTAAATTCATCTCGATTACTTGCTCTTTGTGAATTTTATACAAACATCACTTACTGGTTATTTTCTTATGACGACCGGTATGTATGACATTCATCGCTTTCATTTGCATTCAATGCGTTTATTTTATTCGCTTTAAATCGCTTGTTTTATACATGGATGATGTATTATACAAGTTGAATACTAAAGGTCTATCATTATAACCACAGTTACCAGCATTGATCAATGAGCGATCGGTTCCTACATTATATTGACTAATTAAGTATTTACCCAAAATATATTGTAGACACGAGCAGCTGGTTCATGTAGTGTGTACGTGTACTTAAAAAGCGTATGGAAAATTATTCTCAGCATCTACAAAACAATAAAATATACATATTCATTTCAAACAGTTTGGGTCCATTATATCATATCGAGACTTTTTGTTATTAATGTTGGTTTGTTGTGTAAACAAAATTTGATGTTATATTGTTAGGACTATATAATGTTTAAAGAAACATTATGTTATAAGGTTATCACCTTACAGGATGTTTAGACAATATTCTAGTAATATCCATTCAAAGAATTGAGATGTCAAAGTTTCAACAGAAAACTGGCAGGAAGGATCGATCTATATTAAGTGTCAGCCTTTTGTTACAAATTGTGAATTGTTAGATGACAATTGTAGTCAAATCTTTGTGCTTAGTGATTTAATCCTTATTAATATTACGCCGCTTTACCTGCAAAGAGCCAGCATAAAACATTTAAAACGCCTGAAGAAGATCTGAAGCGGCGAGAACCCGTACGATAACAAACATGAGACACCTCTCTATTTCTTCTTCTCTTTGGTGCTTGAGTTTAGTTTGAGTCATTATCATTACAGGACCACATTTTTAAAACTGTGTTCTTTGAAGGCATGGGTTTGTTAATTATTATCGAAAACTCGATGGTGCACAAGCAAAGATTAAGTTCTTTTACAATAGACAGGGGCGTCTGTGGTCAAGTGGTTATGGTCTCAGACTTGTAATCGCTAGCCCCTTACCGTTGTGAGTTCGAATCCAACCCGGCACCAACTTTGAGGAAGATGTCCAGCTAACTGACGGAACCCAGGTGTAAGTATGGGGGTTTTCTTTCACTGTTAAAGCTGGAAAGCCGCCAGATGACCCTGGCTGTTGGTGCGACGTAAAACTCCAGTGAAAAAAAAAACAAGCAAAACAACACTAAATTCTTAATTGATAGAAGATTTGTACAAAATTTTCACTTTGTTGCTGCATGTGTTTTCATGATTGTCAAGCGTATTAACAATTAATAATCAATATGTCTAGAAAAGCACTGCAAAAACTGAGCTTTATTAATCTTACCCATAAAATAAAGACTCGTGTGGTATAATTAGCTGAGAACTGAATTGCATTTAAATGATTAATTTTATGCTGTTTTTCTTCACGCGAGATAATTTGCATAATGAAAACAATCAATTTAGCAATACATTATCTTTTAATTATTAACATCTTTAATAAACAAATTAATACAACTTTGTTTGAAGATTGATACACGATTGTGTTATTTAGATGAGTAGGTCCGTATTCATCTGCAAGTCATATTTCAATGTACTGTGTGATCCGCTCCTCGATTGAAGAAAGGCAAGTAGCATAGATAAAGATTACAAAAATAAAACCGTATGAATTCACGGACTCTAATGTAAAATGGAGGCTTTTCCCTAAATAAACTTGACGCGATATATATAATAAAATTACATTAACGCTGAATTGTACGTCTATTAATTAAAATGTATGTATATACTATTAGGTTAACTGTTTGACACATGAAACACACTAAATTCAAACTAAACCATATACTTATAGTTAAAGAGTTGTCCTGGTGTAAGATTATAAAGTAGGGTCCGTGGATTTAGTAACATCCATTTATTATATGTGATGACTGATTTAATATTCACTTGATATTTTTGACAAGGAAATTCAAACTGTGCGTCATATAGAATTGGTATCGCTGAGTATAATTTGGTCAGACTGGTCAAATTATTTCTTTTACTGTGACACGAAATGACCCAGCACTACATAATTTATACCTATGAAATGAATGCGTCATACACAATGTAATTGCTGTAGGGTGATGAATACTAAAATGCATGTTAAGAAATTTACCCAGACACCGAGCTTTCTTTCCACGAAATTATTTTTTATGCTATCTCTGTTTAACGATCATTTTAGTTATTTCTGCATCATCATTTACGTACAAACGATTTGTTGAAATTCCATATGGACATGTAGTACGGAGTCCAGCAGATATTAGTTGATCATTATAGGATATTCTGTTGTGTTTGTATCCCTGCAGTGTGTTGGTGGTTTGGCATCTTTGAAGACTGTGAATCAAAGTCATATGACAATCTTATTTTATCATAAACTCGTATATCAGTAATTCAGTTACAAAGAATATTTTAAGTCATTTACCTTATGGGCTGATGTATGTTATAAATGGTTTTCACATTCATAAAAACATAATGGATAACGGAGAGCTTTCTGCTTGTCTGTTTTTCTATTTCTGATCCTTATTTACGAAATGCAACAAATTTATGAAAATTTCGTTTGGTGATCAGATTTGTTAGTGCAAAATGTTTGAGATTGAATGAAATATAGCACAAACATTATATCCCAGATTCCTAACATATTTTTGCACACATTGTTTCATCAACCCTTACATATTTTTACGTTTAAAACATATTTGTAAGTACAATACAAAAACAATGCACTCCTACTATAGCAGATATAATGGTCAATATGACACAATATTAGCATAAATGCTATATACATATATAAAAAACTATTTTCTATACAAAATCACAAGAGCAATTCTTAAAATGAACCACGACATAATCTCCTTCTAACTATCACGCCGTACATGATAGCACCACCCAGTATTAAAAACGCCCCTGCCAGATACATTGCTGGGTCCTGATCTCCAGTCGTATCTATTAGTAAACCTGCAGTTAAAACATATACCATGCACTTAATATTTCATTGTAACTACGATGTATTTAATTTTTAAAATATTAAGAAAACAGCGCTCAGCATAGGACGCTTTAAAACAATACATAATTTCATAGTTGATGTTACGGATGTCATAATACTCCATTCTTCAAAAACTGGCAAAGATACCATTGAACTTTGTTCCAAAATTAAAATGAAAGAAAATGTATGACATAAGAAAAATAAAATCACATACCAGCTATTGGTGGTCCGCCGAATACACCAATTCCATTAGACAACATGAGGTATCCAATTCCATCACCCAGAGCTTCCAATCCTAGCATATCTGACGTTACAACAACTAATAAACCAAGTATAATACCAAACATTAACCCAAATACAAAACAAATGATCACTAAATCACGGAAGGAATGCACAGTATTCAAAGGAATAATCAATGTGGTAAACCCGGCACCAACATTACCAAATATGTATAACATTATTCTATTTATATGTTTTAGATTCCCTAGCAATCCACCAATAACACTCCCTACACATGACCCCACTCCTACCATAGTGTATGCTGTTGACGCATCCTCTTTACTTAATCCTGCAGAATAAGCATATTCTGGAAAGAAAATAAAAATAATGGCAGATCCTGCGTTCCAACAAATATTGCTCATCCAGAACAAAGTAAAATCTAATGTAAAAATGGATAGGCAATATTTCTTCAGCCTTTGGTTCACAGAAATGTGTTTATTGACTAACAATATTTCCTCCATATTGTTGTCGACATGTTCACGTCTTTTTCCTGATTGTCGTATAGGTCTTAGTAGTAACGTAAATACCATCAACTGTAAGTTCAGTCCTGACAAGATGAATAATGATCCACGCCAACCATAATATTGAATAAAGTAGTTAATGATTACAGGAAGAGTCGCAGTACCCAATCCAGATCCAGCTGTTGCTATCCCCGTTGCTAAGCTCTGATTTTCAGGGAAATACAACCCACTAAGTACGTATGATGGAATATACATAAAACTATAGCCCAGGCCTACAAAAGAAGAACATATACAGAACGGTTTTGTTCGTTTATTTATTTCAAAGTTATTTACAGAATGGCGAATTTGTATGGTCGGTTCGTTAGCCATTCCAGACAATGTAGTCCGGAGAGACCACAAATAGATCGTCACTTTCACATCACAGTTTGGTTGAATATGATTCTTTTTTAAAATGATTTAATCTGCCATACCCGGTGAGTTAATAGAGAAAGGGATATGTATTGGCACCCAAGTTGCAATTGATTAACGTAGTATCAGTACATTACTACAACTGAAATAATGTTGAAAACGGGAATTGTCAGATCCATGACCACCTAACTAACAAGGCTTGCCAGTTTTTTTATCAAATAAGGCATAGTTCCTTTCAAAAGGAAGTGAATTTCAGAATATACACAACATAAACTCAGTTGTCAATCATTTGGATTTAGAACTGGTAAAGATAACAAGTAATAATAGCAAATCCTGCGCATTTATTTATTCGATTGCAAGTAAATCGTGATTTTATCAGTATCAAACGTACCACAAATAATTCCATAGAATACATACATGTATTCTAGATTTGGTGCAAAAGGCATAGCAATAAGTCCAATATTTGCGAGAATAGCCCCAAGAAATGCTACCTGACGATGACTGTATCTCCGCATCAGGAGACTTGCAAATGGACCTGTTAGAATTGAGAAACGATCAGGAATTCACAATGACATATAATGTGAAAAGTAATTACGTAAAAAAACATTTGTTCAGTGCGCTACCTAACCACTCATTTCTTGCACCTGTCCGAGTGTACGCGAACATTATAGTAAAATCACGCTTAACTTTGGCTGAGAGAAGTTCAATGACTATTATGGACATTAATGCTTTTTGTATAGCATGTTCTCAATAAATGCGGTAGCATTTGAAGTGTCATCTATAATATTCTAGATGGAGTTACTCAATTGGAATACTAGTAAGCCGTAAATATGGGTTACTTGATGTTTACTGGTCAATGTGATAGTTTTCAGCAATATTCTGCTTTGGCATATCCCCCTGTAACTGTTAGCCTGTAACTGTAGTAATCAGGGGTTGAGAGTGGATTTGACGTTAATAGTACAATGTTCACATAATACGAACAAAATGAAAATTCAATTATAGAAATAACTCCAATACTATTATCCTTATAGCAAAATACAGATACAAGCTCAAATAAACAACCGTATAATGTTTACCTGCCCCTAACACCATAGCAAGATTTAACGAGCCAACTAGAGCTACAGCTGCAGCCCCAGACCCGAACGTTCTAAGGAACTCTATGTTGTACACTCCAAATGACTGAGATGTGCCAAGAGTCATCACCTATGATGGAAATTCTTGTTCATTAGGCGTGTTTTAAGATACTAGCATATAATGTGCGATGTTCATAATCTTGTAATCGTGCGTGTTTTCAGTAAAATTAGAATTGATATTGATGCAGACTCTTAGACCATCTAGAGAAATACTTTTAGTTACTTCGATTGTAAAAGCTTTCAGGATTTCTGTCTGATCGTTATTCTCCTATCACTTCTGATATTAATGTAATCAGTGATTTAATCACAATATCATTTAATATGTCTACATGCCTGTATTACCATGTTTATGGTTACTGTAAAAGGTTTAAATGACAAAGTGTGCCAATCGGAAAGAAATGGTGGCTTTGAAATAACACAACTGGAAAACACTGTCTTGAAAATCCTTCTGGTACATTTGTACAAAATTACTGAAAACCGTTTAATGACAAATGCATTCGATAAACAATAACCCGTATAAGCGGATGTCAAGAACAGATAATGCCATATTTAAACTACGCTACATGAAAAAATAATTCATTTTTAATATGGCCATGCATGTAAATGTAAAAGTGCATGTAAATGTATTATCATCATTCTAATAAAAACTTGTTTTTATTAAAACTATTTCCATGTTACTGGACCGTAAACATATTTATGTTTTGAATACATATCATACATGCACATGCGTAATTATGTTGTTATATTACTGTCTAATTTCGCTCATTGAATATTTTCTGCATTATTTTCCCATTAAAAAGAGGGGGGAAACGTTCGAAATATTGTGCGTGTGCTCGAGTATTGATGTTAAGCTTTATTTATAAACCTTATAAAAGATACGAGTATATAAAATGGAATTGCCATTGTTGCGAAGTTATTGACAACAAATTATAAGACTTTCTGATATTATCTTTGTTACAAGTATTCAGTTGGAACCAGCCCGATCATCGTTTGTCATGACTGACTGTTTCGGGTTTGTGGTGGTGAGAAAACAACAGTTGTGTATGAACATAATGATTCAAACAAAAATCGAGCAGACGACTCTTGTTGGTTTATTGAGATAAAGATATGTATTGGATAAACGGAAACATCATGAGTTACCTGAATAAAGAATGCCGACATTACAACTACAGAACCCCAATTTCCAACATTAACATTACAGGTAGTCATCGTATCTTGTTGCTGAAATATAAACGAATTGTTACATAAATATCAATATTTACCGAACTGTGATATAAATTACGGTGTAAAAGATATAAACAGTTTCACGTGATGACGTAATAATGATTACTCAAATATCATTTCCATTCGTAAACTACGTTCTCATTAATGCATCAATAGCGAACAAAATGAATAAATTAAATCATACACGTAAATAATCCCCGTTTAAACATGAGTAAAATTATTAAATAAAAACGAACATAAAACATATACCTGATCCATCTAAAATTTTATATCGTTAACGTGATGTTTTAACATAAACAAAAACAAACTTAAGTACAAGTAATCCGATGTGCGACATTAAAGACAGCCGATAAAGGTTCAAGGAAAGATAATGTAAGACAGCAGTTGAGTTTAAATGCCATCCTAAACGTATCTGAAGTAAGAACGAAGAGAACGATACTTCGAAGCAATAATAACAAAGCAATCTTCTATACATGTACATAAGATACAAACATTCGGACCGCAAGGCATTTTCATATAAAGAATTGATTTCCAAATGTATTTCATTATATTATGTATTGTTGAGTGTATTTATAGTGATATGATGTAATGTGACAATTACACAGCAGTGATTTTAAGGTTTATTTTAATTCAGGTGAGATGTAATAAGGTGGTCCAGTCAAGTGCTTTACCATTTATCTCAACTCAGATAATGCCAAATTTTCATTGGTTCATTTCGATGGGTCCTCTACCATTTTGTTTTGTAGGAAGTTACAGAATTTGAAAAACCTCGTAAGTTCCTAGCCCAGGTCATAGTCGAAGGTGGCTAAAATACGGCACGGTGGCTGTATGGTTACCGCACCACCTCCGTACAGCTGATTTGTCCCCGTCTGTTCAAGAAATGGCACGATATCAATTATCGTGAGGCGTCCGAGACAAGTGTGAATTAGGCATGTGTGTGATATAATGGGGTTTATTTTAGTAAAGACGATGTGCTACTAAGTTTCGGATCAACTTAAGTTCAACTACATAGAATAGCGAGCGAACAGAGAGCGAAAGCATGTTATTCAGGCATTATTCATTCCGTGTCTTGGTTTTGAAACTTTTTGCTTACGACCTAGAGTTGTGCAATAATCAGGAGGAAGTCAATTTTGAACTTTTATTTTGTATTAGTTGCGGTGTGTAATTTAGCAATTTGTTGTTGTTGTTGATCGAAATTTGAAACACTTGCTTGATTTGTTTATGCATGTACTCAATTTCGCTTTGACGAAGATATAATATTTGCTGGGAATTGAGACTTGCACAATTTTACAAAATGAAACCTTCGTTTTTTAGATATCTTTAGTTTTGTTGTTTCAGCATTTTCGATGTGCGTGTTTTATACGGTGCGCGCTGAACACTGAAGTGTTCAAGGTAAACAACATTGATTTTTTGTTTTAAAATCAAGATTTTGAAATAACGTTTTGAACAGATAACATTGCATTAAATTAATTCTTTTTTTTATTTGTATATTGTCTAATCTTGTTTGAGATCTCCGTTTATACATAATGTAAAGTATAAACATTAATGAAGTCATATATAAAAATAAGAAGAAAACACAAACAAATTAGCACACATTACCAGGCAAACAAAATATTCTCGTACTACCTGCACAGTCTCATAGAAAGATCCCTTTTCAAGGTGAAATTCCTCTTTGCATTGTTATGGTGCAGAAACTTTTATTAATCAAATTTAACACGCAAATAAGTCTATAAGAGTGCATTTGTGAAATATGCTTTATAGTATAAAAAATGACAGTATACACGTACACAAGAAAATTACCAGAAAATATATCCGAGGCAACAATGTCGAAGTGAAATATGACCCTGATACAACAAATAGGGCATTTTCATAAACGATACCATAGATTCTTTGAAAGGTAAGTAGAACCATGACCGCCCATGACTGTGCATTTGAATATTTTTTGAATTAATAAAAATGAACTTCAGACAAACTTCGTACATTTTAAATCGCTCATCAAACTGAATATATGTCATTTGTAACATGGAGAACATAAATTATTCGATAGCCATCAACAACTAGGTATAGTCGATATTTTTCTCAGCGCGTACTGTTGAAATTTGGTGAGGTGTAAACTAACCTGGTTTCCGTAAGCGGTAAACAGGTGGGTGCTTTTCGTTAGAATGTATGTAAACAAAAGACCTTTTCTGTCGTTTTCTGTTTCTCAATACCAGTTTATTATTTAGACGTTATGTAACAAAAAATTGACATTTTGTACTTTTCCAATATAAGTAAAACATATGCTGTCTTCTGTGCTCTTCTCTTACTAACTAAGACAAAATCTTAAATCTTTCATGAAATGCCTTAATAAATATTGCACATGTCTGCTGCGAATTACACGGTATGGTAAGATATAGGGTAGTAAAACAACGCTTCACTGGTAAAAATGGATGTGCTGCCTATCTTGTAAGTATTAGATAAATATGTTAATGTATCACATATTTTAAACGTACCATATTTTCATTTTGATGTTCAATTTGTAATGATGTATTTATTCATATGCATACAGTCGGCGATATAATTTTTGTCTTCAAAGTAGAACTATTGTCTAGTCTTTACTGCCAAACAAGATAAGTCAGGTACCTTGACACAGAGTATTACCATATCAGTCCTAAACAAAACATCACATCTCCCCCAAACTACTACCTTCCTCCGGCTTAAAACCTACCCATCACATAGGATCATACAAACATACAATACAAAACTCACTAAATACATATAAAATATGAGTTGTTCAGTAGTGACAAACTTTAAACAAGATCTCCACAGAGCAGCGCCAGTGCTAGGCTGTTTTACGTCATTCTATTTAATAAGCAATTTTGACCAAAATCCTGCATTAAACAGGGGCAAAACTTCAAAAATATAGCTTTCAGAATTATGCCACTTGTTTTCCAGCAGAACCTTGTCAAGATAATTCAAAGTGTCATGTTCATATCTTTAAAAGTGTTAGAGTAATGGACTACATTAAAGTGTTAGAGTAATGGACTACATTAAAGTGTTAGAGTAATGGACTACATTAAAGTGTTAGAGTAATGGACTACATTAAAGTGTTAGAGTAATGGACTACATTAAGGTATCGTGAGTGGCTATATGGTGATATCAAGTTTTACTAATTTATAGTTTTAAAAAGTCAACCATAATTGTATACATTAATAAACCCACTATACAGAGTCTATTGCAAGTGATTTGAAACAAATATTTTACTTGGTCTGTCTTCTATAAACCAATATCGCACGTAATTTTCATATTTTTGAATAAAGATCACTACTCTGTATATAAGGATATATTACAACAATTAGACTTAAAATAACAATCATGGTATCATGCAGGGAACCGTGTCACAGATTTTTGATAACGCCCTCCATTCAATAGATATTTGACTTTAAAGAAATTCCGTAGCCTGAACCCCGCTGACAATTACGTAATACGTCATAGATAAAAAACGAAAATACATATCAAAATTTTGTGACACAGTTCCCTAGATAAGCATTTCCGCTACAAAATACCGAAAACCGCTTTGAAATCCATCTTCAAATAAGGCGGCAATCTTTGTTCAAAAATAGCACCCACTGCGTTTTTTTCTAAGCGAGAAATTAACAATAAAAGTGTCAGATCATTATCACCTTGTGTAATCAACAATTATTCTATAAATTAATACAGCCTACTAAAATTTGATAACCAATCAAATTCGTGCATCGTTAGCGGATCAATTAGTGAAACCGCCCACCATTTTAGATGACTCTAAAGAGCTTAATTACGAATTATTTGTCAAAATAGTATCATATCGTACCGATGCAATACACAGTACATCAGATTTCTCGTCCACCGAATGGCTCTCAACGGGGAAAACGGCTGATTGGGAAATCGAGTTGTAGATGGCTGGGGAAACCGCTGTATAAATTAAATGAAAGGTAGCCATGCATTTAGTGTAAAAATAAGAACTTAAGATGTAATTGATTTGTAGAAAAGTGTCTATGTTTTATGTCTGTTAATGTAATCATTTAAAAACATACTGATATATAAAGGTAATTGGATATATAACAGAATAGTATAAGATTCTCGAAAAACATGCACGTCCGATGTCCATAAGACGTTACTGTTTTTCATCCTATTGTTTGTTTGATAGCTTTCAATATTTTACCAAAATGTACAGAGTTGCTTAATAAAAGTGCACGCTGAAATAACTTTATTTTATTGATTATATCAATGAATAGCGAAAATAATAATTTTCGTTGACCCAGTCTCCCTGTATTAATTTACTGGCAATTCAAATATATTGTAGTTTTATAACTTTAATTGTGTTTGAAACCTGACTCTGGAATATATAAATTTAATTAAACTCGTAAAAATGGTACACCATAACATTAACAGG
Source organism: Lutraria rhynchaena (assembly GCA_008271625.1). Classification (NCBI taxonomy): domain Eukaryota; kingdom Metazoa; phylum Mollusca; class Bivalvia; order Venerida; family Mactridae; genus Lutraria; species Lutraria rhynchaena. Next base: position 586,144 of record VIBL01000197.1, read on the forward strand.
GTAACTATCTTTGACAGCTCGTTTTCTTATCGTGCGCGTTTTATTGCAAGGTGCATGAAGTGTCTGCAAACCATATTGCTGTTTATTATATCTCCCGCTAAAACATAAAGAAATGTGTGATGCGACATATATAAGGTCTAAATTGACCCATATTGATAGTATAATTAACAAGGCGTTAGAGTATGATATCGATATCACACTTCAATAAGACCACCGTTCCGGATCAGTTATTTCATCATATATTTTATAATTAGATAACATTAGATGTTAGTAGCCCAATCGACCAAGGTGTTAATGAATTCACACCTTTCTTGCACATCAAATGATTGTTGCAGTTATATATTTATTACGTAATTTTCCACCATAAAGTTTCCATTTTCACAATATGTCACGTCATTATGGTCAAGTTTTTTACGGGATATAGATTTATGCAGTTCGGTATCTTTAGCATTCGTAAACCAACTTCCGCGAGAAAGAGATTTCTAACTACATTTTTCAATTTTTGAGAACACTCTAACACCTTGCTTAGCCTTACTTTTCTTATTTCCCATTTTAATCCGCTTGATGTTGATAATCTGTCGAATTTCAAATACTTATGTAAACATACGACAAGCGATACCAAATTTAATATCAATTGATACAAAATTGCCCTTAAGTAGCCCCTAACAACGCCGCCTCCTAGATCGTTCTCGCTGATAAAGTGGAGTCGATATGGGGGTGCAGTTTTTATCGCGATAAAACACTATTTTTGCATATTCGGATCGATTTTTTTGTTGCATGGTATGATAGTATGATATTTAATTATTGTTAATAACTTAAAATGTCATTTTCGCTTATTTTTACGTTTGTAGCCACTTACGCTACCTTAAAGTGTTAGAGTAATGGACTACATTAAAGGTTTTGTACGAAAATGGCAACGACGACGCCGCAGCGATCATAATAGGTCGACTTTTTCTTCGAAACAGACGAACTCAAAAATGATATTTTCTAGGAATTATTGTCGACTTCCGCAGGTGTCGGATGTCCAAGTCAATGCCTTGGTAACGCATGTCTTAGGAAAGCATTCAAGGACGCAACTGTAGTACAATCATTTCTTTGTTACTATCATTGTTAATTTGTTGGTACTGAAATATATGTAATCAGGAAAGGTAGAGACAAAAATCTGTTTTGTGAAATATTTGACCCCATCTTGTTTTTTTTAATGAATTTATTTTTAAGTTCAGTTATACATCCCGTTAACCAGATATACCTAACTTAAAACATAATGTTTGATATTATTTAAGTTTGAATTTGAAAATATGTTGATAATAATATGATCAGGTAAGATATGACTTTAGAAGAAAGGAAAAAATAATCACAAATGGTTTGAAGAAATGAATCGTAATTTAAAAGATGTGATAATTGCACTGGTTAAGTTTAAGCTTACAATTTTCATGATACCCTTCAAGACATGACTCAGTGATAACTAAATGAATTATGAAGTCTACTTTTTGCAAATTCGATATGTCGTATTTGTGTGAGAACCTGCATGACATATCGGCATTTAGTCTAAGAACCAAACAAGCGAACAAAATTCATCTACCATTTCATGCCCAACAAACATCTAAGTAACAAAATTTGAAATACATATTTTCACTACCCTTATCTTTCTCGAAATAAAAGTATGTGGTTATGTGTGTGATAATTGTGTTTTGTAATTAGTTTAACAATGATAGTACTCGTATGAAATCATACACTGCAATGGTAATTTCTCGCTGCGTATTAAGCAAACATTTATAATCATTACGCTAGAAAAAATTATGTTCGTGCTGGCAACAAATGAGGTAAAGTCGGTCATCCAAGAGAGGCTTGGATTTCCGACCGACCACGTTACTTGGCGTATAAGTCAATAATCTTGATTATTTGTCTTGTATAATGGACATTTAACGTCTTACATGCTTTCAAGACGCTACTAATGCATGTACATTTGAAAAAATGAATCGTCAGTCGATGTAAAACTCTCACTCACTTTCACTGTTTATATTGTTTAACAATCTACAAATACGTTCAATTACATAACGTAGATGTGCCATTAACATTTTCGTAGGATTTACCACGTCTCTCCTGACATTATGAGAAATGACTTGTTTGAAAATCCAGACATAGCTCTCACTAAAAGGACAAATGCAATTTCAATCTTGATATTTGTGGGTATCTACTTCTTTCGCGTAACTAGGGAATGAATTTACAAAATATCATTCTTCGTGGACAATCAAAGTTTACTCTAAAAAAGCAAAAATCATATCGTACCAAACAGAATCCAGAAAATAAAAGAACAGAAACTCGTTATATTCTCGCGCAAAATTTTCGTCGTGCCATTATGATGGATATAACTACACCACCAGCGATCATAAACGCTCCAGATAAATAAATGACAGTGACCATATCTTCAGCAGCATCAATGAGTAATCCTACAAAATACAGAAAAAACATTTTAACGCGTACATGCATACCAATGATAAACTGGTTTACAAGTGAATAAATGACAAATCGTTGTAAAATAAATATTCAGAGAGCTACAAGCTTAAAGCGAAGTATTAATTTGAATTCTACAGTTTCCTATATTTTCAATATTGTCAAGAACTACTGCGGAAGATGTTAAAACGAGCTGCAGGGGGAGATAGCTAGCCTAGTATTATGTTGTTTTGATGGTACGTAAGAAAGAAAAATAAGAAAACACGCACCAGCCATTGGTGGTCCACCTAATAAGCCAATTCCATTAGACAACATGAGATATCCCATTCCATCACCCAGAGCTTCAAGTCCAAGTAAATCTGATGTAACTACCACTAATAAACTAAGAATTACCCCAAATGATATTCCATACAGTGTACAAATGATGATAAAACCATGTAATGTATGTGTAATCTTCAGACTGATAATAAAAGTCATTGACCCAGCACTAATATTTGCTAATAAGTATAACATGATTCTGTCCATACATTTCAGGTTACCTAAAATTCCGCCAATTACAGAACCTATGCCTGTTCCGACACCTATCATTGTGTAAGACACTGATGCGTACTCCTTGCTTAAACCTGCATTGAACGCATACTCAGGAAAGAAAATGATAATGATGGCAGTTGCTGCATTCCAACATATGCAACTTATCCAGTATATAGTAAAGTCTAGAGTAAAAATACTACGAAAATATTTTTTTATTTTTTTCTTCAGGGTTAACGGTCCTACGCCAGTTAACGAGTCCATCACATTATTGTCATCAGCCTGTCCGATCTCTTTTGGAACTGGGCTCAGCAATGCAGCTAACACGAGTAAATGTAAATTCAGTCCGGATACAATAAGTAAAGATCCCCGCCAGCCATAATATTGAATAAGACTATGAATGATGACAGGAAATATCGCAGAACCAATTCCAGATCCGCATCCCACTATCCCAGTGGCTAAACTCTGATGTTTTGGAAAATGCAAACCACACAGTACAAATGAGGACACAAACACCAAACAATAACCAATACCTGAAACAATATTTGTGATATCTGTTGTGTATTACCTACATTTTGGTATAATTACACAATGATTGGCAGAGCACACGAAACAAGATAATGCGTTTGTCATATAAGAATGTTACATATTAAAAGCTACTTACTTCTGAACATAGGTCAATAAATAGTGGGATATACTGATTGCATGACATGCCGTAAGTACAGCAAAATAAAAAAAAAACGGATGATTAGACGTATCAACATGAGGACTCTGATAGCCAATATCATTCTGCAACTTGAACATTTGTACATCTATTCTTCGATAAATATCAAATATCCAGCTTAGAAGTCTAGCAGACAAATACTTTGTATAATTGCAAGTGAATAACCAGTCGCACAGCAAGACATCTAAGGAAATTTGGAACTGAAACATAATGAGTAAAATGATAATTTTTTTGTGAAGAAATTTCATGAAGATACTTACCACCAAAAATTCCATAGAATACGTACATAACATCTAGATTAGGTGCAAATGGCATTACAACTAGTCCAATATTTGCAAGAACCGCTCCAAGTAACGTTACTTGACGATGGTTGTATCTTCTCATCAGGAGGCTTGCTAGTGGACCTTAGGTGATTAGGTGATAAAAAAATCATGGATCATTGATAACCCTCGCATTTATTTGTAAGACAATGACTGGAAAAACATCAAAGAAAAGACTTGGTCCGATGAACTAAAGTTCAATCAAATGACAAATGGTATATTAAATGATATATTCTGATAATAGATGTATTTATTTAGCATATGTCCATCAGAGAGGCTCAGATTACGAATATTTTGTTCAAAATGTTGAATTCAAATGATTTTACGCGCAATTTTTGGTTCAACTGTCGACTTTATTTCTAATAAACTTTTACAATAATGATTTAATGCGACATTCAAATCCATTACGGAATTCAGGAATACTATAGACATTCCGTAAGAACATTGATTACTTTAAATTTATCGGTTAATGTGGTAAAAATGGTAAAAAATTATACTTACGTGTGTGTTTTTGTTTATGTCAGCCATGTTTTTGCAGGAGTATGTGCGTTACGATAGCTGGTACTACTGCGTGAATCCGGAGTCATTTCGTTTTGCCTAACCAGTGTGTAAGAGATGGAAGTGCCTTTCCTCTAATACTAAACAGTTCACCCGCTTAGATGAAGCGGTTTAGGTCTACGGACTTCAGATTTTGAGTCAGAGCAGTGTGCGAGTCACAAAATCTCTATAAAGATTTGGTTTAAGAGATAATATATTTTCCAAAGTCTTCCGCCTTCCACCGCTGGTCATATATTTATTCATATAAAAAGTTGGCAGTTACAAGAGGGGAATGCGATTGGTTCTGATCCAGAATCCAGGGAAATTAGGTTAACTAACGGCCGGTATTTTTAATACAACACAGTTGATTGCATACAAAAGTGACTTGAGTTCTACTGATATATTTACCTGCTCCCAAGAAAAAACCAAGATTCAACGATCCAACTAAACCAACAGCCGCTGCACCGGACTTAAACGCCGCCAGAAGCTCAATTGTGTACACCCCAAATGACCGAGAAGTTCCAAATGTCAACATCTAAAATTGGAGATAAAGAGAAATCGTCAACAACATTGTTCATTCCGATTCCTGTGTTCATATAATCTATAAAACCAATGACATATATTCAGGCTACAGTTCGCTTTGGATGAGTATTTTAGTGTACTGGTTTTCGTATATGTTTTTTCTAGGAACTCTTTTCTCCTCTATGTTGTCATATTAAATTATTAAAACAACAAATTATATTGCGGCTTTCAAAGAAATCAATGATTTATTACCTGTACGAAAAATGTAGACATCACAACAACACATCCTTTGAATCCACCTTCCGCAAAACAGGACTTCAGCATTTTATCTATTAGAATGAATAGCGTTAATTCAATGCATTTCATACATGATTGCAGATATTCGTGTATATTCAACCGAAAGAGTGTTGCATACAATGGTATGTATGAAGTAATGAAACTTTGACAAGCACTACCCACAAAAATCAGACTTTTGCAAGAGCTCGGGTATCGCCATAATTTTTCAAATGTAAGATATTTAGAAGAGTGCCAGAATGAAAAAGAAAGAAACGGAGCATTCGCCAAACCGACGACGCAAAAGTATAACTTACGGCATCGATCGAGATCAAACTTTTGTCGGCATAATGAAGAATATGTATATGGGCTAATGACTTTTTTTACACATAGTATTTTAATTGGAATATGATTACAGAACAGATTTATTCAAAATATTTATTTTGTAATTCAGTCTATCGACACTTATTTGTTACCGTTCCACCAGAATGTGAACAGCTTAAATAGTGTTCTAGGCTATGTTTCCTTACATATTACACAGGACAGTCCTGTTCAAAGAAGAAACTGAACACACACACACACACACGCACACGCACACGCATACACACACACACACACACACAAAGACATTTATTAATAAAGGGATGCGATCATTGAACAGGGTATTTACTCAAAAGTACAAATGATGTCGCCTGACCAAATACTCTTAATAAAGTGATTAATTGAGTAACATGATGGAGAAGAATAAGCATTAATTCAAGATTAATGTAATAGCACACGAGAAGATCCAAGGAGAGAGGGAGCATTTTAGTGATCAATGCAGTAGATGTCACACGGAGTGATCAAAAACTATCCCGGTTTTTGAAAAATAATACAAATCAAGTACATTTGTATCAGCAGAGTCGATTGTGTGTATGCATATATATATACAAAAGACAGATTTATAAGCTGTTAGCCTACGATATTTAGCTCAATAAGGATTACAAATAATAGGCTTCCTTGAACAAAAACACGTAAGAGGATAAACATCCACCTTCCTAAAACAGAGCGTTAGGTCTACGGACATCTGGTCGGTAAGTTCGGGACCCCTTGCGCGGCAGTCATGGCTATAGCCCTTAGATAGTCTATTGTTTCATTTACCGTCCAAGACTCTATCGTATCATTCTTGACAATATCTAAATAATAATTGTTAACGTTGGTTGTAACGGGATCATCTTTTATTTCGACTTTTTTGCCTCGGATTTGCTTTCTGGTATCTGGGTTCAACAAACAAGGTATCACAGAGTAAAGTCATACCTAGGCTATGTTTACATTTTGCTTGAAACCGACGAAAAGTAAAGAAGAAAAGTGAAGAAGAAAAATCAAGCTCTTAATTATTGATATACAGCAGTAAGACTTCATCATCTAAAATGATTGAGCAACCTCAAGTAACGATACACATAAAGGATTGATTCGGGCGAATACACTTAGCATTGAATTTAAACTATGTTTTAAATAAAGTATCAACATTAAGGAAACAAAATGTAATTATATTTATTTACCTGTATACTTTCTAATTATCTCACAACAAAACACTTTATAGGAATAGCTGCATTGTGAATGCGTGATGTATCACTGAATTATGTCATTACATTGTACCTCATGCATAAAATTCATAGCTTGTGACCAACCTGATAACTCGATTAAACGTTATTCAGGCCTTTCAATATTTAATATTTGTTTTAATACATAGGTAGAATCTATCCGCTACTATAAATTACATTACGGAAACAAAATCAGGGAATGTAATTTATAAAGTAATTATTGAGCAAGTAATTGATTTTATGATAATTGTATTCAATCTGTATTCAATCATTTCTTTCAATATAGCCAATAACTTAGTCTGTACGCTATGTAATTAATCTACATGTGTTAATGTTTAAGCCAGAATAGAAATGTCTTGTTATCGGTTACCCGACCGACCCTTCTTTTTGGGTTTCTAACAGCAAAATTACGAAAATACGAACATTTTGGAGACCTTCAAAGTACGAAAGATAAGAAGTGAAAGTAGAAAAGATTTTGGACCTGCTTCTATCCTAATTTTGGGGCCACGCAACCGCGAACATTACTTTTTAAGCATTAACGCGAAACATTCAGTTTTAACCAAAAAGACGTATGTGCTTCGAAATATCACTGTTGGAAAGCATCTTGGTGCTTGAAACTTAGTTTCGTTGCATTCATACAAAACTGATGAAATTATGTTAACGACAAATGCATTGGACGAAGATTTACACGATTGGGTAGATTAGATTAGATTAGATTAGATTAGGTTTATTTTGCACATGTATATGCTTATACCAGTTTGAATGTGACTCGAGCATAAATTTGTCACATGAAACAAATAAACAAACAAAGTCTGTCGTACCGTAGTTTACCGTAACTGACTGTTTTTGGTTTGTTGTGGTGAGAAAACGTAACAAGAATGACAACTGAGTAACAGTTGAGTATAAACGTCTTCCAGAAACTTTCTAAATCGAGGTCGAATGTGCCGATACTTCGAAGATTTTAAATCAGTGCTATTTAACGTCAACACATGCACTCGAACCGTTATAACCGTCACGCTTAGGGCCTTTTTAAAGAATAGTAATCGACAAAATGATTTATTATTAAAATGCATGACGTATTTATTTTTCCATTGATGATGAATGATGTCTGGTAAGATCCAGTGTTTTACAATTTACCTTCGCTCAGGTGGTGCGTGATGTGTTGTTGGATAAAATGTTTTACTATTTGTCTCAGCTAAGGTGATGAGTTGTATGTGGTTAGATCTCGTGTTTAACTAGTTTTTGTTGTACCATTTATTTTCGTTGAGCTCAGTTGCACGACGTAAATTCGTGGATTTTGATTTAAAAAAAAAACATTTTGCTTTTTCGTTCTCTGTCATTTTCTTCGTGAAATATCATCGCTAGTATCATCAACATGTGACAGATATCCGCTGATAACCTTCAATACACATGTCAAATTTGTCATTTGCAAATTGATGATGATGCAGAGATGGAGCATGTTCACACCTTTCTAAGGTACGTCGAGTCTGTTATTTCAAAACATTACTTCAGAATGGTCCTTGTAATTCTGTCTGTTCGATATGATATGTAAATGCATACATGTATTTATTATCTTAGAACATAAACTGATTTTGGTAAACATACAACGAAAATTAGTGAAACCACAGTATTTAAACTCGGATGACGCGTAATGTGTGATTTGATCCAATATTTTACTATTCGTCTAACTCGGGTGGTTAGTGATGTGGGGTTGAATAGAGTGTTTAATGATTTATATTAGCTCAGGTTGGTAAATGATATGTGGTTAGATCCAGAGTTTACTATTTATTCTATCTCGGGTGATGTGCGATGCTGGAATTAATCACAGATCAACTGAAATTTTGATATTCTAAATTGCAAACTACCTGAGTGAACGCATTTTAATTCTGTATTTTGCAATAGAAACTATCTGTTAACAACCTGAAGTTGTACAATGAATAGAAGTGACTTCTCAAACCCAATAAGTGGGTCTCATGTTCAACTGTACTTTGTCGTTGTTTGGCTATACTGTACAAGCAATTTACGTATACCGCTTACAGTTCAGACGTTGACGTCTCACAGGAAGGTCACTTTTCGGGTTGAAATTCTATGGGTATGTATTTTTGAATTTTAATAAGCCGTAAAAAGTTGCTATCCGCTATTTGTATTTGCTAATACAACGATCACTTTGTAACTATGCGTTTAGAATCACCAATTTTCTCTTGATGTAGTAAGAAATGCCCTGTATGTAGTAACGAACCTTGTTTTCACGAACTGGAAAATGCAATTTCAATCTCGATATTTGACAGTGTCTACTATGGCGCTTCAATAACATACATAGAGAATTAGTTCATTAAATATAGTTCTTTTGGACATTAAATGATTTAGACATCACCTCATACAACATTATTCATTAATTTTATTTCAGATCAAAAGTCAATCATACAAACAGCATACACAAACGGGTATTAAAATATAATTTTCAAGTGGCGGGAAGAACTGATGCTCGTCCGATTCTCGCGCAGAATTTTCTTCTTGCGATTATGATACAAATAATCACACCACCAATTATCATAACCGCACCTGATAGATAAATGGCCGTGTCCAGATCTTTGTATGTATCAATGAGTAAACCTACAAAATACAGACAAACTCTTCAGCGCGTACATGCACACTAAAAATACATTGATTTATATCTTAACAAATGATCAATTATTTTGAATTAAGCAATCAAGAATTTAAAAGCTAAATATAAAGTCTTACTTTTAATTCTACAGTTTTCAATATTTTATATATTGTCAAGAACTACAATCACATATATTATAACGGGACTCTGAGTAAATAACTTATCTTCCTTAATGTCATTCTGTTTGTACGAAATAAGGAAAATGAGAAAGTACGCACCAGCAATAGGTGGTCCACCTAATACCCCAATTCCATTAGACAACATAAGATATCCCATTCCATCACCCAGAGCTTCAAGTCCAAGTAAATCTGATGTAACTACCACTAATAAACTAAGAATTACCCCAAATGATATTCCATACAGTGTACAAACAATGATAAAACCATGCAATGTGTGCGTTACTTCCAGAGGTATAAGAAACGTTATTAAGCCAGTAACAATATTTGCCAGTAAATATAACATGATTCTGTTGATACATCTCAGATTACCTAAAATTCCGCCAATTACAGAACCTATGCCAGTGCCAACACCTATCATTGTGTAAGACACTGAAGCATACTCCTTGCTTAAACCTGCATTAAACGCATACTCAGGAAAGAAAATGAAGATAATGGCAGATGCTGCATTCCAACATATGCAACTTGTCCAGTATATAGTAAAGTCTGGAGTAAAAACACTAAGAAAATATTTTTTCATTTTTTTCTTCAGGGTTAACGGTCCTACGCCAGTTAACGAGTCTATCACATTATTGTCACCTGATTGTACGGTCTCCTTTGGAACTGGGCTCAACAATGCAGCTAACACGAGTAAATGTAAATTCAGTCCGGATATAATAAGTAAAGATCCCCGCCAGCCATAATATTGAATAAGACTATGCATGATGACAGGAAATATCGCAGAACCAATTCCAGATCCGCCTACTGCTATTCCTGTGGCTAAACTCTGGTGTTTTGGAAAATACAAACCACACAGTACAAATGAGGACACAAACATCAAACAATAACCAATACCTGAAACAATATTTGTATAGTTATAACCATACGCTAGCGGTAACATACATATTTATACATATATAATTATTATTGCCTGCGAAACAACTCAATAAATTTGTCATATTTGAGTTGATATACAACTAATACATACTGATTCCGTCTGAAAATAGGTAAATAAAAAAAAGTTGTTTTATAAAGTTAAACAGAAATTATGGGAAATAAATACAATAATATTTAAATATATGCTCAAAAATATCCTATAAATGTCCTATAACGTTTGTCTGCAACAGATACCATATGTAAATATGAGCATCTATTTTTTAATAAAAATCTAGTGTTAAGTTTAGTATTCTGAGAATGAAGTGATACATACATTATCCACATGTAAGCTAATTTTTTACTTGAATAGCCAATTTGTTTAGCAAGACATCAAAGGGTATTTAATACTAAATGAATCCTTTCCCATATATTTCCGACCAGTTTGGAGTAAGTTGATAACGTTTTTCAGCGATGCAATTTTTATATAAGTTGTCGTATAAAAGTCTTACCACCAAGGATTCCATAGAATACATACATAAATTCTAAATTAGGTGCAAATGGCATAACAACTAATCCTATATTTGCCATAACTGCTCCTAGTAACGTTACTTGACGATGGTTGTATCTTCTCATCAGGAGACTTGCCAGTGGACCTGCGATTAGGTGAAATGTATTTTTATTTGTAATATGACAACAAAAATTGACAATGTGCTCATATGCGGACAGATGAACTGATCTACGGTAATATTACCTTTATTTGGGTATCATCATAAGTAATTTCAATTTCTAATTGGTGTGTACAAATTGTTAGGTACCTGCAAGAAAGCAGAACCGTTATGGTTTCAACTCGGTTTGCATTCGAATTTAAAGATCACGGACCACTGAAATGTTGTATGAAAACTAAAACAAAAGCACGCGTATACTTTGCATCATTTAGTTCATTACAGGCAATATAACAATAACGATTCGTCATACGCTGACATATTAACTTCTTGGCGATCAGCGGATTACCTCTAGGATTGGGATTGGATTCGGCGTGATTCTAAACCAAATTGTATGCCCGCTTAGCTCTATATAAAGAGCTATATGTCAACGACAGGTGTTTGCTTTCGAATCATTGGCATTTCACATGCTCTCTGTGATGATTTGGTCTAGGACTTTACGTATATTAAATAGTCGTTCGTCATTCATTGTAGATCATTTATTGGGAGAAGTGGACAGTTACGTGCGGAGAACGACACTAGTCCTGGTATAGAATCCAGGAAAAAAGTTTGGTTAACTGGTTAACGATATTTTATTATAAACAGTTGACTGCCTATGAATATGGCAACACAAGACTATACTGTCAGGAAGTATTCATGTTTAAATGAGATATTTACCTGCTCCTAAGAAAAAACCAAGATTCAACGATCCAACTAAAGCAACAGCCGCTGCACCGGACTTAAATACCGTCAGAAGCTCAATTGTGTACACCCCAAATGATTGTGAAGTTCCAAATGCCAACACCTCGAATGAAAATGTAAAAAAATCGTATTTGTCAAAAGTGCTAATACGATTTCTACGTTCGCTTAATGTGGCGTAAGAGGCTATTTAGTGATATCAAGTTTCATCAATTTATAGTAGTTTTAAAACGTTAACCATAATTGTACACATTAATAAACTCCGAGTCCATTGCAAGTGATTTGAATTAAATATTATTCTTGGTCGGTCTTCTATAAGCCAATTATTAACGATTATTCGATTAATTAATGTAACCCATTCAATTTTGATAGCCAATCAAAGTCGTCAGTCGTTTACGGTTCAATTATTGAAACCACTCCCATTTTTGATGTCTAATAAGACTTTTAATTACGAATTATTGTCAAAATAGTATCATATCGTACCAACGCGATACACAACGCTAAGAAGCTCTCTTCGGGGAAAATTGCCGATTGGGAAATCGAGTTTAAAAACTCTTCTATTAATATTTAAATAAGTAATAGCGATATATTTCTTACAAAATACGACTTTAAATTGTGATTTATTAGTGAGAAGTATGTTTGCTTCGTTAATGTAGTAATTTAAAAACAAACTTATACATGCACAAAAAGTTTGAAGAATTTACGTAATGGAAAAACGTAATTGACATTGATTATGTCAATGAAATATCGAAACAATGATATTCGTTTACTAAATCTAATAGTACTAACATTATCAATTTATGCTCTTAATTCAATGCTAGCGACACTAAGTAATGTATCGATTGATACTAATTTGTACATTACGGAGCCCCCTAAGCGCCGTCCCCTAGATGATTCTCGCTGATAAAGAGAGGTCAATAAAGGGGTACAGTGTTTATCGCAATAAAACGCCTTTTTGTGCGTTCTGTTACATTTTTGTTGCATTATATGAAAGTACAATATCTTATCTTTGTACATACCTTAAAATAGTTTTCAGTTTTTATTTCGTATTAGGCCAGCCACGCCACATTAATGTAATAATACATTACCCTATATTCAGTCTTATAATCATTCTCTTGAGATTAATATTTTTTGTACTACATGTAATTGAATTTATGGTGTATCTATACTAGAACATTCAAATTACGAACTATATAGCGGGTTTCAATAAATCACTAATAAATATTGATTACCTGAATGAAAAATGTTGACATCACAACAACACAACCTTTGAATCCACCTTCCGCCATACAGGATTTCAGCAACATTTTGTGTCTTCATGCAGCTCTATATGTCCTTTGAAAAGCGTCTGTAAAACAAACTTTCCACATTTAAATAATGACAAGTGTTTCTGATTTTAGCAAAACTCCAAAGATGTAAGTTGGAGATTAAATTATCGGCGAAGAAATATTGCGACAGAAGAAGCATTACATGTAATGATAAACAATACTCACAACTATTAGACTTTTCAGAGCAAGGACAAAGGCAGTTAATTGTCTCATACCTTCTTGTGCTTTGCGGTATTATTTATGTCTTCTTAATTCGTCGATAAGTTGACATTATATTATTTTTACATTGTTGTCTCGGATTCACTTTCTAAATACAAGGCTTCTCAGAAGGCCTTAAATATACATTTAGCTGGATGACTAGCGGTACACACTTGTTCATCTCGTCTTTTTATGATAAGTATACTGCCTCTTCAATTCGTTATTTCCATGTAAAATATGACCAACAAAGTTACATTACCATGACAAAGCATTGAACATCTAAATATGATATGGTACATGTAGATACTTATCATTGTGATATAGGTTTACTTGTAAAGGTTATGGCTCTATTAGAGAGCATTTGTTGATGCTAAAATAATAGAAGAGGCTGTTTAGAAAGGAGTATAATTTGAAAATTTCACATCAGAAGGATTGGTTATACATGTGATGTTCTGTCTCAAACAGGCATAAGTACAAAATAGGTATTCAATGAGTTTGTATTTGGTATGCTTGCTGAGTCACAAAATTACGAAAACTTATTCAATCAAATTAAAATATTATTTATAACCAATAAATTATTTCGGTCCACTACTCGAATATAAAATGTATAAATGAACATGTTTTTCACACATGATATCAGAGAATGAGCATAAGGGACACGCATGGGGCACTGGTGACGCGAGTGATCAGGCTAAATGTGGTAACATGATCTATATTGCTCCGTTTACAAATTGATAATTTAGACAAAAGAAAGTGTCTCAGTTCCATTCAGATGCTGTTTTCTAAACTATCCAGACGCATAGTTAGTATTATTTAGATATTTACCCTTATTTACTTTTTCTGAAGGTTTGTTTAATGCATGTTTTCTTACTCCAACCCGTTTTTCCACCATTTAATTTCATACAATTTGAACACCGTATGTTCCGTTATTTGATTACTGCATTTTCATTATATAAATACATGCATACGTATATTAATTAAACATGAAGATTCGTATATGATTTACAGATAAATGGCAGCATATGTTCCAACATTATCGTTTTCATCTACGGTGAAGCATGTTTTGTAATTTGTAGCGTAATAGACTGGCTTGACGTTGGATCCCCTTCATTAATCTTGCTATAATTATAACACAGTTGACGGCATATAACGAAATCCGCATTATAACCTGGTGTACCATTAACATTAGCTTTAAATATCAACATTTAACGCGAAAATTTATGAACGCACCTATGATCACTGATATGCATATAAATATATCTATGTTTTATTACAGCATTACTTTTGAAATTACATGTATTTCAACATCTATTTAAAACCACGAATTATATATAATCTGGACAGTCTTATAAATTAACAAAGAGGTGATTGACGTGTTATATGATAGAGCACTAAAAGTAACGAAACCGCGTCCCTCTCCGATGCTAGAATTACATAATGGAACGCAAGTCATGGAATTTATAGATTGCTTCTTCTACAACTTACCAGTATTTTCTGAGACAATGATTCCCAGGTATTAAATCCGTTTTAATTATTATCATTGCGCTATGATCCTTTTTTAGTTTCTCCTTTTGTCATAGCTATGTTCTGTGGAGGTGTATATAAGCTTATATAAAGTTGCTTTAGTTACATTATTATTATTTTAAACTTTTCACGCTTTGTTGCCACATCTATTGTCATAATGTCAAATTAACATATTTGCAATTACTGAGCAATAAGCCGTTACAGGTAATCCTTCAAAATGCTCATTAAAGTGATATTTATCTATTTATTGTTAGTTGACCAAGTATAGGATAAACTTGATAGTTTTTTTATTTTAACATCTACTGCGTTTTATCATTATATCCATGTAATAATTGTGAACTTAAAGTCAGTTTTTCTTTACGGACGAAAATCTGCACAATAAAAACAATATCTACTTAATTGTAATTAAATAAATACTTACATCGTTTAAAGGTTGATACGCGTCGATTGATTTATTTGCAAGTACTATACTACTCAACTTTTGCTAAGCACCAAAAGTTTCTCACCATATTATGAAAAGTATGAAAAGGATTCGGTTATTTATTTTGCGCAGTTTGAATCAGCAATGTTTGAGTTTGCCCTAAATGCCACCTAAATGCAAGCTGTTTTATTGGTCACGCTGTTTTCTCGCCACGTGGTCACGGAAAGCATGCACCCCGCATTTTGTCTGTTTAGTGCCCTTACACCGACATTACACATTTATGGTCATTCAAAGATGAGATATTTTACATTGGTCACTTTGACATGGCAAACGTTATAATAGAACGGCGTGAAGCAGAGATGTGGAGGGCTGAAGGAATGGCGGAGCACGGGGTCAGACACGGTGATGTTTGGTGTTGCGATTCGTGTATAACCATACCATCTGCACCAGAGTCTGGGCAAGGTACCTGCAGTATTGTACATCCGTCAGGAGGCATGGTGGAGGCAGACAAAGGATGATGACAGCAGTTCAAGACCGATTCTTGATTATCCAGGTCCATCGAAGACGGTTTGCAACAGCTCTTCTCATCTTCGTAATGACCCTCTTAATGCTCGTGGGGTCATTGTTTGTACTCAGACGTTATGTAGAAGGTCGCACAAGGGAAATCTACGATCAATAATACACTTTTTAAGAATTCCATTGACTCGTCGTCACCGCCAGGCCCGTTTGGAATGGGCAAGGGAGCATTTTATGTGGACCTAACAAAACTGACAGAACGTGCGAGAGTCTGGAGAACACATGGGGAAAGGTTTCAAGCCAGAAATATTGCTGAGCACGACCGTTATTTGTGGGTCTGGTATGGTGTGGGCAGGCATCAGCTAGGACGGACGGACTGACCTCCTTGTGCTAAATAGAGACACATTGTCTCGTCAGCGGTACATCGATGAGATATTAGACACCCAGATTGGCTGTACGCCGGGGCAATGGGCGATCAGCTCGATTACCCGACCTTAATCAAATTGAGCACATGTGGAATAAGCTGCTTAGAACCATCCAGGAGCTTGAAGCCATGTTGGTGCAAGAATGGACAGCCATCCCCGCTAGGACTGTCAGTACCCTCATAGTGAGCAAGAGAAGGCGTTACCAAGCAGTTGTCGTTAGCAATGGGTAACATACGCGCCACTGAGTCTAACCTGTGAACAAACATTTTTTCTTCAATATCAAAGTAAAATCTGGCGTAAAAACCGGGAAAGAAATATTCTTTCTCAGCCTTGTTTGACAGAAAACTGTTAACTATCAACATTTCCTCAGCCCTGTCCTCAACATTTTCACGTCTTTCCCCCGACAGTCCGGCATATTTTTATTTTTATCACTGATCATCACTGCCTGTAACATTATCCTTTTAGTCAATCATAAAACGAAACATGTTGTCGAATTTGAAATACAATAAAAGGTTGATATAAGACCCATTAATTATACTTGCATAAGCCATTTAAAATCGTATCTATAATGTAGTGTGACATGAATTTTCAATGGTTAAGTTTTAGTATGAGACAACATTTAAGAATGTATGTAATCACTGTTGTGCATACAAATGCAATTTTGATTTATAATTGAATTTAATAATTTAATATTTATGTAAGAACATGAAATATATCTGATTGTAGAAACATTTCTTGACCAATCGAAATAGTGACATTAGAAATATCTAAACGGTTCAACACTTAATAACCGTAATATACGGAGAAGTGGGGTCAATCGAGATTCGTGTTGTTTTTATTTCATGAAAATATGTTTTAAATTATAGTCGTATATAAGGCCGCACAATATCTGATTTGAATTCTTCGTCATCATTGCGGCATGTCAAAACCACAAAATGTTTTTTCTGAGTCTGCCTGCACGTAAGATGTATGAAGTACATTAAGTGGCTACATTAAATAAAAAAATAAAGTGTTTATTTACCGGTATATTTCACGATCACTGTAACACAACTAGATCCTTTTAAACAATAATGTAGAATTGATTCATGTAGAAATTTAAACGCACACTGACTGCTTGGTAAAGTAAAAAAAATGATACAATGAATGCAATGATACTGCCAAGATTTGAATTTATGCATAACAGCGTAACACATCATTAGATCTATATATTACCCCACACTTCACCGTGTGATCCGATTATGCGTTATATGTGAGCCTATTTCAGTTCCATCTTTGACTTAACGCCGACCGAATCAAACCGTTGACTTGATGGTACAATGTTCGTCTCCGATGCTATATATTATGGGCAGTACAAAGTCATTAAATGGAACTTAATAATATCATAGCCATTGACCGATCAGTAAAAACAGCGCTGACTGATTGGTCTGGCGAAAGTGACTCGAGGGTTATTTTTCTGAGGAAACACATGACTTCAAAATAAGACACTGTCTCAAACACAATGTCATGAAAATAAGCATTTGAAACCATCCAGATGATACATTATCTTCAAGCATCATCTCTCACTGAGTCATTTAAGAGTAGTTTATGTATTCTTTGTCGTTTCAATGCAAGGCTATACCAATATATATATCACCATAATTATAACCTTGTTAGTTTCTGCGTAGCGTCACACCAAAACTCCTCCCCTGAGAGGGAGATCTGCCTCTTCCAATCTCAATACATATGTTTCACTAAACTTCATCCTGGTTGCATTTTCAAGAAATATCTCATTTGTCAAGCTTATGAGCAAACTATGAAGCTTTGTAACAACCTTCTGTTCATATGTTCATCCATGACAACCATTTAATAAGGTGCTCAACAACACCATTTTTGTAATTAAATAACTATAAATATTTTATCATACCAAAACTTAAATTGGAATTTAAATTGTCTACTTGAAGGGTAAAAGTATTGAAATGCTTTTGTTATATTGTAATAATACCATATTATGAGACATGTACGGGGTACTTAATTCAATAATCGCTAAAAAATTTTATTATTGTATGGTACTTGAAGCATTATGCCTGTGTGATCATTAGAGCTCTGCTTTGCAAAAGGTATTTTCTGCTTCTTTTGTTAATTGCTTGTTTATCTGCCTAAATACTGCGCTAAAACCATTAAAAAGTTACAAATAAGAAATGACATCATCGCTTTACCAAAGGACATAGTCATTAATAATTCGCTATAATATTATGTGTTTACTTTTTATGATACAGTGTGTAAATTGGCAAAAAGGTTTGTGCCTAAGGGTAGCCTATGTTGAAAAATGGAAATTTCGCAAGTACAGAACTTTTTATTTGTGTAAAGCAATTGAAGTAACACAAAATATATGTAGCATGTTAGCAGTTTGAAGGTTTGACGTTGTTTGTAAGTATTAAGAGGACGGAAGTTCAGATGGACGTCCTCTTCCCAAACAGAAATTTCTTCTTGCTATTACAGTGTACATGATAATACCGCCCATTATCGTGAATGCTCCTGATAGGTAGATGGCAGGGTCTAGATCTCCATAAGCATCTATGAGTAAACCTAAAATAGGGATACAGTGAAATATTTCCATTCGCAAGAAGATTAAACCAGGTATATACAAACATTATTATACATGGAAAGACGTTTCCGATTCGAATGACGGATAATGATTTATTTTAATAAATGGCCTATTAGCTGAATAAAACATTTTGGACATCTCATAAGAATACACAGAGAAAATAATAAATTGATATTAGATTTTTTTCATTTCTAATTCAATAAAGACTCAAGAAACGATCCCGGAAGTACCTACCAGCAATTGGTGGTCCACCGAATACGCCAATTCCATTAGACAACATGATATACCCAATACATCACTTAGTGCTTTCATTCCCAGCAGATCTGTTGTAACAACAACCAATAAACCAACAACAATACCATAAATTAATCCATATACAAAACAAGTTATAGCTAAACCGTGTAATGTATGTGCAATCTCCAGAGGAATAATGAAAGTTATTAAGCCAGTACCAATATTTGCCAATGAGTATAACATGATTCTGTTGGTACATTTCAGGTTACCTAAAATTCCACCAATTACACAACCTATGCCTGTGCCAACACCTACCATTGTGTAAGACACTGAAGCATACTCCTTACTTAATCCTGCATTAAACGCATACTCAGGAAAGAAAATGAAAATAATGGCCGAATCTGCGTTCCAACATATGCAACTTATACAGAGTATCAAAAACTACCGAGTAAAAACACTCAGAAAATATTTCTGAACTTTTTTTCTTAGGGTTAACTGTCCTATGCTAGGTAACGATTCTGCTTCTTTATTATCATCTGATTTTACGACCCTGTTATGAACCGGTTTCATTAGCACCGCTAACACAAATAAATGTAAATTTAATCTGGATATAAAAAACAATGATCCCCGCCAACCATAATGTTGAATAATATTATGTATAACGACGGGAAATGTCGCTAGACCAAATCCAGATCCACCTACTGCTATCCCTGTAGCTAAACTCTGATGTTTGGGGAAATACAAACTGCACAGCACAAAGGAAGAAATAAACACCATACTCCAGCCTACACCTGAAAGAATACACGTCATGCGTTAGCTTTTGAAAACCTGTCACATTTAGCTTATGTTGATTAGTAGCGTCCTCGAAAAAATATTTTAGTGTAACTACTTTGAGCTTTTGTTTTTCCGAACAACGATTGATACTGGAATGATCTTTAAACTGCAATTCAGGAATATTGGGCAAATATCGTATGTTCGTATTTGACAACCTCATAAAATTCAGAGGAAATTATATTAAGATAAATTGTTTATCTTTACTGGTGGTAAAAAACTTTAAACATTACATCATAAACTATTACTTACCGCAAAACAATCCATAGAAAGCATACATAAATTCTAAATTTGGAGCAAAAGGCATTGCAACTAGTCCAATAATTGCCAGAAAAGCGCCAAGCAATGTTATTTGGCGATGTCCGTATCTTCCAACCAAAATACTTGCAAATGGACCTATAATTAATTGAATAATTCAATGCGCAAAAATTAGTCATCGAAGTATGTACACAATATGTTAACTCGCCAAGTGTTGATGAATGAGGGAGTAAAAACTGTGATCATAACAACATATCACCCAGAACTGAAAACATTTAAGTTAAACAAAAGAAGGAAAACTGAAGTACAGCATCAACACATACAATGTCTATAAATTCCCAACAAAAGTTCCTTTAATCAAGAAATTTTTATTATTTAAATACGACATCGCTGAGACAATTAAAGATAACGTGGTATTAAATTTGTAAATCTTTTTAGTTCGTTGCTGATAGTAGTACAATCTGTTCTGTATCATCAAATTTACCTGTTCCTAGGAAAAAGCCAAGATTTAACGATCCAACTAAAGCTACAGCTGCTGGGCCGGACTCAAAAGCCGCCAGAAGTTCAGTAGTGTACACTCCAAAGGACTGTGAAGTTCCAAATGCCAACAACTAGAATGGAAATATAGAACAAAAAATGTATCTCTAGCATTTTATGATACAGAGCAACCTCTCCAGAGCGGTCCGCCTTGAGCAATAAGCTCCCTTCAACAACGGCATGATTTTTCCAACTGTACGATTAAATCATTCATTTAATCTCTTTAGACCTTTGACGTACAGAATTTAGGTAATAAGCATGGTGCATCGTTACAAGGTAACCCTTATTGATAGCAATATTTGAAATGCATCTACAAAATCATAGATATGAAGAGCACTTACGTGAACGCATTATCAGTAAACAAAGTGAGAAGAAAATTTGAACGTTCCACTTTTGGCGAAACCAATGCTTCTACGTTACAATATAGAGTAAAATTATACATTTGTGTAATTAAGTGTAAAATACTATTCATGTAACGATATCCCATTTCTGCGATATACTGCACGTAGTATAATTCCAGTAATGTTAAAAGCTAGTCACCTGGATGAAAAATGTCGACATTACAACAATACAACCTTGCAAACCACCCTCCACGATGCAGGACTTCATTCTGCAATAAGCATTTAATACTTGAAAAATAACACATGGAAGAATTACAGTGAGAAAATATATTTCTCCAATACATACATATCCGTCCAACCCCAGGTAAACATAAATCATGGACCATTATTGTGATGCTTAAATTTTGAAGCGTGCCCGTTAGCTTTGCTTTTTTAAAGACTAGGAAACTGTTTTTCTCCATTTTTATATGTTCATGTGAGTTGGTTGTATTGTAGAGTGGGATGTTTTGTATGTTTTTTTAAGAATCCTTTTCTCATGCATTTACACGATTGGCTCGTACATGCCAATTGTGTAGTATATGGAACTACAGAGCTAAGTTCAATCTGAAGTAGAAACATAATTTAAACATATTTTATTTGAACAGAACCTTCATACACAACACTATGAGAGTTCGTACGAAATATAATCATCGTCCATTTATAGCATATCATTTTTAAACTGAAGTTTTATGAACAGTTGATTGTGGTAGCTTTAAAATATTCACTGCATGTATTGACAATATTAGTTCAAAAACCAATACTTTGAAAACAGCATTTTAGTTATAGAAAGTATTTATCGGCATATGTTTTGTCACAAGGGAGCTTAAAGACATGTTTTGTCACCATCAGTCAATAATTATGTTTCGCAATATTATGTAACAAGACTGTCTCACTTACTGGACCCTTCCAGGAAGAAATGTGAGCAATCGATTGACTATGATCAAATGAGGCAATTCTACTGCCTGAGATGTTCTTGTTTAGGTATTTTGCATGCATATCATTGGAGCTTCTGGTGGTCTTCCATCTCATTTGAAGTTTCTTGATTTGTTCCTGTTTATTGAAGATGTCAGAGGAATTGTGATTGACTAGCTAGTGATCGGATTAAAGTTGCTGTCATAATTATATTTGTGTTTGTCTTTTTTAGTCGGATTGTTGCGAACATTAGACACAAACAAAAATATCATATAGTATCCTATAGACACTCTACACATTGTTTGTAATTTATGCGCACTTTCCGCATAAAGCCAACTCAACCTAATATACACAATAGTTTTTATCCTAAACTGTTTTATTCTAAACATTTCCTCGACCCCGTCTCTTCATTTTATAAGACAAGAACCGAGCAAGTTGTATTCTAGCTTTTTCAAAAGCTAATCTTGTTATTTATGCATAACAATTCTTTCATTTACATCATTTGGTGCATGTGCGAAACAATTATTTGTACATCGCTTCCACAGTAAATGGCAAATGAATTCAGTATTTTCATTTATGCTTTATGCAAGAATTAAACTAAGTTTTTTGTCAACATACTAAACATTAAACGCCTTCGTATTTATCTAATAATAGAGCTGAATGCATGCATAACGAAAATAATATGTTGTAACACATGCATACTGGTATTTTTTTAAATTAAAGGCAATATGAGAAAAATGTACGCCATTTATGATGGGTGATATGCTCATGCATTACAGCTTAGGATATTTATTATTATTATTATTTATAAAGGATGTTTGGCACATCTAAGGTGTTTTAAGGTAATGGAGTGAATTCAATACATGAACAATTTACCTCCTGAACGATAGCTGATCAACAAAGGCCAATCAACCTACAAAGAAATTCGTCAATGGAAACTCAACGAAATAAGATTATGCGTATAATTACATGTGTATTAATTTCATGAAATTATACTCTTAAATCAACTAGTCGTGGGTCCTGGTGTAAAATGGATGATTTTTGATATGTCCTCATTGCAGCCGGAACATCAAACGCACTAAATAAAGAAAAAACGTTCAGTTTTGTCGGATTTTACATTTATACATTATATCATACATTTTACTCGAATGCATTGTTAAAACAATTACTGTTTGATTTACCTGGATATTTCCTATTCACATCTACTCAATCTCCGTTATATTAATAATCACGTAAACATATTCCATACCGGTAGTTAAACGCGCAGTTTCAAATAATCGACTGAATTAATTGCACGGAAAAGAAACAAATGTTGTATTCACATGAATAGTTAAAAGCATTTTAATAATGTATACGAAACATCGTTCCAATTAGTTGCAATAACTGCATACTTCGAACAAGTATATATAATATTGTGTAACTGATAAACCAATGACACGGAGAGTATGTCTGTAACAGTTTTTGTCCTCCATATTTTGTATGTTACTATGTGTTGGGTGGGTTTTGGGTTAGTAGGTGTTTGGAAGGTAGTATCTTGGGAGGATGGGATTTTTATGTTTTATTTCTTTAAATCTTGTTCTTTCCTATGTTTCTAACATTTCTATCTGTTGCTAAAGTGGCTTAGTTTAAATACAGAATGTGTAAATGTTAGGCTCATTCGAGAATAAATAAATAGATAAATACAATATTCACAGCATTTTCTAATTAAAACGCAGGAACAAAAAACTTAATAAAAGAATACATTGTATTATAAAATAATATCCGACAATAAAACAAGTGAAGGTATACAATAGAACTCACGGGTGTACAATATAGTACTCTCCTACTGATTGAGATTAGCTACTGCACCCCGTCACAGACTGTATACTCACTGCACCACTTCACAGACTGTCTACTCACTGCATCACGTCACAGACTGTCTACTCACTGCATCACGTCACAGACTGTCTACTCACTGCATCACGTCACAGACTGTCTACTCACTGCACCACGTCACAGACTGTGTACTCACTGCATCACGTCAAAGACTACCTACTCACTCTATCACGTCACAGACTACCTACTCACTGTATCACGTCGCAGACTGTCTACCCACTGTAACACGTCACAGACTGCCTACCAACTGAATCACGACACTGACTGACTACCCACTGTATCACGTCAAATTGTGATTTTATTGACATTCGCCGTCCACGATCAGGTTGTACATTTAAAGATTATTTTAGAATATCTCATTATTGCGATAGTTTAATTTCAGACTGATTTTTCGTCTATATACTTTGACTTGATAATGAGACTGCAGCAAAATTTAAATAGGTTTTGGGTCCCGAATGTGGTCTTAATGTTGAGGTTTTACTGTCAGACGGTATTTAATTCCACCGAAAAATAATGTGCTTTATTAGAATATAAATACGGGGCGTGATATTACAAAGTGTGTATGTGTGTGAAGTTATCAAGATAAGCAATTGAAAAAAATTCACCGTGTTTGAAAATTAATAAACCTGAATATGAAGATTGAAAGAAAACATACGAATGCATTCATACCGCAAGAATATTTGTACATTTGGTACGTTTGTATATAGAAAATGTTTCAAATAAATTAAAGTCTTTCATATCATGATATGTCATACCGAGAAACATGGTGATTAAATGCAGCAAAAAGACAAAATTAAACATAAACGTCGTATATATTCATTTCTAGAACTGTCTAGCACATGGGAGTATGTTTATTTCGGAATATGAAAAAATATGATTAGGCTTCTGAATGAAAGCGCTGACGTTGATTCATAAATGTTCGATAGTTGGTTGGAGGCGACGCTGAAATCGTCTGCTTGAATTGCCAATTTCACAACAACATCAAGTAGTAGATAATATGGTATGGTACAGAGAATATCAACTGTGTACGCCTCAAGTGGCTACGAGTTGTCCCTTTATCGAGGCAAGAGGTGATGCCTTTCAAGATGTGATACATGCCTGAACAATGACGAAGGCAGTTGTTCCATTCCATCAATAGAGGTCATGGTACATTTATATAGATCTATCAGGAATAGCAATACACATGTCTTAGAAACGTTTTTTTAAATATAGGTCATGTTTATCATGTAAGCGTTTGTATTGTGGATCGGGAGACCTACATTGCATAGAATTAATATATCATTGAATTTATTTCATACTGACAAATTCGTATTTTGTACGTAAAAACGAGCAAATATGACGATAAGATTATCACAAATTGCGGCGCAATTATTTTATTTTATAAACCCAGTTTAGATGCAGTACATTAAATGGGTGTGTACCGTACAACTACGCCAACAACACGGACCTATATCTCACACATTGGCAGATTAATGTGGAAGTGTATGATATCTACCACCATTATATTTGAGTCGTTTAATCCGGTAAGACAACTTCATTACCACCTGGCGTAAGGCAGTGCCACTATCCATTTTTATCAATGCACGAAATGAATCAAGTTCTTGTGGTGTATCACTAATGTTTATCCATTCATTAATTTTCGTGTAGCTGGTGTATCCACAATGTGTACAGCTTAGTTTATAAACTATTGAAGATACAACAGCTGTCTGAAACTCTCTTAAACAACTTGCAGTTTAAAGCAGCAAATATAAGTCTATTAGATTTGCTTAGTTTATGGACTGGTTTACATAAAATAATACATAGCGGAAATCATATTACATTTGTAATTCTCTCATCACCACATATTTACCTTGTGTTTATTTATCACAGTGCTCTCCTATTAAGATGTTATTCAACAATAAATAATTATACATCAAACACTGTCAGGTCGATGGAAATACGGATGAATTTCTAATCCTTGCACAGACTTTTCTTCTTCCTATCACAATATACATAATTATACCACCCAATATTGTCAAAACTCCCGATAGATAGAATGCAAGGTCAAGGTCTTCGTAAGCATCAATGAGTAAACCTAAAACACAAAGAATAATTCTCATTGGATAAATTAACATTAGCTTATACACAAAAAATACGTTTCACTAAAATTCAAATTTAATGTTTGGTTCCTTCATTACTATGCAATTAGGAAGTACTGGTTGTTTGTGACGTAGGCTTATATCTCAGTTATCTTGCCAAATTATATTTACACTTATGACATTTAGGATTCACTTCCGTGATTATCAAACCTGAAAATAGAAAATAAAGTGGCGATCCGGTGTCACCTACTAATCTGCTCTAGTAATAGGTTTTATCTGTAGAGAGGAGAGCTTGACCTCCCTGACAGAATTAAGAATTCTGAGGAGGAGGTGGTGGTTAATATATATAATTTGGTAAGATAACTTGATTCATAAAATTTGAATTTTTGTGAAAATTCTATAATTTCATTCAGTTATCTTACCAAATTATATTTACATTTAGCATTGATTTCAAAGCAATGCTCACCATAAAAGGCGATGATTCTTTGATTCCATCAGGAACAGATTGTAGATTTGAATATGAAATCAAGAAAATTTATAGTATACAACTGTTCATTTAACAAGTATTTCCTACAGTTCTGTTTTATAAACCTTCTGTGTGTCCTTCATTAGGCACACGTATATCACATAACTATACACACTCAGTAACTGTGAGGAAAAAATTCATAAAAAGTACTGTTCAACTTTCAACAATTCCTTAAACTTTCAACACATAACAATTTAAATCTCTCAAATACGTACACGTATTGATTCTGAGGACCATTCCGCAGCTCTCGCAATTGATTCCACTAATGCTCCTCTATAGAAAGCAAGAAGTCCTTATGCTCTAGTACTTTAACCTTTAACTTTCACATTTTTATTGTAACCCCACTGAAGCTAGCAAATTGGTACACTGATTAAGATTTTGTACAATATTTTGTTTGACTCATTATCAGCTATGATGCATTTGCTCGTGAGGTACTTTTTCCATAGCATCTCTTCTTAAAAGGGAATTTATTTCGCCCAACACAAAACTTTCTTTTTTTTCTTTTGAACAGTTGTGCTTATGTGCTAATGGAGGTTTTCTTTTTAAAAAGTTCCAACTGAAGATCTTCTTTTATTATAGACATTTATGTATAAAAGGAGAATATAACTAGTTTTCTCAAAAACAGGAAAACAAATCTTGTATTTATCTTTACAAAAAGACATACGTTCAGGCATTTCTGCACGCCGAGACTTTAGCACAATAATTTGTGATTCGTCTAAAATGAAACATTTATCAGAAGTTTTCAATAGCTGAATCTTCACCAAATAACTTTCCAAACATCTTGGCTGATTCGGAATTCTAATAGCGAGTGTATACTCCAGAAGTGTCAGAAATTGTAGTCTTTCTATACCAAGACCTTATAAGCCCTTCACGTTCTTTTGTACAGGTCGAAGAGACAATGTATCAATAACCATGTCAATATCTAGGACATTGTGCCTCCCTGAAGGAGCACTACCCCATGAACAGTTTCAACTCTCGGCATGGAAAGACTGCATAATTGGATTTAAACTAAAATTCATGTAATTTTCCATCCGAGAAATTCCCATATCCGTTCCCTTTAAATTCAATTTTGAGGACGATTTTCGAAGTCGAACTTCGGCTTTCCTCTAATTTCTGACAAATTATCAGTATCTTCTGTAGCAGATAATGCATCTTTCGATAGGGCTTATGCCATTATTAAAATCCAATATGCACAGAATGACCTCAAGAATAACAAAAAAAATCAAATCGTAAGAAATAATAGAGTCTACGCGAATCAAGTTTGATAATCACGGAAGTAAATCCGAAATGTCATAAGTGTAAACATAATTTGGCAAGATAACTGAGATATAAGCCTGCGCCACAAACAACAAGTACTTTCTGATTGCATAGTAATGAAGGAATCAATCATTAAAGTCCCTTAATATTAAAAAAACCCGGAAAAATCAGTTTGATTGCGCTTTAATTGTACTAAGAAGAATAAAACCGAACGAAATAAACTGAGCAAATTTACTGCCAGTGTTTTAGTACGAAAGCAGAAGATTTGTGAAGGTACGTACCAGCAATTGGTGGTCCACCGACTACCCCAATTCCATTAGACAACATAAGATATCCAATTCCATCACCTAGGGCTTTAATGCCAAGTAAGTCTGATGTTACCACCGCTAACATACTAAGAATTATTCCATATGATATTCCATATACTGTACAAACAATTATAAAACCAAGCAGCGTATGTGAAATTTTCAGGGGAATTATCAATGTTATTAAGCCAGTAACAATATTTGCCAGTAAATATAACATTATTCTGTTTATACATTTCAGGTTACCTAACATTCCACCAATTACACAACCTATGCCTGTTCCAACCCCTAACATTGTGTAAGACACTGATGCATACTCCTTACTTAAACCTGCATTGAACGCATAGTCCGGAAAGAAAATGAAAATAATGGCCGAACCTGCGTTCCAACATATGCAACTTAACCAGTATATTGTAAAATCTAGAGTGAAAATACTAAGAAAATAATGTTTAACCTTTTTCTTAAGAGTTAAGTGTCTTATGTTTGGCAATGTCTCCACTACTCTATTAGCATCCATAGATGTGTGAGTATCAGGAATCACTTCAATTTTAATGCGAGTGTCATCAGAGTGTACATTCCTTATGGGAGTAGGTCTCAGCAGTAAGGCCAACAGCAATAAATGTAAATTCACTCCAGATATAATGAATAGCGATCCCCGCCAACCATAATGTCGAATAATCCTTTGTATAAAAACAGGAAATATCGCAGAACCAAATCCAGATCCGCCTACTGCTATCCCTGTGGCCAAACTTTGATGTTTGGGAAAATACAAACCACTCAGTACATATGGTGTTACGTACGCTAAACTATATCCTAATCCTAAAATGTTGAAACATACATAAGTAACATAAGCTTTTAAATCACATACAGTTTTTATGCTTATATAGTTTATTATGCTTTCCATTCACAATCATTCTTATTTTATATGTATTTGAATGTAAATGTTAAAGGACATGCATCATCTAAATTTACATTTGTTAAAATCATTTCAATATTATGTTAGGGCAGTTGGAAGGTATGTGACGGTACATCACAGACAAATATCTTAATTAATTTAAAGATATCAAAAGCGGGTTAGAAAATGGAAATGTTGAAATAAAGAGATGTGAATGGTGTACTGGTTATTGATGTATACCATCTTAACATTTTCGAAATAAATCTTCAGAACCATCTTGGCGAAAAAAAATGTCACAAGCAAACAACAATGAGGAAACACTTCAGAGGCTAACGATAGATGTATTGTCACTTTTATAACAATATAAATTGTAATAGCAATCATGCATGTTTAGGTTCTTCGAGTTCTTTAAATGACGAGCTTTTCCCCGTAAATTTCTGAAAACGCTTACCACCAAAGATTCCATAGAATACATACATAAATTCTAAATTAGGTGCAAATGGCATAACAACTAGTCCAATATTTGCCATAACTGCTCCTAGTAATGTTACTTGACGATGGTTGTATCTTCTCATCAGGAGACTTGCTAGTGGACCTGTTATTGAAATATATAATACTAGTACATTACCCACTCATAAACCTAGCTAGTGTTTGAAATACAATGACGGATAAAGTAGTTGTGTACATATATAACACATAGATCGCGATGGCCTATATCGATCACGCGAGGCCATTGCTATGGCAAATAGAAATGTTTTCATAAGTTTTCAGGATGCATTGTCAGAAAACAAACTCAGGAACAACTACAATTGAATTAGTCTGAAATTATTAAACTTGTGGACTCATACAGTTTATATACTGATAACCTAAATTAAAGACCGCATTAAACCGACCGATCCTACTTTTTGGCGCCAACCCCAACGTTTCTTACAGCAAATCCAAAGTACGAAAATATTTGTGGATCAGTTGCACGTCAACTATACGAAATTATTTGGTGACGATTCGTATCTAATATCAAATGGCGACGTCACTGCTTACCGTAGAGATTGATAATTGCAATCACGCCAATGAGGAAACCCATTTAATCTGATAAATATAGTTAAACATTAAAACAATTACGGCTTTCTTTACTTCCTCAATATTTCAATTCAATAATAAGACAATCGTAAGTGGTTTTAATATCAAGGTTTTACTGTTACAAAATCACCAGTGTGTAACTATGTTTTTGACCTGTGACTTGCGTGTTAAGTTAATGAATATGCGTCTAGTGCACAGACAATTACAAGACACGTGTTACATATAATGGTAGAATTTGTCTGCAAATGTGCAGGTGGAGGAGTTGTCATCCACCCGAATCTGTAAATTTATACAGCGTAACCAGGTTAAGTGTCTGAATCAATTATGGCATCCAGATGGAATTCAATACTGAGACAATTAAACATTCAATCATCATTCAATGATAGAATCATTCCGTTTTGTTCGTTACAAACACTAGTATGATTGCATATTTTAGACTTGTTGTGCCGCTTTTACCTGCTCCTAACATAATACCCAGATTTAATGATCCAACTAAAGCCACGGCAGCTGCACCGGAGTCAAAGGCCGCCAGAAGTTCAGTAGTGTACACTCCAAACGACTGTGAAGTTCCAAATGCCAAAAACTAGAATGAAAAGATAGTAAAACTGTACCTGATGATCGCCATAAAGTTCAACATCATGATAATAATCAGAACATATGACTATTCCTGACTGTCTTGTATCATTAAAACATAATTGCGAAAATTCGATCGCGGAGAATGATTATAAATGTCATGCGCGTAAAAGCACCCCGGTATACACGGTATTGCGATGCAGTTGATGCTATGCGATGCTTCAGTAAAGATTTACCTGAATAAAAAATGCCGACGACACAACCACACAACCTTGAATCCCACCTTCAGCTATGCAACTCTTCATGCTTGAAGATTTGAATTAGATTCCAGTCTTTCTCTTTGAAAAAAATATATAACACAACTGATATTCATAAAACAAAAATCCTATCAAAGCGTTGTTTTTAACATGACTGTGTAGTCTGTAGCCATTAGAAATTAACAAACAGAAACTAGACTCGCATCTCTATCATCACTAATATTTTGTTGAAATTAGCCGAACTAAACCCACACCAGCCCAAGTACATGTGGTAACATAATAACTTTCATTAGAACCTAACGTGAAAAGAAAGACACTCCAGTAATTAAAATAAGTGTTAAGCGTAACGATGTTTTTTTTATTTGGTGGAAGGTTATGCAGTTGCACGGGTCCATAATCTTACAATTATATATACTGAACAAAATAAGTAACTTCCGCTGTGATTAAGTGCACATATACGTAAATATGAAATGAAGGGTTAAATTATTTTACTTGTATTCCAAGAGTATTTCAATTTTAAGTTATGTATAAATTTTATTGCTCTACGTTCATGGAAAACTGATGAAATGGCTGATTGAATGTTGTAGGGGTTGTAGACCAAAATCACACATAAATAAAGGGTATGGCCTGGCATCGTTTACGCATAGAACCGAAAAGTGTGTTGATTTCTGCCTGTGAAATGTTATTCCACTCCTGAATTAAGGCTTGTCTTAGTTCATTGATGTTCGACGGTGGAATAGGACGACGTCTAACACACTGGTCCAAATTATCATACGGGTGTTCGATGGGATTCAGATCTAGACTTTTGGCGAGCCAATCATTAATGAATGCAACATTATTCGTCCTGATGAAATCCACAGTATCTCTAGCTGTATGGCTTGTGGCATTATCCTGTTGAAACAGAGTGATATAGGCATTATTTTGAAACAGTGGGATGACATGCCTCGCAATTCAAATTCCCATCGACCACGACTAGAGGTGTGCGAACCATGCGCGATTCCTGCCCTGACCAAGACAGAACCTCCGCACCCCAAAATGAACTCGTTCAAGTACACAACAGTCGGCATAACGTTCATTTCTTCTACAGTATACATGAACCCTGCCATCACTTCGATGAATGGAAAATCTCGACTCGTCGGAGAAAAGAACTCTATTCCATCGTTGCCTTATCCAGCGGTGGTGTGCACGTGCCCAATTAATACGATGTGCGCGATGACGTCGCGCCAACGTAAGGACGACATCCACGTAGACCACCCTAGCGTAGACGATTGTGTACAGTTTAGGTAGATATTCGTATGATTATGCCTACCAGGGGTGTTTGCAGCAGTGACAGTGGCAGTTCGAAAACAATTGCGTAGGTGTGTGTTCATGATATAGCGTTCTTGACCGGGCGTCGTGACGTGCGGACGTCCACTGCGTGGTAAATCTTCCGTAAATCCTGTTGCTTGGAAACGTTTTGAAAGCCCTACCATTCAGTATAACTCATGGCATCAACAAACTAATTGGTACTACTAAAAATATGTCCCTGCATAGTTTCGCATGCGGCAGACTTCGGCCGCTTTCGAATGCATCGTTTCGTAGTTAAAAGGAAGATATTAATTAATAATAAATTTATTCATTTTAACATCGCACTGATTCAGAGCAAAGAGAGGTGTGATTAAACAAGAACCGACGGCAGAATAAGGGATTTAATGGAAATGTATTTGAAATGTTGTAACGAGGAATTCTGCCTCCCCTAGGGAAGTTTTATAGCCCCGAACGGTAAGCTATATTGAGACATTTGAATTATTACATAAAATCAGTGTGAGTATGCATCTGGTAATGCATAGAAAGATTTTGAGTCCTTAGACATCTAACCAAATGGCTTCTGCAAATCCCTTAAAGATATTTACATCATAACTTACCATTTCTTACATACACGGTTTGGTAAAATATAATTCCATTTCTTGTACATCATGTTACTGCACTTTATTGACTGATAATTGGCAATATCCACATAATAAAATTATGCAACTGAGCATAAAACACGATAAGGAGGACTTAATAAATGTTCATACAAGCTTCAGCATGTATTTATAACGATTTAACACAGTTGACTGCGAATAAAACATACAACGCTTTACTTTAATTTGAAGTTGCGTCAATAATGATGTTTAACTTAGAAGTAACTTAGCGAAAAGTCAAAAATGTATATGGCAGACATATCTTACACTGTTTCATTGTTTGTATTACAATTAGACAGCTGAATTCTATAGGATAAGGATATTATAATCGTGTCGATGTTAAATGAAAATTACGGTGATTGTTGTCATGGTGATGTCGGTGGCGGTTTTAGAACCGCTAATAGCTGATACGTTTATAATTCGAATATGCTATAACATGTAAACATCGAAGTAGAAGTAGTTTGAAAGTACAAACTTAGCGGGGTTTTTTTCGATCTCAGCAGCAGTGGCTACTTTGGAAAAGACGACGAATAATTTCATTCCGTAAAATAAGTAAGGGGTTAAATGTAATTTACGTTAGACACTTTTTGAACAATCAGAGATAGCAGCGTCAGACATATCTCAAATAGTTATCCGCTTAGATGAATTTAACCATGTCCACAATATCTTAGAAACAAAATGAAATTCTTCGAAAATATTGTGTTTTCATTATAAAAACATAAAATATGTACTCGAAAAGTCGCAAACTCGGCAAAAACACATTAATTGAAACATTTTCGGTAAAAAATATTTCAGAACGTAGTCTCTCGTTTTTCATGTTTTTACTTTTTTAATTTCGTTGTCTATTGCTAGTAATCTCTCTGTATTCTAATTGTTAGATATTGACAGTTCGCCATAATGAAAACCTACACTATAAAATATGTACAATAATGGTCTTTGTCGTAATCTACAATAGACAAAAATATATTTTAAATCAATCGTTTTTTAAATTAAGTGCTACAATTTATCTTGTACAAAAAGAAAATATTTCATTTACCTGTTTTTCCTACGCACTACAACAACACAACTTGTTTGTAGTAACTTTATTATTCACACTGATAATGTTACCAGCTGTTTCAGATGATCTCCAGTAGCTACTACACGCGAAAGGATCAAAGTCTTTTTAACCTCAAAAACTTTGTGTATTTAGATCACAATGGGATGCATCAGTGGATAAAACTGTGAATTAATTCGTCGTGCTTACTGCATCATACAGTATATGGTGTGCAATATATCATTTTGAAACACTTTTGCACTGGATGAAGCATTAGAGACGCCATTTTTTACATCTGCATTTCTTGCTGAAGCGTTGCCAGAACTATAAACCCCGTTTCTTCAACGATACAGCGTCCGCCTCCGTAACAGAAAATCACTAATCTGAAAATAACGTTCATCACCAACATACCATAAACAAGAGGGCCAAGATGGCCCTTTTTCGCTCACCTGAGTAGATTGCAACCTCTATCGTTTTCCTATGATTTGACCTGGTGACCTAGTTTTTTACCTTAGTTGACCCATGTTCATGATATCATTAATACAAACATTCTGATAAAGTTTAAGGAAGATCCAATCAAACTGTGGCTAATAGAGGGTTAACAAGGTATTCCAGTGATTTGACCCGGTGACCTAGTTTTTGACCCCAGATGACCCATGATCGATCTTAACTAAGATATCATTAAAACAATCATTTTGACAAGGTTTGGTGTAGATCCAATCAAAACTGTGACCCCTAGAGCGTTAACAAGGTTTTTCTATGATTTGACCTGGTGGCCTAGCTTTTGACCCATGACCAAATGAACCATGTTCAAACGACGGGAGTTTTCACTCAGTTTTCAAACAGAGATACAAGACATACAGATTCAGCAGACAGTGTTGGATATGTTTATTAGCTCTGCTTATAAGGACGACCCAAATATGGGTTAAAGCAGTAAGTTAGCTTCAGTTCCAAGTTGCTTAGCCAAGTCATAATATGATAGCTCCGAAGTGTCTCTTGTGATGGATCGAGATGCAATTCAACGTTTTTGTTCAGGAGTTCTCCATGTTAGCGAATTGTTTGATTCCAGTGATTGTTTCAAACGTTCCCGACTATTTCAGTATTACTATCACAATACGATATTGTCAGAAAATCAGACATTTTATACATAAATTACTGACACATTATTACGATTTATCTACTACAGAGGTGAACAAAACAATGCCAGCAGACGTTTACAATGGAATAAAGAGACAGAAATACCCGTCCCAATTTCCGGCAAAATAATGTTATGAGTCTTAAATAATTATATGATCAAAATTCAGATGATGGGTCTACGTGTTCGACAAACACAATCGGTCTTGATTCACAAAATGCGACAAATCATACGGTACCATTTGTACATTGTTATTCATTCAACAAAGCTGAAACACCCACATCCACCATTACAATATCAAATTGCTCCCATCAGGTGTGTTAATAATGTTTTCACAGAGGAATTAAATATGTAACGAAAACAAAACACAATAATTTCGAAAATTTAATTCAACATGAATCTTAAAAGTCAAGAACAATGTAGATAAAGACAAAAATACATCATGGATCTAAAATATCAAAAAAATCAAGCTAAAACATTTAACTATAGAAATTTAGGTCAGAAAAGGAAACAAAACGGCCATGATGGCCCTATGAAACGCTCACCGGAATAAACATATTACACAAAATATCTAAGCTCCATGTCATGCGCTTTTGGCCTAGGAGATTTTAAGGGTTTTTCCTACATAAACCTATGTGACAACCGGGACAGGCTAATTTTCAACCCAAAGCCATACTTTGAACAATCTTGGTAAAGGAAAACAGGACAATGCCAAACACAAAATATCTAAGGTCTTAGCCATATCAATGTAATTTTAGCCAAAAATTTTTTTTTCACGATATAAGTCTATGTAAAACAAGTGCCTCCTTTCACAAAAGACCAATTTTGACCCTAGGAGCATAGTATCTACAGAGGACCTCAAGAGCATGCCACGCATCAAATACCTAAGCTCAATGGTATCAACGTTTTGCCAAAAATATTTTTAAAGATTCTCTGAGTCTATAAAAAACAAGTGACCCTGGGACTGGGCAAAAGCTGACTCTAGGGACGTCATTTGCGTAATTTTTGTAGAAGAATCCAAGGATCATTCTAGTGAAGTTTGATCCGAATTCGCTCAATGCTTTTAGAGATTTCTATTCAAAACAATTGTTTACAACACATGAAGACGGACGGGGCAACCACTATAGCTCATCATGGGCACTTAGTGCTTAGATGGGCCAAAATTTTATCCATATTGTTCTTACACCAATTCATAAGCGCAAGAAAGCTCATAATAGGATTATTGTGATGTCAATGAAAGCTGTGTAACTAGAAAGTGAAAATGGGATAATCAGAAAGCAGTTTTCTATTCAGCAACGTCAACAACATGTAGTGACTATCAATATAACAAAGTAAAATGTCAAGATTTAAAGGGCTGCAACCATGGAGGGTCAGTGAGATCTAGGATCATCTAATGAACCTTGAAGCTACTTCTTTTACTTATTGGTATGCATTAATTACACTTTCAGAAAAAAAATAAGGT
The DNA here is from genome assembly GCA_008271625.1 of Lutraria rhynchaena. NCBI lineage: Eukaryota > Metazoa > Mollusca > Bivalvia > Venerida > Mactridae > Lutraria > Lutraria rhynchaena. Next base: position 622,745 of record VIBL01000197.1, read on the forward strand.
CAACAGTACATATTTACAATTTAATTGGTCTCCCTAAAATAGTGGCATTTTACACATTTAACTGTAGTAATATTGGCTCCTTATCATCAAATAATGTGTAATATTATTGAATTTATCCACAGGTCTTTATAGTACTGGATTTCAGAAAATGTACATTAACATAACCAGTATCAAAACAGTGAGAAAACAGACAATTCATACTAATATTTACATCTTATTGCAGTCATTGATAAGTTTTTTTTAAAAAAAGTCATGATCAAATATAGATAAAAGGATAAGAAGAAAAAGATTCATCTGTGACACTATAATCTAATTATCACCATAAGCAGATAGTGATGGTAATATAACAATGATCTAATTATCACCATAAGCAGAGGGTGATGGTAACATAACAATGATCTAATAATCACCATAAGCAGAGGGTGATGGTAATATAACGATGATCTAATTATCACCATAAGCAGAGGGTGATGGTAATATAACGATGATCTAATTATCACCATAAGCAGAGGGTGATGGTAATATAACGATGATCTAATTATCACCATAAGCAGAGGGTGATGGTAATATAACGATGATCTAATTATCACCATAAGCAGAGGGTGATGGTAATATAACGATGATCTAATTATCACCATAAGCAGAGGGTGATGGTAACATAACAATGATCTAATTATCACCATAAGCAGAGGGTGACAGTAATATAACACAATCAGGAACTTCACTTCAAATAAACATACATATCACAACTAATGTTGATACAACAAAAACAAATTACCACATAACACCAAAGTCAAAAGCTTACAATCATGATATGCAATCATAAATTATAAATATAATGTTTGTATATAAGCTAGCACATGAATTTCTTGTAGAAAACAAAAAACATGATAACAATGTAACATCTGACTATAAGAAGAAAAAAATATTCAGTGAAATGCAAGATTAGTAAAAATGCAATCATTGTTGTGGTATCATTTAATTTTGCTGCCAAGAAATACTAAAAAAACATTTTTGCATGGTGTTAAATTGGCACCTTTTCAATTTTATGTACAACAACATCATTACATTAGGAGAACATGAGATTTATAGCACTGTTGTATATAGAAGTGCATTGATCTTTGCACAAAATGGGAGAAAATTCATCCTACTGAAATAATAATGTTACCTAAGTATATTAAGGACCAAGATGACTCATATCACCCACCACATCAATATCAGCAACAAACATAAGTCAGCCGTCCATCACAGGACTCAGATAAAAGACATTAATTTTAATTACTTCTCATATTCAATTTTGTACTTATAAAACGTCAACTAAGCCACCTGTCATTTACTTACTATAATAAATACTTGTTTGAAGAACAAACGTGCAGAGTAACTTAATAACAAGCCATTTGATTAAGGTTCACAAGGTGTCAAGGACACGTGTGAAAATCTTTAAAAACAAATTGACAAAATTATATAAAAATAATGTCAGTGCATACATATTATATGAAAACAAGTTCAATGCAATACAATGAATATACATGACAATATGACAATTATAGATTTATTTATGAAGAGTGTTGCTCCTAATATGTAATTTGTAATTCATATATCATAATTATGAACAAAAAAAAAACAAATAACTGACAAAGGAGTACCACCGAGAGCCAAACTATCTATATTAAAACTTTATTTATGTTAAAAATGCATATACATGAACATACAATGCATGTGAATATATACACTACATGACACTACTAAGGAATGTTCACTAGAGAACGAAGATAAAACCTGTGATCATATCACTCCAACAGCCCAACCAGTGGCCTAAAATGTGTCAACATTATGCAAGGAGATGGTTGATATTATGGCAACTACACAAGTTCAATACATGAACTTACTCATATCAGATGGGAAAAGACATATGACTTGATACAAATATCAAATTTCCATCCAAACATTTTTTGGACAAACATAAAACACGATATTATATCTGAAACAAAACTAGAACTCCACAAAGCAGCACCAACACTCGTCTGTTTTACATGTTGGCAACTGGGACCACATTTGAGATTTAGAGTTTGAACACAATAACTTCAGGTATAATTTTGATCTAAAGTCTAAGTTAAAATAGTGCATAACTCCAAAAATATTACTTTCAGGGTAATGCCCCTTGTCTTACACCTGTACCTTGTCATGATTATCAAGCATTCAAGGTTTTATGTTGACAAATAAGATAATTTTCAAATCATTCTGTTTAATATGCAACAACATTGACAATGTAGCGATCACAATAGCTCAACTTTTTCTTTGAAACAGACCAGCTTAAAATGATTATCATCAGAACTCATTTACATAATTTTCGTCTTGCTATCACAATTGACATGATTAATCCACCCATTAAAGTAAACACCCCAGACAAGTACACCGCAGGATCTTGATTATCACTGGCATCAATAAGCAAACCTACAAACAAAGAAATAACTGATACATCATACCTGCAGTGTTATTATCATATAATATACAAACAATTATAAAGTGCTGTTACACAGTCTGATAACATTGGTAAAAGTCAAGATTTTTAAATATTATCATTGGGTTTTATAATTATTGATAGAATTGTCACATTTTGCAGCATTTCAATTTTGACATAATATGTAGACACTACTTTTAAGGCTTAGCGGCAAATTTCCAAAAAATCAACATATCACATAACAGGTAATCCAACTATACAGATACTAGTATACAGATATATTAATAAAGTCAGGAACACTTTGTTAAAGTATTATCTAAGTATAAGATTCAAGCACATAACTTATTTCATTCTGACTTGACAATCAAATTGCATCATACTGTATGTTTAAACAAGAGATTTTAACAGACACGAAAGCCCAAAATCTGGGCTGGTCACACCATTATAAAATTTGTTAACCAAGGATATGAAACTGAACCATTCTTTAAGAATCAAGACAGTACATACCTGCAATAGGAGGTCCACTGAATACACCAATACCATTTGCCAGCATAAGATAACCAAATCCATCACCCAGAGCTTCCATTCCAAGCAAGTCTGATGTAACTACAACTAATAAGCCAAGAACAATACCAAACATTAGTCCAAACAAAACACATATTATAATAAAACCATGCAGAGTATGCACTACTTTCCAAGGAACAATCATTGTGATTATACCTGCCCCAATGTTACCAAATACATACAATATGATTCTATTAACATGTTTTAGATTGCCTAACATTCCACCAAGAACACAACCAATACATGACCCCACTCCTACCATAGTGTAGGCTGTTGATGCATCTTCCTTACTTAAGCCTACAGAATAAGCATATTCTGGGAAGAAAATAAGAATAATGGCACCTCCAGCATTCCAACAAGCATTGCTGATCCAATATATCAGAAAATCAAAAGTAAAAACGGCAAGAAAATGTTTCTTTAGTCTTTGTATAGTGCCAATCTTTGCATCACTAGGCAGCATGGAAGTTGTGGCTGTAACATTGTTGGCCTCATCTCCATGATTCCTGTTATTTGTATGAGATATTTCTTCTTCACAATCTTCTTCATGATCTTCTGCAGCTTTACTTTCATTTCCTTCCATATGATTCTCATTAATAACCACCATCTCTACATCCTGTTCACTTGACTCTTTGATCTCTTTAGGGACAGGTCTTAGCAGTAACGCAAACACCAACAAATGTAAATTAAGCCCGGACACGATAAACAGTGATCCTCTCCAACCATAATATTGAATGATATGATGCATGACAATTGGAAAAATTGCAGCACCAAATCCTGATCCAGCTGTTGCTATCCCTGTGGCTAAACTTTGATGCTTGACAAAGTATAAGCCACTCAGAACATGTGAAGGTACATACACCAAACTGTACCCAAGACCTGAAAAGAAAGTGACATGTAATATATCAAGATTTTAACAACAGTATTTCAGTAGAACACATCAATTAGGGGACCTTTACTATCACATCCCACAATACCTACCTTTACTATCATATCCCAGATAACCTACCTTTACCATCATATCCCACATTCCTTACCTTTACTATCATATCCTAGATCACCTACCTTTACTATCACATCCCACAATACCTACCTTTACTATCATATCCTAGATCACCTACCTTTACTATCATATCCCAGATCACCTACCTTTACTATCATATCCTAGATCACCTACCTTTACTATCATATCCCAGATCACCTACCTTTACTATCATATCCTAGATCACCTACCTTTACTATCATATCCTAGATCACCTACCTTTACTATCATATCCTAGATCACCTACCTTTACTATCATATCCTAGATCACCTACCCTTTACTATCATATCCTAGATCACCTACCCTTTACTATCACACCCCACATCACGCACCTTTACTATCATATCCCAGATCACCTACCCTTTACTATCATATCCCACATCATCTACCTTTACTATCATATCCCACATCACGCACCTTTACTATCATATCCCAGATCACCTACCCTTTACTATCACACCCCACAATACCTACCTTTACTATCATATCCCACATCACGCACCTTTACTATCATATCCCAGATCACCTACCCTTTACTATCACATCCCACAATACCTACCTTTACTATCATATCCCACATCACCTACCTTTACTATCACATCCCACAATACCTACCTTTACTATCACATCCCACAATACCTACCTTTACTATCATATCCCAGATCACCTACCTTTACTATCACATCCCACAATACCTACCTTTACTATCATATCCCAGATCACCTACCCTTTACTATCATATCCCACAATACTTACCTTTACTATCATATCCCAGATCACCTACCTTTACTATCATATCCCAGATCACCTACCCTTTACTATCACACCCCACAATACCTACCTTTACTATCATATCCCAGATCACCTACCCTTTACTATCATATCCCAGATCACCTACCTTTACTATCATATCCTAGATCACCTACCTTTACTATCATATCCCAGATCACCTACCCTTTACTATCACATCCCACAATACCTACCTTTACTATCATATCCCAGATCACCTACCTTTACTATCACATCCCACAATACCTACCTTTACTATCATATCCCAGATCACCTACCCTTTACTATCATATCCCAGATCACCTACCTTTACTATCATATCCCAGATCACCTACCTTTACTATCATATCCCAGATCACCTACCTTTACTATCATATCCCAGATCACCTACCCTTTACTATCATATCCCACATCACGCACCTTTACTATCATATCCCAGATCACCTACCTTTACTATCACATCCCACATCACCTACCTTTGATATCACCTTGCTCATCATGCACACAGCTGGCAACTTTACATTGTGAATGTGAGATTAAAGGCAAATTACTTAGATTCAGTTAATAGTGAGAAAAAGGCCAACAAAATGTCTGCAAAATGTATCACCTCATGTTTTACAAGGTCATGTCAGAGTTGTCACAAATTGCTCTCACATTTAAATAAACATGTATACATTGTTTATCAACAAAACTAACAAAGTAATTCATAATACATAGTACTTACTGCTTGCAAAGTAGAGACAGATAAAATTGTGACAACAAAACAATTTAATGTAAAAAATAACACCTGAGACCTTTACTAACATATATATATATAAATCGGTAAAAATATTTTGAATAGTATAGTACATTATTACTTACCACTGATAATTCCATAGAAAGCATACATATATTCCAGATTAGGGGCAAATGGCATAACAATCAATCCAATATTAGCAAGAATTGCTCCAAGTAAGGCAATTTGACGATGACTGTATCTTGTCATCAAGATACTAGCTAATGGACCTATATTAAATGAAATATAATATCAATCAAAATAAAATACACATGACTTAATCATACAAACAAAACAAACAAACTTAACACAAATATTTAAGTTTATACTGATTATATTAACATGTATATCATTTAGTAGCAATTTGTTACAAAAAAATCCGTAGCAAACGAGTTAATAAGACAATGCCATAATTAAATACTATCATTAATGATACAATATTGTCACTAAGCATGCATTTCTTTATGTAAATAAAAAGTCAATTGAGATATTCCAGGATAATAATTAAAATGGAAAATGATAATTCTGTGCCACTATTCATTGTGTGAGAACATATTTGAAGTGTTGACTAACAATTGACGATTGAACCTCAAAATGATAGGGACAAAACATTTATATTTCAATTAACCTATGGTTTGAATAATGCTTAGAGAAATAAAGTGCCCAGTAAGGTTTTATGGAGGAAAAAAATGATCAAATATGTAAGTAAATAACACTAATTAAACACATGTTGTGATAATAATTAGAACTAATTAGCATTTTAAAATCAACTTACATAATATGATGAATAATGTCTTAACAACCCAAAAAATGTTGTACTGAAATTTCACTAATAAAACACTCATAATGACATTTCAACACAAACGAACAGTAAGTCTTAATGAGAGATCATTTTTGCTTGTGTGTTTGTATGTATAGTTAAGATTGAATTCTCATTAGATATAAGATTCCAATTAGAACATGAATACGCAGTTCATTTTCTTAATGAACACTGGACATATCATGTCTACAGTCAGGCTTCAAATGGTTAAATGAAGATTCTTTGTGCACCGCTTTCTTTTTCAATACTTTTTTATTTGCTGCATCAGATAATGAAATGAACAAGCACAGTGTTACATTAGTCAACCAATTTGTCTGATTATACTTTGAAAGAGATTCCATAGAAGAATACCTGACACAGTTTGTACACGAGTCACAAAAATGATAACCGGTTGTTAATAGAGAGCAGAAGAAATGACAGTATACAACTTGCAGGGCCACTTAATCCCTTCAAACAAGACAAGGTATTCATATATAATTGATCACATTTTGAATCATCCCCATGTTAAACAGTCAAACCTGTGAACAAAGGCCACCCTCGGTAAAACAAAATGGCTTTTATTGACAGGTGGCCTTTATTTGGAGGTCAGTTTGTTCTAAATATTCAATGATGGTTTTTCAAAGAATGGCCTTTATTCACAGGGTGGCCTTTAATGGGAGGTGGCAGCAAACACAGGTTAGACTTTATGTAGAAATATGAACAAACAAAATTGAAACCATGGATCTATTGTGTAAATCAAACACTAGGTATTTCACTCTGTTGCCAGATAACCCAGATTAAACTGTTTACATATAAATAATAGGAATCTCAATCAAATACAACAGCATCAGTTTGAACAGGAATTTATTTACATTAAAATTTGTTGTTCCAATCACATTATGAACATTTTTCAAGCATGGATGCAAGGAAGCACAAATTTACATATTTGGCAGTATTTAACTATGCAGTCAGTAAATGAAGCAATTAATAATCAATGCATAAAAGACATTTGCAGGATTTGAGCTAAAAAGACGTTGAATCGAATGTTGTCCATGATAAATGTTGCATATACTGAATACATACATCTGCAAAAACATCTAAATAACCACATATCTGGGACAAGACATCTGGGTATACAAGTATAAAAAATTAATATAAATCTCACCTATAGAAATGCTATAAAAAATTAAACATCATCAAAAATGCAGATCCAAAAACAGGTAGTCAGAATACATGTGCATGCACATAAGAGTATGTTCAACAATTACAAAACATGCTTTTACATTTGGGTAATAAATTTGGTTACAAATTTGATGGAAGCTTTTTCTAGTCTCCATGACTACTTATTCACTTTGATTTATAAAAACACTGTTCGCTGTATATTAAAAAACTAAGTCACATATACATCCATCACAACAAAATGCTGTCATACCAACAGTACACCTGACTTTACAATCGTTGTGAGTAAAAAAGACTAGACAAAAGAAATGTTTCTAGGTTAAAATACAAAGTCATGCAAAACCTTCAACAATTAGTAGCAACATATTTTTACAGTGTCAGTAGCTAATAGCCATAATTCTGTTAAAGTGTAAATCATAGTTATGAAACCTGCTGGGTGAGTCTGATTGATGATGCAAAAATCTAAGTAGATATATGTTCAAGCAACAATACAAATTTTATTTAAAATTCCTGGTTACAAAGGGAGGATGTGTCTCTTAACAACACACTGAGGTTAAGTTTATGCCATCTTGGTCTTGTACTAATTTCACTCAAAATTAGAATTTTTTATCCTAATGACCGTGACCTTTATGAGGCCTAAGCAACCAAAAGGATATATGTCTGCCTATCAATATCATTCATTATGTGAAGTTTGGTGACAATCAGAACACAAAGTAAGATATACTAGCATGTGTTGCTCAGAAGAAAAAGAGTATTATTATCTCATTGTAAATTTGACAAAAATGTTGGTTTTCCTCCACATGTGGAGAAGTTGCTGGCTCCTTGCAGAAGGGTTATTACTGTTTAGTATACAGTCCAGGAAAACTGGTTAGGTGAACTGGCCGCATATGTATCTGAAAAATTGTTGAAAAACAGTGATAAACCCAGAGAAAAATATACTTAAATGTATATTTATACCATTAAGAACATAATACTCATGCTAATAGTAAAAAAAAGCCTACATAAAACTTCATGAACATGAAATGCATCACAATACAAATACAAGAATTAAATATTGTATGAAAGAAACAACAGCAATACAAGTACAATATGGATGAATGTAGTAATAATATGACAGAGTGTAAGCATAAATCATATCACACAATTAAAACAACACTCACAGCAATACAACAAGGTTAGCATGTTCTTTGTTAAACATCATTTGTTTAAACTAATGCTAAATGGAGAAGCAAGGGTGGTATATTTTACAATGAAACACAAAAGGACAATACTGAACATCGAGTTAAGTCACATATTTTCAAACATATGTAGCACATCTTTGCACAGCACAAATGATTAATTCTACATGATATGTTTCCTGATGAATGAGAGTAATATTATAATTTTACACTTTTTTATCTAGCTGGATCATGAATTATGGCTTATCATCAAAGATTATGTCTCACAAAATTCAGCATACACACAAAAAAATCACTAACAGAAGTTTTTTGTTAACACATTTATACGGAATGTCAAAAAATGAAAGCACAGCACACAGAACTGGGTAAAACAGACTGACTCATCCTAGGTAACCTAACTATTGATGAGACATCGTGTAATCAAACAGCATCAAAATAAGACCAATAATAATTTCATCAACACCAGAAGCCACACAAGCAACAAGAGCTCAAAACAAAAGATTGACTTTAACAGCTAAAAATCTAGACTCAAAATGCCTTCACTACTTCCCAAGATAAAGCCAAGCATTAAAAGCATCACCTACCTTACAGGTTACAAAGGCAAAGCAAATCGGACAAATTGGTACATTTTTGTAACAACAGATGTGTTAGTACTTGTTAACATGAAGGCGTAACAGTTAGATGGAGAAACTGAATGGAATTTCATTTTTAGGGGTATTGAAGCTTTCTTTACTAAAATAATACTAAAGGGGTTCAGACGGTGACAAATAGTAGATTTTGGTGAATTCATCAACTGTTTATTGTTCTTCATTTTCAGACGGTAAGTCAGCATTTATGCTAATATATGAGTATCATTTTACTCAAAAAATATTTTGCATATTATCCTGGAACTGCAGACAAATATCCATCATGAATCTAACAGACAAAATCTTTAAGTAAACCTGACAGCATAGACACTAGAGTATGTTCAACAAGTAGATTGTTACTTTATTTGATCAGATGAATTTCTCTTAAGTTATCACTAAATCAGTGATTGGGAAAGGCAACAGATGCACCCGTGGTACATTCACATGTTTTTGATCCTTTCTTGTATGAAATGAAGTGAGTACAATGTAAATACTGCTGCTCTGCATCATCTGACACTTATTGCAATTCTTTCCTTTTGCAAAGCAAGAACCTAATGATAGACACTCTGTGTCATCTGGTGTTTTACGCTAGCTTTTTCTTTATGCTACACGAGCCTAGCAGATAGACACATACAAATAGATATGAAAACTATTTTAATTGCAACTCAATCATCGCCACATGAAAATGTCATATTGGTTTTCAAAATGTCACAGTGATTTTGCATCCGAAAGGGCCAAGAAGAAAATTTCTTTCCCAATCACTGTTTATTTACCCTTAATGCATCAATGCAGGTTATTCAACCACAGCACAAAAAATAATCAAAATTTAGCTTGAGCACCAAGGCCAGACCAAGAAGGATCACATCATTAGTTCATTCTAGACATGAATACCTGTTCCTAAGACGACCCCCAGATTGATGGATCCAACCAGTGAGACAGCTGCCGCACTTGTATCAAAGTAACGTAGAAATTCAATATTGAAAACACCAATAGATTGGGTCGTGCCAAACGTCAGCATCTGCAGAAAAAGTCTTAATAAATAAATGGCTTCAATAGATCAACAATTATGAGAGAGAAGTTCCAATGGATTACATCAGACGAGTACACTCTGTGAGGGGCTAGTGAATACTAGTTAGAGACCATAACCACTTGACCACGGAGGTCCCAGACAAGTATCAAGCTTGTACCAAACATGTCTAATACTGACACATTAAAACGTATGAAGTACATAATATTAGCAGTAGTAACACTAGCCAATAGAAAGCGTCCCTGTGAATCAGTTATCTGTGAGTGGCTCTGATAAAGTTGGAATGTTAAATATAAAAATGTACTGAAATAACTCAAGCTCTAAAACTTTAAACAGTAGTGGTCATCCTTTAACACTTGCCTGTAGATCTGTACATGCAAACTTAAATTTCAGGCAGGTTTGAATTCACAAAACTCATCAGTAAGAAATTCTTGACCGAAGAAAATGCAGCAATACAGTCCCAAACATACTGTTAAACAAGAGAAAGAAAAAAGTAATACAGCATTGAAAAAAGTGCTTGAAACTTAACCAGAAGAATTGAACAATATCAAAGACAAGAGAAAAGGTTCCCCAGTTTTAGGGTTAATGTAAAATAATGTTAAGAGCATGCAAAGGATTTGATCAGTAAGAAAGTAAGTGACTTACAGGATTAAACAAGCAACAATAACATGTTGGCAAGGAACTAAATATGGATATAAACTACACTACCACCAATGATGTATAAAAAGGTATTTATTCGTTTTAGGAATAATGATATTATTATACGTGTAATGTTGACTTCATCAAACTTTCCATTTTACAATCCTTCAAGTCTCAGAAAATTCTAAGTTCTACACTGACCTAAAACACTGGAATGATTTTCATGAAGGTAATCAACGTGTATAATTGCCCACACATCTCAGGCTAGGATTAAAATTAACTTTAAAACTAAACCTCTGCAGAGTGGCACCAACACTCGTCTTTTTTGTGTGTTGGCAATGGGGGCCACATTTGAGATTTTGATTATAAACACAATAGGGTATAATTTTGACAAAATTCTAAGTTAAAAAGGAGGGGCATAACTCCACAAATATAGCTTTCAGAATAATGTGCCTTGCCATGGTAATCAAGTGTTCCATATGTCATGTTGATATCTTTAAAAGTTTTTGGGTAATGAGCTACATTAAAGTTTTCGTATGACAATGACAACAACAACAATGATGCTGCAGTGACCATAATAGCTTGACTTCCTCTTCGAAACAGACAAGCTAAAACTTATGACTAAATGCTAAGAAAATTATGATACTGGCCGAGGGAGTAACAATTGTCATGCATTCATATCTGAATATTTTCTCAATGTCAGTCAAGGTAAACTAATAATTTTATACAGGTTAGGCCATCCTTAAAAAAATACTGGTTTGCAGTTATACAGCACAAACATAACAGGAGGTAGGTAGGTAAGCATTTTTCAGTTGGTAACATTATATACCTGCACTGAAAACAAAAAGTTGAAATAATGACTGAAAATATTTTTTTTGACAAAATCCCTAAAAACCATTTTTGGGTAGGGGATTTTTGAATGAGTTGGTCATATGACTGCATACCAACAATTTTTATAAGAATAGCCTAAATTTTACTTTTCATGCTAGAAACTAGTGGATGTGACTAGGATACATCATTCCTAAGAAGTGATAGGTTGGAATTCAAATTGTAAACCCTTGGGAGAAAAAGAGAAAGTAATATTTCATTGGAACAATAACTTTTATGTAATATTAGTGCAAACAAATCTAAAGAATAATAAGGCAGCTAGAAAAAAGTCATGTTTAGGATTACTAGACCAAAAAAACACTAGGGTTAAAAAAAACTTCTCCAATTTCAGTCAAATTTTTGGCAGCACTAATAATAGTAAACATGAAAACTTTATCAAATGATAATATTTTTTATAAAACTTCAGGATAAATTTTTTTTAAAAATATCATTAAACATGTTGCTGTGTTTAACAGATTTGAATAATTCTCCTCTTTCACGTAATTACAACAGATGTTTTTTGCATCAATACAACAGGACGCCATTTTGATTCCAATCTAATTCATCCCCAAACATTTTCGTACCTTGGAGATACCATTTGTCCCAAAATATTTTGTACTTGAATTCTGATATTAAATCTTAAGGGTCAGCATCTAACAATAGGGTCGGTCAAGTAACCGGAAACACAACAATTTTTCTTTTGGCCTGATTACACATGGCATGATGAGGAATGACAGACACACAGTGATCATAATTACACAATTAGACCATTTTGGTCAACAGAGCCAAACAAACATCAGATATGAATTATAATGACCTAACACCTTTAAAGTGACATAAAAAGATGTCAAAAGGTACATGAACTGACAATTATAACTTTTACATGAAACACAAAACTGGGTATGACAAAAAGGCAGTTATACAAATGTTAGTTTACCTGCTCCTAAGAAAATACCCAGATTAATTGAGCCAACCAGAGCTACAGCGGCAGCCCCGGACTTAAAGGTCCGCAGGAACTCAATGTTGTAGACTCCGATCGACTGAGAGGTGCCAAAAGCCATCACCTGAGGTTAAAAAATCTTCATCTGGACCTATATTGTCATTACAGACTACAGGAACACTCTTTGAAACATTGTCAAATGTAAATAAAAATCAAGACAAGATAAAAATGATGTACATAATCAGGGCTTTCACTAAGATTTTTCACCCGTGGGTCCCCAAGGCTCCCATCTCTAACATTTTAGGGGTCCCTTGGGATTTTAGGGGGTCCCACACAGAAAATGCCATGGGCAAATTCCAATTCGGAAGGGGTCCCGAGGATGCCGTGGTCACTCTCAATGCGAGTCCCTCGGCTGAATATCACGTCAGGGACACAAGAAACCTGCGTCAGGGAAATCCCTGCATAATTACTGCATAAAAATATGGTCTAAATGTTTGCATTCTTTATACTTGTCATTCAAAAATTTTAAACCGACATCTCTTTATTACTGATGATTTCAAAGTCATTTAAATGATACAGTCAGACCTAGATAGTTGCATGAAACATATCCCAGGGGTCAAGTACCTTTATTATCTCTTAAAGTCTAACAAAACACTTTTACAAACATGTTTTCAAAAATCTTAAAATAGCTAAATCCTTTCCAGATTTATATAAAAATTATGTATAATGTAATAATGCATTAATAAATGTGCACCAAATTTCTGAACATTAAAATGGATTATAAAATATACTGATTTCTTGTCAACCATCTATTTAACCTAGTTATCAGCATTTATTACAATCTGGGTCAGTAAATCTCCCTGAACACTCTCATACTTTTGCACATAAATAATAAAAATGAACAAGTTGTAATATGAGTTTATCAGAAGTTGTAGTCTGATATAGCTAGTCTTATAACAATTGGAGATATTTGTAAATAAGGTAGGGGCTAAAGGTTATAAAACCTGAGATCAATCGACCAGCTCAAACTCAAAGACCAATTTTGGCCTCACCTTATTGTAGACCTAAATAATTGTTTACCAAATGTGTTAATCAATGTTCAGATTTGTTAATTTACACACAGAAAACTGTTTAAAATGTTTTATCATATTATCTTAATTGATTTGAGAGTAGAGAAAACACAAAACTGAGATTTGAGCTCAGAGACTAATCTAAGTTTTATAATCTCAACTCGGATCTCATCTATCAGTATATAACAGACAAATTAATGCTGTTTTCATCCAGGAAAAAGTTCACATTGTGTCATATTGTTCTTTATGATTGCTATAGAACAATAAACATGGAAATGACCTTTATGAAGGCTTTTAAATAAACATATGAAAATATCAAGTTCAAAAATGCATGTATGTAAGTGATGAGAGGAACACTGCTTCACATAGAAAGAATGCAGTTTGTTTGATAGTTTTAAAGCTGAAACATTGATACATGAGCAAATAATATCAAACAGTTAAATCTGAGGTTTTAATTCATGAATGGGACAAGCTTGAACTTAGTCAACTAACCATCCCTAAATATGTACAATGTGGCTTGACCATTTCAGAATCCACTAATCATAATAGACTAAAACAATCTGTAACAAGTACTTATGATAATATCATATTAATTGATAAACTGTCACAGGAACAGCCTCCCTAAAAATAACCCACAAGACCTATGATAAAAAAAATTAACAATTTTGAATGAAAAATTGAAACAAATTCATTAAAAAACAATTTGATATAAATACAGAAAAAGAAAATAATTATGCAACAAATGCAATTAATACTGAAATTGTGTAACTGTTTGATGCAGATTCAGGAAATATAATACACAGCTACATAGTATACATATAAAACATTAGAAATCAACAAAGTATCAAATTTTCAAGTACTCATGTACTAAGACATTTTAAAAATAAAATGACAGATTTTCACGTGTATTTTATTGAAAAATTGCACTAAGGTTAAAATCTTTCAAAATTAGTTACCTGAATAAAAAATGCTGCCATGACAACAACACATCCCCATACTCCACCCTCTACATTGCAGGTTGGTGCCATACTCGTCTTATTCTTGTTATATAAAAAAATCAGACATTTCATAAAATAATAATTTCACCCAAAATAATTACATATAGAGAGTATGTAGAGAGAGCAACAGATCTGAAAAAGTGCAGATCAGGCTTAAAACATACCTTCCCAACATGTCTAGCTTAAAATTCAAAAAATTAAAAACACAGAAAGAAAAACTGTATTGAATATTTACATAACATGACATTCACTAAGGTCAATATTTACTGAAGTACAACAACACACACTGCAATATTTCATCAGAAAATGCACAGTGTACAACACACTATTATAGTGTATTATGCACAAACAAAAAAAAGCAAACCTCAATGTACATGGATTTTTTGATATTACATAACTTTAAATTACGTAAATATTTCACTTGAGGAAATAGCCAATTGGGTATTAGGAAATTTATTTTTAGTTCTACTTGAATAAAATGGACATGATTACACCATTCTTGATTGAGAAGAAAGCCATTGTTTAAAAGCTCATTTTATCAGTTAACAACAATGTAGTACTCAGCTATTTTTTTTCGTTCTTTGTTTGGGTCCAGTAAATGGACCCTTCAAAATTGAAATTAAACACATTTTTCCCAATTCCAGACATCAAAATTCCCAATTTTGACATTCATTTTGACCATTCATTTTTCCCAATTCGACCGGATCTGGACCCTTTCCAAGATAAAAAAAAATCACTGATACTACTTACAAACTTTAATTTAAAACCCATACTTGAAAACAATAAATTAAAACCAAACAAACAATAATTTGAGAGGCTCTTTAATGTTATTGCACAGTCATACCCATCTCATGGAATGAGTGATTACATACTGCTCATGGTTGCTTCAAATTGCATTTAGCATTATAAATCAATAATCAATTTTATACTGTATTATCACATTCTATAAGCTAACAGAACTGAGGCAAAAGCAAGTATTTACCTGTATAGCATATGCTACCAGTCACCCATCAATAATTTGCTAAGCTGTAAATGACACACATGTAGCAAACACATGTTTCTAAGCATAATAAGGGACTCTAAATTACAAGTGCTAATCATCTACTGATAAACAACCAATTAATAGTGCCGTAGCTAGTTAAAGAGTCGAAAATTTGTCCCAAGCTGTCGACCATGTATTGACTTCATAAAGAAATTGATCAACTATTGTCAAATTGTTAATTAGTTTGTCATTTATTTTTTTCCGTTTTAATGTTAAACTTCAAAGTATCTTAAGGATGTTTCATCAGCTACGTATAGCTGTGTGAAAAATGTTAATGTCAATTTTTAAGTTTTGTTCTGTTTTCTTTTTTGTCCCCTTATTGGGTTTGTGCAAGAGAGGTAGGTGAGAAATTTGGTTGAAATGAATTTATCAATTTGAAGTTTATTTTAATAAATGAACATTTTTTTATTTGTGATTATTGAATGTTTATTCTTAAAAACAAAGGCAAAATCAGCCACTGTTTTTCTTCATTAATTTTTCAGGGAAAAATAGTAAGGGGTAAGTACATATCACCCATTGTTTTAACAGCTTTACAAGGGGGGACATATTCTTCTAGATGTAGTCATAAGTCATGTGGTGTGATAATCTATCAAAAACAACAGGGTTCTATCAATCAAATTAATGCCATAAGTCAACACATTCACACTATGTTGGTTTAATCAATAATTAATTACTGCTGTCTAATGCCTATTGAAAAACTTAAATTTCACAAATTGTAATGAATTAATCCATTTAAATAGCTTAAGGTTATAATGATTTCATTTACTATGGTGCATTGGATTTAGATGAATTAATAGGTGAATACACATGCAGTGAAATTTAACCTGATAATGACTGTGTTCCTAGAAATGCCAGTGAAACAGCTGTATGCCAAAGTGTAAAAAATCTGACAAAATATCTAATTACAAATGCACTATGCATTCTCTAACCAATAATCTCATTGTTTAATATCAATGATATTGCCTGTGACATGGTGCGTCTAACTTAAGAATAATTTCCCTCGTGTTGCATATTTGCCATTATCAAATTGTAAAGATGGCTCAAAGTTGAGAGAAAATTAAACTGCTCAAACAAATTTATTCAACAAAAAATATAAAAAACCTGCCACTACCAAAATGTGTAAGTCACTAACAATTGAAGAAAACTATACCAGGTCACCATTTCTGAATTGAAACAATTGGTCATTACCAAGCAAATTAAACAATTAATAAAGTAAAATTATTCATGAAAAATAAAAAAGACAACTGTGATGTTTAAATCTCAAACAACTGAAGAAAAGTCTGTTTTAGAATACATCTTAACAAACGTTTTGGCTATATATGCTTTTCAAAGTAAAGAATTCAGTCAGTAAGATAAGCTGACCAACTTTAAACATAGATTTCCAGATTTTTATGACTTCAAATTTTAAGGCACAGAGCATGTGTATTACCAATCAACAAATCTTGAGAGAGGAAAATAGCTAATAGAATTACCTTAAGTTTATCCAAATATTCAATGCAACAGCTTCTAAATTTTCAAACACACTGAAAGCCAAACGCGCTAAGAATTGTTTAGAGGGCTTTTCAAGAACACTGAAGTAATTATTTATGTTATGTCATCAGCCGTATGGAGTCAAGATTTTCATCATTTATAGGCAGTGACTAGTACAGTGCTGAAACGCTTCGGTTAACACCATTATCTGCAAATAAGAATTATATCAACACTGACAGTAACGCTGAAAATTAACAGAATTATTACAAATAGGCTTGTCCCAAGGTCATCGCGAAAACTAGTGATAATCGAAAATCCGCGAGTTTTCTTCGATTATACATCGAAAAAACCTTGTGTGTTTGTTAATAACAGTAATTTTAAATCGTAAACAAAATAGCATCTGAAATTAAACAATTATATGCATGCATGCGAAGAAAAAAAATACTTGCGTGCATGGGGACTGACAAAAAAATTTACGAATGATAAAATTTGAGTATCGTTGTGGTCATTCACTCTCTGCAACTAGTAACCAGTCGGATCGAGAGTGATTTTCTTAAAACTGCACGGTGTTGACTCATTTGCAAAGCGTAGTAAAAATGTCAATTTCCATACATAAAAATATTTTTCTCTACTCTATGTTTCTACACATTAAATTTTATATTCCATGAATAAGTAATTGATGTCATTAATCATTACCACCAGTTGTTTACAGTATATGCCTGTAACAGTAACTCAGTGCCTCTCAACAGCTGCTTATCACTTACAAAAAATATATCCATCACATTTATATAACAATGAGCAGAAAGGAAAGACAAAAATTAAAAAGTAAATAAATTGTGTGTGTGTACGAATGTGTATAAATACATTACTGAAACATGGATGCTTTAAAGGTATCTATCATTGTTACAAATGTTTCCCATTTTGAGTAGACAATACAGTTAAGAATATATAGATATTTAGTTTAATGAATCACAACAGAAAAATAAATCAATGTATCACAAATTTGTTAAAGTGTTTCCCAGGCCATGACTTCAATCCACAGCTTTAATTAGTGATCATGTAACAGTTGTTAATTATAGTAACCAGGGACTCTACATTATAAAATAGACTGGCACTGTCCAGTGGACTCAAGTTAACCATTTGATACATCATGGTCTGAAGACTGACTTTATAACAGTGAATCCTCAGTGTATTTAAACCATGCTATGAATGGATTTAGCTCTTACTAGACAATTGGACATCAGTGCCCAATTGTATAAACATTGGTTAACTTTAACCTCTGGGTTAAATAAGAGTTTTGGTTAAAATTTTGGTTAAATGTTTGGTTAGCTGTTGTAGAAAAATTTTGTTTAAGTTTAACCGAACGTTGTTTTTGTTAAAACTCAAATAAATCTAAACCAAGTCCAAGATGCTGGTTAAATCTTAACATAAACGGTAACCTGTACCAAAATGGCAGCCCTTTTAAAATGTTTAAATGATTTTTTTAATGGTTAGTAAACCAAAATGGTTAAATTTAACCCAAGGTTAAATTAACCGTTTGGTTAAAGTTAATCAATGTTTATACAATTGGGCGCAGATGTTCATCTGTCTCCACTGACAATCATGCCATGAAAAGTCTACTCTGTCATGAAGTCCTTCACACTTTAATTAGAATTCTTTTTCTCTCAAGTAACTGGATATCTAGTATTACATTCTTTGAGTACTTGTGTGTTTGTGCGAACACTGATGTGTAATATTTTCATGATGTATAGCTTTATTCAATACATGTTTCATTAACTATAATTTCTGCAGGCTAGAGTATTGTTCATAAATTACTTTTTTTCCAACAGTAACACATTGAACTAACATTCACAGTGTAATTTCTACCCGATGTTAAACAATAAAATCAAAAAGATTCTGAATTAAAGTAAAATTATTTTCAAGATTTTACATATAAATCTTACAGAGATGTGTGATACATTGCACTCCATTAAAATCAGGCTGTGAATTTGAAGAACTACAATCTAGAGTGGAAAGTTGAATCAACATTATGACAGTTGTCTACAATTGTGAAAATGCATTATTGTGTTTATTAAGTATAGGACATTTGTGGTTTAAATAAAAACATTACAACATACTGTATGTATTCGGAAATTCAATGTAACACTGTAACACATAAAATAATGATGAAGAAATAAGAAGGATTTATAAATTTATTCTCAGTATGTAATTTCCTGTGTAAGTACATATACTTATGAAAAGAAACAGTCTTTTGCTCAAGACAGAATTAAACAGCTAATATAAAAGTTCAAATGGAGTAAAAAGTAACAATTACAGCAAAATATAACAAAATTGAAATAATCATACATTTGTGTTAACATCATAGGGATTAAAGCTAAGTTTATGCGTATTTCACGTAACACTGCCATGCAACATATCATTATCAAACACAAAGTTACAGCATACACAACACTACAAGCCAGAAAAACCTTCCTATTCAAGATGGATGTACAAGAAACGGAGCCCAAATTGTCTGTTCCCAATCACACAGTTTGTTTTATGTCTCAATTATAACTCCCAAATTTCAATGGAAATTCTTTAATAATTTAGATTTGAGACAAGCATAGTCATTGGAAAACTGATGAGTCAAAGTTAACAAAATCAAGTTTGATCAAGTAAAAATTTACCATTGACCAAACTACAATGTCAAAATCACCTTGGAATCTCAGTGCATGATCTAAAATGAATATACTATTTAATACAGGTGACAATTTTATTGTCCAAAGATACTGACATGAGCTCAGATTTACAACTTGATAAATGCACACTTCCTTTGAATATGATGAGATGAAAAAAATGAAAACTGATTCATAATACTAGTGATCAAAATTATATGTGTATAGCTTACACATGAGTATGTTTGTTGTTCATTTTGCTATATATTTCACACAGAGAAAATATTAATAAATACATTTACCATAACAGAGAATTAAATTTTAACAAATACATAAGAAAATATCAGCACATTTGTAAAAGTCTAAAGGATTTATTCCAGTAGCACTTAATAAGTTTAGCTAGCATTACACCTCTAATAACATGTTGCTATTTTTATGCCAACCTTTTTTTCTACAGCCTTTATGCAGTAAGATAGAGAAGTTTACATGGATTCCTTTCAATGTCATCATTTGTCAGAATATATTACCATTCTGGCAAATATCTTCACACTTAAAAACACACACAGACATTTACAAATGGAATGCAGATTTCATAGATACAACATATGTCAACAAGCACATATTCAAGTGACAAAGAGTTTCACCAACAGAAATTTGCATAAACAAAACAAAAATTGTCAGTATCAATCAACTAACAACGTAACTTTTTAGAAAATTGAACAAAAATGTTAAGTTCTGCCATCCATTCAGAAAATTACAAGTAGGCAGGAATCATGTACTAGAAACTGATCCAAGCATGAATTGTCTCCCTTGAATACCGTGACAAAAGGATTAGGAGTAATTTATACTATTCAACCTAAGGTAGAACAGGAAAAATCGAGTACCAGGTACATTTTTCCACTTATTTCATTAGGATCAATAGACAGGTCCAAATAAGACATGTTCTGAATTATCCTAGGCAGTAACAAATAAGATTATGAAAATATTTTAGCAGAAATTTGTCTCCATCTTAATGTTAGAAAACCAAGAATTTCAAAGTCATATCATTTGTGCATTTAATGAATTTTACAAGCTAAGTGGAAAATATACATAAATATAAAGCAGATTTATTTACTTTCACCACAATGAAACAACATTTCAAAACATTAAATTTACACATCTATACTACCAACAATTGCTACCATTTTGAATAAGGTTAAAATTATTGACATATGGTTAAAAAGGTTTATTTTTTCCCAATTAATCGAGATTTTATCGCGCAGAAGTCTTCATTAGTGAGATAACCTGGGGAAATTTAATCAATGTCATGAAAGAATTAAGAAATAATACAGAGAGAGTAGAGCTAAAAATGATCATATCACAAAAGAACAATTAATGAACAGATTTGCAGTAATAGATAAATTAGTCAACAGTATGACCAGAAAAAATCATATTTTCTAATTTTTTTCCTAAACATGTTTTGTACTTTGGAGTCACAACTCTTTTCAAAATATTTTCATGCTTCAGATTTTGCTGTCAGAAGCCTAAGTGTTAGTGTCTGAAAAGACTTCAACAAAGAGAAATGTTACCAATATCAAGCCAATGATTCAGAATGTGCAGGAAAAGCATCTTGAAAACTGTTACAACATAAATCCATTATAATAGAAAAACACAGATCTGCAGACAATGGGTTTATATTTCATAAGTATATAAATGTCACAAAATGCATAACTTTCTAACACAACTTCAGCAGAATGAAAAATAACGAACAATACAACCAGTTCAATCAGTTCAATAAGATTGGAACTCTTCACAAATTCAGTAAAAGTTACAATCATGTTGTACTGAAAGGATAATGTATCCAGAATTTGTAACAGCAGCAGATGAAGTTGAGGTTAAAGGAAAGTTTAACATCATGATTTAAAACAACACAATGTGAATTCTTATAACAAACCACACACAATACAAGGAAGATAACATCACATAGCTTGTTCTCTTTTTTCCAGATTACTTTTTTTATCTTTTCTCAGGCTACGAGAAAGATTAAATACACAGCCACAACAAGTGAATCTTGGATACTAAAAATGACAAATATATATATGACCCATTAAAGCTCTAACAAAATCATGCATCTATTATGACATTAAATAAAAATCAACAAGTCATTTGAGAAAACAAGAGAGCCATGATGGCCCTGTTTTGCTCACCCTAGTAAAGAATGCAACATCTATGGTTTCCCTGTGATTTGACCTGGTGACCTAGTTTTTAACCTGAGTTGACCCACATTCAACCCTGTTCATGATATAATTAATACAAACATTCTGACAAAGTTTGGGGAAGATCCAATCAAAACTGTGACTCCTACAATGTTAACAATTTTCAGGAGATTTTACCTAGTGACCTAGTTTGTGACCCCCCCCCCCCCCTATGATCCATGTTCGAACATGTCCAACACATCATTAAAACAAACATTTCGACACAGTTTAACAAAATCCAAACAAAACTGTGACCTCTAGAGGGTTAACAAAGTTTTCCAGTGATTTGACCTGGTGATCTAGTTTTTTACCCCAGATGACCAATGTTCCAACTTGTCCAAGATATCATTTTGACAAGCATTTTGACAAGGTTTAGTGAAGATTAAATCAAAACTGTGGCCTCTAGGTTAACATGGCTTTTCAAAGATTTGACCTGGTGACCCTTGTTTTTTAACCCCAGATGACCCATGTTTGAAGTTGTCCAGGATATCATAAGACAAATATTCTGACAAGGTTTAGTGAATCAAAACTGTAAACTCTAGATTGTCAATAACCCCCAGGTGTGGACGACAGAACAGACTGACTGATCACAACAGCTCCCAGAGCACTACATGCTCAGGTGAGCTAAAAAGTTAAAAATATTTTTGTAAGTCTTTTAATCAGATTGGGAATTGAAAAATACATTAACAATACTAAAGTTCAACTTATGTACCACTTTTTATTGGCTTTATTCATTACATTTGTTCATTTTTTAACAATTCAATAAACAATGTTGTAAACTCCATCAGAGATATAAAAGTATTTTAATCACTTACCACAAAATACTAGGTTAAAAAATGAGTGAAAACTTGAAAATGCAAGATCACTCTAAGTAAGATTTAAACTCCATGGAGAACTGGTATCTCCATTTGTAACAATGTTTTGTACAATAATGTTTGGTATAAACACTAAAATAAAACAATCATTAACATAGGATTTTATGTTTGTAAATGAAGAAAAAGACATTCATCCACTTATAACATTTTACTTCCACGGGTTTGAATGCAATGAACAGTGATTATTTGTACAAACAAATACTTATTTTAAAATAATTAAGGCAAAAACGAAAACCATTTAAGGCATAACCCTTCCCGTCGGTGCAACAAGGTGGTAACCTGTAGACCAAGTTACAACTTTACTGTGATAGCAGGACATACCAATCCACATATACAACCTTTCCTAAAGAGTTAGTATGACAATGTTGCTACTAATAACCAGATCTATAGCAAGAATGACATATTAATGTTAACAGATTGATTATTAATTATCCAACAAGTAATCAACTTTACATAATGACTAGTAGTAAATTAAATCAAATTTTGCTACATTTTACGATGAAATTTCAGCCAACAGTAGAAATTATGGAAAGCACAAATTGAATTTCTTCCAATTTCAACAGAATTTATAAACTGTAACATTGATCAATTAGCAATGACACTAACATATTAAGACTTATATGTCTTGTATAGTGGAGAATACACATGAATATATCGCACTGAGAATCTAATTTTAAGCACTAGACAAAGAAATTTTAAACTGTTGTTTGAAAAAAAACTGCACTTATGCATAAATCATGAACTTAGTACGCTTTCAAAAAGATAGTGTAATAAAATTAACACAGTACTTAATGCAAATCTGCACAAGTGTCAAGAATATATTACACTCATACAGACTATTTTACATCACTCTGCCCAGTTACTACAGTCAATCCTGTGAACAAAGGCCAGAAGAGAAATGCAAAAATATGACCTCTAAGTACAGTTGGCCTTTATTCAAAGGTTTATATAGTCTATCATATTAATTAATGGGTTCTTATGAGTTGCAAATGTCCACATTGTGTCCTTTTATCACAGGTTTGTCTGTATCGCTATTAAATTACATTCTAAGACTAGAAACCATCCCTAAACAATCTGAGACCAAACATGAATGTAACTAATCAATAAGTTTGAGCAATATGCTTGTTCCTTACTTGGTGTTGTATGTATATCCTTAAGCTAAAATAATTACTTACATCTAAATATAACTATCATAACACTTTCATGTAGGCATAAAAAGCTGAACGAATGAATAAACCTATATGGGAGGTTGTAATAGTTAACCTCAGTGCAGATCAGAATAATTTACATAATGCTACTTACAGTGAAGAATTAACTATCATAGAATAATGATGTCATAGTTTATAGGTATATGCAATGACAAACAATTCAGATGATACTATATAAATGTACAGACAACAATCTTTACTTGTAGAAATATTGAAATACCAGGAACACTATGAGGAATTTATACTTCTATTAATATTTTGTAAACATTTCAAGTATTTACGTACAAATTCACCAATCTAGGGCAACATTGTCCCATGATCAAAATAAATAATTTCTTCCCATTAGAATCAAGATGAGTGTACTCTGATTTTAAGGTAACGAGTTACTTTTTAATGATAAATTCATAATTTGACATTTAGATCAAGCTACAGGCTAACGATGTAAAAATACATAAATATGGCTTAAGATATAAATAAATTACATAAATACATGGATAATAATAGCTGCATAATAACAATTATAACAAACACAGCTTTACAAACAACCTGCCCTAATTTAACAATAACTTTTCAATACTTGTGACAACATAAGTTACAGTGTGAACAAAAATGTTGTGTGTCAAGAAATGTCAAGTTGACCATGAATCAGACTGCAACTATAAGAATTACAGGATTGTTGTCTGAAACATAACACTGTAAGATAAACTTGATTTTCAGCTTTACCCTTTGCCCCATAATACTGCATTTCCCTGCATCTGAAGCAGAAGACTTTTGAAAGCATTGTGGCAGAGAGAAATAACCCAATTTTCTTAAATAAATTGATATTTTGTATATTTGCTTTTGAATTTTGAAGAGTTCAAAGTATGCTTATGAGGCAAAGGGTTAAAACGTAAAGAGACAAGACTCTAGATTAGCATCAAACAATCATATCAATGAAACTACTAAAATCAACGTACATTCTTGGCGTTACGCATCAGAATGTCATGTTGATAATATATGTATATGAAAATATAGCGATACTTTAGTATATGAGTAGTTTATTTCTGTTTCTGGGTGACCAATACTTTAGACATTTTTTGCATGCATCTGAAGACCAACGTAAATGTTGTTGCAAATAACCGCATTTAAATCATTGTTATACCTTGATTTTTTACATCATAAATATCAAAAGAAGATTCGAGATTAATTAAATTCGAGATAAATTAATAATATGCCTGGAATTTAATCCCCTCAACAAATAAATTTCCAGTTTTACATCACATTTTTATGTATTTAATACTAAACCATACCATCCTGTAAGATTCATCACAAGAGAAAATACAAGAATAAATCTGCAGTAATATAACCATCAAAATAAATCCAATCATATCAACAGTTTACTGAAGATATACAATCAGATAAATAAATAAAAAACAACATAAAAGTCCTATCTCATACATCTCTCTAATAATGAAATGCCACTAGGGTATCAACATTTTTCACAGTGTAGAATATCTTTTTAACACTGATTAACTATCATAATGAGGGAGGAATTTATCAACCTGTTATGTTTTGTCTTTAACATTGTTTCTTCAAGTAACTCAAGTAAGTTTAAATTTTTACAAAACCCGTTGAAAATATGACCAGATGATAGATGAACTCTGAACACATACATAGGAAAGTTTTACCACAAAATGAACAACAAAATCATAGTTAGATATTAATTGGTTTCGATTCTATCACACAAACTGAATAGACACATACGTAGCAAGGGTTTCAAGGACTACATCATAACTGGAAGATTAATTTGACATTACAAAATGCAAAAATATGTACTAGTCAAGATTTTAATCAAAACTGCCAATTATTACAAAGATACAAAAAGGAAAAAATGTCTTTCATCTGAAAAGTACAAAAATGATTGCACTAAAAATGTAAGTCTTTCTAGGTGTCTGCATCTAAATGTCCAAGGAACAACAAACCTATTTAAGAAGCATGCTAATTTTAGCATATTTCTATAAAACTTGAACAGGAATGCTAATTAAAAATGATCCAAAACTGGCTCATGGATGTTCTCTTAACCATCTGCATTAACTTTTTGCAAGAATGTTTTAAAAAATTTGAATGTTGTAGCGGATGAGTTGAAATATAATAAGTACACTAAATATAATATAAAATAGTATAAAATAACACTATAAATGGCATAAAACTCAAGTATGGTTAATGTAGAAGATTTTTATCTAAGAGTAACAAAAGCAGCATCTTTTCTTATGTTCAACTACAAAATATATATTTCACTGAGTTATCTTTGAAGTTAACACTGTTAAATTTAAGATTCTTAATGCAGCCATAATGAATTAAAGAGATATTGCATAACACTACATGTGTTCATGCTTCCTAAAAGAAGTAATTATCACATTCTAAGTGTTCCAATAGGATGATGACAGGTTCGGTAACTATAGCAGCAAGTGTAGTCTGTACCTATTGTGTGCATCTATCACATTGTGTCCCAACATATTTGGTCTGCAACAAACCATCTTGTATCACATTTTGTGCGGTTCACAGTCAATATAATCACAGTTTAACGTCATAAATTCTCCTGAAAAGAAAAAAGAAATGATATTCATTGTGGTAATTTTTATAATTGCAAATACCGATATACATCCAAATAAGCAAACATTAACTTTAATGCATCTTAGTACTAATAGCAGTTTATACACAATTTATACCGGATCTTACAAACATCAGTGGGATACAAAATGACTAAAAAATACAAAAATTCCCCCCAAAAAAATCATACATCATGACATTTGTATCATTTTCAAGAATTTAGAAAATGTAAATTAACTCTAAGCAAGGCAAAGAGAACAATATCACTGTCAAGATCCCTTATGATTCAATTTATTTGTCAACAAAAAACATACCACAAATATCATATTTCAAACACCACAATTTTAAAATACCATCAGATGCTGTTTTTAAATCCAAAATTGGGTGTGTTTATTACATAGGTATAGAACTCAATCCCATTTTATACAGGGCTCAAAATGGACTCAATCTAGTCAAATTGTTTAAGCAAAGTTTAAGTTCACAGGTTGAGCAAACTAAGTGGTTTACACAACAAAAGTCAATATCACATTTTTTTAATACTACTTGCGTAACACAAAAACAAACAAACAGAATGGTGCATATTTTTTTTTATTATTTTTCTCAATTTTTGTCAGTTTCCTAGATAAAAAATGTTTTTGTCTTATATTTGAGGATATTTTCCCAGGATTTCCAGATTTGTTAACCTTATACACAGGCGTGACCTATAAATGAGTGATTACATAACATGAAACATCGAATTTTTTAAATACATTGAACAGAAAATATCTATCTTAATACTATATGCTTCATTTGTATAAATTTTAAAAACACAAACATTTGAAGGCATAATTCTGCTTCAATATATTAGCCCGTACCTTGATATTGGATCAGGACATAGCATTCTTAATCTTATGGAAAAATCACATCATGATAAGAATTAATTTCCATAAAATCAATTATGTACATTTAATAAATCAATATTCACTATGGAACAACAGCAAACACTTTCAAAAAGTTCTTAGTAATAAGGCAGACAGAATTAAACTAAGTAATACACTGCAATTTACAACATGCTGTTCCAGTCTAAATATTACTTCAATGCCAACATTTCAATATATTCTGGACCTAGGTTTGTTTTAGCTAGCCAGATCCTGCACTTTAAGTGAAGCTTATGGATCAATTAATGATATAACCCATGAAATTGTGCATGGTTAATAAGACATTGTTCAGCACAGTCCATTTCACATCTTCAATATTCTTCCATTAGCTAATACAGAAAATCGATGCTTAATAACTGTTGTAAAATGTTTCTGAACACAATTAAACATATCAGTTACTGATTCTATATGGCTATGGTTGAAATGAAACAAACTTAATATAACAGAAACCTGCCCAGTTGTAAATTGGGGTCGACATTTATATATACATGAGTCATATTTCATTGACCCCTTATTTATCATGCATCAGGTTTATGCCACATACAATCTGCTATATTATTATGAACACATTCAATGTACCATCCATTTTAAGCTTTCAATCTTATTTATCTTACAGATTGGGTATATAAATATGGAAATAAGTATCTTTGATTCAATGGAATGACAACTTGAAGAAAGACATGGACAAATGTATGTATGTCTTAACATGCATTTATGCACTTAATGCTACGGTCAACCTGATGCATCAAATGTGTCTCGTTCTGAGGACAGCTAATATTTTACATTTCTTCAGTACTAATAAAAATATGAAATATTATCAAAAAAGTCAGTCAGTTATATATTAAATAAATGGTAATTCATTGACCCTAATAAGATGTATACATTTATAAGACATAACTTACACTAACTACTGTGTGTTGTTGAGTCAAACCCTGAAATATAAATCATATTCAAATAGTTGATAAGAATACAAGGCTGTTAGTTGTCATGAACATGTACTGAATCTATGAATATTAATAGTATCACCATAAATTTATGCATATCATAATTCTGTTCATAAATTAATTGAACTATTGTAAGGATATGTGTGTTTCAGACTACTACACTTCAGATTTCCCATTTAACACACATTCTGTTTAAGATTATTTGTCATTATGACCATATTACAAGTATAATGAGAAGAAGGCAGTCTTTACATATCTTAAACAAAACCACAGGAGCACAATGTAAACAAAACAAAATAAAATGGTCAAGTTCTTATAGAGGATAGTGTGAATTTGAAGATCTAAAATTGGTAAAACTGAATATATTCAGTTAGTGCAAAGAAATCAAGATAAAACTCATAACAAAAACAACTGAATATTTGCACACCATTAAGTGCCAAGCTCCATAATTCATCAACAATATTTTCACTAATCACTGTGTCTGATATTAAAAGCCAGACATAATTTTCACTTGAACTATCACAAAAAGCAGCAAGCTTACTCACCACATAACCAGGTCTAGCCCAAGTATATACTAAACCCTCCTGACATGCTGTAACTAGGCACTCTTCTTTAAATACCAGTGAAGTTAATCTATCCACTGAAATCTTTTTACATACTAAAGGTTCTAATAATGGGGCTTCAGTCAATCTAGGACAAGCCGGAGTCCCTAATAATTTCATAGCATTGTCTGGTGGTCTTATGTTATTAGCTTTCAGTGTTTGAGTTTTATCACTACTACGACCAGCCAGACTGAAATTCCTTTTATGTTCCTTCTTTTCTGAGTTATCTCTGCGGTCCCCTAACGATAATGTCGCGAACTTAGTACTTGCATTAACAGTTGAGTTTCCGATTGCATAAGCATGTCCGTCAATCACAGATACATCGTTTGTTATGGAGTTAGTTTTTGTGATCCCGCTATTACACCGTGGTATAGTGTTACTAGCATATGTTGGTGCTGGGTTAGAGGCAACAACACTGCTACGTATTCTACCACAAGGCAGTTTAATTATATCCTCAGTCAGGTCCCATAAACACAACATTGTATCATGACCTATAGATCCAAATCTATAACAGGTGATAACAGAATTAGCACTAGAACTATTAGAAACTTGTGTCTGTTTCCGTGTATCATGCGTATTTGTGTTTGAATGTGGATAAATTCCATTAGCTAACACAGTATTATTTGAACCATTCTTATTTTCAGTCTTTTTCACTGCCTCCTCTTCATTTGTTGAATCACAGACTTCTAAAGTTGTGGTATAAGGATCAAAGGCAACAGCACTAACCCATGATTTGTGGCCTTGACCCCTACATATTACCCGCTTTTCTTGGAAAGACCACACAGTGACGAGATCATCCTCGCCCCCTGTTACAATGTACTTACCATCTGGTGACCAGCACACACACAATAAACCACCAAAATAACTTTTCATTGAGCCTAATAGATCCATAGAATCATAGTTAAACACTCTGAGGTAACCATCTTGACCAACAACAGCCAAGTACTTTGCACATGGTGAAAAAGTAAACTCATTGATAGCCCCAGATCCAACAACCCATCTGTATAAAGGATTTCTAGTACTACGTGCCTTACAAGTATACACAGCAAAACAGTCCCCTTGTTTAAATGGCTGATAGTGTGGAGAAGTGGGACCACAAGGTAGTTCCTCATTATAGACATACATCTGTCCACTAACATGTGATACAAGAAACTGATTCGTTGATCCTGGTATCCATTTTATACATGTAACTTTGGTCTTATCTATTAATCTCTGAAATAAAGAAACACTAAGTTATAATCCAATCACTGAAAAACATTCAACTCAAAGATAAAAAGAACATACATGAGGTAAAATCATTTTACTTCCCACAAAATTTGGTTTTAAAACAAATGATTTTAAAATTCCTAGCTTCATTATGCAATAAAATAAACCTTTTATGTTGAATTAAGTCCAAGTTGTCAGCTTTTTGTTACCATCTTTATTTTTTCATTTAATCAGGTCAAGTAACTTGTTACTTTTCCAAGCATTAACTCATAAGACCAAGTGACTTGTGACATTTCCAAGCACTAACTCATCAGATCAAACAACTTCTAATTCATCAGACCAAACAAACTGTTACACTTCCAAGTATTAACTTGATTAATTCAAAGTACAAACCTCTTCATTGAATAATTTACTAAGTTCTTTCTTAATTGGATCTATCAATTGCACCTGACCAGCAGTAAATCCAACCAACAATCGTACACTCTCCGTAGAGATCAGCATCTCATTAAAATCATGGCATGTTGGAAATGTTCCCTTGTATACACGCTTGTCAATTGGTTTGGTTAAATCAGCTGCCTGTTATCAATATGAAATACAAAAAAGTATGTATAAATATATAACTCGGAATGTACTTTTTTGTACAAGCATTGACATGGCACCATTTAGTCTATATACACACTGGATTGTAAGCATTTTCTTCAAAATGCAAAATTAGGTTCTGATATTTATTCCAATTACACCATAAATTCAAGCCAAGAAATTAAAAATTCAAATTTCAGGAGTATATCCAAACATCTAGGTAGACAAGATTGAGTACACACAGTTTTTTGCCAAGCACTGCCTCATTTCGGTAAATTTGCCTATTTTACAATAATAATTTGACAGTTAATTAATACTGCGTAATATTTAACTTCTACTTTAATCATTAGTACATCTGTACCCATCACTGTTACAAGCAAGCATGAATTGATGGTTTAGAACAAGCCAAACTGTGCCACATTGTCAGTATATAGATAACAGTAGGACCTACAAGAATACATAAGCAGACATCATAACCATTAAAAACATATTCCATACACACAGGCTTCTCGAAACAGCTGGAATACTTGCCTGACATTTGGTCATGCAAAGATAGAATTTCTGTCTGACCGAATGAAAATTTGTCTGACTCAATATATAATAAATAAGTGATAAATGCTGTAAATTGTGCCTGACTGCAGGACATCTGGTCCAGTACTCTCCAAAAAGTTACTGGACCTGCTCGAAATTTGCCAAATCATCAGATGACAGTTTTACTACCTCATACAACATGACTAAATTAATGTACATAAGAAAAGTTTGCTGCACATAATTATAATGTGTGATCAATGTTATCAATAATTTGAACTAACAGATGGTTTAATTATTGATCAATGTTGATCAATGTTAACAAAGGGTAGAACATTAACATGATAAAAACATTTGCATAATCGACATCCAAGGTCAGTTTATGTTTTTATTGTACATAATAACAATAAAAACTTGGATTTATAGCTCTACTGTCAAATTAAATCCCCCTATCCACAATAAACAAACATAGTATGACTCAAAGAAAAAATGTGCCTCAGAGGGTCTTGAACCCAAAACCACTCAATAATTTTGCCCCCCGTAACAAAAATGTGGGCTTTACAACACTCCTGAATTCCACACATGAGGCTTGTCCTGTAAACCATTGATTATCATACAGAAATGTTAGTAGTAGAAACTGTAGCCTACAGTCAAAGTATACACTTAAAATGGGTTATTTCTAACAGACATAAACATTATTTTTTTCAATCCTGTGTTGAGACAAGTTGACTATCATGCATTAACATAGAGCTGTTTATTTAGACAATACAGGTCTGCATAATTTATGAATGGAGGAAAATCGTTTTCAAGTTCTGCAAGTAACAGGAAAAATCCTCAAGATCCTATGTCTCATAAATACAATTGTCCAGATTTACAGGATGAAAATTGTTTCATTTGTAAATAATTTATTATGCAAGTATCTTGAATAGAGGACTAAAATTGAATTTATTGCTCTGAAGTTAGGCTGTACCGTTACACATGGGTAAATAATTTATATCAAGACCATGGTCATGTTGATTTAAGGAGTAAAACTTTAATTTATAAACTACTGAAACTGTCACATAGTTGTTCATCTTTTTGTCCATGTGACAAAAACACTACGACTATAATACAATATTTACCAGAAGAAGCTGAGCAAGCATCAATTCAAGATAGCTTGCAATTAATGAGTTATTATTACACGGTATCAAACAAGCATTTTAGCAGAAATTGAAAAAAATATCAAAATTAAATAAATACACAAATTCAACCGTGGAACATTAGTACAGGCAACTGATGTTTAATAAATAAATACAACTAAACAACAGTCTGCACAAAAAACATTTTTACCTATAGTCCTTAGGACTATATTTTGCAGAAAAAGTTAAAGTCCGAACCATATTTTTATAGTCCTAACCACATTTTTATAGTCCTAACCACATCAATTCCTTGCATTACATCATCTGCGATGAATTTCCTTTCAGAAAATTACACACAGCTGAATCACACGCGGGAATGACGTCACAAATTGTGGAATGTGTCAATATCGTGCTTAGCAAACGCTATTAAGTCCCCACTAGGGCTTTGACTAAACGGAAGATAGATAAATCAAGTGTGTAACATGTGACCTGGGTGTACACATTGTACTGAATCAGGAAATACAAAAATGGAAATAAAAACAATATTGGTACCTGTTTAATATATCGCTTTTGATGTCTATTAGCGACGAAATTCGGGAAAACAGAACTCGTGACATCATACAGCGGTTTGAACGTTTATTCATTTATTTTGTGGTTACAGTGAAGCAACGGCGCTTTTCTAAAAAGTTCTCAGTTAATTCTTCACCATCATCTAAAACAGACTCTGATGCGTACTCTGAGTCGCCTGAAAGACTACTGTCATCAGATACCACGTCCGTGACTCTAATTACATGTTAGCGGACACAGAAGACAAGTTGTGTGCACTTACGAAAAAGCAGAGTTTTGAATGGTTAAAATTCTGGTATGATTTTCCCAAACGTCATTGCGCACGAATATTTAGAGTAACATTAAAAAAAACCCCATATTTACGATTTCCCAAAACTCTATAGTCCGATCACTACACTCACAACTAAGTTTATAGTCCGGGCCAGTTTTTTATAGTTTCGGGATTGGATTGTATGCATTTTTTGCAGACTGAAACTATACAACAGAATATTTTTTTATAATAAATTATACAGGTAAAAAGAAAACGAGTATACAACCTATATTATAAACATGAACCTATATTATAAACATGAAATGTTTTTTGAAACATTCTTATGATGGCAGCATGTTTAAACTTAAAAGTTTAAAGATGTTTGAGTTTGACTATCAACTGTACTTATCACTTGTAAACAATTTTTTTGAAATACAGGAATAAAGATATATACACAACTGTGACAAGAAAGTGAGAATGCCAAATCTGAATGCATGCAAATTGCAATCATCAAGTAAAGACATTTTATGCTGTATGTTTTCATACAAATACTGATATAAATTTAGTTTCAATTAATTATTGTAGAGCCTTTTCCAGTCATTTTGGGAAAAGGTCCCTGACTTGACTTAGGAAAAAATATGTGGTTGGTTGCTACAATTTGGTAAATTTGAGAAATATTTTCTTCATATAATACTTACTATTAGGTGACATTTTACATGAAATCTGGTGATATTAGAATATAGCCAGTTTTATTTTCCTTGTATAGCAGGGGCTAATTATAGGTGTCTTCCCCTCAGGGAAAATCTTTCAAACCATGCAGTGTTCCCCTAAATTTACATCAAGTTTTTTCCTTCCCCTTTTTGCAAAAATAAGCCCTGATAGCATATAGCTTTAAAATCCTAGTGAGCCATTACACATATCAAGAACACTACTACTGCACAGCTTTTGTAAGGAATCTTCGGTTACTAATCAATAGCATTTTAACTGGAATTATTTACTTTTTTGCAGCTGTTAGTGATTATTTTGAAACAGGGAAAAAAGAAGGCTATTTTCGATTTGGAATGTGACTGATATTCGGCCCTGGGGACAGGATGAAAATGCCATGTATTGTCAACATATGCAACTAAGTAACAACTTATCTCAGCAATTAAAACCTTCAAAATACATGTATATATATATAATATAATGAACATTTTTCAAAAACAAAAACAAAGATATGCCGCTATGTGCATATACAGATCAAACCTTTAGCCTTAGGGGTCAAAGGTTCCTTAGCTCTAAACCCAAAACTCAATAACATAAGCTGTGCAATTGTACACACAATGCGTTTAGATTTCAATGTTTTTATATAATTCTTTCGTACTTGTAACAAGAAAGAATATCATGTTTTCTCATTAGAATATAGTAGAAATCCTAAACTCCAAGTAAATACACGAAACTTGTCAAGTTCGTCACAACAATGCACCAATCAAAGCATGTTTCATAATATTGGGCTTTTCCAGAAAATCAGCAATTCGTCCCTAAACACATTCATACACATGTGATCTCTCACCAGATCAAAATGTGTTTCGTGAGTTCCGATTTTATATTAGTCAATTAATTTAGTGGAAACACAGAATACATCATTTTGTCTTGAGACTTCATTGAAAATAAAATAAATTCAAGGTACAATGTCATACATGTCATCCACAATGTTCATTCACTGGGTCTTACTTTCATTTTAAAAAAAGTGTTTACATTTGTCAACTAAATGAT
The DNA here is from genome assembly GCA_008271625.1 of Lutraria rhynchaena. NCBI lineage: Eukaryota > Metazoa > Mollusca > Bivalvia > Venerida > Mactridae > Lutraria > Lutraria rhynchaena. Next base: position 658,235 of record VIBL01000197.1, read on the forward strand.
TGATATGTCAACTTATTTCATCTAGGTATCAATACACAATGAATACATTCTTTGCAAAGACTATAGTTGAACAATTTAAATCAGACAACATTTTATTTGTAACATAGCAATATTGCTCTGTCATTATTGTTTGATTTCAATTCTAGCACTTTCAAGGTACTAACTACTACATTTACACTCAACATAAATAGTTGTGCTCTCTGAATTATCAATGAAAAGCATATAATTTTACTCACTGTATCACAAAATATCAGATCAGCAAGATCACATACTGACATAGCACACACTTGATCAAGGCAACATATAAATTACCTAAATGACACTCACTTGAAACAGTTTTGTTAAAAGCAAAATTAGACTCTGACATATAAACATTCATTCTTGTTCTTGAATGATGAATCACATCATCACAGGACCCTTTAAAGTTCAATGGCTTTAGGTCATTAAGAACCTGGACATGTTTATGGATGGAATATCAGTTAAAAGACTCAAATGACATTTGCAGTGCCGTGACAAGTATAGAATACAAACATTCAATGCCAGAACACGAAGTATTACACAATGTCTTTAAATATACCGTAGGGAAATTAGTACATACCTTACGTACGCCTTTATAAACATAAAAATAGAGTTCCCTGCCAACATTGAAACAAATCCTGTCAGGAGAGCCTGACCCATCGTCAACATCAATGAATGACACTTTGACTGGAGTGTTTGTTTGCCCATTATATGGTACTCTTGTCGGTTTAGAATATTCAGATAATGGCATAAGCCTGTAAGTTCCTTCTCGGGTGATAAAATGCGTTTTCAACTCCTCCTTTCCTCCACCCTCACCCGTAGCCGCCATATTGGTTTTTAGACTTGCAGGTGCCCGGATAAATATGCGCTACGCAGGCGCAGTGGTAATATCCGGTGGTGAAATCAAAACAAATACACGTGGTCGTGACAGCTGTCAAATTTGTTCAACAAATATCACAACGTCACACACATAAAATAAATGCCTCACAGTAAACTCCTGTGTGCATAAACGAACCACAAAGAAACAAATGAGTGCATTCAGTAATTTCAACATGTTCCTTAGGTTAAATTATAGATACGTCGGTACGTGCTACATTTTTGCGTATATTTTGCAATATACAAGTATACTGAGAAGTTTAATTCACAACCAGCGGTCTGAATCTAACGATAATATTGGAATAGACATGGATAGCATAAAATTTTGACGCCGTTGCAAAATGATACCTGGCAAGGAAGAGTTGCGAAATACATAGAAGTATTTACATTTCTGTACAAATCCAATTTACAAAGTATGTCGTTATAAAATGCGTAATATATATCGTGATTAGTGCTTTCTGGTATTTGCATGATTCATTCGCGCATATCGTTGTCTACTGTTAATTATAGTCACTCGCATAATCTGTCTTTGCATGTCTTTGTCGTATTTTACCCTGTCTTTGCTTGTCTTTTGCAGTGTAATATAGTAGGTCCCATTCAGAAACAAAAGTTTGAAAATGATGTGAAGTGTGGGAACTTACACCATCAAACGCAATTTTTTGGGACTTTCATGTCAGGCAAACCAAGATTTCATAGTTCGGCTATTTGTGCTTGAAAGCTTTTCTATTTCGAAGATATTACTCAATCACTTAATGTTTAAAAACACATTCTTGACCTGAACGACCTCTATAAAGAATGTATAACGTCTAGGGTCTTAATGACATAGGTATTATGGTTCTATGACCTTTGTATAAGATATTATCAATAATACTGAGATGTTCCCTATACAATCTAACCTGTGTTTGTGGCCACCTCCGAATAAAGGCCATTCTTCGAGAAACCGTCATTGCTTTTTAGAACAAACTGACCTCTGAATAAAGGCCACCCTAAGGAAAGATAAAATGTGATCTTTATTCACAGGTTTGACTGTAATTTCAATTATATAGAATCTGTGGGCTTCACGTACTGTTTTCGTTTTGTTGGCCAACCATTTAGTATGACATATTTTAAACAAACTAACTCAGAGTCAAGCTCAATTTGTGATCTTATTCCGGACAATATTTGGTTGGTACATGGAACATTTCTGGCAATAAAATGGATATGTAATTCAGTAGATTCCGGTATCTCTGGTTAAGTTTTTGGGACAAACTTTCGGGATAGTGAGTTGGTTATGGGAATTGGGGTTCCTGCTTTATGCTTAATCTCAATCACAACAATCTCTGGAGTCTAGCGAGTGTATTGCCTGAACTTAGGTCTGTTTCAATCGTTGCCCAATTTCTTTCAGAATTAGTAAGTGACTTGCTTGCTTAAGCGATAGGCTTACCTCTCTGCATTAGCGTAGCCGCACAACCATGTTGCACGCTATCACTTTGGAGAGTAACCAGCTAAACCTGATACCCTCTTCCCGGCATCTTTGAACGTTATGTCTAAGACTTATATCATGTTCTTCAACTGTGGTTGAGAAAGCCAGTATGGCATTAACAAAAAGAACACAACGTGTCAAGCCTTCTAAACAGTCATCAATCTTTTGTTGGAATAGGTTTTGACAGCATTTTGACCCATTGGAAATCTTAAGTAACTTTATCTACCATAAGGGGTATTAAATGTGGTGATTTCTCTTCTAACATCTATGACCACTAACCTGACATACAATTTAATTTTGTGAAGGCTTTAGCTAATTTCAGCTGCGGAAAATGTCATCCAGCATTTTAGTGGTTTGGTTGGTCCTTTGTTTTGCTTTGCTTTGTTTAAGTCTCTTGGATCTATAACAATGCGACCTTTATCTGAATGGGGCTTGTTCACAACAGCATTAGTTGTAGTAAAAGTAGTTCTTTCTATGACAAATGTTGCACTGTTTCAGGGCACATCACTGTAAGTTCATGCTGGCCTCCACAGAATCTGTATCTAGTTGATTTGGTCTTCCTGTCTTGTATTATTGACATCCTGTCCAATCCTAACTTAGATGCATTTCAGCCAATATGTTTCTTTTGAGTAGAGTAACATTAACCTGTGTACCTTTTCAAGTCATCAGTCGTAGTTGGCATTGGGCATTTTACTTCACTGCCCTTGCCTGACAAAGGACCATTGCAAATAAATTCAATGTATTCTTCCTAAATTAAATAAGTTACTCCTGACCCCTGGTAAGTTTTCTGATAATCAATCTAATGTTGATGGTGGGTTGGAATTCCTGATAACTCAGTTTTGTTCAGTGTTAATTCAACTTCACCAACTAAAATCTAATTTGCATATATTCTGATGAATTTGGTAAGTTGTAATTAAATCCACTTAAACGTCGGACACCATGTAACGTTGTCACCTCTGTGAAATATAATACACACTAGTTAATAATACTAGTAATAGAAACACAAGATAAATAAGTGTTAAAATCTTTATTTATTTGATGTTAACTGTTTGATGGTCAATAGTAAAGTGCTTAATATATAAGATTTCTTAGTAATACAATATGTAGAAAGGAAACTAACTCTGGCTGTATCAGGTCTGTTAAACTACTGAGTATGATACTATGACACCTAGATAGAATTAATGGTTTGTAGGTGAATATTGGTTGGGTATATAATACACCATCACCAATTCTGTGATTTGTTGACGGAATTTGAGGTTCCAAACTAGGTTGAGATAAAGGAGTTTGATAAGATTTGAGTGACTCAGTACCTGTTTTGATTGATGGGTTCAAACTTACTGACAAAACTTGTGGTTTTGAACTCAGTTGAAGTACTAGAGTTGGATAAACATTGAGAGATTCTTTTATGTTGAGTGGAATCAAACTTATTGATGTAACTTGGGGTTTCAAACTCATTTGAAATACTAGAGTTGGATATCTATGAGGTTGCCGTGATGGCAGTGAAGAAACTGATGTATGGGACAAATGTGGTGCTTGTCTCAAAAGCACCACAAACGCTTGCTATTATGATACTTCAGGCAGCAAAGTAAAGACTTCTTGTGGTGACAATTCTATTTCTTTGTTGTCTGTGTTTCCCTCCTATTTCTATAATGTCTGTGTAATGCATCTGCGTTTTATACCCACCCAAAAATAGGGTTGGTAGGTAGGGATTGATTTACTTTTCTTATTCCTGAATATGACTGACATTATGTTTATTTTGCAATACTATAATTTGACCAAAAATCATAGGGTCGGCGACAAAAAGATAAGGTCGGTCGGGGTAGCGGAAACAAACTATTTTTTAGGCCTTAGTAATTAAGTACGATTAGCAAACATTGCTCAATACGCATAATAATCTAGATATATAAAGATATATAACATGATTTAAAGAGGGAAATGAATGATATAAATTCACAACTTTAAATTGCGATAACTATGTCAATAGTGTAGGTATATGCTATAAAGTTGATAACATGATTTTATTGATGCCGTCGTTGCGATGTTCTTACACATCGGTCTTGGAATCTCCGTTATATCCAAATAATAAGCGCATGTTTTACGTACAAATCCCTTAAAATTTGTATTTAACTTTATATTTCACATTGAAAAGAAATTTAAATAATTCAATCTTTTTAAGTGATGCATTAATCGTGATTATTATTTCAAAACCATGTCGGGAGCTTCCGTGAGCGAGTGGTTATGGTCTCTGACAAGGTTCTACTATGGTGTTTACCCGTGGTCTTAAAGATGGAAAAGTTGTAAATGACTCTGGCTATCAGTGCGACGTTAAACCCGCACTTGGTTAGAAGTCTTTCATGGCAATGTGGTAAGCATATAAGACGCTCCATCTTTCATGATAAGGAAGATGATGGTGCAACTGTGCACTTAACGATTTTGTGAATTTTCTTAACAATTGAGCCTTGAAACAAATCGGACTACTTATGATGGAGCGTACTGTGGCTGTTATTTACACCAGGTTATACACGTATTTCATTCCACATTCTCAACAAAATAAGACAACGCGGGTATTGGAATAATAGCAGTTTAATTCGATATAGATTTTTCACTCCACATAATTATGTACTAACTATCAACACCTACAAACTCATCAACTTCCTAATACAACTTTTTGATGTTATCTAATGATAGAACTATGTGTATTTCATCAGAAGTAAACAGCGACATTTAGTTGGACCAAGTCACTGCTTCCAGAACCATTATTCTTTTGAGAAAATCACGATTAAAATGTATCAAATAGAAAAAAGTTCACTTTTCTCAATACATTTTATTTCACCAGCTGAGGTAATACACTTCTAATGGTCGAGTTTGTACATGTATTATTGTCATGATGGTTATTATGATGTAAAGAACATACGATATCTCATACATATACGTATATATACATAACGAGTACATTCATGCCTGGCCTTTAATGTTTTTGTATAAGACGTCATAAGCCAAGACCCGCATGTAAACAAAGGGCTTTCACAGAATTTCATTGACTAGTTTATAGCTATGAACGGTTATAAAAAGTTTATACAAACAGAGCAAAACTTCCTTAATCAGACCAATCCAGATAATCTAGGATATTCTGTTCTTCCGGAAAAATAACCAACAAGTTTATACGTTAATTCACCAGCTATATCATCTTCTTCTTCGTCCTGACATTCCAGGTACCTGTTGATAGTTTCTAGTATTTGTTCTTCAAGATCTCTCGAGAAATCTACTGGTGTTCCTGTAAATGCCCCACGGAGAAACCGTTCTAGTCCTGGACGTCCATTGAACCTCTCTAGAAATTGTTTTATGTTTGGGAATAAAATTCCAATACCGTGAAGGAGGGTAGCGACGTCGCGTATTTTTGCATTTATTTCATCAATGGAATTCGTTCTTCCCTGGGTCAGAAACATATTGATTTGTTGAAATATTTGTGTATCAACAGACTTTTCGTCCGCTAGAAACAATTGGACAATGTCCAATATCGCCTCTTTAATAGGTGCTCTCTCTTCCTCATCACGAGGACCTTCATTAAATCCTCTTTGCAAATCTACCAATGCATCCCCCAGTTGATGTACATGTTTATTCCATCCTCCGTCGCTAGAAATTTCCATCAAACATTTCACCTCATCTGAAGTCAACACAATGTCACAAGGCTTTCCGTCATTCAGATCGAAATAACTTTTCAGACTTTCCACTGGATCACGTAATACTTTGTGGACACATTCTCTCAAGATATGATAATCGTCATTGTCAAACTCAGCAAATAAGTTACTACGGACAAAATAGTGTGGAAGCATTCTTTCTTCAATTTTTTGGTTAAGAAATTCCATTGCGCGCTGTAATACTGTCAACACGTTTTCGACAGTGTCCTCAGCAAATGATATCTCTAGGTTTAATTCGAAGAGCCAGAATAACGTGTTTTTTATATGATAAGTTTTAAGCTGTAGATTTCGATTTTTCTCTGCGTGACGTATTTCAAACAAACCCTTCAAGTATGCTTTCATTAGCAAAAAGACTTTTCTTTGCAAAGTTGTCATGTTAGAAGCTAATTTCATTTCTGCTCTGTTAAATGACAAACAAAAATCGGTTTCAACGTGCGGCTCAATTGGTGAGACTCTTGAAACTACAAAAATATCACTTTCATAAATTTCATCAACCAACGTATTTTCCATGCCGGCCAACTCGGCTCTCTGCTTCCATTGTTTCATCAGTTCTAATTTTCCATTCAGTTTTATAGCAGGTACAAAATCCATATGGAACTTTTCACGGTAAGTATTCCGCATGTCTGATAAGTTCAAGTCTTCATCTTCGGTTTCATTATCATTTACAAAATGGTCCGGCGCTTCTTCTTGAGTTCCCAAATCCACACTGTCAGTAGCAGAAACAGGACTGTTTGTAGCTGAAGGCAATTGCTTGAAGATACCATCGAGTAAACCAACTAAAAACGCTAAATTATTTTTTTCATTTTCAATATCTTTATGATTAACAGCCAATTGTAAAATCTTGAAAACCCGACGGAGTGTCTTCATGTCATCTTCGTGCCTCGGCACCTCTTTCCAACGTTCCATAAGAGCTTGCTTGGCTTTTTCACTTATAACATGGCCAATATGATTTCGCCTTAGTCTTTCTATGAGAGCTTCGTCAAGTTTCAGTTTTCGATAGCGTGTACTGGCCAATCCAACTTTTGACGGAACCGAAATAACTGTGTCTTCAATTCCACGTTCTGGTAGACGATCTCTTGATGCGCTCACATGGATATAAATAGCACGCAATATAGTAAATAACTCTGGTTTTATATCTCTCAGTGTGTCGGCGGATATATATCTATCATTAACTATCTCTAAACCGATTGTCCTACTTTTCTCATTGGCTCGAATCCGAACATAACATCCAATGTTCTCATTAAACTCAAGCTGCTCTATATCCACTTCGTACTTACCAGACACCATCAAGAAATCACCATCTCCATCATCCTTACTAAAAGTCAGTTTTGTTTTTTCCCCAGTACTGCCGACCAAGTAGACCTTCTCTTTGCCAAATCTATTCAAAAATGTGTTGATATAGAGAACAATTTGGCCCCATCTAATATCATTTTTGCTTTGTCTACTATGCTCTTCTAACTCAACAAGGTAGCCTTCCATTTTTTCAACTCCAGCCATCGAACAGGTTGAATGAAGTTGATTTGGTCAAATCTCTGAAAATAAAGAAGTCTTATCATTAATTAATGGAATCGTTGATTGAACATATGCTAATAATTACATTTTAACATCTACTCAGATATGATACCGAACAATAATCTGATACAGTACTAAATAAGACGTTTTTAATGCCTGCCTACCTACCCACTGTTAAAAGTTTATGTCGCATAACCTCAAATCAACATTTTTATAAGCATGGCCTAATATGCTGCCATTTTGCATGCATCATAAGTGTTCTATGTGATACTTTATGGTAAACTAGTGCATTAATCACTAAACGATACGTTCTACTCATGTTCTGCCCAACATCATACAATAGTAATGTAAAGTACTTCTCTCACTGGGTTTTGAAGCAGTTTTTCAACAATTTTTTAGTTATATACGGCAGCCGGTTCACCTAAAAAGTTTTCCTGGACTGTACTCTAACCCACACTAACATACCCTTCCACAAGGAGCCGGCAACTTCTCCACATATGGAGGAAAAATCGACATATTTGTCAAATTTTCATATAAGAGTATGACCTGCCGCGACTGGAATTTGAACCCGGATAACCTGGTTACAAGTCCAGAGTACTAACCACTGGACTACGGTGACTCATGCAATGTACTACTTTCAGTTTGAAGTCAGTCTAAGTATGCATACTGAATATCATTTTATCAAATGCAGTTCGTTTGCGGGTGGAAACTTCCATAGTCATCAGCTAAATTAAGAAAAGTTCGGCAACTTTATTGATATCAATTTCTTTCTTTTGGGAGTACTTTAACTCAGTAATAAACCACTGAAAATGTTCAATTTCCTTTCTTTACAAAAGTACTTGATATAACACGTACTAGTGCGTCTGTACAAACACTACTTAACCTAACACTTAATACATACTCATCTAAAAAAACAGCCGCATGTATGATGCTGTATTTGGTTTATCTAAGTTTATCTTTTTCCCCAATTGTACTTTGTACTTGTAAGTCCTAGGGATGATTTTATTGTTGTGATGAGTTGTCCCTTAAAATAAAGTATCAATCACTCGTGTATATGCATATATTAGGTATAAATGTTCATCGCTTTGTTAGAACATGGTTTCATAAATCATCGTCACTACAGTGTATGAGAAAAGCGTTATACATATGTTCATATGCCAAAGTAATTTTATCGAATGGACCGTCCTCTCGGGCGTATAATTATTTGACCAATACACTAACATGAACATATATACACATATAATAAAATTCATGTAAGTTTACAGATAAACATTATATAAATACACGTAAATATAAATAATTACATGTATTTAAGTACATGTATTTGATATTCAAGATACAACACATACGCAAAGATGGTCACGCATATATGTATGAAAGTATGCATGTGTATCATCTGAAAACAAACTTTAAAATGGCTACGAATACATATCCATGTAAATAACACATTATATCACTGTTCCAGATTAAGAAATTAATTGGTAACGTTTGGCAATAACAAATTTTACTCAAGCGCTTCATGTTTTAATAGTTTGGATAAGTCAAATTATCATATTAATTAACACAGACCAAGATAGACTTATGTTAATTATTATAGTGTTTAAGTACCAATGATGTTTTAAATAACAGAGGGTTATCGTTTTTTCTAATGATAATCAACAGAAAATGCAGTTACCTTCATAAAAAATCCTCCTATAAACAGTACAATCATACAATACTGATAATATGAATAGGATCGTCCTGTGTTGGTGTATTTATAAACATGAACGCATCGTGTTGTTGTTTAAGTGGTCAGTGAAGTGAAACAGAAAGTAGCATAGATTGTGCGCGTGTAAATTGGTTATGAGTAAACATAGGAGCGTTCATCTTTGCGTTGGATCAATTTCGCGTTACATTAATCAGATCGTATGCTAGATTAATGTTTCATCATAATTACAAACGTAGACGTGATCACTAAACATGTTAACTGTAAATGGTGTATGAAAAAATCCATAGTATTGTTTGTTTGTTTTATTTCAGGCGGCTATGAGTCCCGGTAACGTCATATTATATATATATACGTACTTAATGGACTCGACAAATATGGTGTGGCTGTGGAGGCGACCATCCTATCTGGGGATCGATATGAGGCTATAATGCTTGTTGTAGTTGCACCTCAGTCACTCTGTACAGAAACTGCTGGTTGAGTGATAACCAAACTTATTGAACGGAATACAAAGATTCAAGCTAAAGAATCACAAACATTTTTGACATACTCTGACAACCAGCCAGTCTTTACTATTAGTGCATGAAGAAGAAGAAGAAGAGAGAGGGAGGGGGGAGAGAGGGGGGCAAGAGGGGGAGAGAGAGGGGAGAGAGATGAGAGAGAGAGAGAGAGAGAGGAGAGAGGAGAAAGGGGGAGAGAGATGAGAGAGAGAGAGAGGAGAGAGGGGGGAGAAAGAGAGGGGGATAGGGAGAAGAGAGAGGGAGGGGAGAGAGGGAAGAGAGAGAGGGGAAGGAGAAAGAGAGGGGAGAGAGAGAGTGGGAGAGGGAGAAGAGAGTGGGGAAGAGAGGAGGAGAGAGAGGGAGAAGAGAGAGGGAGAGAGAGAGCAAAGACTTAAGACAACTACCCTCTTGGAACATTCGATTTAACCAACAGCACCTCATGGCGTGACACAGATTAAAGTCACCTATGACATTGACGCAAAATCGAGTACATGTACGTATACTTTTTCTTGAAAACGGAAAATCATACTTTCGGGATTAATAAAACAGAACAATACTAGTATCACACCTGTCTAACATGAAATTAATCATGCAGACGATGAATCTTTATTACTTCTACAACTGATTATCATAATCACGTACACGAAATGTACTACATATATATGCATTTTGTTCAACCATAGCATAACGTGAAAATATATCGTCTGCTGCCAAATCACAAAACCGTTTTAAAGGAAAACAATCGCCAATTCTTAAATCTAGTTTACTATGTTTTACATTCATTATCATTTTTGCATACGTTAGATAACAGATTAAAACAAATCCTCTGTGTATTTAACAAGCCAGTTCCTCACATAAACACTTACATATTGCTGTATTGTGTACTATGATATGAGCCGGATAATCACGACACTGTATCTTTAACTGACAGTTACTCAGCCCTGATAAAAATTTGTGACCGATTTACCACATTCGTTGTACAATTTCTAAACGGTGTGATCGGTGATTTGTTCTTAAAGTAATGGCTTCTGAAATCAAAGTTCAGCCAGGTGCTACTGAAGATGCACATCCGGAAGTGTTTAACAGTCAGGCAATGCCGACACCATCCGGTGAAAAGAAACCTGGACAGTTGCCTGATGAAACGATCAAGAAGTTTTTCGAAGATGTACGTATCGGATTAATTTTGTTGAAATTTTTGTATTTACATGCAAGTGTTATTTATTTTTAAGCTGCCTTTACAAATAAATGGATAACATATCATGCAACCACCGCGTATTTCTAAATTGATGCTGCAGATTAAATTGGGTTGTATCAACTGATACATGTATATACCTTGAACTAACAGAAGGCGTATGGCTTCGTTCCGGTGAATGCACACCGCCGTCACAAAGCGCAAAATTATAAAACAATAGGGACGTATGTTACAAAAAAAGTTTGCAGTGGCTTCAGGTATATATTTTTGCACAAAATAAAACCAAATTTAGGCTTCTAGCCCAATCCGTTCCCGAGAATTAGGGCAAGAATCTGTAGAATTTGACCTGATTTTCTTATGTAGGCAAAGATGCGGCCGCACCGAATGCTGCCTAATGTCTTATTTAAATTAAGATTTAGGCTCCTTGTCGCTAAAAGTTTCTTGTTGCTTTTTAGTGGGACCGTACAGTATGTCTCTGTTGATCAGTTGGTCGGCATCTTTTTTTCATTTAAGGTAATTTTGGGTTAAATTAGGGTGATTTATAGAGAATTTATTATATTTAAGGAAATTTTGATTTAATTAACGTGTTGTATATATAATTTGTTACAATTTTACCATCACAGGTCCATTCCTACTGCTTATGTATTATATGTGCGCGATAGATTAGTCTTAACGCAAAAAAAAACGTTTCATTATTGTTGTTTTTATTGTTGCCATAGAGAAAGTTTTCAAGTTTGTGATTCGTATTAGTACAACAATGTCTGATATAAGAACCTAAATTACAAAAAAATGCAACCACATCTGCTTTATAGTTAGTCTAAAGTCTCTCCTTTAACAGCAAGGCGTAAAAATGTTTATGGCTACATGCTCGTTATAAATAGGGTTAGTAGATCAGGATTTTATTATTATTATTATTATTATTTTTATTATACATGTACTTGAAAGTCGCTATTTAGGTTAATTTTATGAAAAAGTACAAAAGTGAGACAGTGGATGTACCGTTCCTTTGGGTGATAATAATATCTAAGGACTAGGGAAAAATAGGGCAAGTCGGGTAACCAGAAACACCTAATATTGGGGCATACCGACACAATTGTTACTAAAATCAGAGCTATATACATGTGTTTTGTTTTAAATACGATTTTGTTGATAGTGAACTTATATTTCGATCAGGGTTTTGTGATTGTTGAGAATTTCTTTGACAAGAAACTGTTAGATGATTGCCGAGAAGCTGTAAATGAACTTGTTGATCAGCTGGCCAAAAAACTTCACGCTGCCGGAAAAATCAAAGGTAGATCATTAATGGTTTACTACGTGACGCTCTGGGCATTAACATCCAATATAATCTTCATGTCGAGTGTATTGATATTGAACCCGAATTCTTATCAAGAATCAGGTCACATTATGGCCAAAGGTAGATAAAAATTAGATAGGATTAAATTTGTCAAACCGCACTTTAATAATTGTTATATTTTCTTATTACCATAGCTTATTTTGATTGACCTATGAAACTGTTGACATCGTACAACTGCATCAGGTCTCTGCACGTCGTAACTCCACTAAATTAATTGAGAACCAATTATAGAGCTTAAATGCTAACGAAAACGTCATGTATGGCTTTGAATGTCCAATTTTGTGGACTCGTGTTCGACAAATATGCAGTTTCTTTACATTTATTTTTTTATATAAAAAACGCTTAGCCAATTTGAATTTCATCATCTTTTCAGTGTTTTGTGTAGAGAGAATATGGCGACCTTTCATGACGAAGGAAATTTTGCAGTACATGTAGTATGTGACAGAAATAACTTTGTAAAGTCTTTTTTACAGATTTATACAAAGATCTGGGATTTTTCGAAAGACTGATTAAGATAGAAGCTGACTTCCCGGGAGCGAACATTATTTTACACAAATATGGCAAACTTCCTCCGGTAGGTTGTTGAAATAGACCGTTATCACTTTTACATATTATAACATGTTTGGTTTAATGTGAATGCATGAATTGCTTTGGAAATCTAGGACATAGCATTGTAATCTTAATGAAGTGTCCTTTCATATCTCGTGCATACATTGGTGTAAAATTCAGATAAATTCAAAAAATGCGTATTGTATTTACCTAATCTTAAGTTCTCTACGTAAACAAACGCAGTTTGGTCATCCATGTTTTCCATGTTTGAACAAAGGTTATCCTATGAGACACATTTATCGAGCTTATGCAGAAGACATGCTAGCCTTCAAACTCTGGGTTAAGTGCTCTCTTCGGTTAATACCCTAGGGTGATGGCGCGTTGTTGGGATAGCGTATAATTGTGATTTAAGCCCAAAATAGCATCACGAATTCAAGAAGTGTGATAATAAAATCACAATTATACACCATCTTAACAACGTACTACATGGAGTTTGTGTCTGAGCGCAAGTGTAGGAGCTTTTTGAAGTCGGATAGTTTAGGATTTCTGCTCAGTTTAACAGGTGTCAGTGTATAAACATTGAGAATACTAAACTCCTGATTAAATCTGGTCATTATTATTCAGGCTTTCAAGGCTCTATGGACAAACGCGAAATTATTGAACGTTGTAGAGCAACTTATCGGGCCAAATATTGCCGGACACCCTGTATGGAACTTAAGAACCAAAACTCCACAAAACGAGGCAACTACCGTGCCATGGCACCAAGGTAACCAGGGCGTTAACAATATGGGTTGAATGTGTGACTCCATGATGTACAGGGGTAAACCGAACACTCTTGACGATTCCTTGTGGATTGTTTAAGTAGCATTTGAACTCTTAATATAATTAACTCCGATATGACTGGCAGGTTCTCTCAGTACAACATGCGTGCCAAATTTTAGAGAGGGTGTTCTTTGGCTGTGGTATATCTACCCTGACAATCACATACAAACCAAATAATGACTTGTTTAACATGAACTATTCTATATGCTAAATTTGATCAAAGTTGAATCAAATTAATTCAGTGATATGAAAAAAATGCGTTTAAAAAATTATCATTTCGGGTACATATGTACTAAAATGTTTTTTTTTCAAATATTCGAAACCATCGTTGTCAGGTTTGATTTGACTGCGACAGAAAACGAATTAGAAATTTCTAAAAGAAGTTCTCTAGTTACTTAATACATTGAAAATTCTGCATTAATATAATAATTCAAATAAAACATTTCCTACTTAGATGTCGGTTACCTTGACAACAATTCCTACAAAGTTCTACAACCCACAGCTTGGATACCACTCCTTGACGCCAACGAATTCAACGGCTGTATGGAGGTAAGTACTGACACACACAATCAAACAAACCATTCAGTTTTTATCGACTCTTGATAAGCAATATCGATATTTATAACTAAATTGTTCATAAAAAATGATTGAATACAATTTCGTATGTTTCCCGGGCTAAACGCCTGTTTTGAACAAGTAATGTTTAGTTCAATAATGCAAAGACAGGCAAATTACAGATTTTCTGGAATTTCTTCTATTATTAACCTTATTCTACAAATTAACTACCAACATCTTCACATGAATGATCAGCTGTTGTGGACGAGCGGTCTTACTCTTAATTTCTTCAACCAAATTTGTCACAACGAGCATGTACCGCAATAAGGGTTCAAACTCATGAACTCGAGGTCCGCATGCATAACACTCTACCTATTACCCAAAGATGGCTTATTCCAATTATACGTAGTCCGGATTACAGCGGATAAAGTTTCCTAATCATTCATTTATTAATACTTGAAACAGATAGAGAACACGACGTTTCATTCCAATGAGATGAGAATGCTATGAAATATTTATATTAAAAGCGTTCAAATAGAGAAGAATAAATATATTTCTATTCAAACATTTTTTCAATCCATAAAAAAAGGGAACCCGTGTTATGTTTTGTTTTTGTACACGTTGAAAATTCAGAATCAAGTACTGATTAAATTAGACATTTTTTATTTTATCTTTGTATGCTTAATACATTTGTAATTCTTCTTCATATTCACTTTGGTTTGATTCAGGTTATGAACAAGGGACATAAGACAGGCAAGGTTGGTACGCATCAGTGTTGTCATGGTGGGACGTGGTATGTCATGCTGGAAGATGACGAAATGAAACAAAAACTAGGTAAGTTGTTACAAGCTGTTGGATACAAAGTACAATATGGTATCTTGTAGTTGATCATAAGTCTATCTGGATGTTCACCCTGAGTAACAAGTTCATGGTTGTAAATATAGCTTGACTACCATCATTTTAGCATCTCCTATATCAACTGACAGACTACTGCTCTGATGGTTATGAGTGTAAGCCTAAAACATTGGACTGTACTGTTTCACATGGCGATGGTCCAGTATAGATATGAATGTGATTTTCAAAGTGAAAGAAAATGGGAAAAAGTGAGGATTTCTGCTTATCCTTCTCGTTGTGTGTGTTGTATTTGAAATGGTTCCCGTTGAATCTGTCTGTACATAGACCTTTGTTACACTGCAACACGGAACGGGGACCAGTTTATGTTATACTGTGTAAACTACTCATTGTATGGTTAGTACAATTTACCTTGATTTTAAGCACATATAATGAGTACATCAGTACAAATATGGAAATTAACGAACTATTGATATTATTTCAGAAATAGATGTTGAGAATGATCGCGTATTATGCCGTGTTCCTTATGGAGGAATGCTGCTTCTTAATAATATGATACCACATAGAAGGTACGTAAATGTGTCAGTGTTGAAAGAACATTGTAAAATAAATTTGGTCGAACTGTTAGTTGGTGCACATTTGTACATCGAAGTCATATTATGAATCACTGTTATATATGACAATTGCATAATGAAGATAGTTCTCACACCTGTTCATATAATTGGATTTTTACATACAGTTTCTGAAACTTGTATTTATCTTCAGCCATTGTTCTCTGTCACTCAAACCAATGTTTGATCTTTGAATTAATCGGCAGTCATCCGGTATGTAATATTTAGTATATATTAATTATATCATATGATCTCTAATTCATCTCCGTCAGCTTACCGAACATATCACAACAAACGAGATGGAGTCTTGATCTTCGATGGCAAAATCCGAAACTTCCCAATGGTTTCTACAACATGAAGGATTGTATCCTAATGAGAACTGAAGATGATCCGAATATGCAGGTAGACTGGGATACATTTGAAGGAATTGACAGGCATGCAAAGCAGAGAGAGACTGTTGAAAGTATGAAGGATGTGATTCCGGTGCGTACTTTGCTGTTTAGTCGTTTTGTTTCCATAACGTAAAGTCTTATCTAATATTGTGACGCCAGAAAATATCTGAAATTGAGTTACAGCTATATTTAATGATGAAAATTATCCCACTGGTCATAGCATCTTCGTGTTTTGCTTTTATTTTTTGTAATGCATAATTATTGTATTATGTCTTTTTCTGTTTTCAGAAAGCAGAAGACGAAGATTTCGATACAACAATACAAGGACCATGGATGAAGAAGTGGGACATTGTACATGTGAATGCTCACGTTAGTAAACTAGATAAGAATAGGGACTATGCTACATGGCACGGACATAAAGCGTAAATGCATACTTGTACTTTTTCGCTGTGAATAGCTCTTTTTGTTTGGGTTCAAGAGTACTAATACATGTTGACATGCTAATGGAATAAAGTTTATTTGATATAGATATAGGTTATATGGTGTATTATTGATATTAAATGTATATCAAAGCAAAAATAAATTGTTGTATTTATTCATTAATTTATAACATGTACAAATAAAGGTACAATCAATTCTATGATTATGGTTATGTATTACTACATTGTATTCATTTGCATTAAGTGTTTCATATTATAAATTAAAATTAATTCATTTCGTCAATGGCTTTACACATACAGTACTACGAAATTCATTCATTCATCAAAACTGTTACACATAAACACTTTTGTACTTATTAGCATGTTTTTATTAACACATTATTTAAATACCTAGGTGCGTATTATAACTTTGGTGTATAGACTAGTAGTTGTCTAACATTTATCCACAATGGCCGCCGAATGATAATATGAACATGATATTTTGACAGCTTTGCCAAAAGTATTCAACGCGTCCACCATTCTAGGGACATCACTTCTAAACAAATATCGATGTCCTTTTCCATCGGGGTGTCCTAGACGTCCATCACTGCCACAACCCCATGTATATACGTGTCCATCAGCGCTGACAGCGGTACTGTGTATCCCACCAGCACATACATGAGTTATCTGTTCCCCATTAAAACTACCTTCAGGCAAGGATGTGGCTACTGGTCGTGACTCTTGGTCACCAAAGCCAAGTTTCCCTTTGTAGCCATCGCCACACGCATATACTACACCTTCACGTGAAACGAATAAAGTATGACCGTGCTTTTCACCAACACTGCAGCTTACTTCTTTTATAAATATGTTGTTGAGAGAATCTACGAGTTTTGGTATGTTAACACATATCGCCGTAGCACCGGTACCCAATGCATCATCATCGTTTTTGCCGAACATGTAAACATGACCCTGGTTATCAACTGCGCCGCTATGAGCAAAACCAGCATTCATGTAGGTAACATTTATATCATTCTCTTTAAAGTAAGAGATTACAGTTGGTTGATTTTTGTCTTCATTGTTTCCATGGCCAAGGACACCATGGCGACCACAACCCCAAGAATACGCATCGCCATCCTCCGTCCACAAAAGGGTAAAGTTGTTGCCACATGACACACCAGCTACTTTTGTGTTGTACGGACCTTGTAGTAAACATGGTTGGGAAGCAGTCTGCACTGACGTGTCACCAAGTACACCATGTGATCTATTGTAGCCCCATATATAAAGTTCTTTGTTTGTTGAAACTGCCGCACCGTGCCATATTCCACAAGATACCTGAAGTTAGGATATAATATGGTTCGTCGATTGAATTGAGTGTTGCTGTGAAATATAATAATGATATTAAACGGCGAATGCCAATGAAATTCAAACGAAATTACTTGTGATTGTAGCAGTTTGACAGTTAAATTTCCCCAAAAAACAAATAAAATTAAATGTACACTTTAAATTATTCAGAGAGAATTTGTGATTCGTGAGAACATTTTGCGGTATGGACCTCTCCAGTACTGTTGTGTTACCCGCCATTACAAACCACTGTAAATAATTATATAAATCATCCGAGGTTTTAAGTACAGTTTACGATCCAAGCATATTCCATGTAGTAAATAATTTCAGTGGCGTATTTCTGGTAGGCAACATCGCCAAGGAGAGTAATTCGATAACGCTTTCTAGTAAACATTCATCAGTTGTCTCCCTTGGTTACATTACATATCTAAAACGGGTAATACATGAAATCATTTACCTTTTCAAATAGAACGGTGTCATCATCGTCAACTGTTATTTTCGTCGGCTCTTTTCTGTCGATTTCGTCCCCAGTGCCGAGTCGTCCATATTTACCACAACCAAAGGAGAACAAATGTCCGTTCTTATTTAATACCACAGTATAATATCCACCACATTGAACGTCACAAACTTCCTTGTTCGATGGTAACTTAGGACGGATTGGAG
This sequence comes from Lutraria rhynchaena, assembly GCA_008271625.1. NCBI lineage: Eukaryota > Metazoa > Mollusca > Bivalvia > Venerida > Mactridae > Lutraria > Lutraria rhynchaena. The sequence goes on from VIBL01000197.1 coordinate 676,756, forward strand.
TGTGTTCAGTGTCTATCTGTCCATTCCCTAGTTGTCCTAATTTACCAAACCCCCACACAAATGCTGTCATTGTAAATCAATATATATGTACTATAGTATTTTTGAAGATAACCTATACATGTATGTATCACTAAACGGTTGAAAGATTATCAATGAAACATTTCTAAAAATAGAAAATCAAATCGATCGTGTGTGTAAAATAAATGTACATGTAAACTTCATACACTTCACAATGTTAATGATGCTAGATAAACAAATATAATGCATGTACAAAAGCATGCGTCTTTATGATAATCGTCGTTTAATTATAACAAATTAATGTCTTAAATTATGTTTCAAAGAATTTATATCGCTATTCAGTACATTTATTTCTGACTGCAAAAATATAGAATCAACACAACTAGGGTCATTCTTTAAATGATATAAAACAATGCTTTATAACCTTGGTTATATTCGTTCGATTGGATATTGTGACTCTATGAGAGCAAATTTTAGAACGAATGTTTATGTGTCAGGATGGCCGAGTGGTCTAAGGCGCTGCGTTCAGGTCGCAGTCGGGTTCTCCCGGCGTGGGTTCGAATCCCACTTCTGACAGATGTTTTACACGATTTTCTCTTACGTTTGATGCAATCACCCTCCAGTACTAGACAGTCCTAAATAGTCCGTTCTGCACGTGTACATTTACAATTAGATATCAATTCCTTTCGTTGATTTTTTTTTTGCTTATATGTCGTTTTTTTCGATTTGATATTGATGCTCCCTAGAAAAAAGTCGAAATTTTGCTTTCTTTGTGTTATTCCACAATCAATTTCAGATTTAATTATTGCATAGTATGTCGACTTAATCGCCATAGTCTACTAAGTAGGCTTAATGTCTTGACTTTGTTGTTTTTAATTGGTTTATCAGTGGTTTAATAGTCGCATTAAATGATGAAATATGAAAATATCAATTGATATTTTTATTTGTAACGCGACATTTCACTATATGTTTATATACTTAGTTTCATGATAATGAGAGGGACATTCGGGAGTATTCTTGGCATGAAGAGAACTAGACAATTATATTGACCGTCTTTTTTAGAATTCCGAAATAATGAGTAATATCTGAGAACTGGGACCAATATACGTATGTACATATTGGTCCCAGGTTATACATGGTGAAGCTGTGGTGAAGCTAGCTACGTTTAAATTTAATAATTATGAAATAAAAAGAAATACTCACCTCACAAACGAGTTTTACTAGTTGATAATAGATAAGTTAAATTAAATGCTCATATCATAATTCATCGGCAACTCGCGTGTAAATTATATGCGTGTAAAGCGCCTTGCTATTCAGCTCTTTCTTATGTAGACGACAACGATAAAAGCCAACAGTCGCCTGCACATTCATTGTTTAATCAAGGTGCTAAAAACGGATGGCGGTGATTTTGATTGAACAGTTTCGACAAGTCCAAACACATTTCAAATCGAAAATGGGCATGTTTTTGTTTAAATGCTCGAACAAGAGACCCACCAACAAAATACATTAAATAATATCACCGTTTTGCTTTATTATAAGAATCATCACTCTTAGCTTTATTGCAAAAACTGCGAATCTCATTGTTTGTTTACACATCTGTGTCTTTCAGACGCTCATTGTAATGAATCTAACACAGCGAAACAACGCAACTGAATTATTTTGTTATTATTAGATTAATTTATGTTCAGGCTGTGCAACGGCGTTATTAACTGCAAAATAGTGAAATTTTCATACTTTCTTGTAAATAACCGTTGCACACGTGCTGGTTTAGTAAATATCTGAAAATATTTGGCATGTTTTGCATGTCTTAACTTGCAGTTGATACTACTTTTGATATTGGTATTCTCTGCGGAACTGCTTGGAGTTATATTGATATAGGTGATAATATGAATGTAAAAGAATGAACTCATTCAAATTCCTGCAAATGGATTACTTATAGAATGGATTTATCACCATAGATGTGTCCCGCTTGTGATGGATATTTGTCTTTGAAGTTTGTAAGTACTAGGGTACTGTAAAATTTTATGGATAAATAGGAATTAAAACAGGTTAACTGATTTGCACAGGCAACAACATATCACATTTCTTGTCATGCACTAAATGTGAAACGAAATTATCCCTTAGTATTGCTTTCTATAGAGTAAGTTGTACATGTTAATTTGTTTAACTTATAGTTATTAAGTTAAAAGAATTTTAGATGTGATATATTCCCATTATCTGACCTTATATTAAATCTGTTGCTGTAAACAATATGGCTGCTTTTTGTTAGTGTCATCAAGTTTATTAATCGCACAATATCTCAATTTTAAGTGCATTACATTTCTGTTGTTCAAGATTGAATTTCAGTTTTTCAGATTGAATTTTTAATATCACTCGATATTTAAAATATTCCTGTTCTACAAGCTTCTGCAGAAACAGCAGGCATTTCTATGTGTGAATGTTTTTTATGTTTTTTATAGTATGTTCGAAAGTTTAAAGGAGTGAAAGAATGGCATTAGATGATAGAGTTCACCGTCTCACTGAGAATTTAGAGGTATACATTTAATATATAATTATATGATTCATAGAATACTGAATTAATATCCACTGTTAGTCCAAGAATTGCAGACAAATAATGAAATATGCTTGATTTTAATTATGTTCTTTACCCTTTCAAGGGGTAATAGTATTATTTGCTAGCACAAAGGTATTTTCAGTACTGCTTTAATAAGAACATTTGAATAAAAAAAATTGGACCAACATTGAATTGAACATATATATATTTAGTAGTAAGTGAATGAATTTTGCTGTCTGAAATATTGAATAAAACACAGGAATAATTGGCTTGTATTAGTTCTTAACTCTTAAATCATTTTGTTTTGTGATCATATTTCAGAAATTTATTTAATGATAACTCTATAATCAGTTGCAAACTATGTGCAAGACAATTTTATTTGAAATGAACACTGTCTGTAATATTGTGTCATCCATCATTTTATGAATTCATTGGCATTGTATTCATATATGTAAGAATAATGATGTTATGATGTCAGAACATGCAGGATATCAGATAATAAAATACTGGCATGATGATGCTATATTTGATACTGTAACACAGATATAAGACACTTTTTGTATGAATATTTCTGTTATATTTAAGTCATATGTATGAATTCATTGGAATTGTATTCATATATGTAAGAATAATGATATTATGATGTCAGAACATGCAGGATATCAAATAATAAAACACTGGCATGATGATGTTATATTTGATACTGTAACACAGATATAAGACACTTTTTGTATGAATATTTCTGTTATATTTAAGTCATATGTATGAATTCATTGGAATTGTATTCATATATGTAAGAATAATGATATTATGATGTCAGAACATGCAGGATATCAAATAATAAAACACTGGCATGATGATGTTATATTTGATACTGTAACACAGATATAAGACACTTTTTGTATGAATATTTCTGTTATATTGAAGTCATATGTATTTAAAGTACAATATATAAGATAAGTGACAGTGTTTAATTTATATTTTACATATTCATTGACATGTTGTACAGATTTTTCTGAGGTCAACACATATAATTTTTTAATAAGATTTTTTAGTCAATTAATATTTTCTAATTTCTAATTTTATCTATTGCTTCTCAATTTTACTGTTAAAAGAATATGTATAAAAGATCAAGATGGCTGTACTTTCATTCAAATATAGTCTTAAAAATGTTGGTAGTGCATTTGATTAATAGACAAAGGTTAAGTTAAAACATGACAGAATGGTTTATTTCACATCCTTTGTCTGTAGCCATCAGGTGTAAAACACATTGTAACATGTTGCTGTGAATTTGTATCTGTTCACACTTAATCTATCCAGTTCTTTATACTATGGTCGCACATGAATTATTTATAAACATCATGTATATACTACCTGTATACTATCAGACTAAACGAATACCTGTAGATTTGATAAAGTATAACATAGTAATTAATATCAAACATGTGGTTTCCCATGATTGCTTTTAAGTTAATCAATCTTTATCAAGGTTGTAATCTTTAAGTTTGTATGACTGACAAGAGGGTGTTATAAATGATTTGTACTGTCATGTTTTTTTGTCTTTGCTCAAATTATAAAAAATAGTTTGAAATGACTAATTATTGTGTGGCTTTTTTTATAAAATCCCATGGATTTTATTTTGTAAAATCATAGATATGTTTTTGTTGAATTACTTGTCACTGTTTTCCCCTATGAAGGCTGAAATGCTTACAACAGAAGTTTACCTGTATAGAAACAACGCATTTAGAAGAGACACCTAAATCTGAATCATGTTGCACTCCATCTTTACAAGTTTTTTCTCCAAAATGCCTGAATCATGGAAGAAAGTCCTCATGCCTCATTGTGACTTGACTCATTTTAAGCTTTTCACTTCTGTATTATTTCTCAGGACTATTATGCAAAGACTAAGTGGAACAAGAGGTCCATCTTGTTCAGTAGCCAGGTGTATCACTACAGTACATTGCAGTATTTTATTTTTTGCTAGGGCTGATGACATTGAATTTTCTTGATTGTGAGTCATAAATTTGTTAGGATACAATCAAGTTGAAAAAAAACTTTGACAATTGAGCACAGGTGAATTATCCATAAAAGGATAATTAATGTTCGTTTGCTATTAGTATTTCTTATTTTTACCATTACACAATCAGTTCAGTAAGAATATGTATTACAAACATAATGTTATACTACATTTTCCTATGTTTAAACAAATTTTAAACTTAGCTCTTAAAATATTTGGAAAATTTCTATCTATGAATTATAAGACAATACAACATAGAGAAAATTTATGGTTGGTAAATGACTTATTGAGCAATTAAGTGTTTTGTGGAGCAAAAATCAATTTTAATTTCAAGTACTTGAAGTTTTATGTGTACGTGTTATATATTACTGACGCAAAACATAGTGCAAAATGATATGCAAAATGTTTTGTACGGGAATTATATTAAACTTTATGATAGTAGGGAAAGGTTGTAAATTGTATTGTGGAATCTAATTTGAAATGTGTTGAAAGTTGTACGTAATATATTGATGTATTAAGTAGGATACACTCACCTTTTATGTGTATACTTGAAGTCTGTTATAAGTATTTAAGTGTACAGTTGTTTGGTAAATATTGATTTAACCTATTCCTTCTCTGTAAGTAGAGATAAATCTGTTCATTACATTCCATTAAAACATTATCTTAACCTGTTTATATTAATTGAATTATGAATAGAAGTGTTATGCCAAGTTATACAAAAAATGTACGCTGATTTAATGAAGACTGTATCAGATAGTGTTATGGTAGTTATAATAACTTGAGAATTTTTTAGCATTTTCTTTGCTTGAAATCAATTTAAACAACATACTTCAATAAATAGAGTGTTGAATAATTGATTTCTCCTGTGCAAACAAATTTGATAGAATATGACAGGCAATATATTAGCATTCTAAATATAATAAAAAATTGCTGCCTGATTGATGTGTTTAAAATTACGTATAAGGTTGAATTATATTTTTTCTACAATTATCTACATTTTCAATTTCCTTTATTGGTGTGCGTGGTTCAGAGTTTTTACAAACTGAATAAATGCTAGTGTTCTAGACGTGTGATTTAGTTTCAAACTAAAAAAATCCTTTCATTGATAGTTATTGTATCATTGATAATAATATTGATAAATAAATCTAAGATGTATCAGGGATATTATGTGATGTTAAAACACTTGCATAAGTCTCCAAATGTGTAAGGAAATACCCGTTGCAATAATTGTGTAATTGTTGTAATTAAATTTGAATTAAACTGTGATATGTATTCCATATTCTTAGAAATATCAAGAAAATTAACATTTACCAATAACATTACAATGAGTTTTTGCAGATGATACTTTTCTGATGTCAGTTTAGTGTTTAGTCATGTAAAATCTTGGCATAAAAAGATTTGTATGAATCCTACTCAGCTGCATAATGATTTGTGTCTCTCCATTCATTATTGGCTGTTTAAAAAGATGCATATCAGATTAAGATGTTTTTGTGTTGAAGACTTGGCCTTATAGCAGGTTTAATTGAACAATCAAATCACACAATTGTTTAAGTCTGTGTAATAAACCAAAACCTGGTTTTTGATTTAAATATCAAATTTGTTTAATTACTGGAATATCTTGGTCTGTCATTGTCATTTTATATCTCCATTTTCATGTATGGGCATTTTGTCTACCATGTACATGTGCGCATGTTACAGGCTTGGCACGATGTACCTTATTACATGTATTTTGTTTGTCAATATTATGGCAATTGATTTCTTTGTATTTACCAGTTTCTTGGTCATTACTCATGACCTTGACTCCATCAAAATAATTTTTTAACCTGTATGATCTTTATTCCATTTCTTACTGAATGTTTGGTCTGATTACTTGTTTTCTCTTCAATGAAACAATCCATCAACTGTGGTTATTCATTCTTTTTGGAATGGGCCTCTAGAATTTGCCAAATTGATAATTTATGGTCTAGTCATGCTAGTTGGGTAAATTTTATTAGGAAAATGGATAAATTGGCTGAAACAGAGAAATTCTTTCTTTTACTCATAGTTCTAATTAGGGAGAAAATAAATATTTGAATTGTTTCTGACTTTGATTTGTTGCAGTCTTTTGTTCTTTTTACATTATTTTATATATGTCTGTATTACAGGGAACCACCAGAAATTTGAAGAGTTTAGATCGTATGTTAGATCAGTACCGGGATGTTAGCAAGGATCACAGATATAATGTTGACAGAGTAAGATTTCATAAAAAATATTTGCTTATATAATATTATATACTTCATGAGTAGAATTTCACTTTATGCTTCTAAACATGATTGTAAGGAATCACTATAAGGATGTATTCAGTCAAGTCACTGTAATGTCTTTCTTATTTTTAGATTATCATTTTATGTCACTTTGAGCACATGCATGTGTACTACTGGTAATACATTTGTTATTTTACTTTGATGTCAACAGTGTCGTCTCAAGGTGACACGTAAACCAGTTGTTTTTTTAACTACATGAGACTGTAGATACTGAACAATTCATGCTCTATATCTATATTAGGACCAATACATTGCTTTTCATTCCATGTATTACTATTATACATAAATTATTTATCTTAAGAAAATGTCCTTTGTATTTAACTTTTAGCATATGCTCTACTACAAGATGCTCACAGCAAAGATCAGGCCATTTTCCAATGGCCTAATTGCATAGTTTCTGTAGATAAAGTCCTTTTAATTCTTATTCTTCTTCTTATTATTATTATTGTATTATTCAACAAGTAATTCACATTGGAATCACATGTGAATGTTTTGTCACAAGTGCCCACATTCAGGTCTTTGATTAGTTTATTGACCTTTTATACAGTCTGCAAAGTGAAGAAAAACAATATTTCTCTTTGAATGTTTTAATGTTTGTAATAATTATACTTTGAGTTACCATCTTACATAGAATGTTTTCTACATATTATCAGTTACGTGAGGATGTTGGTCGAACACACCAGCAAATCAGAGATGAAAGGCTCCGAGATTATGGGGTATTCATACAGTTTTTGTTTATTAGATGTGTCCTTCTAGTAGTGAAATATCTGTCCTCTAGTTTTACTTGTATTTATCAATCTGACATCTAGTAACAAATATGTATGTGGACCAATTGAGATCAATTTTATTTACATTTAATGGATTTTAAGTGTGGGATCACACTCTCATATAACAGGGTTTCCTCTGGACATTATGTTTTGTATGGAGGGGAGGGTCCGGGATACAAGAAAGTATGCTTAATTTGATTTTTTTTCGCCACCTTCCAATTTTTTTTTTGCCATTTGTGAAACTTGCGAATGTCAGCGGAAACCCTGTATATAGTATATTTTATAGCAACATTCAGTGCATAAAAGTTTACTAGTACCTGATGCTTGACATAGCAGAATAGAATAAATTCTGTTCTAACTCTTTTCTAGTACATACTTAAGTGTATTTGTATTCATACATATTTTTAAGTACTATGAAAGCTGAAAAAGGAAAATCCTTTGCTTGATTTTACATTATTGCCAAATTATATTGAATTAGGGCTGTGAGTGAAACCCATCTTGTACATGCTATTTCAGGTGTTATCTGGTGGTAACATTTATTGTTAATATATACCTGGACTCCTATTTATTTGATTAACAATTGCTGGCTTGTTATCATATAAATTATCACTGTGATTCCGATTTCCAAATCATTTGAACATTATATGTATATACATACTGCTTCAGTCTATCTGTTATATGCTATACAATAGTGGACTTAGTATTGAAATTATAAATTTGTTGATATTGCTATAACATTTCTGATAAGTATTTATGATTTATTGAACTTCAAATGTAAATCAGTAACAAAAATGTTGTCTTAGAATTGTAAGTATTTGCTTTATATTTACAAAAAAACTTGTTATAATTTAAATTTTGTGTAATTATAAATATATTGATTCATTATTTCTTAATTAATGTTTGAGTATTTATTTAAAAATTTTTAGAGTGACAGTGAATATGAAGTGGCCTCACCAATATCTCGGCGGAGACGGAAACCTCGACGATCAACTGTTAGATTTGCGGATGACATGAACAAAGAACTACATGAGTTACACCATGCTGTAAGAGATTTATCGAGTGATCATCTAAATTTAGAAACTTCATTTAATCGTGAAGTGGAAAGACGTGATGGGTATGTTGGCTCTAAATTTATAAACAGTTTCAGTGACTTATCTCTATCAAGTGAAGTAAATTTTATGGGCCTTATGCCTCATTTTAAAAGTATTTCAGGAATACACTTACATGCAGTTAACCATCTTTCTTGGATTCTGTTCCAGTATTGACTTAGTCCTCCGTAAGTAAGTGCCAGCTTCTCCTCTTGAAAAATTAGCTGGGAAGAACAAATGGCTGGAGACCCAGTGTCTTCAACCTAATCATCCAAGAGAGCTGATTGGCTCTCTAGCATCTAAGCACTATCATGAATTGAAACAAAATGCTTTTATGTTGATACAGAAAGTACTATGATTTCAATGTATTAATCAGATCAAATTACATCTTACTTATATGTAGTCTTATGTTCATTTTAATTGTTGGTAGAACAAGCTAATTGTAGTCAGAAAAGAATCATGATTGAAAAAAATGATGATTATTGTACAAAAGGGGGTTACTAATATCTATATTTCATTACATTGTTGGAACTACGTATTTATATTATAATATTTTTATTATCCCAGGTACGATATGGATACAAGGAGGAAGATACGTGAAATATCTGAAGACTTGAAAAGATTCTCATCTTCAGACCCAGTAAATATATGCTGTTTGTTTAGTGATGTGGTGTTTTTTTGTCTTTAAAAATATTGTCATAAGTTATATGTTATGAGTAGAAGGGAGCCTTGATTGTTATGCACCTGGTAAGGTCTGCTTGGATTTTGTGTGTTCAAACCTCATTGAGGTCATGTTCACCCTTTTATTTGATAATACAAACTTTTATCCCAGAGAAATGAACTGAAGAGTAATGAAAATATTGTATGTTTTTGTTGCTGTTAAGCTTAAAATAAATGATATATGGTAGAACATGTTTATAGTGCATTCCTCACTATTTATACAAAATTTAGTATAATCAGAAAAATTAAAACAAAGATGGGCATACTAATAGTATTTGGGGAAATTTAATTACTTCACTGTTTTAGAGTTTACTTCTACCATGTTTTATTGAAGTTAGAAACAATGTTTGCACTATAAGTAGATAAGTTTAAAATAATTGGAGTACGTAGTTAGTATATGTTTGCACCGTGTTAGCACTATAATGGTTGTTGATGCACTGTTTTATTAACAGGTTGCTGAGCGTGTTGAAAGACGTCTGCGTATGATACAAGGAGATTTAGATGCCGACAGAATAGCATCAGGAAGATTTGAGGAACTAAATAATCTTTCCATGGAACTTAGAAATGTATAGTTTAAGCTGTTATTCTGTTTCTTATAAAACATTCACTGCATTAGAGTGGGTTTTTCTGTCAAAACTAGCTATTAGATGGTTTAAATTTGATTTATAGTTGCTTTGAAATTTATGATGCTTGCAGCATGTATTTATAATTCTTTATTCTCTCATTGTAAAACAGATGATACATTTGATAGGTATCATTCTGTTCACTTGATAAGTGATTCCTTTATGTGTAGGACATTATTAGGAAACTTATCAGTATTCATACTTTGTTCATTCACAGTTTAGGGTATGCACTAGTGTGTATGATTTGAGTATTATCTGTGTGTATTGTGTGTGTCATTTCATGTGTGTTTTATTTGTGTATTGTGCACTGTATGTATGGTTTCAGGCATTACAGCAACAACAAACATTTGCCCATCAAGCAGCAATGGAAGAAAGGATGCGAAATTCATACCTTGTATCAGAAACACACAAACACAGGGTGCGGGTTTGCACATAAATTTTCTGATTTAGTTATATGTAATTAACTCCATAATTTAGTGATTTCTGTCCCTCACTGCCGTGAGTTTGACTCCCAACCGGAACCAAATTGCATGTGTGAGGAAGCTGTCCAGATAGCTTATAGAAGGTCAATGATTGTACTCATCCTGGAGTTTTTCTCCACAGTTAAAACTGGAAAAGTTGCCATATGACCTTGGCTGTTGGTGTAACAATAAACCACAAAGAAAAAATGACATGTTAAAATTTTAAAAAGTATACACTTATAGGCTGACATTTTTTGTTGTGGATGATGAGATATGTAAGTTTTCAGTGGATCAGTAAATATTATCATGTATGATTCAGCTGTCTGTATCATTTTGGTATCATATCTCATGTTTGTTTGTTGTTTATTTCATATATTGCATTAAACATGAGTAATTTAATTTTCATTTATTTCTGCATGTAAGATGTACCAATGAAAATTACAAATGAACAGTGAGACTGACAGAAATAATTGTGATGGAGAATTTATTTCAATTTGTCATTATTAATGTTTTAAATGTTTGACATAATGCTGGTACAGTACACTTTAGTATTGTAAAAATGTATTACATGAAGAAATATTGGTTACTTCTAGTTGGAGACTGATCTGGATGATATGAGACGTAAACTAGACATGGCTGAAGGTTCAAAGTCAGCGTTACAGCAACAGGTAACCATAAGAGAACAGATGATTGAGTACCTTCAGTTTTTATGTATGCTACGCTGAAAGTCTGATTTAGAAATAAACATTTTAAATTTACAATCCTAAAAGTATATTGTTATTCTATTTTGCTCTAATGTGTTCTGTACATAATCATTTGATGCCATTTTTTGATTAATTGGATCAAATCAGAGTTTGTCATATAGATTTAGCTTTCACACGAAAAATAAAAAGTCTGTGTTTATTCATTGTAAAAGACCAAACTGAATTTTTCCTAGACATGTTGAAGTGGTTGGACATGTGTTGTTGAATTTGTTTTACATGATAATTTTGGTACATGGAGTGTTTAAATGTTGTACATATACTCAATAAAACATGGCTTATGAGGAAATCTTATTCTGAATCTGTTTTAACAGATTTTGTGACAAGGTTTTTGGCTTTGTTTCTGATCTAAATCAATGAGTTTGAACTACTGAATGGGTTTCTTATTATTTGAAATCTCTAATAATTCTTCTTTTTCTAGGTTGATGATATGCGTAATCAGTTACGGCGTCTTGAAACAGATAGAACTAGAATGAAGTCACATATGGAAGAAGCGAGGCTGGAGGAGGAGTTAAGAGAGAGGAGACGCAAAAGATCAAGTAAGACCATTATCAAAAATTGTTGATTTACAGTTATGTTACATCATATTGGTTGGCCATATTTTCAATTTGTGATATCTTAAAAAACTGCTTACAATGAAATTTACCTAAACATGCTAGCTTACAAGTAGATTTAAGTGAAACATTTTTGAATGTTTCAGTGGAAGATGAGCAGAAGAAGAATCTAGAAAGAGAGTTATTGGACTTACGACAACAAATGTCTCGGTCTGTAGGTGCTACAAGTGAAACAGAAGAATTGAGACGAAGTCTTGAAAAGAGTGAGCGACAGAGAGTGCAACTTTCAGATCATATTGAGGTAAGTACAGAACAATTCTGTGTATTTCATTACAAATTTGAATTACGATAACATATTTTATATTCATTTTTATCAAATTCACTTATTTCTGTTAAGTTGTTTAAAGGGGTATAAGGTGTTGAGAATATACTCAAAATTGGTATTGATTAAAGAAAATGATGACTATTGTGTGAAAGACTTTCCATAATTTGACCATACTGATGCTTTGTGTACCATTTTTGCTTTATATGAATTGAAAGAGACACATTAATTGGTAAGTTGTTGTATCAACCATCATTGTTATGTGTGTACAGTGTTTGTCCACTATATTTTTTAGTCAGTACTATCTTGATATGGAATAAGTGAAATTATTTCCAATAACACATGGGTTTATTATGCATCAGTGGCTATGATTATGAAAAATAAATTAACTGATATAAATATTCAATGCAAAGCATTCAGTACATTAGCAAATTTCTGTAAATATTTTTATGTATGTTTTTTTTCTTGTCATTCAGATGGTGAGTATTTTTGTGGTGTTTTCAGTGCTTTATTTACTGTTTCCAATGTGCTCTTCCTGAGTTATTGAATTTTACATATGTTTTTTCAGACTATCACGAAGGATTTGGAAAACAGAGAAAAACAGACAGCTAAACTTATAAATGAATTAAAAGCTGTGTCTGATAAATGTGAGGATTCTGAGAGACATAAGAACCACTTGTTAGTACAGGTAGAAGATGCAGCTGGTAAATTACGAGAAAATAGTCGAGAGTTAGATAAAGCTCTGACAGAATTACGTAACACTCAGCTAGCTCTCGCTGATGCGGAGAAAAAACGAGATGAATTCAAAGGACGTGCTCAGGAAACTGTTAGACAGTATGTATACATATATGTGAATTATTCCAACGTTTAATTTTTCTTCATTGTTTGTTCAGAGTATGTGTGACTTTGGCAGACTGATTTTTTATTGTGTCTACTTGAATGCACTACGACTTATCAAGTTTTTTTCTCCTGATTTTATTATTATGGCTGTGAATTGTTATATTAAGCTTAAGCAAATAGCATGCAAACTATTGGAACTTATTATATATTTGTCTGATATTTTGTACCAAATTAATTGTTAGACTGGCTAATTTTATCACTCTATATAAGTCTGTAAAGAAAGCTAATTGTCCATAACTCAGTATGGGTAAAAATTACATATGCAAATTGCTATTTTTGTCATTAAGTACATGGTAAAATAACAGAATAGTACAATTATGACTTGTTTCAAAGGCTAAAGTCACTCACTGCCTTATAATACTTTGTGTTGAATCCATCTGTATATAATTCTTAGGGTCCATTTATACAGTAGGGTTTTCATTCGTTTAATTTTATATTTTAGATGGAAGATGAAAGTGAAACAATTAGAGAGAGAATTAGATCGACATAAACATAGTAATCAACAGATGCAGATGAGGAATGAACAGTTAATTAAGGAGACAGAAGGTGTTAGACAGCAAGGACATACTTATGGTATACAGCTTGAGAATATGAGACGAGAACTCGGGGATGCTTTGGTAAGTACTTGTATTTTTGTACATTTTAAAAGTCTTAAGAACAAACACAAGCTCAGTCTAACCTGTGTGATTGCCAGCTGCCAAATGTCTGTGCATTTTCCAACTTTGAAATATTTCTTCATAAATAATTGGCCGGTAGCTTTGAACCTTATATATATATTTCTTGTTTGTATTGTTAAATTATATAAGGTTTGCATTTTGCATTCAATATAGACTTATTGATATGAATGGTATTTTTATTGGAATCTACAGTATATGTAGTAAGGAGAGTTCAGATCCTCTATTACTTCATTTTGAGGTATTTATTTCATGTTCTTCTATTGTCCAATACACATACTGTAATTATAATATGTATCATATTAAAATATTCAGGCTGTACGTGCTGCACAAGATGAACAGATTCGTCTAAAGGATGTTGAAATCAATGAATTGAAATCATTAAGGATGGATCTTGATAGAGAGCTTCGTGATACCAGAACTGTCTCTGAAAGGGTAAGTATGAGGAGCTAGTCGTGTGTTCACTGTTAGAATCTGTCTCTCTTGTTTTATAGCCTGGCTGGTCAGCCATGACAGTCTTCATTGTTGTAGGGCCTAGCTGGTCAGCCCTGACAGTCCTCATTGTTGTAGGGCCTGGTTGGTCAGCCATGACAGTCTTCATTGTTGTAGGGCCTGGCTGGTCAGCCCTGACAGTCTTCATTGTTGTAGGGCCTGGCTGGTCAGCCATGACAGTCTTCATTGTTGTAGGGCCTGGCTGGTCAGCCATGACAGTCTTCATTGTTGTAGGGCCTGGCTGGTCAGCCATGACAGTCTTCATTGTTGTAGGGCCTGGCTGGTCAGCCATGACAGTCTTCATTGTTGTAGGGCCTGGCTGGTCAGCCCTTACGGTGGAGTATGAGAATGATTGGGAGTTTCGGTTTTACTTCAAGATAATGTTTATATGCCTGTGTTGATATAAGTTGACATATAACACCAAAGGCTTGGTTTCTGTTACCTATTGAATAAGTTGTCAGGAACACATAGGTATTGGTAGTAGAGGAGCACATAATTATGTCTAAAATATTTAGATTTTATTTCAGAAGTTATTTTGAATTATTATTCTGTTATATACATAGACTAAAAATATACAGACTTGTTCAACAGGCTAACTTAAGATAATTCTAGTGTTATATAGTTATGTATTGACTTTTACAGATTGAGAATGAACTCCACAATGCACAATCTCGTATAGCACATATATCTGAAGAAAAGAATCGTGTAGAAGACAGACTATCTGCTGTGGAAGCAGCCCATTGTTTAGCTCAGGATCAGGCTGCACAGCTGCAGGTTGGTATTGTAATGTTATAGTCACAATATTTAATCTTAACCTGCGCTACATACCTAGTCTAGTGTAACATTCTTAATCTATGTGAGATAAATTGTCCTGTACATATCTATATATATATTTGTTTATTGATATTTGTTCATTGATTTTATAATGGAAAAATGTGATTTGAAAATTAAATAATTCACAGTGTTTTCCATTAATCTAGAAAGTAAGAGAAATCACTTTTTTTTCATTAAGGCACTTCATGATTGTCAGGTAGTCTTTGGTTATATTAATATTTAATTGGAAATACTTAGCTTGAATTCTTCTCTCTGTTAGAGTAGTAGCAACAATTAGCAGGTTAAGATTCAATGATATCTGTTTGTTGTTTTTTGTTGGCTTTTTATGTTTTGCACAATTCATCGATTGATGAAATAGATTGGTTCGAAAATGACACAGCTTTGCTTTATACCATTTTATTAAACATTTTAAAAAAGGTTTATTTACTGAAGATAAAGGGAAATCAAATCTTGTAGTTTATAATGATCATTTGCTAATCAACAGACATTCAATTTCAGCGTTTGGTATTACGTCTGTACATAAACTGTATAAAATATACATAACAGTATAAAACATCCATATTTATGAGATTTTCTAAGATTTTCTGATTTTCAATTTTGTGTTCTCTTACATAAATGATAAAAGAGTACTTAAAAAAGTTGTTAAAAGTAACTGAAAAATATATAACTGTAATATTATTCTGGCGTTCTTTTTTTAAAAAAAAATAATTTACGTGAACATTGATGAACCAGTTCATATTTTACTTTTTTTTTTATTTTAAAGTAGTCACAGCTGTTTCTCCGATGGCTCTTAAAACTCTTGCACATAATTTAATATGACAGTTGTATTTTCAACTATGCACTATAGAGTATTTGAAATATGCTGTCTTCCCTAATTGGTCCATGGATGACTGTTTTACTGTGTGCACATTAGTTGATCACATTGTCTGGCTGCACTGTGTGTTGTTCTATTTACAGCAAGAACTCAAAGATCTAAGTTCCACAAAGGGTCAGGCTGCAGCAGAGTTATCAGAGGCTAAAGGCAAAATACATGTATGTTTCACATTCAGTCATGCACAGGCTTTTTTTTATACAAATCTATCATATTTTTCAGGATCACCGAATGTCGGTATGTTTGTGTATTATACCTACAGTATCATTAAGGTGCAAGCGTACTTGTTGTACACCAGTATGTATAACTTGCGCATAAAGTTTGCATCAAAATGATATTGTATGAAAAGTCTATAAAACTGCTAGATTTGTTATCTTTCACATATTCATACAATACACAAATCCTTGCTGCATGTAAATCTTAAGACTTATCATTATGCTGTAGAAGTTTCATTGCTTGCTAAATACAAGATGGTTCTTTTTACTAAGTAAGGTGGTTCTTAGGGCCATTGTTTATATTAAAATATCAGCCTTAAATTTGTTGTAATTGTTGCACATTAATCATCTTTGTTGAAAATAAACAACCTGTATAGATCTTTTCAACAAAAACAGTAATGATGATTTCATATTTATTTGTAAAACGTTCTGGGCTGAATGAAATGCATGATACATTAATGACAGCTTTGGAATATATCAGCTCTGCATATTACATGGTGTGTGTAATGCATGTTGATTGTGATGATTCTTGCTAGAAATATAATATATCGTGTGTATACAGTAATGCATGAACTGGTCAATATAAAACTGTCATATTGTTACCAATGACTTTTACATGTGTTTGCCATATTGAAAATGATACTCCAGTACCTTGAATACACATCCTGAAAATTGTATTTTAGAATTTACCGAAAGATTCCACTCAATATTGAATTTAAAAAATCATGATTTTCTTGAATCTAAGAAGTGTATGTGCTGTTATTAATCTATGATTTGGGTCTAAATTACTATTTCAAAATCACATTTCAAGAATCTTCATTACATTTCATTTAGAATTTATTTGACTCTAAATAGAAAATACTAGTATGTGTTAAAATAAATAACTTACTTGTCATGGAACATTCCCATTAACATAAAACACACCTGACTCTTAAAACATTTTTTAAATATCAAATAAATATTAAATATATTTGTTTTAAATTATCTGTTAATACAGAGAGATGTAGTTATTGTCTTAAAACCAGCCTTTGTTTGCTGTAGTTATAGATGCTTTTATTAGTTAATCTGACTTTGGGATTAAAGATATGCCAAAACAAATTGACTTTTATGAGTAATTTGGCTTGCTGTAATAGACACATTGGAAGTTTGTAGTTTGGCCAGCTATGTAACACTTTATAAATACTTATAGTTGGTTCATCTTTTACTAATTTATGCATGATAGGCTTTACTTTACGGAGGTAGAAATGTTATGATTACATGTATACAATCACAGATTCAATGATTAGCTTGCTAAAGTATTTGTGTAAAGATGTTTGAATTTTCTCTTTTCAAAAATCAATTTCTTCGGCATTTTCAATGCCATTGTAATGATTTAATAATTCTTTATTGTGGGAAAGCCAGGGGGTTTTTTTACTAAGAAAGTGACGCCGATAATCGGCGTCTTCCCCTCGACATTTTTTCCCCCAAAGAAGCATTTTTCCCCTCGCTAGAATGCATACTTCCTCTTTGAAGCTATTCAAAGATAGGCAATTTCAGTTTTAGTAGATTTAATTCAGCCAAAATATCCATCAGACCAAGGTTTATCGGCATTTTTATGTAGAGTTTATTTGTTTTGTAATGATTGAGCAAACCTATCGGGATTCCCCAGCTTTATAACGATGTCTGCTGAACCAATCCGAATGAGCTGATTACCTGCGATAGTCAATGATATACTTAGTGACGGGAACAAATACTAGATCCCAGCCAGTGACGCATGCGTATGTCCACGCTTATGATGCCTGGAAACAGGCGCACGTTTACATTTCCGGTAAAATGACGCACAATTGATGAAATTAAGTAATACGATATCTGACGCAAAGCATGCTGAACGGGTAAACACCTTTTTTGCAGTAGCGATTAAAGATACCTTCCCTAGGCCAATCGACGCTCGATTCACTCATGAGCATAAATCTTTGGCCAGAAATTCTAACTGATCAAGACTATGAAAGTGTGCTAGACCTGTTCAAATGTAGAAAAGACAAAGATATGGACCTGTAGATTGTTGTTTTGAATGCTATTGTCATATTCATTGATTCATGAAAACATTGGTTGTGGTTATGTGACAGTGTATCAATATTTGATAATTTCCCCAAATTTCCCCTTTCGCGTGATTTTTCCCCTTTTGACCAGCGTCCAGTGTCTTCCCCAAGCCCTAAAAAAAACCCCTGAAAGCAATCAGTAATCATTTATTAGAATTAATTTGATTACAGTATGGTAAACACATGTTCTGTACATTGATAAACAGTTGATATAATGTTATGGTGGTATAACTGTGTATGTTACTGCAAACATTTGCTGATGGGGCTGTGTGAATTTCTAACTAGGATCTACGACAAAGTTACCTTGAAATACAACATAGAGAGAAGGCTGCCCGAGAAGAAGTGAAATTATTCCAGAAACAGTTGCAAGAGGAAAGAGACAATAGTCGTACTGCTGTAGAAACATTAAAGAGGGAGTTGAACGAAGCAAAGGTTTGTAGTTATATCCTATGCTGGACCCTAAATGTTGGAAAGTCCTTTTTTATTTTAGTCTTACCTGGCCCTTTTTAGAGGGAAGGCAGCCAGAAAGCAACCCCTGTGTTATTAATTTTTGTTACAGGTCTTTTTACATACCCATTCCTGTTACATGATCATGTAGTTTTACTATTGATAATTTCAAAGGAATTTGATTTTGTGTTGCTGAATGCATTTAATATGGCACGAGATCCTGGCACCTGTGGATCTTCAACATGGTTGTTATAGGTAATTATGATGATAAGATGAATATGTTTTACCTGAAAAATGCTTGGCTTGTTCTGTGTGGCGTGGCTTTTCTGTATTTAGTGTTTTGTGTATGAAATACTTTTGGGATGAAATTTACAAATGTACTGTGATATAACATACTATCTATTGCATGATATCTTTTCTGTTCTATGCCCTGTATGGCATTGAAGATGTAACCACCTCTTTGATAAACATAGTGTTTTATTTGTATTTTGATTACAGTGATAAGAAGTTCAATTTATCTGTGGAAATACCAGCCTTCATTTTTCTTGAATACATCTCCTTGTGTGTTATTATTGGTGATTTTGGTATTTTCGTTGTCAATTGAATGTACAGCATAAGAAAATTCTGCTTTTAATCTTATATCCTACTGATAGTTCATATTTTACATTCAATACAATTACTGATACCATGGGAATAATTTTTTTAATCAAATTGGAGGAGATTATTTCGAAAGTGTTTTTCTTGTCAGGATGTTTTGGGTTCATTTTTTTTATGCACTTTACACCTGATACAGTTACACCTCTGTTTGCAGTCACCTCTGAATAAAGGCTACCCTGTGAATGAAGGCCATTATTTAGAAAGCCATTATTGATTATTTAGAACAAGCTGACCTCCATATAAAGGCCGTCTGTCAATGAAGGCCACATTTTGTCTTTCCCAGGGGTGGTCTTTGTTCACATATTTGACTGTAGATTTCCTAATAGGTATATGAAATGTCCTAATAAATGCCTCTTTGTGGCCTTGTATGAGTAAATGTAAAGTCATCATCAGTTTTATAGTAATATGATGGTTGATGTGATATACATATTCTAAATACATGTACATAATTGACAAATCTTTAACATTTGCTAGAAAACTATACTACAGATGGAAATGACAAGAAAGCTTCAATTAGGTTTGGTATTATATGGCAGCAACTTATAATGGATGATATTTGATATCCCTAATGGCTGTATTATTGTAGTAGTGTTTATAATGTTGCACATATTTGTAGGTACGAGAGGCCCACGTGTTACAGGACTTACAGAGGAGATTGAAGAAAGATAAGGCAGAATATGAGGCTGCTATACAAGCACTCAAGGTAGATAACTCTCTTCAAGAAATGGTTTCATAAATCTTTGAAATCATAGATGAACTGTTTAATGAAGACATTGAATATTTAATGTATTCATACTGCTTACTTGAGAAAAAGTTCAACTCAAATTAAAGAAATCTTTGCTGATCACATTGTTTTTAGTCATGAATCGAACATTTTATTTTTTTGTTTTTGAAACAAAATATAATGACAAATGTATGATTCCTTGTACAGATGGAACTGTCTGAGGACAAATCTAGTCTGAAAATCTCCAAGAGGAATGAAGAAAAATATAGGAAAGAGGTTGAAATCTTACAGCAGGGTATGAACCGGTAAGTGTATCAACAGTACTCATGTAGTTATGTGCATTGATACTATAATCAATAGATATTCATGCTCATTGTATATTAACAGATTTATTAAAAAGACCGGCAGATCTGAATTTATTAAAAAATACAGACTATTTATCAGAGAACTGGTTTGAGGGGGAATTGAAACTGGTTTCAGTTACCGTTTGATATATATAATGGAAATACGAATGTACTTGATACAACAATTAACATCTACTGGTATTATTCTTGCATTGTGTTGTGATTGAAAAACACCATGTTAGATGTGTACTTTCACAGCTTTTTACATTTATTGTATGTGATGTCTTAATAAGATCTCTGTCGTTATTTCTACAGACTGGAAGAGGATAATCACAAGTTACTATCCAGACTTGAACATTCAAAGAAAGAATTTGAGACTCAGGTAACTAGGAAACTTGTATAGCTTAATGACTCTGTGACTTGAATTCAACTGTCTTAGTATGTAACATGAAGAATACTCTCACTTCAGATTGGTGCCTTAATTTTTTGAGAAATTGTATCCAAGTCGGCCTAATTCTGATGATCTGTATCATTCATATTTCGTGACTTCTTTTAATGTGTGTGTACATTTTGAATTTTGCTTGTTAATTTCTTTAAAAATTAATTTATCTTAAAAATTCCCATTGCATCAGTGATAAAGTTTTCAGTATAATGTAAAAGTATAATATGCTCAGTCATGAAAGAATGCCTGCAGATTTGGTTTTTAAATTTTCACATGATACATGTATATAATGGATTATGGAATTCACATTTCCAGTCTCACATCAATGAGAATGATATGTCACGTGCAAAGAAACTAGAAGATGAACTGTTTCATATGGGCAGTGATTTGAAGAAAGCAGAAAGAAAATATGAGGTTAGTATTCAAATCAACGATTAAAGTCTGTGTTCATTTTCAGATCAGTCCAACATATGTTTGAATCTTGAATAGGCAGAATTGTTTTAATTATCATTCACTTGATAAAGACAAACATAATAATCTTAATGAGTTTAATTGTCCACAACTTATGGTATCCACAACTTATGGTATGTTTTAGAGTGATTTGTTATTCATGCTATGGTGCTTTGTTAGTTAGATTTGTATGCCAAGCATGTAAAGATTATGTTAGATTTTGGTGTTGTTTATGGTATTTAAATATTCAATTTATTAACTTTATAGAATTTCGCACAAGATATGATTTCTGAAGTAGATTCATTGATGGATGTGATGTCTACTGGATGCATCGAGAAATTCAAGGTGATTAATTTCATCTGTTATTCAAATTATAGTTTAAAACTTACTTAAAGTTTCTTTTATTGTTAATATCACATTGCACACCATTATAATTCAGTTAAATGTCAAACACTTTTGAATGAAGTATGTTCTGTAAAACAATGAAACAATCTGTAAACTTCTCAGTTAGTTCATACCACACTAAAATTCAATAATGAAAACAACTTTACAACCTGAGAAATTAGTCATAATAATGAGGTAGTCTCATTATCAAGTTGGATTATAGGAGAGTTATTGAAAGCCATTCTGAAAATTAGTGGTTGTTATAACAAGGTGATTGTAAAATTGAGGTGGTTGAAATTCAAGGTTTATACTGTATGTACTATGTAGAAATGAAACAATTTAATTTCATGTTGTTTTTTGAAGAATGTACAGCATAGTTAACATTTCTGTGAAATAGATTGTTGTTAAAATAGTTTAAGCACTTTTTATTGATTATTAGAATTTTTTTATTTAAAATGATTATAAGAAGATTATTAGAGTCAAAGGTTGTTTATTTCTGATTCTAAACAATGCTTTCTTACCTTACAGACTATTAGTGCTGTTAAGGGTGCACTAAATGGGAACCTGTTAGCTGATTTAAAGGTGAGTACTTATGATATTCCTGTTTTATAGTTCTTTAAAGCTCTGGGTGGCTTTATTCTGATCCAGACCTCCTCTAAATGATTCTTAACATGATAGCCAGGCTTTTGTTCTGGGTCAGTTTTTTAATTGGAGTGAAGCAGATCTATTTTTAGACACAGAATGGAAAGTTTGGAATTTTTCAAAGAAGATTACAACTAATGATCTGTCTTTCTCCAAAAAAGGATTGATTGTAGTTATAAAAACTGGAGAATTATTAACAATGAAGTTTTATATGTTTAAATTTCATGAAATGGTTTTATGGTTTTTTAATGAAATAGTTTATTTAGACAACCTTGATTTTTAGCTTGTCTGTTTCGAAGAAAAAGTTAAGCTTTTATGATTGTTGGGTTGTCATTATTATTAGGAAATATGGAGTCATTTGAAAGGAATACAATGGATGTACAGATGTTAATTAATAAAATCCAAGTATGAATGCTCAAATGGTATTATATTGAATTCACATTCAATCCTGTTCAATGTTGTGAAGTTTCTTGCATTTCAAACTTAGCAGTTTGCTTGGAATAGAATCATCTATCATCTAACATCCTCTGTTGTGTTTCTAAGACAAACATCACTCTATATTGATCTTATGTTATTCTGTAGATTAAGATGAAATGGTTAAGAAACCAGACAAGGGAGAAGATCAAGTATGAACAGAAGTTACGTAAAGATATTCGAGATGCATTGACCTCGAGTGAAGGTGACCGGAAGTATTTACTTCAGGAACTAGCAAGACGTGAAGAAGTATTAGATGAGCTAGCTGCAGCTAAACAAGGTATGATCACTCATGCAGTAATTTTCTTAAGTATCAATTCGACAAAAAAATGTAATTTTCTTAGGTTTCAATTAGGCAATAATGTGACAAACAGACTTTTCAGTTATGAGTCTGCTTGTATTTGTTTGGAATACTACATATGTAATACCATTATTTAATACATTTGCAATGACACAGTTTCTTCAGTCAGTGATAAATGGACTTGAGTGCATTTCTTCCAGTATTTGGGTTTATTTTTGTAATAAGTTTTATTTGATTCTTAAGATTATTTTTACATGATTTCAGAATTGGCTCAAAGAGAAATAGAGAACCTTCATGCTGTAGAAGTATTAGAGGTAAGAGGAATCTTGATTTAGTATTTGTATGCTAGAACATTAATTCTAATTCCCTCTGGTTATTGATAATATTTCTGCATATTTTCATGTTGACAAATATTTATTTAGTTGCAATATAATTAATGATGCTTCTATTTCAACTTAGTGACTGGTCTTTGTAATGTTCCCAACAGCATATTCTAGTGGATATAGCATAGAGATACTACTTTAAATAATTAGTTATTTATATTTTACATATAAATATTTACAGCAAAAATTCTGCTCCTGTTATCATTCACTAATTGTATAATGGAAGGGAAATCATAATTATTTACTATTTATGCTTAATTGCCCATAAATTTGTTAGTTTATTCAAGTATTAGGAATCTTTAAGTTCATTGCTACTTAAGGGAGTCTTCAAAATGGCATCAAATCTCTTGTAGTTTGTGCTGACCTTCATAGTTAATCATTTTTCATGATGCATTGTGGAGTTCTCTCCCTTTACAAGAATGTTATTTTCTTCCTTCTATTGCTGCATTTGTATGATTTATTTATATACAACCCAAATATTGCAGAAATTTGGTGTTATTGAAAAAGAGGAAGATATTAAAGGATATTTTAATAGAGATAAGAAAAAGAAGGACGATGTATGAATGTTGAGTGAATAATGTGTGTGTGCTCTGAACTCAATATAGTCATAGAATATTGTAGATAATTTTAGTTACGTATTTTGTTACCATTGTGTTTGATATGAATGTTATGATCTAACATTGAGTGATTGCATAGTTAAAACAAGATGTATGATGTCTGTCTAATGGCTTTTGATAAAATATGCAATCAGAGTGATTTTACTTGATGCTATTTGAATCCTTTCTCTGTAACTTGATCCAGTGGCCCACTGGTTGACAATTTTTTCATGATGTAAAATAACAGAATTTTGGAATTACAGATAGGTTTAAAAAATTTTCTCACGGAAATCAAGTGTATCAGTTGAAAGTTTTCATAAGAATTAGTGTGAACTAGTGTCTTTATACTTGTATAAGTATGTTAAGTTTTGGATCATATAAAAAAATGTCTGATAATTTCTTATGGTATGTTGTAACATTTGTCATATAAATTCAACTTTATTACTCTTGTTGTCTTTCAATGATACACAGTTTTAATTATGTATGCTTTGGTTATAACAATAGTTAAATTGATATATAATTAGATGAAAGTTACATAGAATTGTGTCATATTTGGAATTTTTATGTAATAACAGTAAGTTTAAAGGTAAAATTTATTCATAAAAATGTCGAAAATGTTTGATCATGCATTTTGAAGTAATTCAAATTTTGTGCTAAATATGCTGCTTTCTAACATTTGATATCCATTCTGTATTAGCCAATGAAAGCATTGTTTTAATTCTTTTTATGGAAGTTTATAATGATTGTTGTGTGTGCTTGTAATTATTTCACTTTTGATGCTTCTTGATTTTGAGGATAAAAATTTGTGTTGCTTTTTCACCACCTCTTACGTAATTGGTTAACATTATATACTCACGTATTACTTGTATATTATTTCAGGACCATATTTTGGAGATCAAAAATTTATGTTGCTTATTCAGTGACAATGACGATGATTACATGTATATAATAATTATATGATTTCAGGACCATATTTTAGAGATAAAAAATTCATGTTGCTTATTCAGTGACAATGACGATGATCACATGTATATAATAATTATATGATTTCAGGACCATATTTTGGAGATAAAAAATTCATGTTGCTTATTCAGTGACAATGACGATGATCACATGTATATAATAATTATATGATTTCAGGACCATATTTTGGAGATCAAAAATTCATGTTGCTTATTCAGTGACAATGACGATGATTACATGTATATAATAATTATATGATTTCAGGACCATATTTTAGACCTTACTGATGAACTAGAAGTGAGGAAAGTTCGTGAATCAGAACAATTAAAACAACACGAGTATGAGAAACATAAGATTATCACTGATATTGAAGGCATGAGGGTAAGTGATGAAAATTTTTTAGTATTCAATAGAGACTTCATTGTTCACAAATGATTATTCCTGATTTAAGTAAATATTTGATTGTAAATTGATTATTTAGATGACTTTACTTTGTTTCTGAATTGATTTCTCTGATGTCATGATATTAATGAAAGGGAAAAGTATAAAAGGATTAAAACATTTCAGAAATGTACAGTAGCAAAACTTTCTGTATGTGACACTTTTTAGCATTCATGCATTTCTTTTTTGTATGCATGCTTTTTTAATTCTGCTTTTGTTCTCTTACAGGAAAAAGAAAAGGCAAGAATAGAAGAGAGGTATATCAGGTAAGTTACTATTTAAGTCCATAAATCCATGTTGTGTGAATTACTTTTGTGGACAGACTTTTGATTCATGGTGTTTTTATGTCTGTCCTCTATTAAGTGTTGCCATTCCTGTGTTAAAATATCTGAACAATCTCTTAATTGTTGTCAGCATTGTTCCTTTCTATGTTCATAATTGAAATTGTAGTCTCTTGTATAAAAGACATGTGGTAAGTTTGAATTGGTGTATTTAACATCATGATTTATTGTACATAACGAGATATTTATGTATGTACTGTTGTTTTGTATTTGTAGACGGTATTGTATAAATGTGTCAGGGGCTGAGGGCCCATATATTGCTAACAAACAATTAAACTATTTGAATTGGTGTGTTATGTTGTGTTTATCTTTTTGTAGATTACAAGACACTATGAGAGCTTTGCAAGATGAAATAAAGGTTGCCAACTTAAATCATCAACAGGTACATAGTGAAGTCATTTAACATCAAGTCTTATTATGGACATAGATTGTGTTTATGATAAATTGTACCGATGTGGGCTAATACATATATTTAGTACTTGATTTTCTTATGTCTTAAACAGTTGTTTAGACTACATTAATAACCCTTAATTAAGTTATTTGAATTATGGTAAATAAGCCTTTATCTTGTTTCATCAATGGGTAATTATCAGTTACTGATGATATGTTCTGTGTTACAGGTGGTTGAATTAGAGAGAAACATTGAAAATGCGAGGAAATCACCCGGGCGACGCAGACCCACCACCAGAGTTAGAATAAATACACCATCAAAAAGTCCTCATAGACGCTCACAGACCCCGCCCTCTCGTCTCCCTAAAGGTCATGATGACTCAATGGCTCCCATGGAAATGAGTGATGAACAGTTTGCTCGTAAATTTGCCAGAAGAAAGTCTATAGAAGATGGAGTGTTGTGATAGGCAAATTAATAACATATCTTACTGCAGGGAAAACTCTGACTGTCAACCAGATTTTTGTCTTCAAACTTTTTTAGTGAAATATTATGTAGAACTAGAGAATTATTTTGTATCTTATATAGTGGAAAAATTTGTGCTACAGAATAATTTATTGTTTATGTTAACTGTTGAAGATTGGTTTTAAAAAAGGCTTCCTGGGAAGTTTACTTACAACTGTATTGTTTTTTTGAATATTGATGCAAAACTGCTGAAATATTGTTTTGTCACTAATTTCTCATGACCTTGAAATTCTGTTTTTATTGTTTCAGGAAGTTCATTTGTAGACTGTTTGTCTAAGTTTGATGTGATTTTACTCCAATGTTGGTTTTCCTCAAATGACAATTAAAGAAAATGTTTTATTTGTTGAACAATCAGAATGATATATCATTGTCGTGAGAATAATATGAATAATAATACAGTTGATATAAATCAGTAAATTGGATTAATATTCCTCTCTTTGTCTTCAAGCGTAAAAAAATTCCAGTTTAATTGTGTCTGTGATTTATTCATTATGAATTAATTTTATGACTTGTAAACATATCATGTATATACATGTAATTTATTTGGCATTTCAAAAGCATTTCTTGTGCTGTGTTAATTATGTCTGTTGGATGAAGGTCTTATTATGAAGGTATATTTACCATTGTTTTAATGTTCTAAGATATTTTTTCCCAATATATATGAATGTATACCTTGTTTTAGCTGTTCATTCTGTACTGAAGCTACAAGCACATGTACATATGTGTAGTTTGGCGATGTATGGGTGGACATAGACATAGGTTTGAATTCCTTTCTGATTGATAACAGTCAATATATGTTTATTTAAAGCATAAGAAACAACTGTATTGTTAATATTCTAACAAATCTTAAATTTAATTCTGTGTCATGTTTTGTATTTTGTTTTAAAGTCTGTGATAGTGTAATACTGTTGTTACAGCAGTATTACTTCATACATGTATATATATATTGATAATCATGTATAATACCTGCACTGTTAGTGACTGTATATGTTTTATGCTGTTTTATTATTGTTTGATGACAGTCAATGATTGTAGCAGCTTTGCTTGCTAGTTAATTACCCACTTGTTATGCACATTTTAGGTGCAAACATTTTCATTGAAAGTTGTTTTACTATTTTTGATCTTTTTTCACATTGTTGCGGATTGTTTGAATTGAAAATGTGTGAGAGATCACCGACATCTTTACTTGTTCAAGTGTTTGACAGGTTTATCAAAAACAATTGTGTCACACAATTTTATATGCTGCGTAATTTATTTACAATGATCAAACCTTTTAACTTACATTCCTCATAGACATCCAGACAAATTTTTAATGCATTGTTTAAATCACCATTGTGGTAGTGACATGATTATTGATATTGAAGATATTTTTATGCATTTATTTATTTTAGCAAAATTTAGTACATTCCATGTCTGTCTCAAAATTATCATTAATTATGTGATATTTTCTACATATTTTGATATTTTCTTATACCATAAAGTGTGTTTAGTAGACTTTGAAGTAGAATTTCTGTTCTCATTTACTGCTTTATGGAACTATAGGTTTTTTGATATTGTTTTACTCACTCATCACCAATTTATCTAAAACAAACATTGAGGTTGAAATGACATCATTTTTTTTCAAAGCTGCCACTTTCTTGTTACTATGATGAGGATATTTCCGTTCAATTATCTCTTCACCTTTTAGTTTACTTTTTACCTGATATTTTAGTTTTTAACACAAGTTAGTGTTTATAGGTTTGTGAACTTATTAACCCTATACTGGCTTTGTCTGTTCTGAGTATGAAAATGTCATAATCCAAGCAAAATTTTCGTTTATGAAACATAATATTTACCCAGTGTACTTGCCGATTATTTCTGATGTTTTGAGATAAATGATTTAGAATTCTTTAAGACTTGCTTTGTTTGATGCACTAATTTGTGTCATTGGGAATGAGGAATAGACTTGAACCAATAGTTTGAATTTTTGTGATATTAGTCAGTTTGTGTCAATTGTACTTGTTCCATGTATATGTTTTTCTTTACCTAATTGATCTGATCTTGGTTTTCTTAGTAAATCAATTACATATACCTATATTTTAGATGTTGTGATATCTTTTATTTATTGATATTTTATCTACTATCTGTACAAGGCCACTGAGACTCTTGTAGAAGGTTTACACTGTATTTATATTCCGTACATGTTATGTATTTTATACAATGTGGATGTAACAAACATTGTCGCTAGATTTATACAATAAAATGTCTTTTATATGCAAACTCTTGTTGTCTTATCTGTTACAACATGAGGTGATTGTTGTGCTGCATTGTATTCCCTCCTTTTATATAGGATTCTGTATCTTCTGTAACATGTACATTCAAGGGCAGAATTTGACAAACCCAAAAGTCAGGATCCCTCTTATAGATTCATTTCAAATAACTTGATTGAGTTTTTCCGTGATTATTTTTTATGTGTCAGAAAGTACATAAATTTTGATTTCTTAATGCTTGGTATGTTCTCACAAATGCATTCAACTGTTCAGTTGAAATTTAGAACTTATGATGATGATAACATTTGTACAATAATGCTAAATATTTATGTCCAGTACTGCTTGGATACAAAGGAGGGATGTTATGAGTTTCAAACTTGGTGTGTTTATTGGTATCAACCCTGATTGTGTATGTTATCAGCATGCTATCATGTTTAATTTACAGCTCTAATGATCCAAAACAGGCCCATTGACCAGCCATTCATCAAGACAATTTTGGTTTAAAACAAGAATTTTTCAATGATCTTAATCGCTGAGTCATTCTCACAGTATAAAAAATGGACATTTGAAGATTGAAAAAAAAATACTGCAAAAACTGGTTTAAAAGTCTTTTGCATTTGTCAAAATTTGTGTACATATAACTTATGGGAAGTGTTTCCCATTTCTTAATAGGATTGTAAATATACTCATTTTGGCATTTTCAAGCTTCAAATTTATGAGTTTTTTAAACAAACAAAGAAACTTAAATTTGAATGAACTTAAAAATATAAAGTACAGATAGGCTTATGAGCTGAAATTGCCGCAGAAATAAATTACTAGTTTGTTCTCTGCATTGCATATTATTTCGTGAAAAAACTACATACAATCCAGTAAAATAGGGTTTACATCCAATGAAATTTGACAATTATGAATATATATCGCACTACATATAATATGACATGGTTTTAAAACATGCAACTGAAAATAAATAATCACATCTTAATTGTTGTCATTAACATTTGACAGACAGAAAACTTTTTGAGACGACCCCCGAAAAATGTTACTACTCTTCAATGTGAAAACCAATTATAGCCAGTGCTGTCTGAACATGGCGAGCTGAACTTTCGTGAGTTTTTCTGTGCATTATATACCCTATTTTATTGTGTTTTATGTACAATGGATGGATATTTTTGGCGTGAATAGAATATCTATGGTTATAAAATTGATCTTTATGGATAATATTTGGAATAACATGTTTAATTATGCTTCAAAAGCTTCGCAAATGAGTTTTGACGTTTGATGTTTTTTGTTGATAAAATTAGTGATGTATGAGCATCGATAAAGCCATCTTCAACATCATTCAGTGCGGTGTAAAATGTGTTTATCGCAAATACGTTCGTATGTGTTAAAAAAGGTGTAGTTATGAAACACTGTCCTGTGAAAAAAATCACTGCAATGATGATTGATGGATGTTTGTATCGGTGGCGAGTCTAATTTAAATTGACTGCATGATAGGGATGAGGCTATGCGTTGACTAAGTTCTCGCACTTTGTTACTTTGTTTTTGATATGGGGATACCAGTATGAAATATATATATATATAAATATATACCAGATCCATGTCTTGCAATCTTGTTGTGGTATTTACAAAATATGTACTTGTGATCAAAATATGATCTAGTGATTTATACTCAACTCATTGAGTTATTCTCAAAATTGCTGTTGGCTGACTACAAACATAATTTTTGATTTAGTGGCAGTCAATGAATAGAGCAAAGGTCCCGCACAATCTTTGGTTTTTGTTTACCCAAATTTGACTTCACCAGAAAAATCTTCAATTAACCTTTCACTGTTTATATTACTCTTAATTTATTTTAGAATTATGGATATGAAATGAATGTTGTGAATCATGTGTTAGTAGGTATTTCATTGGCATTATTCATAGCTTAAGTTCTCTTATTTCTATGGACAATTGAGTTTTTTATTTGATATGTGAAAAGACATGTTCATGTTGATTATTCACTTGGAAATTTGTTGAGTCAGCTTACATTATAAAACATATAGAAATGATTCTCCATCTGAAAGGAACGACACCTGACTTTTTAGTCTAAGGCAGATATCATGACATGACATTAGAACTTACAAGTATTTCTGCCATATAAACACTAAGATGTTGTAATCTTGGAAGTGATTTTTTCCATGAAGAGATTGTTGTTATTTTGAAATCCAGAGCAACAGATAAGCTTTCTCAGTGAATTGGGTATTACTCGATCATGTCATTTTGAATTGGGTATTTGCTAAATATGATTGGGTTTTCTGAAACTCATTTTTCTTATTTCCCGGCACTAGGGCAGTGGAATACACTCTCCCAAACTGAACACATTTGGTTGTTCTTGGACTGCATTGCTACAATGTTTGCCCAAGACTTTGAGGAACGACTGACAGACGAAAATGACGATATGCATGTATATTCATGAAAATTGATTTCGTTGCGCATCATAAGTATTTTAATTGGGTATTTTGTTTTTGTAATTGCTTTTTGATACGCATCTGATATGGTTTCAATTGTGTATTTTGTAAATAAGCAAATACGCAGCTCATCTGTTGCTCAGAAATCTCAATATATCATTCAGTGATAAACTATATATACATGACATAATATTTAAAAGTTACTTGTCTAGGGATAATTGATACTGTATTATAGACTAGTGCATTGGGGGTCATGGATAGAATATTATCCTGTTTTTTTTATTGATTTTCTATTTGAAATTTTAAACAATGTGGTCCTATTTTATTATTGCCATGTGCCATTATACTTATAAAGATAGGTGTTGGTACATTTTAATCTTAAACTTATTCATGTTTAAATGAAGAACAATATTAAAACCAGAATATTTATTTTCCTCATCATGCCAATATCCATGAGCACTTCTTTACATCACTGTGTGAAATAGAATTTTGAAACATCAAATGCTTAAGCATACCCAAAACACCTTATAACTTATATAAATGGGCATGCTTGAGCTTTGGATTACCTTTTCCCCCAAAATCTAAACTTCACTATACATCTGAGAACATCCAAATATGTTTCTGTTTAAAATGTTACAAATGAATAATGTATTCCATTCTGTACATATTTGTTTGAAATGTGATGTTAAAGCTGGATAGTTTTCTAGTGTCTGTAAAAATTGTTATTCATTGTAAATAGAAGAGAACAAATATGACTGCATAAATGATCAGGGATCAATTAGTTAACCTTGATTCCTTTGTTTATACATTATTTTATCTAACTCAAATTGAGAGTGCCAGTATGTTTTTGTGAGGAGAGTGTATTCATTCCAGGCTGCACGTTCTTGCGTGCAGAAGGTGCCAGTCTGTTTTTGTGAGCAAACAGTACTAGTCTATTATATGAGGAGAAGGTACCGAACCATTTTTGTGAGCAGAAATGTATTCTAAGAAATAATCAGTCAAGTGAAGTAAGAATTCTGATTTCTGACTGACTGATGTGGACACAAGTATGATGCATTAGTTCTGGCAAATCTTGCATCAATTGCTAAATCATATAAATGTATAGATCTGTTTACCCCGATAAGTGTGCATACACATGACTTTGTGTTCCACATATGTATATGTATGTTACTTCTGCGTTGACAAATTTCTACCATGGAATTCAGCTTGTGCTGGAAGTATGAAGTTTTCTTGAGAAAATGGTCAAGGAATTTTTTTGCCACCTGAGCAACTGTCTGTGATCTTTACAGGTGTATATACCATCATGTTTTAGTTAGTTATGCGTATGTATTCTCATTGATGGCACTTATGAGTTCAGTTATCGAAGACATAACTGTCAAACTGTCTTATATACAGATGCTTTGTGTGTTTCATAGGCAATTATTCAATACACAATTTGACCACTGGCATTGTGATTATAGATCATGAACAAATGAACTGTGATAATCTATTGGCCAGACAATGAAACTAGCTGTTCCATATTGATTAAATATTAATTGATAAATAATACAAAATATTGGAAACAAAACATGTACATTGTTTGGTGTTTATAAGCCAACATACACTTTAAAGGTATAGGGTGTGTATTTATTCATATATATGAACATCTTATAAAGGAATGTCAAATGTGGTTTATCTATGAAAAATGGTGTTTAAATCATTTAAGGTTGGTTGAGCTTAGGTAAAGAAGGTCAATACTGTTTACTTATGGTAGGATTGGAATGTAATTTTGTGCTCTTTTATAAGGTTGTATTGAACAGACCATAAATCTTTAGTTTAGTAATGAAGTCTTTGTTGGGCTGACCTGGTACCAGATTGTAGTAGGTTCTTAAAGATTGTTTCAGTATTATGTGGATAAGGTGCTAGACAGTAATCCCTTACTACAGAATGAAACATATTATGTATTCTTGTTAACTATGGCTGAATTGCCTATTGTCCATTATCCTATTGTTATGTAGAGTTTATTGGCAATTTGTGATTATCTAACCTTTTTTATGTGAAATTGAGTTGTGTGCAAGTCTTTGTTGTATTCAACTAACAAAAGTAAATGAAGTTCTATGAGTTAGTACATATGAAAGCAGTAGTGTGTGTTCAATACAAATGTCTGACTACAACAAAAACCCTGCAATCTGTTTGATTATCTTAATTGAGGCCTAGTGTTCTGTCAGTATACATCTGGATGTTTGCACGAAAGTGAAAACAAAACTTGTAAACTAGAATAATTTTGAATTACACTCATGCCTAATTTAGTAATAATGCCCTCTGTGTCCGGATGCAAACTTTTGCTGACATTTGCTTTTGCTTTGTTACAAATGATGTTCTATTTTTTTCCCTGGGGTTTTATGTCCCACCAACAGCCAGGGTCATTTGACGACTTCCATTTTTAAAGGTAAAAAAACTTAAGAAGAAGCCAGGCATACTGATACCCCTTTGTAGAACCACCGGCCTTCTGTAAGCTAGCTGGATATGATATGAAATTTTTTCTGGCCTAGGATATGTGACTCAGACTTACAACAGTTAAGGGCTAGTGAATACTAGTCAGAGACCCAAACCACTTGAACTCAGAGGCCCCTAAATGATGTCTTAAATGAAAGCTTAGTTGACATTTTTTTACTGATTGTTGATGGTCATTGTTTGGTGTTTGAACCATGAACTGGTAGTCTGACACGATGATCCTGACACATGCCATAGTCTAGTCTTTGTACAGAAGCTTCATTGATAATCATTTCTTTCTAAACTTGCTAGTTTACTTTCTTTTGCTAGCGTAATGAAAAAACTGACTTTAAAAAATATTTAAATAGGAATTTAAATTTTTTCACCTTCTCTGTAATTTGAGTTAATTTTGCGATTTTAACAATGTGTGGTTCATTTAAGTGTGTAATATTAAACAAATAATGTATTGATACATTGTATAAGTAACTTAAGTAATAGTGAATATATTTACATTTCTCCTGGTTGATATATTTATATATTTCATGCTTTGTCAGGCATAAAGTGTACAGGGGTATTGTTCATGGTGGAGTTTATATTCTCTTGTACATGTGTTTTTTTTATGTTTATAACGAAATCAGACTTGTTCATTGATATGCACCCGATAAAAAGTGGACGCCCCTCAGAATTAATGATGATTGCGGGGCATCTGTTTTTTCAATCTTTTTGTTGACTCCTGTTGTTAAGATGTTCTTTCCTCTTGTAAGTTATCCTGCGTACAAAAGAAGGAATCCATGTGTCAATCAACAATTACAAAACAACCCATTAAATGGCCGGTATGAATGTATAATAAATGTATATATGGCTAATACACATGTTCGTAGCTGTTTACAGTGAAAATACGAAATTGTATACATACAAAGGTGAGGCAAATAAGGTGTTGAACTTTCACTAGAGTTTGTAAACATCAAAAGTAATATATATGTAATTCATGGTATTCAGCGCTATAAAATGTCATACTTGGGGTTCATTAAATATAGGTGTGTTGAATATTCTTATTTGATGCAGTTAACTTAATATGGCTGCTGTTACAAATTAATTGAGTCATTTATAAATTACAAATACTGATACCTTTGGTGTGGTCTTGAATGTGTATTATTAAGATTGTTTGACCACTTGACCATGCCTTACCCCTGCGAAACACAGTTCTTATGATTAAGAACTGTTCATGAATTGTTCTAGAACATTAAGAACAGTTCAAGATCTGCTCTTGATGGTTGTTCAAGAACATTTGTACCTGAACTGCTCAAGAACACAGTTTAAGGACAGTTCTTGAATTTTCTAAGAACTCATAAAGTTCTTAATTTTTCCTTGAAGTGTTCCTTGAACATTTTAGGACTCGTTCATGAAAATTGATGTTCCTAAAATATCCCACAACTGTTCTTAAATTATATTTAGAACAATTTAAGAGAAGTTCAAGAACATTTCAATTCCTTAAATGTTCTGCTGTTGGTCTTGAATTCATTTTAGAACAATTTATGAACAGTACAGGATTTCTGATGTTCTAGAAATGTTCTACAAGTGTTCTAAAATTTATTTAAGTTATTAATAAAAAGACAAATATACCAGTAAATAATAATACAAGTTCAATATCAGTTAAAACATTACTTGATATTTTTTATGATTATCCTTAGGCCAAAAGGTCTTATGGTTTACAGAGATTCCCCTGTGAAATGTGACGATGGTCAGCCATGGTCAAACCTGGAAAAAGACTCAAAATGTACATGGTTGACCATGGCTTACCATGGTTCATCATGCTTTTATGTAACAGGCCATGGTAAAAAAATCATCAGCCTAGGTTTAGATTTAAACCATGGTCAACCATGATTGATCTGTAATGACCATGCATGGTCAAAAGAAACAAACCATGGTCAGAAATCAGTAAAGTTCCACATGATAAATTAAACTATAGCTGATCATGGTCTGACCTATTTTATATTATGTATAAAAATTCAGCATTTAGGTCATAACTTAATATTGATATGATAAGAACTTATTGTACTTAAATTTCTACATTTGTTGTCATAATAGACCCACAAATTTTATTTGAAAACTTATATTAAGAGACTTTTATTGATTAATTCGCACCGATTCTAATTTAATAAGATAAACGTATTGTAAAAGTAAAGAAAACACGGAATCAACAGCTAAAACTTGCTTAGAAAACTCATGTGTTTACTTCGTAGTGAGATGCGAAAATGTTTGAGTACGAAAACGAGGTGCGAAAATGCTCGAGTACGAAAACGACAACGCTATCGGCAAACTTTTGTTTGCTTGATTACGAAATCGCTACTGATAAATTACTTTATTATGTACTGTATTCAAACATTCTGGGAATAGATTAGACTAGTTTTAAGTTACTTCAGTAATTAAATGATTTAGACTGCGTATTCAAATGTTGGGGTTCGATTGGGAACATAAAGGCAAACGTCTGGATGATGCAGACTTTTCAAATACAAAATGGGAATGCCGTGATCAACGGAATTTACAGTGAGTGAATTTTCCATTATAAATTCATTTTTCTCTTTTGAATTAGACC
This sequence comes from Lutraria rhynchaena, assembly GCA_008271625.1. Taxonomy (NCBI): domain Eukaryota; kingdom Metazoa; phylum Mollusca; class Bivalvia; order Venerida; family Mactridae; genus Lutraria; species Lutraria rhynchaena. The sequence continues at coordinate 713,274 of VIBL01000197.1, forward strand.
TTTGCATACTACTTTTAGTAATATTTCTTGAATAAACGTTTACACTGTACGATTTTAACTGTACAACGCAATATTGCCAACTTGTTGAACTGTTTTAAAGTCGCGAATACAGGTGACATGAATTGTACGTTGCAGTTGATATAAAAGCGCAAAATGTTACTACCGTACTATTTGATTACAATTTCTTATAGATAATCTAACTGTGTTACAAGTCCTTAAGTGAAAATTCACTTGAACACATTTGTCAATTTCAGAGGAGAAATGTCCTAAGAACTGAAATGTTCATAGATTAGACGGTAACAGTGGCCCTAAGAGTTCAAAATTATTCGAACAATATAGAAAATGGATAAGAACCAGTCAGACTTACTATGTGGTAGATTGTTGGAATGCACCAAATGAAACTAAATGAAAGAAATAAATGAGTGCTCACCGAGAGTGAACTTCTTAACTAAACTGGGGATGAGAAAATTCCTGTCTTCTGGCGAAGTTGGTGGCTATATTCAGCTAGTGTCAACCCGTAACTGCTGACATATTCAGGAAGTGTGACACAAATAAGAAACTGACCAGGAATATTTCTTGTTTATTGGAACTGCTCTAAAGATCTTTGATTAGCTAATAGTTTCCATTTATAGTCAATGTTTTTTTCTTGTTGTTGTAGTTTGATAATGGTAAATCAATTTCAACCTAAACTTGATTACAATTATGTTGTTTAAATAAGTTTTTAGATCACATTCTTAAATACATTAGTGTTGTATCTAGCATGGAATAGTGGGGCGGGCTGCCATGCGCTTTTTAACAATCCCACGTTGCCCTAATCACTGCCACCTAAGTCTATTTTTGTTGACAGCAATTTTGTTTTGATGCTTTCATTAGGAAGACAATACATTCTGAGGACTTACTCGGCTATTACTAGTATGGAAGATCTTTCTTGTTTTCATTGTATTATGTAAATATGCTATCCATAATTGTTATGTAAATATTTTTAATACAAAATTTATACATCATTTATGTACCAAGTATGCTTTTAAAGTTCATATTTATGTATATTAATATCCTCAATAATCCAAAGATAGATGTTCACATTAAAAAGAATTTTTGAACTTTTATTTATTGTTCTTGAAATTTTCATTGGGGAAGTATATATGGTGATTTTTTTATGACTTTTCATTTAAAAAAATGTTAAATGATACAGAACTTTCCTTTGACTGTAAGAACTACATGTATTGTTCTGGAATAGTTCCTGAGTAGTTCCTGAACTTGTGTTCAATAAATGATGTTGAATTGTACAAGAACATTTTAAGAAATGTTAAATGAAACAGAACCTTTTTTGAACTGTTTAAGAATTACTGTACTGGAACAGTTCCTGAGTAGTTCTTGAACTTGTGTTCAAGAAATGTTCTTAAATTGTACAAGAACATTTTAAGAAATGTTAAATGAAACAGAACTTTTTCTGAACTGTTTAAGAATTACTGTACTGGAACAGTTCCTGAGTAGTTCTTGAGCTTTTTAAGAACACTTGTTCCAGAACTGTTCTTGAAATAAAGTTCAAGAACATTTCTTGAACTTCCTTCAAGAACAGTTAAAGAACATTATGTTCTTAAAGATTTGTTTCACTTAACATTTCTTAAAATGTACCTGAACTGTTCTGGTAATGTTCAGGAGCATTTCATGTGCTTTTGTACCTGAACAATCCTAGAATATTTCTTGAACTGTTCATGAAAATTTCGCAGGGGTAAGCCTTTGCCCAAAACTTCAAATTCGTTGTCAAATTCTAAATGATTTTTTTCATCTTTTGTTTATTTGTAGTTCTTTGGGTTATATAGGGGTTGTTTTTGTCTATACTTTCTGTTTCAAGGTAATAAATTAATAAATTGGACAAACACTTCTCCAATATTTTAAACTCAGGAAAAGGAAGAGACACACATATACCAGTATATTTATTGCACCTTGCGATACAATGATACACATATGTTTTAATTAATGTTGTTCGTATATTTAGCTGTGTCAGTTTGTAGTTTGGCAGTTATTGATAGACCACCTAGTGAAAGGATGTTTTTTTTAAATGATACAGAAATCTTAATTGTTTTAATGCTGCTGCACATTTCTCATTTATTGTACAGGTGCAACTTTTGTTATTTTGAACATTTTCATGTTCGTTTCTGTATATGCATTCTTGGTTCATGTAAAAATTGGAACACTTTTTTTTTACTAATAAATCTTCATTACATTGGACATTTTTGTGAAATTTTGTGCATTTTTTGGTGAAAATTTTTGTGAAATAACTTGATTTTCATTCTAATTTCATTTTCAAGTATTCATCTTTCAAGCTGTAAAATTAACCATCATGTGACTTTTTTTAACAATGGTTACTGTATAATTTAGGTAATCATGTCAATTACTGAATTATTTAGTCCCAGGAAAGATGTGAAAGTTACATCTTTTTTGTCACCATTCTGTATAGGTTGTGTGTCTCAAGTATCATGATGAGATCGGTGAGGTATAACAATAGATGGATAGTAGCCAACATTCCTACCCACTGATGAATAGAAAGAGACATTTTGTAATAGAGGGGTCATCTCAAAACACTGTTTGTCATCATGCACCTGATACACATTAGTATGTTTTAACGTCAGTGATGCTTTATTTCATAAAAAGAAGTGCAGATATCATATGTCCATTGGGAAGGCATATTTGATGCCAATAACATGCATTTTCAGTCGCTGTAGTCTGTGTTTCTTTTGTCTGAATATTCTCAGTGTTAAGTGTGTCTAGTTTCTTATTGTGGAACAGATCTAAGAGAGTATCTGAGATACTTATATCTCAGTACTGAAGTACCCATATGTATAACATACAAGAACAAATGTCTTCTTTGCTTTATTCTTAAATAATGTCTACCTGCAGTTACTTTTCAAGGATATTTATACATACAGTATATGGAGAACTTCATACATCTGCTCAGATTCAAATATTAAAAAAAAAACACTTTTATCCTGGTAAATCTTCCTTAGTGTTATTCAATGATTGAAATACTGTAATTCAAAACTTGTATTTATATCCTTCAGGATGATAAGAGTGTATAATGATATGCTTTGATCAGAGAGACTAAACCTGATGGTATCTGGTCAGGCTAGATAAAAAGTCATGTTTATGGTTGACAAAAAAGGGGAGGTTGTTACAAAGTTCTTTTCTCCAAAACATACCTTTCATATTTTTGAGGTACAATTCTATACATTTTCATGCATTAGATTTTGCTTTAAGAAACCGGTCAAATTCTTTTTCGGTGGGTTTATTAATTAACACTTTTCAGTTATATACAGTGGCTGGTTCACCAAACCAGTTTTCCTGGGCTGTATACCAACCACTACTAACTTACCCTTCCACAAGGAGCTGGCAATTTCTCTACGTACGGAGGAAAATTGACATTTCAGTCAAATTTTCATAAAAGGGTATGAACTGCCGCAATCGGGATTTGAACCTGGATCGCTGGGTTGTAAATCCAGTGCAATAACCTCTGGATCATGGGTGTGGCCTACTTTACAATTGGTGTCAAGGTAGGTCAGGTGACTGTAAACACAATGATGTTTTTCCTGGCCTTACATTCTGGTTTGGGTGACTTATAATGAGTCGTCTTGTTGCCTTTTTACTACTTACTAGGTTGGTAAACAAGTATCATCATCTCTAAATCAGTTGAATTCTAAATCATGTTTAAATGTGTTACCTTAATGCTTGAATCGTGTCCATTTTTGTTTTTGTTATAAAATTGGTATACATTTACTTTGATGTAGCATTGTGTATGACTGAGTCACTGACTTGTAAAAATGTCATACAACTGTCACATCTTGTCGGTGTTACTGTGTATGATATTTTCAATGTACTATTATAAAAACAACAATCCTCACTGATGTTGACTAATTACATGTTAATGTGACATTAGTATCCTATATTACATAATGTGTCATTGTTTAGGCTGATATGTTCTCTCTCAGTTTCTAATTGAAATTTATGAAGTAGGTGTAATAGAGGGGTCATCTTCTTCTTCTGATGAAGAAGGTGGAATTGTCCATCTTATTTTTGAAAAAGTGAGTACTGAGATACTGAGATCATTATGAGGCATGAAAACTGAATACAAAGTATTATAATGATATAAGGCTATATTCAATCACTATATAATATATTGTGAAAGTGGCTGTATGGAATGATAAAAATATACTATGTTGCTTCAGACATATACAAAGAATGGTACATTTCGTGGTTGTCCAAGGCAATGTTTACTTTTCACAGACATGAAGCTGGGGGCTTAAATCTCAAACTGGTGGATTAAATTGATTAATTAATATTTATTAAATGATAAAGATAAAAAAGTCAAAATGATCAGTCACTGTTGATTACATCTCTGATGTTTTATGTTTTTTATGTGACTTATTGTCACCGGGGTTTAATGCTGTTTTTCAACAATTTTTCAGTTATATACGGCAACAGGTTCACCTAACCAGCTTTCCTGGACTATATTGTATACTAACCAGTACTAACTTACCCCTCCAAAAGGAGCTGGCAACTTCTTCACATGAGGAGGAAAATCAACATTTTTGTCAAATTTTCATAGAAGGGTATGACCTGCTGCGACTGCGATTCGAACCCAGATCTCCCGGTTACAAGTCCAGCGCACTAACCACTGGACCATGGCTGTGGCACATCTCTGATATATAGAAGGATGAGACTTTTACAAACCTAGCACCAAAGTTTTACTCTTACAATTACAAATTGTACAATATTTTAAGACCAGATCAGGGTTTTCCCTAAGATTTTTCACCCAAGGGTACCGGGACTCCCATCTCCAACGTTTTAGGGGTCTGTTGGGATTTTTGGGGGTCCCACACAGAAAAAGCCAAGGGCAAATTCTGAGTCCGAAGGGATCCTGAGGATGCGGTTGTCACTCTCAATGCGAGTCCACTGGCTGAATATCGCGTCAGGGGCGCAAGAAACCTGCATCAGGGAAATCCCTGCCAGATGTTAGACTATATCAGATTTATTTTTTCTTTTGAATCTGTCTTATGATGTTTGAAATGAATCACTCATGTATGTGTGTCTGTGTTGGCTCCAGGTATTTGTGATAAATAAACAGGAGAATATGCTGATAAATGAATGAGTAACTCCAGATATAAGCCTGCAGATGATAGTCATTGAAAAGCCTGATTATAAATTCAAATGATTACCTGACAGAGAAGGGGGGGGTAATTGGTGCATTAGACTGGCTATTGTTCTACATTGGACTATTAATGCTTCTACAGCAATCTCTCTCCAGAGTTGTTGTATGTTATTTGTCACTCACATTTCTGTCAATATCTCAGCTTTTACAAGATTCTGGTAAAACAAGAAATAAGGCCACAATTGGTACAAATTTTACTGCTTTGTGAAACAATTTTTTGGTGCAGTACATCACATCACGTCAAATCACATGAATGGAAACAAAACACATAAGTCAAACTTAATCATGAAAAATTATGACAACAAATCCACATGTAGAGAAAAGCAGAAGCATAATTTGTGTATCAGATGGACACTAATGGAGGCTCGGACACATGTTTATGAACTACTTTTAAGACCATTACGGAGGTGTATGTGAGGGATAAAGAATGACAACTCTGGATAGAGATTGTTTCTACAGTTCACTCATTGTCACCCAATGTTTTATAAGCATTTTAACAATGGAATCTACTGATATTTGTTACTGGTGAAGGTTTACACATGATGCTCACTTCTATTCTCATTCAGTTATCATGTCACTATACACTACCAGTACATGCTTTCCTGGGATAAATTCCATCTCTCTGAATGTATTACCAGGATCTTTCCCTTGTTATTTTGTACTACAATCATATTATTGTGATATAATTCATTGCTTGGCTCAAAACGTATTAGCTGCTGTTCTTGTGTCAACGTTTTCTCTGTTATTACCAAACTTTGGCCTTTGACCAATTGTAGTATTACCTCATATTATGTAATCCTGTCCCTATATTAGATATGTGAGAATTTGTTATGTTGTACTGGTTGGCTAATGTCACTGGGTCAGTCTGGTTATTGTCTTCAAGTGTGTCCCAAGTCAATAGAAAAACAGTTTCTTATTTAAGTTGGAAGTGCATTTGAGCTAATAGTTGTTGAACTTCAAAGATAATCTATTAGGTAATTGCCTGAGAAAGTTGAAACTGTTTTAGTGGTCAGATGATCAATGCCTCATATTTCAATCACTGTGACCTAAAAAAATAGATTATACTCAGTGATCAGACTTACTACATGTTTATCATTACTCGTCAGATACCCATTTCAAAGACATTTAATTATATTTCTTGATCTTGCACTAGATGTTAGCTCAAGTGGTAAACATGAAAACACAGTATGAATGCATTCATTTCATCAATAAAGAAAATGAACTTAACTGCAGAAAGATTGAAAACCTGTAATCTGTGTTTAAAAACCTCAATTGTATCAATGTGTTTTCTTAGCATTCTAAAGCACTGAAGACAGAGATGTGGTTTATTCTGTTTAGACTAATAGTGTTGATGAGCCTTTACAGCATATGTTTATCTGTCTACACCAAGACTCACTGGTTCTTCCTGTGGAACATTGCCAACATATATTGAAATCATTTCATAATTCACAGGTATTTTGAAGAAGAAAAATCTGGTGAACAGATGCAGTTAATTTTTCACAGAGTAACACTTACATTGTACATACTGGTGTTATTGCTTTTTTGTGAGATAAACTCACCTTTAAATACAAAAATACTTACACTATAATATACTTTTTATCTACCTTATACATGTATGGTGGAAAAAAGATGATATTCTTAAGTACACCGTATATTTGCTTTTACTTTGATTGCAAACTCTGGGTAAGTTCAAACTATTAAATTGATTGTAAAACTGAAGATATTGTCTCAATCAGGCCAGTGCTAAAGACTATCAATGAATAGAGACCACTTGGTTGGAAAGTAGTTTTAATTCCTGTACAAGTATATGTATTGCATGTATTTTTACCCCTAAGTAAAGACCACCTCTAATACAGACCAAAGGATTTTTTCCATTATGCAATAGGTACTGGTAAACAGACGCATTCCTGATCCAAAATAGTAACCATTTTTCCTTAATTATAAAAATTCCAAATGAAATACAAATTTTCAACTGAAAAGTTCAAATAATTAAGTGCATGATTTTACTTGATTTACTCAATAGCAGAGTTCTTCTGTAACAGTAAGCAATTAAATACATCTGTTTCTTTTATACATTTCTCATCCCATTATGAATCAAGAAATTGTCTTTCATATTTATTCCTTTATTGCATGTTTTTGAATTAACCATGCAAAACTGCTGCCTGTATTAGTGTAAAAATATGCAGAACAAAATTATGTGATTTTTCCAATTCAGTCGGTACTGGTACCTTGCCCAGAATGTGGTAAAAAGTTTTTAAAAAGTTTTAAAATACAGGTGGATAGTTAGGGGTAGTTACTGATTCCATAGAAAAATGGGTTTTCAGTTGAATGAAACAATATTGCCCACTGGATATGGTAAGATAATTATTACTGTTTGGATGGAAACATTAAGTGTTGGTTTTAAAGATGCAAATTTGTTTCATCTTACATGTAAGTATGTTGCACAAATACTCAAAATGAATTTGTGAGATTACATGACAGTATGATAGCACCATGACCCAGAAACTGTAGAAGTGTTACTTGGCTCCAGTCTAAAATTGTTTTGCTTGTTGTAATTAAATTAATACCACACTTGCAGCATGTACATCTACACATAATATATCCCTATGGAATTCGATCAACTATTTGGATGCAAATTGTTGCTAACTAATGTCAGTGTTTGTAAATGAAATATTAACAGTCAATTATAAAACAGGCTACTATTTACTATTGTTATAAGCACTCTAATATGAGGATTCCAGTTTAGTTTTATGTGTGAGGAATACAATTGTGATAGAAACAAAAATCTATATCTTGTGTTGCTGGTGTTTTTTTCATTTGGTGATATTAAGAAAAGTGATATTCTATGGATTATTAATATTATTATTTATTATTATTGCTGTTGTAAATAATTATGTTGATATTTATGTCTTCTGAAATATGCTGAAGTGAATGATTACAGTGTGATGTTACAGGTATTCACTGTTGTTTGGTTTTAGATTATAATTATGCATGAATATTGATAATTATCTTGTATCTTTTCTTACTATTAAAAGTTCTCCTTTACTTTTACAAGAACATGAAGTTTTTGACTACCCTGGTTTAGAGGGACATCTACCCCTGCGAAACACAGTTCTTATGATTAAGAACTGTTCATGAATTGTTCTAGAACATTAAGAACAGTTCAAGATCTGCTCTTGATGGTTGTTCAAGAACATTTGTACCTGAACTGCTCAAGAACACAGTTTAAGGACAGTTCTTGAATTTTCTAAGAACTCATAAAGTTCTTAATTTTTCCTTGAAGTGTTCCTTGAACATTTTAGGACTCGTTCATGAAAATTGATGTTCCTAAAATATCCCACAACTGTTCTTAAATTATATTTAGAACAATTTAAGAGAAGTTCAAGAACATTTCAATTCCTTAAATGTTCTGCTGTTGGTCTTGAATTCATTTTAGAACAATTTATGAACAGTACAGGATTTCTGATGTTCTAGAAATGTTCTACAAGTGTTCTAAAATTTATTTAAGTTATTAATAAAAAGACAAATATACCAGTAAATAATAATACAAGTTCAATATCAGTTAAAACATTACTTGATATTTTTTATGATTATCCTTAGGCCAAAAGGTCTTATGGTTTACAGAGATTCCCCTGTGAAATGTGACGATGGTCAGCCATGGTCAAACCTGGAAAAAGACTCAAAATGTACATGGTTGACCATGGCTTACCATGGTTCATCATGCTTTAATGTAACAGGCCATGGTAAAAAAATCATCAGCCTAGGTTTAGATTTAAACCATGGTCAACCATGATTGATCTGTAATGACCATGCATGGTCAAAAGAAACAAACCATGGTCAGAAATCAGTAAAGTTCCACATGATAAATTAAACTATGGCTGATCATGGTCTGACCTATTTTATATTATGTATAAAAATTCAGCATTTAGGTCATAACTTAATATTGATATGATAAGAACTTATTGTACTTAAATTTCTACATTTGTTGTCATAATAGACCCACAAATTTTATTTGAAAACTTATATTAAGAGACTTTTATTGATTAATTCGCACCGATTCTAATTTAATAAGATAAACGTATTGTAAAAGTAAAGAAAACACGGAATCAACAGCTAAAACTTGCTTAGAAAACTCATGTGTTTACTTCGTAGTGAGATGCGAAAATGTTTGAGTACGAAAACGAGGTGCGAAAATGCTCGAGTACGAAAACGACAACGCTATCGGCAAACTTTTGTTTGCTTGATTACGAAATCGCTACTGATAAATTACTTTATTATGTACTGTATTCAAACATTCTGGGAATAGATTAGACTAGTTTTAAGTTACTTCAGTAATTAAATGATTTAGACTGCGTATTCAAATGTTGGGGTTCGATTGGGAACATAAAGGCAAACGTCTGGATGATGCAGACTTTTCAAATACAAAATGGGAATGCCGTGATCAACGGAATTTACAGTGAGTGAATTTTCCATTATAAATTCATTTTTCTCTTTTGAATTAGACCTTTGCATACTACTTTTAGTAATATTTCTTGAATAAACGTTTACACTGTACGATTTTAACTGTACAACGCAATATTGCCAACTTGTTGAACTGTTTTAAAGTCGCGAATACAGGTGACATGAATTGTACGTTGCAGTTGATATAAAAGCGCAAAATGTTACTACCGTACTATTTGATTACAATTTCTTATAGATAATCTAACTGTGTTACAAGTCCTTAAGTGAAAATTCACTTGAACACATTTGTCAATTTCAGAGGAGAAATGTCCTAAGAACTGAAATGTTCATAGATTAGACGGTAACAGTGGCCCTAAGAGTTCAAAATTATTCGAACAATATAGAAAATGGATAAGAACCAGTCAGACTTACTATGTGGTAGATTGTTGGAATGCACCAAATGAAACTAAATGAAAGAAATAAATGAGTGCTCACCGAGAGTGAACTTCTTAACTAAACTGGGGATGAGAAAATTCCTGTCTTCTGGCGAAGTTGGTGGCTATATTCAGCTAGTGTCAACTGCCACCTAAGTCTGAATATGCAAATGGATTTTCTACTAATAAATCCGTGCAGTAATTCAGTTAATTTTCCACTTTTTAGATTACTTAACCTGCATTATAAGCTTTAATAAAACCATTTACCTAGCTGCATGTACATTATTTATGATAAGAAACAAAACCAGACTTAATAGATTTTATCAAACTTTGATTCAAAACACACACTGCCCACATCAGCCTTTAGTGCCCTGCCCAGTTTCTTGTGTACCCTGCCCTTTTTTCAGCCTAGATACAACACTATACATGTGAAATTTGTGCAAATCAATGTATACTTAGCATTATAATTCTCTTTAGAGGCAATTTGTTAACAGTAAAGTCTATTTTTGTTGACAGCAATTTTGTTTTGATGCTTTCATTAGAAAGACAATACATTCTGAGGACTTACTCGGCTATTACTAGCATGGAAGATCTTTCTTGTTTTCATTGTATTATGTAAATATGCTATCCATAATTGTTATGTAAATATTTTTAATACATGATTTATATATCATTTATGTACCTAGTATGTTTTTAAAAGTTCATATTTATGTATATTAATATCCTCAATAGTCCAAAGATAGATGTTCACATTAAAAAGAATTTTGGAACTTTTATTTATTGTTCTTGAAATTTTCATTGGGGAAGTATATATGGTGATTTTTTTATGATTTATTCATTTAAAAAATGTTAAATGATGCAGATCTTTCCTTTGACTGTAAGAACTACATGTATTGTTCTGGAACAGTTCCTAAGTAGTTCCTGAACTTGTGTTCAATAAATGATGTTGAATTGTACAAGAACATTTCAAGAAATGTTAAGTGAAACAGAACCTTTTTTGAACTGTTTAAGAATTACTGTACTGGAACAGTTCCTGAGTAGTTCTTGAACTTGTGTCCAAGAAACATTCTTAAATTGTTCAAGAACATTTTAAGAAATGTTAAGTGAAACAGAACTTTTTCTGAACTGTTTAAGAATTACTGTACTGGAACAGTTCCTGAGTAGTTCTTGAACTTGTGTCCAAGAAACGTTCTTAAATTGTACAAGAACATTTTAAGAAATGTTAAATGAAACAGAACTTTTTCTGAACTGTTTAAGAATTGCTGTACTGGAACAGTTCCTGAGTAGTTCTTGAGCTTTTTAAGAACATTTGTTCCAGAACTGTTCTTGAAATAAAGTTCAAGAACATTTCTTGAACTTCCTTCAAGAACAGTTAAAGAACATTATGTTCTTAAAGATTTGTTTCACTTAACATTTCTTGAAATGTACCTGAACTGTTCTGGTAATGTTCAGGGGCATTTCATGTGCTTTTGTACCTGAACAATCCTAGAATATTTCTTGAACTGTTCATAAAAATTTCGCAGGGGAAGTCACAAGAGTACAAAAGACAGTCTAAGGACATGATTTACCATACATCTGGCAAATCATAACAGACAATACTCACTAGCAGTTTCCCTGGTTCTGTTGATACTAAAGAAACATTTTGAATAATTACAAATAATATTGATTGATTAATTGATTGATTGAGTGAGTGAGCGAGTGAATAAAAAATCATAGCAGGCTGATTCTAAAGGTCCACATTACAGTCTGCTTTGGTACTAGCCTCTTTTACCACAATAATAAATTGAAAAGTTCACCAATAAACACACCAATCATATTTTTAAGTGGTAATTAATATAGACACCAGATTTTTTCCAAGACTATCAGCACACAACCTGAAGGCGTTCTTATCATGCCAATTCACAGGCATCAAAATATGTTTGTCAAGAAAACAATACAAAACAAAAAACTCAATAAAACGTCTCAAGAACAAATTTGACACACAAAAAATGAAAACAGCGAGCATTATCTAAGGCAGTTAATCATGCCGACAGCTTAAAAAGAAAATTAACTTGGAACAACCCAAAGAAATGCCATATTTGTGTGATTTAAACATCAACAAGAAATTCACGCAGGTAGAAGATGACAATTGAACAGAAATTAACTTTAAAATCAACGATGAAAATTTATGTCAAGAACAAAATCATTTGTTACTTTACATTACTGATGAGACGAAACAGGACAATTAAAGCCTATTTGATATTTCACATTTCCAACCCAGACTAAATATAAATGGCGTAACTCATGTTATATTAATGCTTAAACAAGACTTTCCAAGACACACAAAAGGCATCCGACACATAGCTTAATTTAGCTTTGAATTGAATGGTTTGGAGGACAGATTTTAATAAATCATTTTATTAAAACAGATTACGCAAACAACAAACAGCGAATCTCAATGTCGCATTACAGAAGCATACTAAGGCAATACAATCACTGCCAGGAGAATGATCATACGATAAGAGATGATGTGTACAGAGCAATCATGAAAAGTCTGCATGACGGCATTAGGAAACTGAACTGTGTATCACCCAGTATTATCTGACACCGTCATGAGTTGATTTTCAATCACAGATTAAATGCTAGGGCAAAAAACATCATACAGTTCCAGCAAAAATTGATATGCAACATAGAAAACCCATTTTCTGTTGTGTATATCAATCTTGCAAAGCAGGCATTGTCGGGCTGATGCCAGAAACTATCAATCTATTGGACACATGATGAGTGAAAAGTGTTCATTATAGTTTAACCATGTCTAACACACCATGAAAAGCCAACATTTTTACAATCAGTATTCAACCATGCTAGCTGAAGCAGATATAACATGAAATTACATTATTTAATCAGCCAATAACTATGTTTGAAGTCAGAAAGTAATTAGGGGTTAAATAATGAGTGTGTGTGTTTTTTTTTCAGGAAATTAAAATCAATGTATGAATGCCTTTAAAGCTATATGACAATACATTTTAAAAAGCATCAACTAACTAATGAATTCTGAGAATGAAAAAACTACAAACTTATCCAATGATTAATTACTGATTATATAGATCTATGTGGCACACCAATACCATAGGCGGATCCAGTTTTTTTTCTATCATGAAATATGATATTTACATGAAAATAAATATAAATATATAAATGTCAAAATTTTTTTGCACACTCTGCGTGCAATAAGTTACAAGTATAGTAACACAATGACATAACATACAATTCACCTTGGACCTGGACCCCAAGCCTACTTGTTCAGTTTCCGTCCCCCCCCCCAACTAGAAATCCCGGATCCGCCTATGAATACTGTAAGAATATAGACAACAAAACAGAATGTCCAGTTGGCATTCTAACAATTATAATGTGTTTGAAAAAATGAACCTAAATATAATAAAGCAATGTGATTTTCAGACATTTTAAGCATTTACAGTATCATTATGAACAAGAACAGATACAATCATTATCACTTTGATTCAAAAAGGGACAATAATACAATTATATATTTTTTTGCTTCCTGACAGTTCCAGACACTACTGTTTTGATGTTACTGTAATATTGTTTTAGGTGTTAAAATCCAGACTCAGAATTCACATTTCATGTGCTATAGATTATTATTACTAGAATTTCAGACATGCCTTGGGCTGCCTTATTTAGACAAATCTTAGTGCTGCCTGCTTTAAACAAGACCTGAATGATTTAACGAATCCTTGGTCTGTCTAATCTAAACAAAGCCTCGGTCTGTCTAATTCAAACAAATCCTTGGTCTGTCTAATTCAAACAAATCCTTGGTCTGTCTAATTCAAACAAATCCTTGGTCTGTCTAATTTAAACAAAGCCTAGTCTGTCTGATTCAAACAAATCCTTGGTCTGTCTAATTTAAACAAATCCTTGGTCTGTCTAATTTAAACAAATCCTTGGTCTGTCTAATTTAAACAAATCCTTGGTCTGTCTAATTCAAACAAATCCTTGGTCTGTCTAATTTAAACAAAGCCTAGTCTGTCTGATTCAAACAAATCCTTGGTCTGTCTAATTTAAACAAATCCTTGGTGTGTCTAATTTAAACAAATCCTTGGTCTGTCTAATTTAAACAAATCCTTGGTGTGTCTAATTTAAACAAATCCTTGGTCTGTCTGATTTAAACAAATCCTTGGTCTGTCTGATTTAAACAAATCCTATTGGTCTGCCTAATTTTAACAAATCCTAAAGGTCTGCCTAATTTTAACAAAGCCTTCCACTGTCAAATATGAAGCCTATTACACTGTATAAGACAGATGAGGCAAATCAAGTTAACTTGTAATTGTTACAGTACAAACCTAATGTAAACACATTATTAATAAGAGACTGTTACAATATAAAAACACTAAAATACTAATGACAGACAATATCAGAGTGGTCTTCAGTTTATACTGATTACTGATTGTAACTTTCCAATGTAATAATAAAACAAAATTATGTCCCCAAAGACATCAATTATCTCATGCAACTCATATTTCATTTATTTCTTATCTCCGCCTGATATACTAGTAGCAAAATTGAAGCTTAATTTTGTGTTCGTGTTGGTGAAATCAAACCTGGTAGTTTTATCATTGTAAAAATTCTATTATTTATGCATGTGTATAGAGATAACAGTCAGAATTATTGGGACTATGAAAAACAAGGTAAACATCTGATACAAATGGTGTGCATCATAATCGGTATTAAATTTACTGATTGTGAAATAGTAAATATGAATGTTTTAATGAAGTACATGTATAAGACTGATTAGAAATAAATAATGAAACATGCTAAAATAAATGGAATACACTTGCGATGGTCTAGAATATTTTATGATACATCAACTAATTCATGATGAATAAATAAAGTAAAAGCATTAAGTGTACTTTGTATCTGAATTAAAGTAAATTTACTTAGGTGAAAAACACTGAATTACAAAGCTCGTAATTTTCTCCAAACCACTTAGCTACTCCAAATGATTAGGTATCTATAATGATAATGATGCTTGTAGGTTTGTATACTCTCACAGTCTGTTATCATAAATGAAGCATTTAGTATTTACATATATCACAAAGTTATTCAGCTTTCTAATAAAACCATGGGATGTTCAAATCATCTTGTTCATATACAAAAAGTCATGCTATTTATTGCAGTTCTCAACATGACATGATCAATGTTATTAATTATAAAGGAATGATGGAAATCTAAGCCTCAAGAGTCGCTTTATAAATGTTATTACACCACTGAGGACTTTCCATCCAGAATGAAGCAATAAAGAATACACATATTGACACATTCAAAGAATGATTTAACTAATAGCACAGTCACAAAGATGACATCAAAGTGACTAGCTGAAGGCAGTTTTATCCATCAATGTTAATGAACACAAACAATATTGTCAGAAAAAGTGCCATATACCCTTCAGAGAGTCAGCATGGTCTCTCTATGTACATACGAAGATTGACATGAGGGACAGTAAAAACGTTCCAAGAATACAACAAGATAATTGTACAATACTTTTACCAACACCCATCAGCAACCTGGATTATATAGATCATACATGCTATTTTTACAATATTGTCAGATATTATAAAACTTACATGAGGATATTCTGTACATATAACATAAACTTTGCATCATAACTTGGTGCCAGGCCAAAACTCCACTTGTGTAAATGGACATACTAACTGTGCCACCAATTAACAACAGAAATCTTATTTCTACCTCTAATTATCTGTACGAAATTGAAGACCAGCCGAAAAATGTTAACAGAGTAGGTAAAAAACAAATACCAAAGACCAAATCATAATAATGACCACTTATTTTCAGAGTAACTTTAAACATAGACTCTATATTTTTATTTTGATATCAAAATCACCTAAGACTGATTTGTTCGGTTCTAAAGGTGAGTCTGACTATAATACCTGGAAACTGGACATTTGATTGTTACAGCAGAAAAATTAGATAACCATGTTAGCCTGACACATCACCTAATAAACATCAACTCAATGATAAAATACAACAAACAAACATAAGAACAGGAAATAGAGTGTGCAAGACCCAGGAACTTCTGTATCATATAAATACTATATATAATTTTAAAAAAATGCTATAATGTAGTCTGGTACAGGAGTGTAACAACAGAAACTGATAATAATACTTAACTAATACTATATACATCTAAACATGTAATATCACAGCTTCATGACAAAAAACTTGACGGTTTTTATGTAAATTGAAAATCAATAGCTCCAGTGGTTGTAACACACATGTATGTTGTTAGGTTCATCAAACATTAATTAACTATTGTAAAAAATACATCAAGCATCTCTTGGGTGCAAAGAACACATTTTTATACCACAAGCTCTCAAATGTCATAACATTATTGTCATAATTTATAGCAAAAGTTATTGTGAGCAGAGACACATAACCAGTGTAATCCTAACCATGATCTATATTTATCATTGATCCATAATTGAAAGCTAGAACATTGCATCCTGATCAACACCATACATCATATTTGAATAATCAGCCATTCAACAAAACATAGTCACATTGTTCGGTATGTTATGAAGACCCAAGCAGATGACTATCCAAGTAGCTCCCACTTCTAGGAACTGTGGCCAAGATACTTGGAATGAAAGTCAAATTTAATTCCTGTGCAGATACATTCCTTTACATATCATCCCTAGAAAAACGTACAATTCTTTGATAAGCATTTCTCTTGTTAAACAAAGTACAGGGTATGTCTAAGCTTTAACATGTAAGAGGGCATATATGTATTAGAGATGCAAGCATTTTAAGAGCAAGGACAGAAGCAATATCAACGAACACCTGCAGGAAAAAAATGCCACATTGACTTAGGTCAATCAATCTTTTCGCAAAATCATACACTAAAACTAAATTTGAAATTTCAATATTGTATTATTCACTTTTAACACTGCTGAATTAAAAGCATCAAACATTTACATGAAAATGTAGCTAAGTAGAAGTCAGAGAGACTTAACATCCATGGTGAACCGTTTCCTTTCCTGGTTCTTTTCTATCAAATTGATTGTTTCTACATAATTATGTTACTGTACTGCATATACCAAGTTTAGCAGTATTCTAGTCTACAACACTGCCAAAATGCTGTAGACTAATTTAAGAATCAATGTATCAGAGTTAAGATGTTAATGACCTTATGTTGTTCATAGCAATGCAGGTTAGCTCTTGACTTGCAAAGAGCGTTCAAGTATAAAAATAGTTCCTGGATTCCACCAGCACAACAATTTTTTTTTCCACTGACCCAAGACTTTCTTCGGGTCTAAGTCTTTTTTTCTTGCCAATATTTTCATTTTCATAATTATGAATCACATCTCTGAACTAAAATATGTATAGTTGAAAAAAAGGTTGTTCAGACCTTCCAACCCAATAATTTTTTGGAGAATGTTAGTATAAACCAGGTATTTATTTTTTTTGCCCTCATGACTAATTAATAGAAGGTATTGTCCTAGCTTACCTTGCCCAAAATGCTTGTGTTTACTATTCAATACCTTAATAATTCATAATTCTTTCTATTCTTAAAAGAAGTTGTGAACATGATCCTGTGGTTAAGTGCACTGGACTTGTAACCCAATGATCTGGGTTCAAATCCAGGTTGCAGCAGGTCATACCCTTGTATGAAAATTTGACAAAAATGTTGATTTTCCTCCGTATGTGGAGACGTTACTGGTTCCTTGTTGAAGGGTAAGTTATGACCGGTTAGATTACAATCCAGAAAAACTGGTTAGGTCGCCGTATATATATAACTCAAAAAGTGTTTACAAACAACATTAAACCCAGTGAAAAAAGTAGAAAAAAGAAACAAGTCAAATTATAGAGTAAATTACAATAACTTTTGTAACACCAAACTTTGTAACAGTTTTAATTCAATCCTGTCCATACTGTTTTCATCAAATATCGTTAAAGGTAAATAATAGATGAATAATCATCTTAAGACCAACACAACAGTCATAAACATGAGATTGTTGGTTGTCTAATGCTTCAGGTCATAATTATGTAATATATATTTTACAATGTTTTATTTTTTAATTATTTCATAGAGTACTTTTGCGATGGGTCTCTGTGGTTAAGTGGTTATAGTCTCTGAGTAGTAATCACTAGCCCCTGGCTGTTAGTGCAATGTTAAAACTCCAATGAAAAAAATTCTTTTAGTCTTATATGAAGTACATCTACTATAAACATAATATGATAAATAGTAATTCTGTATAATTAGTTTACTTCTTATAAATGCAAAATATTTTTGTGTTATACTTGGCTTGTTCCAATTTTAAACAAAAATATAACTTTCCCATCATTCAATATTCCGGCAGTTTTACATGTTTTATACAAATACAAAGGTTACCTGCAAGGTTAAGACATTGATTTGTTACAGTAAGTTTTAAAACTTCAAATATGCGAAAGTTCATAGTGTTATTTTCAGACTGACTGACTGACTGACTGACTGACTGACTGGATTTTGTGGTTAAACACATTGTCCTATCAACATTACACAAAATTAATGTTACCTTTTAGCAAATTTGAACTGATTACTTTACATATATTGAAAGTTGAAGAAATCAGAAATCATGTTAACATCAAGATTAAAAAAAACACAAACCATGACAAATGACAAACCTCTATT
This sequence comes from Lutraria rhynchaena, assembly GCA_008271625.1. Taxonomy (NCBI): domain Eukaryota; kingdom Metazoa; phylum Mollusca; class Bivalvia; order Venerida; family Mactridae; genus Lutraria; species Lutraria rhynchaena. The sequence goes on from VIBL01000197.1 coordinate 732,040, forward strand.
CCAAAAAGATTCAGTCATTGATTACTCTCACAGCCTGATTTGAAACGAATTGAATAGAATGATGTAAAATGACAAATCAAATTTTGGAATACAGCCTTCAAACATTGTAGCATTTTAAAAAAATCCTTTTCAAAATCTTCCTGCCAACAACATGCTTTATTGCCTACAGGCATGAAGTATGCAGCTTAAACAGTTTTAATGTACAGCTTTTATATGTTTGTCTAACCATTTCAATTCTCTATCAATCTTCATTCAGTACAGACAAATATCAATCATATAACAACAGCACACTATAATATCATTCATTTGTTAAAACAAATGGAACAAAAAATCTCATCATGAAATAAAAACATAATTATTGTCCAGGCTTCTGGTAAAGTGGGACAGAATACGCCAAAGCTGTTAAAATGAGTAAAGGTTGGTTTTATGATTCAGACCTATTAAATATGACACTTCATCTCCTGTGGAATGGGAAACATACTACTCAGTAACTTCAGTTAGGTCAAAAGTGTGTGAGATGGACCACCCTAAGCATCCTGAAACCATCAGACCATATTTCAGAGGAATAGAGGAATCTTAAGCCTATTTCCTGACACTGTATGATATGATATCAAGCTGGCATCCTGACACAATTTGATGGAAACTTAAGCCTGTATCCTGACACTATTTGATGGAATCTTAAGACTGTATCATGACACTATTTGATTTGATATTAAGCCAGCATCCTGACACAATTTGAAATGATTAACCAAGCTAGCATCCTGACACAATCTGGTCTAATATCAAGCCAACAACCTGACACAATTTGATATGAAATCGAGCTGGCATCCTGACACTACTTGATGGAATCTTAAGCCAACATCCTGACACAATTTGAAATAATTAACCAAGCTAGCGTCCTGACACAATCTGGTCTGATATCAAGCCAACATCCTGACACAATTTGATATGAAATCGAGCTGGCATCCCGACACTACTTGATGGAATCTTAAGCCAACATCCTGACACAATTTTATATAAAATTGAGCTGGCATCCAGACACTATTTGATGGAATCTTAAGCCAGCATGCTGATACTATTTGACATGCTGTCAATGAGTCAAGTGTAAACTGTTATTGCAAGGGAAATTCATTCACAAATTGCCCCAAGGGACCTTGCAGCACAACCATGCCCGATGTAAATATTATACCCCTACCACAATGCCACATCAATAATGCTAAGTTGATACATTCACAGACAGCAATAATAATATTTGTCTTTCTTCAGGAGATATTGATGTCCTTTATATTAAGAAATACAGCATTTCCAAATAAGGGTCGACTACAAAAAGGTCCTGGATGATATTCAGAGAAATTGAATGTTTTATAATGTCAGATGCTTGTGTCAAGATAAACATTAGCAACAGATCATCCGTTCAGTGAGATAAATATACAGTTAGTGCTTTTACAATAGGTGCATTCAGAGTAGAGTCATTTATAAACAGAGGTTACCATTGGTATTCATATTCACTATCTGTAAAAAAATTAGAACCAATGTTGGCCAATTTGTATTGCTACTGGCAACCAACTTGAAGGCAAACTCAAATGAACTTTCATTGGAAAGTTATGTGATACTTTATTTAAGGATGATGGCACTATTGCATGTCCCTGATGGCAGACACTAGTACCAATGGTAAAGTTGTGGTTGCACCAAAGATGCTACTCTGAATGAACTTATTACAAAACAGCAACAACATTGCTGGAATGTTGAAGGGATGATTGCCAGTATGTTTTATTAGAATTTTATGTCAATTCATATCATGGAAATAAAATGTACATAAACTGGCAAAAAAAAAAATTATAACATCAAGGCTCATTTCATATATTCAAATCAATATTTAGGATGAGTTTTAAAGGTAATCACAACAAATAAAGAACCATATGAGCGGCTTTATCTAGAAATAATTAAGAAAATAGTCTTGTATAAGCAGGAGAAATTATTGTGTATTGAAACAGTAGTAACCTAGGTTAGTTCCTGAAGATGGCTGACTTGTAGAGTTTAAATTAAGCCTATTTTGACTCACTTGAAACATCAAACAAGACATTTTACTCACATTCTGGAGTGAACCAATGTTTTGTATTGTTGATTACTAATATGTTGTGTGGAATGTTTATGTTGAATTTTGGGCCATTATCACCAATATTTTAGATGTGTACGACAGATAGATGAACTAACTAGAGGTCATAAAGACATTTGAGGTAGATAATGAACAAAGAGTTACCTTAATAAATAGGTGCTCATTCAGGCAGGTTTAGTACAGGTAGCTCTTTGTACCCTTAATGAGTTATAAACATTTACTGAATGTATACCCTTACAGATCAAACTTAGAATTATTTAATAAAGAAACAGCTGGGACACAGTCAAATACATACAGTTGTCAATGGGTGTATACAATCAGCCAATAACACATAGATGATAATGGGAAATAATTTCAAGGTAAGCATACAGACTGATTCATGAGTTTGTTGCTGTAGGTAATGTAATTTCAACACAAAGCAATAGAGTACAGTGACATTCTTGAAAAAAAACGAACAATTTTGTGTCCTATATAATTATCTGATAATTTAGTAATTATAACAGAACTGAGTCTCCCAAATGCTGATCAATAACATTGTGATGTTAATAAATTCAGACTGTTGCGAGACATTGATTGTTGCGAACATCATCTTGCGCTAAAATCTTGTAATCTGACTTGCATCAAGAGTCTGTCCCTCATGAGTCATCAAATGGGACTTAATTGTAATTACAAGAAATAAGCAGTTAATTCATGGTCCCATACAATATGCAGACATTTTAGCTAACAAATGCATTCATTAACATGGTGTGTTAAGAAACTATTAATATTAAGTCTAGTTTGTGACTCAATTCTGTGCTGATTAACAAGCATATTTCAGTTCCATGAGACTTTCAGTTGACCTTGCAAATGCTACCAGATCACAAACAAAATTTAATACTAACAAGATCTAACACACAGAGCCCAATAGGACATGCTTAGGGTGAATCTAGTGTAAGAGACAAAATAATGTTGGATGAAATATTTTCTTTCACTCAGAGCAAGGCATGTTTCTCCTAAGCCTAAAACAAGTTACATCAATGTCAGTAACCATGCACACAACAGACTGAACTTTTTAAACACAAATACCTTAAAGTACTAATGATTCTACAATAAAGTGTGATTTGCATACATAATAAATATCTTTTGATTGATAAACATTTATGTACTGTTCTCAACAGATTCTACAATAAACCAATGTACCCATCCTGAAAATAGTATTTGGCACCAACTGGGAATCTATACAAAAGCAACATACAATATTTATCCAGCAAGCCCTCGTGAGATTAAACAAACATGGTTATTGTATTACAAGAAATAACGAGAGCCCAATTCATAATGCCACAATAAGAATATAGTAATTACATTGCTTCATGAAAGATATATTCAGTTTTAAAGAAACCAGAATTGTAAAGGGTTTTATCTAATTGAAATAGGATCCAATATCCAACATTGATTTACACAGACCTCGTTTCAATCTAGTCTCCTACCACTTAAGACAAACCTAGTTAATTATTAATTACAAGTTAACGAGGTAGAAAGTAAATATTGATTTAATGAACAACAATTGATCGACTGGTTCTATCATTTAAAAACATAGTGGGGGAGCTTTGATATAATGCAGTATGGTTGCATATGTATTAAACGTTGTAGACATTTACAGAAACACATTTCTTCATTGATGATACTGATCAATGTTTTATTAATTAATACAGTGAAATTATAACAGAATCTTCTTCATGAAATGCAGTTTTCTAAACTTGCTTGGAATTTAATCTAAATCTTCAGGATGTAAGATGGAAAATGTGACAAAATGTGTGTCAGTAATGCTTAGTTTGAAATAAAGCAATATCTGAAATATCTATCTAGAGGAATAGACAAAAGAATAATGGTCTCTCACCAAAGAGTAGGCAGCCCTTGATGGTTACTCATCAAAGAATACATGGCCCTTGAAGCCCCCCCCCCAAAAAAAAAGATCGAAATAAACATTAAAGAAAGTCCAATTAAAACTGGCTATATGGTTTGAAAGATGTATTTTGGTTGACAGAATTGACATACAATGGTGCCAGCAGGACTTTCATAACAGATACAGATTCCACCCAGTGCACCTTTCCTGATGATCTGTGTATACTCTTATATGATATCAACTTACGTATACTCATATGTGATATTAACATATGTATACTCTTATATGATAATAACTTACGTATACTCTATGATATTAACTCAGGTATACTCTTATATGATATTAACTCACATATACTCTTATATGATATTAACTCAGGTATACTCTTATATGATATTAACTCACGTGTACTCTTATATGATATTAACTTATGTATACTCTCATATGATACTAACTCAACAATGATTTCATCAATGACCAACTATCTTACAAACACTCCAAAAAACATGAGCAGAAGATTATATAAGGACTTATAACAATAAGACTTAATTTAAAAAATTGACCCAAGAAATGGACTTATAACATTAAGACTTAATTCAAAACTGACCCAAGAAATACATTGGTATCAATGCAATAGAAGTGATGAAACTATTTGTTATTCTACATAATTGCATATTACCAACAAAACTCGTGACACCCTATCCCATAATTATCACAGACCATTCTAATGGTAAATTATCTACTACCAGCATGTATATACACTTGACCATCCAATTACAGTTAGTTGTATAATACAACCACACGTTAAATTGATGTTTCAATACTGACATGTTTGTACTGAGCAAACTGGGTCATTGATTAGATAAATACATGTGCATATATAAATTCTATTCAGAAATTAATAATCATTACTGAAGATCCACTTGAAAAAAATGAACATACTGAAACACAATAATGTAATATTAAATTTTAGTACAAAAGAAAAGAACAAAGGTTTTATATAAAATTGAACAAATAACACATGTTAATTATTAAATCAATCATACCATAACAGTATAGCTACAGGGCTCCACAAACTTGTTTCAGGCTACTTGTCCTGCTGGACTACCAGCTAAGAATTTTAACTAGTTCTGTAGCAATTTCAACTTGTCCTGAGTCAATTTCTACAGGTAAATTACGGGCAGACGAGTGGATTTGTCAAGCCCTGAGCTAGGAAATAAAGTCTAATACTGAGTGCTGATCAAAGAAGCAACATAAAAGGATTTCTGTGAGATAATAGCGTAGGGCCAGATGAAAGATATCTAACAAGAAGCAACAAATACTTTCTAGTCATAAAAGACAGACTTAATCTTACATTCACTATAATGCTGAACATTAGAAAATATATTACAATCTGTTGACCATTATTTAAGTATCTTAGAGAAAAACTGATTTTGAATGTAATTTATCTTTGATCATGATGTCATAGCCTCATACAGACATAGGTCTCAAACTTGCAACCTTTTAATGAATTCTACCAACAAACATTGCTAAGGAAATGTAATACAGAATAGCAAACTCCCAGAAGAGATGGCATTTAGATAAAAGCAGAGCATTTGGTGCAACGACAGCCAGCATTTGGAACCCAGCAATTTATACTGAGACAGTGGGACCACAACAGGCTGTCAATTGGCCCCAGTTTAAAAAGTAGGGCAAAAATAGGGCCATTAATTTAAAAACAAGTAGGGCTAAAGTAGGGCTTTTACAATAAAAATGTAGGGATAGTAGGGACTTTTTCTTTTTCAATGGTAAAATTCACATTTTGTGTGTACTTAGTCTATGAAATCTTTGCTAACACCTGAGACGTAGACCTATAGGGTGCTTCAGGCTGGTTTGTCTGGCATATGCTGGAGGTTCACAACCTTTTACTGACAGACAGCCCGCAAGAGGAATTACAACATCTCACTGCATGTCACCACCACGAAGCACCCTCCAAGTCTACACTTTATTGCATAACATCAAATAAACAGTCTACAACATACCTAGGAATTCACACTTGTTTAAAATTCATTTTTTACAAAAATAGGGATAGTAGGGCTTTTTTCACAAAAAGTAGGAAAAGTAGAGAGGCCAACAAAAAAGTAGCGAAAAGTAGGGCCCACTTGACAGCCTGCCACAATAATAAAGTGAACAAAAATTTCACATGTAACCATTACTTAAGTGTACAATTTTAATTCTGGCTCTCAGCACACAGACATTCAATACAAAATACTTAAGTACAAATAAGTAGAAGCATGCAGACATCTATGTAAGACATACCATAACACAATCAGATACCTGATGTGATCAGACACATGGTCTATTATCGCAACAGTCATCAGGTACTGGTAAAACTTACCTTCAAAATAAATTGCTTTACCAAAATAAATTTCCAGAGATAAACACATGTTTTAATCCAAAGTTTTAATATGAATCATATGGCAATAGAACAGCTTTATCTCCCAAAAATTGAATAACCTATAGTAAATAATATCCTATATGTAATAGATAGGAGCAATGTAAGTTCAATATGAAGCTGGTTGGTACTATGTTAAGCACAATAGCAATATATACACATCAGAGAATGAGTATCACAAGAGCATGGCTCCTGCAAAATCTCAATTGAAAAACACACAAAACTTTTTCTGTGGTCACACAGCTTGCAATAACAATTCCATTTTCATAGACAGTGCTCACATTTTCATAATTTCCAATCACACAGGCAAATGAAAAACTCTATACAATACATGATGTAAAAAATACCAAATCACTATAATTCACAAGAATTATTGTACTATGCGTATGTATTTTTCTACCCAGGTCTATGAATGTGGTTGGTGTATGGCAGAGAGTGCTGTGTTCTTTATAAAGCTAAGTGTCTCTAGATATTGATCCAATGTACCAGAACACTCTAAGCAAGTCCAATAACATACTAGTTTCAGAGTCTGATAAAATACAATGATTCCCAGCCACCAATATAACAGCACAGTCAAGCCACAGTACATGTATTCATCAATAGTACAGAGGCTGAGTGAGGTTGTATGTTTGTTTGTGTTTATAGGTGAGATACTAATAAGACTGCTGTTATAGTAAGTGAGAGAGACTTAAATGGACAATTTAGATTTCATAATAGAGTTCAATGTAACCATTATGATTAAGCAAAAGAGATCTGTCAATGTGGTGATCCATAAATCCTGATCTAATGTGTTAGTTAAATACTCAAATTATTCATTTGAACTTGAAGAATAGACTTATGGCAAATAATGATTACTCCATAATACAAATAACGGTTTACGGAAAACTATGAAAAATACTAATTTTGCAATAATTGTGCTGAAACAATTGTAATCAAAACATATAGGCTACATCAGCAGATCATTAAAATGTTACACCATGGAGTCCCATCATATTATTTTGTATTAGGTGCCAAATAGAATCAATTTAAAATTGCACACTGGAAAATATTCACTGGAGAACAAGAAATGAGACAAGAAAATTTAATATACCGACAAAGTCTGAAGAAATTTACTTCTGTTTCAGCACAATTTTTAACACAATAACTAAAACAGACACTGTACTGTATAGAAAGTTTCCCATTATAAAAACAACTTTCATAACTTCAAACAAATTTTGATCAACCACAACATGATGCATATGGGAGTTCCAACCATTTGAAAGACCTTTTGAAGACTACAATTAAGTCTGAAAGAGAACGCATGATAATACAAGTCTGGACCTAGTCCAGTATTATCTTAAAACTAGATAAAACAAACCGAAATACATAATCAGAAACAAACTTTGATACTAAGTCTATTAACAATAAAAGCATACACAAGTTACGCAAACATGACCTTTTCAAGTCATTCGCCAGCAAAATGTGACTATTAGTAGACTATGGTGAACCAGGGACAAACATGTTAGACCATCATGGGTTCAACCAAAACTTTGGAAAATTTTACATGCTAATGACTATATGGGAAGAATTTTCTGGTCTTCTTGCAAAGCTGCTTCACTGGCTCTAGACTTACAGTATGAAACCTTGGAAAACTGACTTTATTCAGCAAGTGTTCATCCTTGATTACTGACATATCCCAGGCATGTGTTATAGTTATTGAAATGGCCAGAAAATGCTGGTTTGGACAAAAAGTGACACTGAAAAAAAATGATTTATTTTATCACATCATTTTTGTTACTCTCATATCACATGTACATAAAAACTATGAATTAATACTAGACTAAAAATTTACTGTCAATGCTTAATGTTATCACACTAATTTCTCCCATTTCACTTTTGGGATAAAAGAGCTCATTTTTATTGAGTCAGACATAATTCCATCAAACTGATAATTATTAACACAAAATTCATGATTCTGCATTTTTTAGTTTACTTTTTTTGTCAAACTTATGAGAGTCAAATTTGTATAAATGCCAGTAACTGTTAATGGATATTCATAAGCAATGTTTGCCAGACTTTACATTAAGTAGCTCAAGCCTAGAACATAATAAAAAAAATTCATTTCAAATCATTTAGCCAAATAAAAAACGAAAATTTCTTTGTAGATGATAAATTGAGATTCTTGAATCAAACGATATATATTGTTAAACATTTATTATAAATACCCAGACAGGCATAAAATACGGAAACAATATTCTCATATTTACATGTCTGCAGACCTTATTTGATTATACAGACAGGCATCAAGCACAGCCATAGGTAAAAGTACAAATATCTCAGATAATGTAATAACAAGAAAACAAAACGTTTTCAGATAAATATAATTTCACTCACATTAGGGGAAATAAAGATTGCAAATAATGAGGCATACAATTTATATTACATACTTGAGATAGAAAGTTGATCTATCATAAAAGATTAAAAGATAGATGGAATAGTGAAAATAAATACAAACCATGTAAAATCAAATTACCGGAACATTCATGCAAAAAGAAAAAGAAATGGTCATTTAAATAAAAACCTGAAGCCTGATTTCTGCACTAATGCACTTCACCATTTTTTACATCTCTAGTATGACCTTGACCTTGAGTCAACATTATCAGATATTTTCTGGAAATTAAATTTATCATAGGACATATTTATTCGAAAGATTTTCAGGGAATTCTTTCATGGATGGGAGAGGTGATATGGAGCAGACACTAATTTTATGGCACACAAACTGACAAAAGGATGACGTTACAAACCAAAGCAAAACCGAAGATTAGGGAAACTAAGCATGTACCATAAAGTAACTGAATTTAATTCGTACTATATGTAACTTACTTTAAATATCAGTTAAGTCATACGCAGCTGAGAAAGTTCTCCTCAGAGTCAATGTATTTCATTATTGAAATGTATGTATACTTTGCAGTTTTCTATAAATGTCAGTGCTATGGAAAACAATACGCATATGTAAATTGTGCGCATAAATAAGATAAAAAAAACAATTCAACATATCATACTTGGTGATTAATCGCAGTTTGCATGCAGTTTGACAAACAAATGACTCAGTTTTTATGGCTGTGTGAGGAAAATTCAAAGAGAAACATAACAACACATT